>JAPDNY010000004.1:121132636-122332636 GCA_029375565.1 Gekko gecko
CTGTGTGTAGGACTGATTTGATCTTTGGAGACTCCAGCTGCAGATCAATTGGGCTCAGCACTTAGAGGCTGTGGCTGGAAGGGCTGCTTTTTGGACGGCTTGTGATCATCCATCAGTAGAGGAGCCAGTGCTCGGCAGGGTGAGCTTGGGCTGTATGGGGATTTGATTACTCCATCCCTTTCTCTTTGCTTTCTCGGGTGGCTGACTGTTGGTTTCCCTCTACCTTTTTGCCCATTGTTGGAGTTTTTTCTATTGTACCTTGGCTTAACATTGCAATTGCTGGGGTAGAGAGGTTGATATGATTGGCTTGCGCTGCTTAATTACATGCTAAAATGCTAGATCTGACTGCATAAACCGCATCAATGCTGGGGGCTTTCTATGATTGCTAGCCTGTGGGCAGATTTGTCAGTTGCAAGCTAGTTTTTGCTAAAGGTGTACAAAAGTGAGTAATTTTTTTAAAAAACAAATAAAATAAATATCTAAAATAAAATTAGTGTATTACGGCTTTCATTGAAAAATGTGTGTGTGTGTTCAGATTTAGGTTTTATTATCCTTTGTTAAATTCCAAACCAGTTGCATTTCTAAAGGAACTGACACATACAGTGTGATTCATGAGCTGTGTGTGCATGTTGTGGGGACTTTGTCTGTTGTGTGCAAGTTTCCAACCTTGTATGTAATGTGTTTCAGAGTTCTTGAATCATAGCTGTTTTGTAGTTGGGGAACATGCCTCCCAGATCAAGAGCTGCTGGATCAAAGAGGGTGCAGCCTGCCCCATTGTGTTGGGAGCAAAAAGGTTTCAGCTACCAGGCCTGCTGCCTCCTCTTTGAGGAAGTGGCCTAGGGCCTCATAGGTGACTCCTGCTTCTAAGGGGCACCAGTCCCCAGCCCAGCTTGCTAAACCTACAATTGTCCAGGAGGCATCAGTGGCCCTCAGTGACCCCATTCTTCAGGACATCTCTCAGGTGCCCACCCTACTTAGCAAGAGTTTCAGCCAGCTTGGTTCTCAGTCTGCATCAAATTTGACCCAAACTGCAGCTGAACCAGCTAGGCATCTGGGTCACAGCATGTAACAGCAAAGATCCTATGACTGCCCAAGGGGAATAGGTGTGCTCACTCACCGAGTGCATCTTCAAATTCAAGATGAGGCTCTGAAAGGCCACAAGTCACACAAGAAGAGGCACCATAAGAAGCACAAGGTACACTGATCAGCAAGAGTCCCAGAATCTTCTACCAGCAAGCAGTCCTCTGGTGAGTCTTCCTTTGGCATGGAGTCTTTACCAATGCTCCCTCCAAGCTGTGGTGTCTTGTGAGCAAAAATTCTACTTTGTGGGCTACTGGCATTAAAGTTGTGAGCAAGCGATTTGGCTACTGCATAAATTAGTTTGCTCTGGAGCCATCCTTCCTGAGTGAAGACAAAAATGTGTGAGCCGGAGGCTAAAAAACTGTGCGCTAGCTCACACTAACTCAGTTTAGAAGGAACAGTGGTCTTTACATTCTTCTGAGGATTATAGGGTTATGGATGCATGGGTTTCAGGTTTGCCATCTTGGGCTATTAGAAGGAGGGGAAGGGAGGCCAACAGCCCTGTTACTGTGTGGAGTTCTACCCAACCCTCTGAGGCTTGGCCTGAGTGGTCCACCTGTAATGATACTGAGGATTCACCTGGTATTCATTTACCACACAAATTAAGAGAGAGGATTTTGGACATATATTATGTTGATGTTTTTACCCTGCTCAAACCTGAGGCTGAAGTTGGTCTGCTTGACCCATGCCCTGAAAAGAAAAGTGTTTTAAAAAGTTTGGTATACTGCCTCTTTTAAAAGTGGCTAGTGGGATTCAGTGTTTTCACAGAGGTGGTCCTATCTGCATACCTTGAACATGGATGGCATCTGTTCTACCACCCTGGAAATGTCTTACATGCTCAAGCTTTGGCTTGTGATGCAGCAGCAATCAGCTACAATAAAGCTTTTTGTAAATGGGTTTTCCATAATTATTTAACTAGGTGGGTTAATTATCAATAGATTGTGGCTTAGAAAGGTGGGCCTGCACATGAAGGGCAAGATTGGCCCCTCCAGGATCATTAAAGAGGGTTATAGGCGTGATCCTTGTAAAGTACTGGGTTCACTGCATGGAGACTCAGATGCTTTTATTGTACTTTACACACAAGACTGGAAAACCGGCCTCACAAGGACCAACTGTATACACCCCAGCCAGTACACCCACGGTTCCATTGGAGGGTTTGAATTTCCTGCCAGATGGCCTATTGGTGGACACTAGGTGGTCTAGGACCTGAGGTCCCATTGTGTTTGGGACCCAAGCTCCTTACTTTAGCCGTGGACCCCTGGTGGCGGTCTAGATACATAATACCCCTCCTCCTATAGTTCTGACCCAACCTATGTGACATAGTCCTGCAAATAGGCTGGTAGTCTACGCTCTTGCAAGGAATACTGGGGCGCGGGTACAGGGTCGCTTATGACTGCATTGGGTTGACTGGCCGGCTCTGGTTGCTGTGGGGCAGTGGTGGTTTCACTGGTCCTGGTGTTGTGGCTAGCGGTTCTACCGCTGGCACCTCCCCGTGGTTAGATGGATCAGTCTGGGCGCTTGGCTTGGGGTGGATGGGCTCGGGCCCCATGAGTCATGGGGGTTGTTCATCCACTACTGGAAGTTGTCACCTCCACAGTTGTTTGATGTGTTTCTTGAGGAGTTGACCATCCTCTGTAGACACTTCATACGACATGGGGCCAGTAGCCCATATGACTCTTCCCGCCAGCCACAGGGGTCCCTTTCTGAAGTTCCTTATGTAGATGGGATCTTCTGGGAAGAACCCCCTGGGAGCTTCCCATTGTTCCATCATCTTCCTGGATTCTGGTGTCTGGTCCGGGTGTAGCCGGTCCCACAGGATGGTGGGGTGGCGACCCATCAAGAGTTCTGCAGGGCATCAGCCACTGACAGGTCTGGGTGTCATATGCTGGGTCAGGAGGAAGCGGGTGAGATGAAACTCCCAGTCTCCATCTGAAATTCGGCTGAGGGCTTCTTTTGTGGTATGCACCATCTGCTCTGCTTGCCCGTTGGTCACGGGGTGGAAAGGTGCCGACCTCATGTAGTGGATGAGGTTCCTCTGCAAGACGTCCTGGAACACCACTGGTGTAAATGCTGCCCTGTTGTTGGAGACAATGGTGTCCGGCAGTCCATGAGATGCTAAGATCTGGCGCAGTGCCTGGATGACAGCCTTTATTGATGTAGTGGTTACTGGGCTGACCTCCAACCATTTGGAGTAGGAGTCCACTGTGACCAAGAAAATTAGTCCTTGGAATGGCCAGGCAAGGTCTATGTGGAGCCGGGACCACGGCTTATGTGTGGACTCCCACAGCAGGGTGGGTGTGCTCGGTGGATTTGGGCAGTGCCTGACATGTGGGGCACCCCTGCGCCCATGTCTCGATCAGATTCATGGAATAATGCTTTAATAACACTGATTCCTAAACCCAACACAGATAAAAGAGATATTAAAAATTATAGACCCATATCATTACTAAATTCAACTACAAGATCTTTGCTAATATATTGGCTAATAGGTTAAAAGTGGTGCTAGCTGAAACCATACATCATGATCAGATTGGATTTCTCCCCAGGAGATATATGAGGAATAATTTGCAGGTAATCATTGATGTGTTAGATTATTATGAAGAACACCCAGAGAAGGAGATTATGTTGATGTTCCTTGATGCGGAAAAGGCATTTGACAACCTGTCTTGGGAATTTCTCTTACAGAAATTATTAAAAGCTGAATGTGGGACACTATTCTATAATATGATCAAGGCAATATACAAAAAACAATATGCAAAAGTTATGATTAACAATGACATGACAGACAATATTGAAATCCAAAAAGGCTCAAGGCAAGGTTGTCCGATGTCACCACTATTGTTCATTTTTGCGCTAGAATCATTGAATGCTTCTATTAGGGAAAATATAGCAATCAAAGGTTTAAGGGTGAGAGATCAGGAATACAAATTATTAGCATTCGCAGATGATCTGGTATTTATTGTAGAAGACCCAGAAACATTGACTATAAACTTAATGAATACCATTGAACAATATGGCCTAGTAGCAGGACTTAAAACAAATTATAAAAAATCTAAAATTATAACAAAAATTTGTTGCCTAAAAAAACGCAAATACTACAAAAAATAATATCAATGGAGGTAGTTAAGTAGGTCAAATATCTGGGAATTATGTTAACTAACAAATGTAGTTCCATTATACAAGATAACTATTATAAGATATTAAAAGATATAGCTACTGATTTGTCAAAGTGGAAGACCATCCCCCTCTCCCTAATAGGAAGGACAGCTTTATTTAAAATGAACATACTGCCAAGAATCCTATTTTTTTCCCCAAACAATACTATTATTGCAAAATAAAGGGTTTTTTGATGAATTAGACAAGTTCATAAAGCCGTTTATTTGGCAATATAAAAAACCAAGAATAAAGTGGAAAAATATGCAAGATAGCAAAGAAAACGGGGCGTTGAGTCTACCTAATTGGTACATTTACTATCAAGCAGCAGCATTGGTTTGGATAAGGGAATGGCTAAACCTGGAAAATGAAAGAATATTAACTCTTGAAGGTCACGATCTACATATGGGTTGGCATACGTACATATGGTATGGGAAAGACAAAATTTATAATAATTTTGGAAGAGACCTGTTGAGAGGAGCGTTAAATAAAATATGGAGTTCCGTAAGACATAAATTTTATTAAAAAAACCCAAGATGGGTATCACCCTTGGAGGCCTTTATCAATCCAGTCTTAATAACACCGCAGAAAAAAGAGAGTTACCAAAAGTTGCTAAACCAGTTAGGTAAGTTAAAAGCAGAAGACAAACTAAGACAAGAAAATAAATTATCTTGGTGGGAACATATGTTAAAAGACAGATTTGGCAAGGATATGCTAAGAGGTTTTGAGGATCAAAACAACCAAATAGACAAAATCTGGCTCTCGTCAAGTGATAAGTTTATTCAAAAACTATACAAATTTTTGTTAGAGGACTACCAAAGGGATGAGATAGTCAAAAATACAGTGATTAATTGGATGAAAGATATAGGAACAAATATAGAGTTAGATCAATGGGATTTGATGTGGAAGTCTGTGAAAAATATGAGATCAATCACATATAAACAGAATGTCTATAAGATGTTTTATCGGTGGCACTGGTCACCAGACAGGATATCGAAATGTGTTAAAAACTATTCAAACCAATGTTGGAAGTGTAAAGCCAATATGGGAACATTCTACTATATGTGGTGGAAATGCACTAAAACACAAAAATATTGGAAGATGGTATTGGTGATCTTGCGAGAAATCATAGACAAAGAACTTGTATTAAAACCAGAGACTTTTTTATTAAATATAATACTGAAGGTATACAAATCCAATGATAGATATTTGTTATCTTATATAATTTCAGCTGCGCGTATTCTGTGGGCAAGAAATTGGAAATCCGATACTATACCCTCTAAGGAGGAGTTAATTTGTAAAATTTTAGATCTCTCCCAAATGGACGATTTAAGTTTAAGACTGCAAAATCGAGATTCGAAAGTATATGTAAACAGATGGTCTAAACTTTATAGTTGGATAGAAAAATGTATTGAGACCTAAAGACGCTGTAAATATATGGAAATGATTTTGTAAAGAATATGTGTTTGTTGGTATTGAAAAACCCTAAAATAAATTTTAAAAAAAGGAAGTTCACCAGACTGAGGGGTAAAGGATGCAGGCAGAGCCCCCCATTCGGACATAGTCTGTTTAGCGTTTCCACCGATATGATGGAAGTCACTGACCCAGAGTCCACTTCCATGGAGCAGGGGGACCCCTCAATCTGGACCTGGACCTGTATCTTCGGGGCGGCCAATGTGTTGGGGAGGTGTAATACCTAGAATGAGGATTGGCTGGTCAGGAGGTAGAGGTTGTCCGTTCCCTCGGTGGCCTCATAGTGTGTGGCTGGGTTGGCTGGTTCTGGTTGCCCTTGGAACTGCAAACACGGGCGAGGTGTCCTTGTTTCCCACATGTATGGCAGACAGCGTCATGGTACTAGCACGACCTTCCCATATGCGCTTTCCCACAGCTGGCGCACATGGCTCGACCGGCAGGTTTCCTGGTGTGCTCAGAGGCTCTTGCAACACCCAGCGGCTTCCTGCAGCTGGTGGGGCAGACAAGATGGACGTCTTTCTTGTCAGAGTTCTCAGGTGCAGAGTTGGGGAGCATGAGATGGGACGCTGCCAGTGGACAGTTGTTGTGGGAGGCCTCATAGGCAATGGCGAGCTGGAGTGCATCGTTGATTTTGAGGTTGGTGGTGCCAATCATCTTGCGGTGGAGTTTTACATTGCTGGTGCCTCAGACGAACTAGGTCAAGATGTTTTCTTCCACCTTGGTAAAAGCACACGCCATGGCATATTGGCGCAGCATGGCCATAAAAGCAGCAGCTGTTTCACCAGGCTTCTGGATGCACCCCTGGAACTCCATCCATCTGGACATCATTGTTGGCTTGGGCATGAAATACCTGGTCAAGGCCTCGACTATCTCCTTGTACAGGCATTCGAGGATTGCCTTAGGGGCCAGGAAGCTCTTTGCAAGCCAGATGGTGGCCATACCACAGGAACTGAGGAGGAGGGCCCGTCTCTTGCCGGTGTCGGTCACCTCATGGTAGGCGAGGTAGCAAGTCAGTTGATCCATCCATGAATCCCAGAATTCGGGATATGTGGGGTCGAAAACTTTGAGGTTTCCTGAAGCACTCGCCATGACTCTAGTGTGATGCGGGGAGTGGTGTCCAGAAGACTGGGGCGCGATGTGGTGCTGCTCAGGAGCAGTTCGGGGTGCAGTGGCTTCCTCTGGATCGGTGCTCAGTGCTGCATTGGATGGAGAGTCAGGCCTGCTCATCGGATCCCATCCTCATCACCACTGTAAAGTACCGGGTTCGCTGCATGGAGACTCAGACTATGACATGCATTCAGACGCGTTTATTGTACTTCACACATAAGACTGGAAAACCGGCCCTGCAAGGGCCAACTATATACACCCCACCCAGTACACCCACGGTCCCATTGGAGGGTTTGAATTTCCCACCAGATGGCCTATTGCTGGACACTAGGTGGTCTAGGATCCGAGGTCCCATTGTGTTTGGGACCCAAGCTCCTTATTTTAGCCACAGACCCCTGGTGGCAGTCCACGTACATAACAATCCTGGCTACAGGTGTGTTGGGAATATAATCAGGGGAAGTGTCAGCACTCCTGCTGCAAGTTTAGCCACAATTGTGATAGCTGCTTTGGCTGACAGTCAGGTCCCTTGATGTTTGGATCCTGCCCTATGTTATGCCATATACTTTGTATGCTGTAATCAATAAAGCTGTGGCCTGCTTTGTTTCAGTCTGTTGTCTGTTTGTTTAATTCATGTTTCCTTTTTTGCTCAGTGCCCCTCACGGCCCTTAGGAATGCAATTGAAGCTACTGTTTTGTAATGGGAGTTATTGGGATTGTTTTTAGTTTTAAGGACCGGTGCCGGAGGTTAGGAGTTTGGGAGTGCTCCTGGATCCTGCCTTAACTATGGAGGCCCAGGTGGCAGCCACTGCCAGATCGGCCTTTTCCCACTTCCGGCTGATTTGGCAGTTGGTTCCTTTCTTCAACCACGATGACCTGGCTACAGTGATCCATGCAATGGTCACCTCGAGGCTAGACTACTGTAACACGCTCTGCATGGGGCTGCCTTTGTTGCAAATCCAGAGGCTGCAGCTAGTGCAGAATGCTGTGGTTAGGCTGTTGGTGGGCGTCCCTAGGTGGGAGCACATCTGACCTGTGCTGAAAGCGCTGCACTGGCTGCCTATAGTATATCAGATTAGCTTCAAAGTGCTGGTGCTTACCTTTAAAGACCTATATGGTGAGGGTCCAACATACCTGAGGGACTGCCTTTCCCCACATATGCCCCAAAGAGCACTTCAGTCAGGGACACAACATCACCTGGTAGCCCCAGGCCCCAGGGAGGCCAGGCTTACTGCAACTAGGGCCAGGTCCTTTTCAGTGGCAGCTCCTACCTGGTGGAATGAGCTCCCGGATGAGATCACGGCCCTGCAGAACCTTTTACAGTTCCGCAGGGCCTGCAAGATGGAGCTCTTCCGCCAGGCTTTCAAGTAGGAGCCGCCACTACCACTATCACTACCACCTTCGGTAGACCTAAGGGGTGGCCCTATGAAAATCAACCATGACTTCGCTGTGATCAGTAGCACTGGATGGGGCTGAGTAACATCGAGTAGCATCCTTTTTGCTATGTAAGATACTGGGGTTTCCATCTGTAAATTTGATCCCATCTTGTTAAATTTTGATTGTAACTATTGAGCACTTTAACATTAATTGTTTTATCCTGTTTTTATGTTGTTTTATGCTTTGGCACATGATGCCCTATTGTAAGCCGCCCTGAGCCCATTTGCGGGGAGGGCGGGGTAAAAATGTAAATAATAATAATAATAATAAGGTAACTGAATAATCTGGCTTTTTCAGATTCAACATATAGAAGGAAATGAAATACCGTAGCTTCTGAAGGGATTTAGTCCTTCTGATGGTTTTGTTCTAGTTTGTGGGTTTTTTTTGTTCCATCTGGCTTTCTTAGATTGTGCAGCATCTGTGCCATTACCTTTTAAAATGAAATGTCCAGTCTGTCCAACAAATACTTAACTGTTGTAGTCTCTAACAGCAGCTTTTAAATTCAAAGGTGGAGTTCTCTGAAGAGACTGTGTATAATCGCTGTTTCATCATTGTTAATCTACTTCTAAAGTGAGAAGTGACAATGGCAGTACAAGGAAATAATGCAAAAAAAATACCACCATCTGCTATATTTTTTAAAAGTTATTGTTTCTGAATTGCCCATTCTCTTCATTTCATAATGAAACCTTTTCCTTTTTCTTTCTTTTGTCCAATAAAATCTCTATAACTCAATGCCTTGAGCAGTATAACAATCTGAAATTTTATTTATAATCTCTATTTATTTCCCAAAAGACAAAAGGAGTTTTTAAAAATTACAACATTCAAAGTTATGTTAGGACTTTGATCTAAGAGTAGGAAGGGGACCAACCTGCTTGGAATAAAATCATTGAATGCACCAGCCACAGTAGAATAAAATGGCATCTTAGTTTAGATTATAGAGAGCATTCCAAAGAATATGAGAGATTGAATCTATTTTACCAAGGGAGCAAGAGCAAATTTTATCAGCATAGGGAAGATGTAAAAAGCGGCCTCTCATAACCACCACTGAATGGATATTCGTTCTAGCAAGAGTAAAAGCCCTGAGTAGACCAGGTGAGGTCAGATGATAAGCATAAAAGGGAAGAGATTCAAGGGGAAGTATTAAAAAAAAATTGTGAAAAACTAATTCAATGAGCATGAAGAATAGAACTATTAAAATCAATCTGCCTAATCTGTTTATTTTTTAATTATAATTGTTGATTCAGCAAGCACCAATTCCTTGAAAGAACCAGTGGTAAAACCAATAGCCAACAATTTCTTGTCAATGACCCTAAACCATGATGATTTATAAGAATCCTCCTTCAATAAGGCCAGATAACTGTTGATGCAGAAAAGTAGCTTTAAGCACAGATTAAATGCAAGTTTCCATGCCCTAGCCTCCAATGATTGCCTGTAATGTAGTGAGATGCTTGTGTGTGCTGCTTGAGTTTATGAAATTATTTTGCACATTTCTGTATTTATTTAGCATTATTTAGCAAGTAACATTAGTACAATCAAAATTAGTACAATCACAAACATTTCCACACAACAAAAACATGATATACAAGCAAGGAACCTGCAAGGACTTGCAAGGCATCTCATATCCTTTCCCCCAGTATTTCCTGTTTCTCTTCCCTGAAAATCCCATAGCCTTTCACTTTTTCCTGTTTACTTTTCTTCATACTTACCAGTCAACCTACCTTCATTCCTGCATCCCTGCATCCCAGACTTCAGCTTCCCCTTCCCCTGGCAGTGTCTCCCTTGGAAAACTCTGTGTACTGATGACTGCTGGGGTGCACCTCATTTTTCCCTTCCCCCCAGTACCTCTTTATAAACTCCTGTCAAGGCCCATATCCTCACCTTTCCTTGCTTTCTCCCCATCCACCTACCTTTTATATGTCCCTATCTTTGGCTGTGTTTATTATTTATTTATTTACTTCATTTATACCCTGTCTTTCTCCACAGTGGGGGTCCAAAGCAGCTTACATCTTTCTCTTCTACTTCAGTTTTACTCACATCAACCCCATAAGGTAAGTGAGGTAAGATGGGGGTTTCTGACCCACCATATCCTTGCAAGGATGATTTGACCCCCCTTTCCCCAAACCTAAGCCCTTGCAATGAATCTCCTTCTGATAGTTTGACTGAGCCTGGGTTTGGACTCACACACACACAGAGCAGAACTTATTTGTTTAAGTATAGCCAACAATGAATATAGGAGCCTATATTTCCACATTTTTTCCCCAGCATGATGCATAGAATGATGGATTTGAAAATGACAGTTTTAGAGCAGTGTACCCCTCTAAAACTTATACCAATAAGCTAGGATTTTGAAGGCTTGAAGTTTTATTGGAGCTATTTTGGAGCTAAATTGAGATAAGTTCCAAATTTTAATCCATATTTCATCAGTAAGGATATCATTACAAGCCCTGTGCCACAATTTTTGATAAGACAAAGGTTTCTCATTGCTTAGATTACAAAGGATTTTATACACAGCTGAAATCAGGTTCTTTTTAGATTTAAGAATAGCTTGAAGTATATTTTCAAAATCTGTTAATGGAGTGGAAAGTATTGTAGAGAGCTCAATCTGGGTATAAAAGTGATTAATTTGAAGGTATTTGAACCAAGGTATTTGAGAACCCAGTTTGGCTTCTAAAGAGGATTTGTCCAAAATATTTTTATTGGAGGAGAGGTCCTATCAAAGTTGTCAGGTTTGCTTGTATCCAGGCTTTAAAGGATAAAGTGTTTTGTCCCAGTGGGAACCACTTTTGATTTAGAAATGAGGCAACCTTTGAAATTTCAGCTACTAATTTTGAACTTTCAAGCCCCCAAACCTGTAAGATTGCTAAAAGGAATCTATTCTGATGAATATAGGCTGCAGTCAGACATGCAGTTTGGTCTGGTGCCATTGCTGTTCCCTTCCAGATTTGAAATGCTCTATTAGAAAGCAACATCTGTCTTTCATTCCCCAGTCATCTATGTCCTGTTCCCTCCCCCTTTACTGCATTTCTATTTGACACCCGTGAAAGTCTGATCCTTTGGAGCTGAGCTGGTTTCACACCAGTTTTCCTGTTGTCTGATCCTTCTGTTGTGAACCCAAACTGTCAGGCAGGTCAGACAGGTGTCTTTTGTTTTCCTGGCCACCATTTTTTAAAATCGAGTTAGTGATGTATGCGTAATCACACCTCCATGCCCAGGCTGTGAAGCTGAAGGGAAGGACAGGCGCTGCTGTGGTTTTGGTTCGCCTTCTCTTTAAACAATTTGTCCTGTCAAACAATTTGTCCTGTCAGGAAAAAGGGCCTGTAGATGAGACAACAACCTGCCCACCCACATGCTCCATGGTTGCAGTCTGATTGATTAACCACTGTGTGAGTGTACAGTGCAGTGGTTGAGGGTAGGACATCTGATCGAAACCCTCTGTGACAAAATACACCCAATTAAATTAGACACTTGGCTAGACCATGCTAAGCTTGCTGTCTGACCACAGCCATAGTGTGGTCTATTAGAGTGTTTTGGGTTTTTTTGCCAAATTACATCTTGTATCCTGTATGGCAGAGCTCTTTTTATAGCAGGAACTCCTTTGCATATTAGGCGATACATCCCTAATGCAGCCAATCCTCCAAGAGCTTACAGTAGCCCCTGTAAGAAGAGCTCTGTGAGCTCTTGTAGGATTGGCTACATTAGGGGTGGGTCGCCTAATAGGCAAAAGAGTTCCTGCTACAAAAAGAGCCCTTTGTATGGGTATGTATATTCATTCTGAATTTGTATCCAATCAGGTGTATAATCTTTCTATAACATTTTTTACTATGTTTGAAAGGTGGGCTGCATTATAATAGATAACTAGGTCTGGAAAAATTCAATCCCCCTTAACTAGTTTGTCTCCATAATGTTTGAAAGGCTATTTGGTGTTTCTTGTGAGCCCACATAGTCGGTTAGTAATTTTTGCCATAGAATTCATTGTTTTTAGGAATGTCTATTGGGATTGCTCAGAAAAGAAAAAATAAATCTTGGACATAAAAAGGATTTTATAAGGTTGTATCTAACAGCCAAGGTTAAGCCAATGCAGTTCCGACTGTGCATTTGAGTTACTGCTTCACAATATAGTCTATTGTAGTTATATTTTATGATATCTTTTAGATCTACTTGGATTCTGATTCCAAGATAAGATAGATATGTTGAAACCTACTGGTAGGAAGGTTTTAATAATAGATGCTAATTATTGATTAATATTGGTGGGAAATCATTTTGATTTTGTTTGGTTTATTTTCAGGCCTGAGACTTGACAAAATTCTTCCATGGTGAGTTGCAATGCTGGCAGTGAAGTAAGGGGATGTAAATCTGCATACTCAACCCCCCTCCCCCGGGCTTCTACCCTTGGCCGTGCTGTAGAACAAAGAGGAGCTGCTTAGGCCACAGATTGAGGGCCAAGGGTTTGCTTCACCTCCATTGGCCCCTGCTACTGGAGCTGTTTGGATCTTCCTCTCTCTGTTCCATGCACAGTCTCCAAGCTCTCATCCTCTCCAGTCTCAGTGTTCTCAGCTCTTCTTATTATCACCTGTGTCCCTCCCCCTCCCTTCTATCCATCCCCAAATGGCCTCTCCCTCTGCCTCTTTGCCTCCTGGCCCTCCCCCTTGGCTGGAGTGATGGGCCCTTTTCTAGCTGTGGCCCTGCCCCCTTCTCCCTGCCTCTGTGAGTGGTTACTGGGGTGGAGTCTAACATTGGAGGCTCTAGCTGTGACTTCTTTCCCCCTATGGGTTTGCAGGTAAGTGCTGGCCTGTCCAGCTCATCTGTACACTCCCCCTGCATACCTTGCCCATTCATGGGGTCTCACTCTGTCCACAGCCCCACCCATCAGCCATAACTCCAGCTTTCACCTTGGGGCCTCTGCCAGCCAGCCCCATTCCATACATTGGGGCTGGGGATGTGGGGCTCCACAAGGTGAGTTGCTCTTGCAGCATGGGCAGTGGGGCTGTGGTAGTATGGGCATACCAGGCCAGGCCTTCCTGTATACAATTCAGGCCTTGCCAGGTTGGTCTGTTGTAATAAACACAAGAAGACTGTTGACAAATAAGGTAAGTTTATATTCTATATTTTGTATGGTTATTCCTTTAAAATCTCCTTTAATATTCTCTCCATATTTGTGTAGCTAGGGGTTCCATTTCCAGCACAAAAAGATGGGGGAAAGGAGTCACCCTTGTTATGTCCACCAGGCTAAAGTTAATGTATCAGTGTATGTATTGTTGATTATCAAGAATGCCCTTGGACTTGCATAAATAGCATTTATTGCTATCAGAAAATTTTCCCCAAACCCATATTTTAATAATAATTTTAATAATCATTTTAAAAAAGGGATTGCTAACCAATTCAAAACTTTTTCGATCTCCAAAGAAAACAAAATAGAGTGATGTTCTTTTTAATCTAGCAAAACTTTATGATAATGAATACTTTGTATGTATTGTCAATTAAATCCCCACCTGGCATAAAGCTAACCTGATCCTGAGATATGTAATTCATAATAAAGGAATTTAGACATCAAGGTAAATATTTTAAAGTCTACATTTAATAAAGATATCAGCCTGTATGAAGCTGGTAGGGTTGGGTCTTTACCCGGCTTGGTTAGTACTATGATGGAAGCTTAGGACCATGATGGGGGTAGTTGTCCACTTTCTAATACATGGTTGCAGACTATGGCAAGTGGTCTGCTGAAAGCAATACAAATTTCTTATAGAATTGAGAAGGGTAGCCATCAAGACCAGGTGTTCTGTTTGGTTTAGACTTTTAATTACCTATTATTTCTTGAGGAGTGAAAAGTTTGTCTAAGAACAGTATGTGTCGTTTAGAGAGTAACTTTATAATCAGACGTGTCTTAAAATAATTGTTCAATTTTACCAGCTGTATAGTGTTTGATTTGTACAACTTTTGAAAGAATCCTAAGAAGATATGAGAGGTTTTTTTAGAGCTGGAATGTAATGAAGCCATTTCATCCATTAGTGATGTATTCAATCTGGATGTTAACTTTTCCCTGGCCCTCCTCACTAAAAATTTCTAAGCTCTGGGAGAAGTTAATCAGAACTTTTGTTTCAAATACAAAAGGTTCTTTTGAATTTGGTTAGTGTCTAATATTTCTAATTTTCTTCACTCTGCTAGCAAATATATATATATAAATTTTGAGTTTTTTTAAATTTAATTGTTCTAAAGAGGCAATTGTTATTAACAGTTTCTATCTTGCTTGTTGCTTATGTTTCTTCAGATAAGAAGCTTTGGCTGATGATGTTATTGGACCATGCATGGAAAACTTGTGCCAGATGATTATACAATACCTGTATAGTAACTGGACCACTGACCCCTCCCCAACCAGTATAACCCAATCAAGAACATGATCCAAAAAAATTCTTCTTGAAGAGGTGTAAAATTCCCCACTCCCATCTGACATTGCTAAGAGTAATTCAGATGGGTAACCATCTTGGTCTGAAGCAGCAGAATAAAGTTTGAGTCCAGTGGCACCTTTTAGACCAACAAAGTTTTATTCAGAGTGTAAACTTTCATGTGCAAAGCTTTGCACATGAAAGCTTACACTCTGAATAAAACTTTATTCGTCTTAAAGGCACCACTGGACTCAAACTTTGTTGTATTGCTAAGAGTAGTTAAGTCAGATCACTTTGAAATTCAAAGGTACAATCTCAAGCTTGCTTAGAACCAGTGAAAGAGTGACACAGAACTCTCCCCATGCTATTTTTTTTTTACACTTAGTGACTGATAAGGAAACAAACTATTGCTTTAAATTTATAACAGGGCCAAACTCTGATGTTTAAACTGTCAGGTTGATTGATATAGAGATGACCATTTCTCTTACTGGTTAGGCTGACAATGTGTAACTGGTCCAAGGTCACCCAGTGAGCTTCCATGGCAGAGTGGGGATTTGAATCTGTGTCTCCCGGATCCTAGTCTGACACTCTAACAGCTACACCACACTGGCTTTTTAGACAGGCTGCTGTTGAACAGTAGCAAATGGCCAGATCTGGATGATTTATGCAACCTGCATGCTATCTAGATGCCCAATAGCTGCAGCCAGGCCTGGCCCCAATGAATCCTCCCTCAAAGGCCAAAACAACCTTGTCCTGACCTAGACAGCCAAGGCGAGCCCAAGCTCCCAGATCTTGGAAGCTAAGCAGGGCCATCCCTGCAACTTATTTGGATTGGGGACTTCCAAAGTGTACCAGGGCCAGGAGGCAGAGGCAGGCTATCAAGCCACTTCTCTGAACATCCTCCATGCCCCAGTAGGAGTCACTAGAGGTTGCCATGACCTCCAGGCATGGGCACACAAACATGCATACGCACACACAAAAAATGCACCCCCCCAAAAAAAAAAAAAAAAAAAAAGGCCAAAAGAACCTTGGAAAGGGTCCTGCCTCTCCCTTTGCATTTTACTGACAGAAACTAAGACTTCAAGGCTGACAATACTGTTGTGATTGCCTAGCAACAAACACTGAAGGCAGTCATTTCTTAAAGCTAGCCTACAGACGATGCTCTTATTATTTTGGGGGTCATTAACCCCACAATGCATATTCTTTTAATTTCAGATTCCCCTCCCCTGAAAATGTGTGTCATTTTTCAGGTTGGTTGAAAGAACTGTCTTGTCTGATCACAACTCTGGATTTAAGTATCATGTTGACAATTATATGCACTGATTATAGCAGATAGAAGTAAGCCTCTCATTTAACCATCTCTGTGAGTAATTACGCACTCCCAGTCCTGATATCTTGCCTGTGGAGGCCTTTTCTTTCAGCTAAGGTGACCCACATAGGATCTTATGATCTTGGAAAGCCAGGTTTGTTTTAAACTGTAATTCTTCCCCTAAGTAATGAAGATGTTCTTAGGGGAGCAAGTGTAAAGAATTTGGATTTGCTGCTGTGATGTAAGTTTTATGGTGAGCAAGAAAATGAATATCACTGGGTTGTGTGCAAATAACAAAGAAGATTTATTTATTTACAAGTTGGTTAAAAAAAAAAAAACAGAACAGAAGCATGAGTCTCCAGATAGTCAAAGGAGAAACCCGGCTGAGGCACATAAATCTAAGCCAGTTATGGCTTCAGAGTGTGCTTTCCAGTTTTTTTAATGCTTGCACTGACCAGCCACTAAGTTGGATCCTTTCACACACACAGGATCCCACCCGCACCAGCCTGCCCTTTCTCAATAGTCAGACCACAAGATCTGCTCATCACCAGAGACAGGCCTCACTACCAGGTGCTCTATCCTCTCTCACAGGTGGAGTTAAACCACTAAGCCACACTACGAGCCAGAGCTACCCTTTAAAATGTCTGCTATTTTGCTGAGGAAGACTCAAATCTAATACTGCACTATTCCTGAAGCAGATCTGAACTGAACTCTTGCTATGCTTCCCTCCAACATTCCATTCTCTCTCTGAAAGGTGATTGGATTTGTTGTGTCCTGGAATCAGAAGGCAGAGCTGGCGAAATACAGCCAAGCTTCGCTCTCTGAGAACAATAGGGACTAGGTTCCTGAGCTCGCCAGTAGAGAACCAATGGTAGCATTGGCGGGCGATTCAAACCCGCCAATAGGAATATGGGGCCGTCCCCCCCTAACTGTATATAGTTGGCCTCCGGCCGTTACTGTTTGTTCTTGTCTTGTGTGAAGTACGAATAAACGCGTCTTCTCTTATGTCGTCGTCCGAGTCATGAGGCCCGAAACCCAGTACTTTACAGTGGCGATGAGGATGGGATTTCTACGCCTTCCATGACTCCATGAGCGACGAAAAGGATGACGCTGAGCATCGCATCGCTGACCCCGAGAGCAGCACTGCACCGCTCGCCGAGCATCGCATCGCTGACCCCGAGAGCAGCACCGCACCGCTCGCCCCGGCGCACGCCTTCCCAGATGGAGCCATGGCCGCCTCTCATGTAACACTCGAGCACTTCGATCCGTTGCAGCCAGAAACCTGGGACGCATGGGTCGACCAGCTCATCAGCTATTTGGAGCTCAACGAGATTCGCCACCCAGACAAAAAACGATCGCTCCTGCTGAATGCGTGCGGCACCCAAACAGTCCGCCTCACCAAGACCCTCTTGGTGCCCCGCACGGCCTTGGAAAGCTCCTTTGGGGAGATCCTGGATGTCCTCAATGCGTACTTCAGCCCCCGGCCGACCTTCCTGGCCAAGAGGATGGAGTTCCAAAGGCGAGTCCAGGCCCAAGGGGAATCCGCTGCCACCTTCCTGGCTGCGCTGAGGGTGCTCGCGGTGGACTGCGGGTTCCTGAAGGTGGAAGACAACGTGCTGACGCAGTTCGTGTGGGGCCTGGCGGACTCCAAGCTGCGGCGCAAGTTGATTGGCTACCGGAGGCTTTCCCTGGACGAGGCCATCGACGCCGCAACAGCCCACGAGGCCGCGGAAGGGGAAAGCCCGGCTATGGCCGCCCATGTGGTCGGGAGGGGTCCCAGCCCCGGGAACTCTGACACCGAAGAGGTCTTCGCCCTCAGACCCCAACACCGCCGGCCGGCGCCGTTCCAACAGGCCGACAGGGAGCCAGCCAAGCCTTCCGGCAACCGGACCGTGTGCGCCAGCTGCGGGGAAGGCCATGGAAGGAAATCCTGCAAGTTCCGGGATGCTGTCTGTCACGGGTGCGGGAAGCAGGGACACCTCGCATGGGTCTGCCGGTCCAAGGGCCTCCGGAGTTCGAGATCGTCCGCCCCACAGCACCGCGCATCGTCCACCGCCTACGAGATGACGGAAGAGGTCACCGAGTTGTACCATCTCACCGATCAACCGCTGCAGGTACTTCGCCTCCCCAACCCCAATCTCTCCTCTACCCCGAAGATCCAAGTAACCGTGCGGATCGAGGGGTCCCCCTGTTGCATGGAGGTGGACTCGGGATCGGCGGCGTCCATCATTTCCATGGACACTTTAAATAAACTTTGCCCGGCAGGGGGACCCCCTCTACGTCCATCGCCATTAAGCTTGGTGGACTTCCAAAAGAACCCTGTCCCCATCCGGGGAGTCGGCACTTTCCGAGTGCAGTACCGAGACTTTGAGGGGAACTTGGACTTGGTGGTGGTGGAGGGAAATCTCGTGAGTCTCCTGGGGCGGGCGTGGTTCGAGGCCCTAGGCATCACGATTGGGGGAGTGAATAAGTGCGGGATGCGTGACTGGGGGCGGTGTGCAAGGAATTCCCCAAGGTCTTTGACGGGAAACTGGGGTGTTATAAAGGGCCCCCGGTGTCACTCCACTTAGACCCCACAGTGACGCCCATCCGACGGCGCTTCCGCACCATGCCCCTGGCCCTCCGCCCTAAAATAGAGGCCGAACTGGACCGGTTAGTGGCCCAGGGAGTCCTCGAGCCCGTCCCGAACACGCGATGGGAGACCCCGATTGTGACACCCGTAAAGCCAAATGGGGAAATCCGCATCTGCGCGGATTATAAGTGCACCATTAACCAGGCACTTCAGGTGCACGCATACCCCATACCCGTGGTCAGCCACGTCTTCGCCACACTGGCGGGGTCGCGCATATTTGGAAAGCTGGATCTCGCGCAGGCGTACCAGCAACTCCCGGTGGATGAGGCCACTGCCGAGGCGCAAACCATAGTGACCCACCGGGGGGCCTTCAGGGTGAAGCGGCTGCAGTTCGGGGTCAGTGTGGCCCCAGGGATCTTCCAAAATCTCATGGACGATTTGTTAAAAGGGATCCCTGGAGTGACGCCGTTCTTCGACGACGTCCTCATCGCCGCGACCACCCCTGAAAGCTTCGCCGCCCACCTCGGAACTGTACTGGGACGCTTCCAAGCCGTGTGGCTGAAAGTGAAGCGGGAAAAGTGCCTCCTCGGGGTGCTGGAGGTGGAGTTCTTGGGGTACCGGGTAGACGCAACAGGCCTGCATCCGGCGAGGGACAAGGTGAAGGCCATCGTGGAGGCCCCCGCCCCGAAGTCCAAGGCAGAGCTCCAGGCGTTCTTAGGCCTCCTGAACTTTTACCACGCCTTTCTCCCACACAAAGCCGCCGTGGCAGAACCCCTGCACAGGGTGCTGGATAAGGCGACACCTTGGGCATGGGGAGCGAGGGAGGAGGCGGCGTTTCGGGGGTTAAAGTACTCTTGATTTCTAACGCTGTACTCGCCCACTTTGATGAAAAGCTCCCAGTAATCCTTGCATGTGACGCATCACCGTATGGGGTCGGGGTGGTCTTGGCCCACAAGCTACCAGATGGGAGGGAAGTCCCGGTGGCTTACTACTCCCGCATGCTGTCCCCCGCGGAGCGGAACTATGCGCATATCGACCGGGAGGGCTTGGCACTGGTGGCGGGGGTTAAAAAGTTTCACAACTTTGTATACGGGCGGCCCTTCACGCTCGTAACCGATCATAAGCCGCTCCTGGGACTGTTCGCGGTGGACAAACAAACGCCGCAGGTACTGTCGCCCCGGGTGTTGTGCTGGTCCTTGTTTTAGTGGGCTACCAGTACCGGTTGGAGCATCGGCCGGGCAAGGCGCTGGGTCATGCCGACGCCTTGAGCCGCCTGCCGCTGCCGCATACAGGGGAAGATCCGGCCCCAGCTCCCGCAGTATTGTTAATGGAGGAGCTGCCAAACCCCCCTTCAGGCTGCAGACATGGCTGCCCGCACGTCCCGAGATCCCATTCTCTCCCGGGTCCTAAACTGGGTGGTGAGGGGATAGCCAGCGGAACAGACAGGGCCAGAGTTCACGGCATACAAAGCCAGGAGGGAAGAGTTATCCGCCTTGAAAGGGTGCTTACTATGGGGGGACAGGGTGGTCATCCCGGGGCCCATGAGACAAGGGGTTCTAGAAACGCTGCACGAGGCCCACCCTGGCATTGTACGAATGAAAGCTCTGGCAAGGAGCTACGTGTGGTGGCCCGGGATGGACGCAGAAATTGAAACCTGGGTCCGAGGGTGCACACGGTGTCAGGAAGTCCGCCCCAATCCCCTGAGAGCGCCAACCCAAAGCTGGGAGTCTACCCACAAGCCGTGGTCACGCCTACACGTAGATTTTGCCGGGCCGTTTCAGAGGCTCCAGTTCATGGTGACGGTAGACTCCTACTCGAAGTGGGTGGAAATAAGCCCAGTGTCTACCACCTCTGCCAAAGCGGCAATAAGGGCCCTGCGGAAAATATTCGCTACGCATGGGTTGCCAGACACAATCGTGTCGGACAACGGGGCAGCATTCACATCTGCTGAGTTTCAAGCGTTCCTCACAAGGAACCTAATCAGGCACATACGATCAGCGCCCTTCCACCCGGCAACAAATGGACAGGGGGAGAGAACGGTACGCACCGCCAAAGAAGCCCCGAGCCGCATAACGGAGGGGGATTGGGAGTTCCGGCTGGCCCGCTTCCTCCTAACACACCGCACCACCCCAAACCCCATCTCCGGGCATTGCCCTGCAGAACTATTGATGGGCCGCCGCCCCACGACTTTGTTAGACAGGCTCCACCCGGACCGAGCCCCAGAGAGAAAGCTGGTCGAAACCCGGGAGGCGCCCCGAAGCTTCCTCCCGGGGGAACCTGTCTACTTCCGGAATTATGGGGTGGAGCCTCAGTGGTTGGCCGGGCGCATCCTAAAACCCACCGGGCCAGTGTCATACGAGGTCCTAGCAGATGGGGACAGGGTCCTCCGTAAACACGTGGACCAGCTCCGGAGGCGGCAAGACCCCAACACAGGGATCCAGGCCCCGTTACCGGGAAACGCCGCGGCCGCCCCAGCATCCGATCGGCTGCAGGCACCGCCAGCGGAGCCAGCGCCTGAGAGACCACGGAGTCCGGAGGGGGTCCCAGAGACAGCTGAACCGCCGCTGCCACTGCCGCCGCTGTTACAGCCACCACCGTCACCACCACAGCTACTACCGGAGATCCAAGCTCCTTGTGCGGGAGGACCACCCGATGGGGGCCCCGCCAGTCCGGTACCGGCCCCCGACGATCACTAAGGGAACGGAGGTCACCAGCATACTTAAAAGACTACGTCACCTGATAGGAGACGAACTATGGGGGAGGGGTGTTGTGTCCTGGAATCAGAAGGCAGAGCTGGCGAAATACAGCCAAGCTTCGCTCTCTGAGAACAATAGGGACTAGGTTCCTGAGCTCGCCAGTAGAGAACCAATGGCAGCATTGGCGGGCGATTCAAACCCGCCAATAGGAATATGGGGCCGTCCCCCCCTAACTGTATATAGTTGGCCTCCGGCCGTTACTGTTTGTTCTTGTCTTGTGTGAAGTACGAATAAACACGTCTTCTCTTATGTCGTCGTCCGAGTCATGAGGCCCGAAACCCAGTACTTTACAGGATTCTGGAGCAGGGATGAAACAGCTGAGTAGCTGTTTTCAGTTCAGGAACAGCCTCCTTCCTGTCATACTGCCCTTGAGAAAATGAGAAGCAGACAAAAATGCCCCCAAAACAGACAACATACAGTGACACTCTAGGAATCCCCTCTCCTGGTCTCTATGGTAAAGACCATAGAGAGTAGAGGAGGCATTATAGAGCATTTCCCCCTGCATCTAGCCTTAAAAGCTCATAAACTATGGGCACACTCATTTTGTGGAGTGCTGAGAGCTTCCTCCAGCTCCCAAGGGCAACATCTGGTTGTCTGGCCCTGTAGGATCCTTTTCACCTATTCTGGCAGGAGCTGGAAGAGCAAGCTGACCTCTCCTTGGATACACTTACCTGCCTCCTGAATAAGAGCCAGTTGCAGATGGGACAGGAGGAGCTGTGGAGGGCCAACAGATGGCAGGCAGAGATTCTTAATAGAGGCTGGGACTTGTCATCATGGGTTCTGCATCTTACCTCTCCAGGCTGCTTGAGGTGTTCCTACCACTCTCCCTCTGCTTGGGTTTAGTAGTGGTGCTGCAGCCACAGGCTTCAGGTATTCTGGAGCTTTCTCCTCCCTCCTTGTTTCCTGGCTGTCTCTTGTGTTGGTTGTGTTATGGGGGCAGACACCATCAGGTGGAGTGGGTCTGTCTATTAATCCCATAACTGAACTTCCTTCTAAAGCCACTAATGGCTCTCACCAATTTATGCATGCTTCACAGCCTTCCTTGCATTCTTCAGTTCCACAAGCATCACACACATTTACTACTGAAATTATTTGCAGAAGCAGGTTGAGATGCTGTGCATGCTGGGAACACACAGAGCTAGTATAACATCATGAATGAGTATTGAATTGTATCAAACAAATGCTGCAAAATCCGAGCTTTTAAGAAGCATTGCCCACACTCCGAATTAGCTTCATTTGCCCTCAATTTCAATCTGCATTGGTCTTTCCCACTGCTGTGCCTTTGATTTCAATCTCACAAATTCTTGTCTACATTGCATGCCGCCGTTGCCTTCCTATTGTATCAACTCAGCATTGGCTGTCTGCATAATTTTATTACCCTATACTGGCAACTCCAAGGTCACTACGGCATTTCACTGCATTATATGGATCTCATTTAAAGCAGTTCCAATTGCTCCTCCCTGTCCTCAAGACACTGGCTGAAATTGAATCTGCTGTGTAAGCAGTTTCAGTCTGCTGCGGTGCCATTGTACTCTGTTCCTCTTTCCCTCCTATTCTGGCTTGGAATAAAGGCTAGCTGTCTGCATCAGTCCTCACTGTGGCAACTGCAGGGGCACAGGAGGGAGAATGTGTGCAAGAGGGGGGATACCTCCCAGGGTGCCAGCAGGGCACTACACTGCAGGGAAGAAATGGCACCCATGACTCCCCTGCAGAAGGTAAATGGGGTAACCTGTTGGAAGGGGACAGAGGGGGGCTGGAAAGTGAACAAGCTGGGTGAACGTGCTTCTAACCCACCAGCAAAAAAATATATATATATGATCACAGAAAAATGTTCCCTGGCTGCTTTTAGACACATGGACGACCAGAATTCTGTTCCAGTTGTTGCTTTTTGCTCACTGGGGTATTTGAAAGTGGTTTTGAGCCACATCTTTTTCTGCAGTGTGGGTTTGGTAAACCAATGGAGCGAATGCTAGATGCAAAATGGTCCTTTCTGTGCAAAGGCTGTTATAGATCTTGAGACAGATTGCTGCCAAGTAACACCTGATGCACACCCAGTACCCTAAGCCTTCACACTTCTACTTCAATTTCTTGCATGTCTCATGCTCATTTTCTCCTAAGTCACCTACTGATTTAAAGTAATGTAAAGTGTGGGAAATTTGGGAAGCATCAGAAGTGATGTAAGGTAGGCATATTGTTTGAAATTAGAAAGGAGGAAGTTACTTCAGAGGAAAGGGTGGGGCTTGGGGAAGTGACCCAAAAGTGATATCACGTGCCATCACTTGACCTTTGTTCTGTGACATCATAGGACATGACATCATAAAGTATCATCACATACATACTAAGCACCATCCTTCCAAACTCTCCCCTCCTTAAGCATATTCTACTAAATCTCCAGGAATTTCCTTGAGCCAGTGTTGACAACCCTAAACAGCAGTTCCAACAAAATTTTAGATTTTTAGATTGTACTGAGTATTACAGTAACTCAGGTGGGGAAGATGCCAAGGCCCACTCCTACTGTGAAATAGTTTCCCCCCTCTTTCTTCAAAACTTGCAAACATGGCACCATGATAAAGCAGAAAATGTCAGTTTTATTACTTTATGGTGATGAGTTATTTGAGAAAGCAAGCATCTGCTAAGCTCATACTAAGGCACCAAGGGACAATTTGCCCACTCTAACCACACACACTCCCCTCCCTTTATTAATAGTACATGAATGGACATCAAGGAGATTTTAAAAAATTCTATATATCACAGACACAACAGGAAAAGGTCTTGCAAGCAGTGTCTTGGTCAAGGTGGCAGAAAAACACTGATTCTTGGTGTCCAGTATTTGTGGCCAGTGCTATGTTACCAGAAGAATTCTAACCATGGTTCTAGAAACAAAAATCAGGCATTCTTTATACCATGCTCTTCCCACGACTGAAATCTCATGTTGGTGAGTGCAGCAGATAGTTCAGACCTGGCAAAGGCCAGATGCCAATTTTATTGAATAGCAGTCTAAGTAAAATCATGGAAGGCATATTTTCTTCTCTCTGTTTTTATACAAAGTAATAAAAGGTAACCAAGAAAGCAACACTGAAATGGAAAATGGAGTGTTAAGAAAAGGGAGCAAATTGAAATGGAAAGTTGTTAGAGAAGAAAAGGGAGAGCAGAATGGAAGGAGCCAAATGGAAGGGGTGCACTTAGAGGGAAAAGGGGCTGTACCAAAGGGGAAAGGACCCCAATTATGTTCTGTCACCCAGGGACCATGAAAACCTTGAACTGGACTTGCTTTGGCTATTAAAGAAAAGGCAGGTCTAGTGGAAGAGATCCTGTACCTGCTTACATGTGTTTTGTGATAGAAAATATGTTTTGTGTACAAGAGACTTCTGAAATGAAGGGAGAAACAGGAATATAGCTTGATCTGAAAGTTAAAACCTTAGCCCTGATTAGCAAAATTTTCATTGTTTTGTTGTGCTGGCACAAGATTGCAATGACACACACTAAATAATGCACTTTCAATCCACTTTCAATCCACTTTTTTACTGGATTTTACTGTGTGAACTGGCAAAATCTACTTGGAAAGTGCATTGAAAGTGGATTGAAGGTGCATTATTTAGTGTGTGTCATTGCAGCCCAATAGGTCTAAGTTTTCTTGTGCTGTGAGCGTATGTACCACTATATCAAGCCTGTTAGATTTCCCTTATGTTTAGAATACCTGGACAATAATGAACTGTCTTGAATAATTAAAATATTGAGCTACAACTTCTTCCATGTAGCATTTTTATTATTTGTATTTTTCACAAAATGAGAAAACTATGAAATCAACAGTACAACCCTAAGCAAAGTTACATTTTTGAAGTCAGTCAGGATTGCACTGCAAATCTCACATAACATGTTTAAATGTCAAAGGTTGCCTGGCTATAATGTCACAAAGGAAGGTAGCCTAAAAGATCTATCTTATCTCTGAACTGGGATCTGTTATCTCATAAGAATATAAACTGATACACAGAGGCTTTATGAGAATCTAGAAACTGCACACAATGAGTCTGAAGTGATATAATTTAGTCCAAAATGAGCAACTGACCTATACTACTTACAGTGCCCTCCTAAGCAGACTTATACCCTTCTGAGTGCATGGATTTCAATAGATTTTTACTGAGGTAGCACTGTTAAAGTAATAAATGTAATTGCACAGTGGATTGTATCCATAGATTCTCATATGCAGTTAAGTCACATTTTATTATTCTAGCAGTGTTAAAGTGGGATTAAAACAGGTGTTGTGTAATTAATTGTATGATCATGATTCTGGCTTTGAGCAATGCAGAGCAGATCCTGCAGTTTTTATGTGTTCTGTCATAGTAACACAGGTTGAAGATATTTATATGTGGGGTAATGTAGAACTCTGAAAAGGATCTGTATACCACTGCCTGGAAATACAACTTGTTTGGACTAATATTTCCTAAAACATGGAACAGTAACTCAGAGAAACTGGAAAATAAGTCAAATCAGCCCTGCCTGGTACAGCTGGACTGAATTATATTTGGGATAAATTAATAATGACACCAAGACTTGTAGTGGCAGAATTCAGAAAGGCCACCTACAGTGCTGAGCTCCTCACCCAATGCCATTAGAAAGCAAGGCTCAACCCCACCAAGCTTTATAGGAAGTTCATAACGTGCTCCGCATAACGTTAGACCTCCTTACTACAACTACAAACATCTCTTTCCTTTTACATTCAAGCTTAGCTGGTGGTTAAAGCAGCTATGATTTTGTAGTTCATCAGCACTAAACCAATGGAATTGTCATAGCAGTGGTGCAAGAAAGTATGGAAATGTCATTTCATGGTTTCTTGTGCTTGAGACACTGCTGTTGGAGTACTGAAGTCCTGACTGAGATGCTTCCTTGGGTTTTTTCCTCATAAGACCTTTTTGACGTCATCATCATCAGAGAAAGTTTGGGACACCTTGTTACATCTTCCTAAATGATTTGTAATGAGGCTGGAATGTCAGGAGGAATATTTAACTAGACTACCCAGGTCCAGTGTGATGTTAGGGAAGAAAAGTAAGGAGATCATGGAGAATAATTTGAAGAATCAAAAAAGTGACTTGGGGATGCTTTCTAAAGGAGTCTTTTCTAATACATTGGCTTGTAGAGGAAACTAGACTAGGAATAGATTCACCACCCTGGACTTATCTGCATGGGGAGTGAAGGAAGGTTCTAGAAGGCTTCCTTCATGCTCCATTAACATATGTGGACTTTGACAGGTTAAGAGCATTTTTCAATTTGTGCTTAGGCTTCAGTGACATGGTTAGATGAACTAAGCAACTGAATCATTGTCACTCTGGCTCATTAAGGAGTAGTAAGCAGCATGTACACTGGGGAAGGAATTGGTTACATAAGCAGAAAGCTTGCTACTTGTTAGAGTATGGTTTCATATTCAGTTCCAAACTATGTATCACATTTCTCTATTCCTAGGTCCCTGGAAAATGAATTACTATTTTCCACCTATCTTTGGTGTATAAACGTTTATTGTACATTAACAACTGCATACTGAGAAATTCAAATTCTCAGTGGCACCAACCTACTAATATAAACAGAAGCTTAAATGCAGTATCAATCAATAGTTACTTTTATTAACCAAAGGTCAAATGAATTTAGACATTATTTAAAATATAAAGTCTATATATGTAATGTCTTACATACCAAAAAGTGATCAACAGCAAATTGGCACTGCCGCACAAGAGTGTGCAAAAAAGTTTTCATTATATACTTGCTGTCTCCCAATACATGCATGTTTGTTTCAAAAATAAATACCTTGTTATTCTTTTGCTAAGTCACAACAACTGACAGAAACTTCTTTAGAATTGGTTTGGGGATCAGACCTTCAAATAAGGGAAACGGAGGCAATGAATAACCAAATGGTGAAGGAAAATAGATTTTATAAGTAGCTTAAGTAGTCTACTGAATAAAATCTCATTAGAAGAATCAATGCAAAGAAACAGTGTGCTTACATCTTTTCAGCTGTTGGAAATCCCTGGAGAACAACTTGTGGGGGGGAATCAATTCATTTCCCTCTGTGCTCCACACAGTTTTCTCTTTCTCTCCTGCTAGCAGCCCCATATCCTGTCCCCTTTTCTTGTTTCCTTTTTTCCTTTCCACTCACCAATCAACCTTCCGGTCATCTGCTCCCTCACTCCTCAATATTATTTATTTACATAATTTATACCCCACCTTTCTCTCCAGTAGGGACCCAGAGCAGGTTATCTCTTTCTCCTCTCCTCTATTTTATCCTTACAATTCCCCTATAAGGTAAGTTAGGCTAAGAGAGAGTGCTGGCTCAAGGGAACCCAGCAAGCTTCCATGGCAGAGAGGTGATTTGAAGCTGGATCTCCCAGATCCTACTCCAGTGCTCTAACTGCTACACCACACTGGCTCTCAGCTGTCACGCCTTCATTTCCCTGGCAGCCTCCCCCTGAGAAAAGACAGGCCAAGTTGCAAACATTGTGCAGTAGGTGAGCTGTGTGGTAGCCACTGCTGGGCTCAGCCACACCATAAATGTTATGTGGAGGCTGCCTCTGGGACCCAGCAAGTTTATTTATTTATTTTATCGTTTCAATTTATAGACCTCCCTGCCCCTGAACACACATGACTCGGGGTGGTGAACAACATAATGATAAAAAAATCATAAATATTAAAACAATTTAAATAATTCATAGATATTTTTTTTTTTAAAAAAAACAACAACCTCAGATGGTGTTAAAATGTCAGATTCCAAGTTATATCATTGCCCTACAAGAAGGTGAAAAGGGGGCAGGCAGAAAAAGGAAGAGGGGAGAGAAAAAGGGAGAGTCGATAGGATGATCTCCATCATTGTCCTCAACCAAAAGCAGGACCATAACTAGGAATTCTTTGGGGGGGTGCCAGGGTGCTGAGTGGGGACACTAATTTAATTAATAGAGCTACATTAGCTTCATTAATTAAATTAAGGCAGCTGAGAAGAGAGAGGGGAGAGAGAGAGAGAAAGAGGACCTTCAAAAAAAAGTATTATTGATCCATCTTTAAAGGATCCACGTTAAAAGCAGCCAAAAGAGGACTGGGAGGACATCTGCCTTAAGAGCAAGTCCACCTTAAACTGGGGAGCCTGAGATGGAGGTAGCAGCCACCTACAGGCGACAGCAGGGAAGGGGCAGTGGCCTTTAAAGACGCGCCCCTCTGGCTATGAATCAGAAGGCTTTGTAGTGCTGGCAGGACTGAGACGAGCAGCCAAATGTGGAAAGCCCCAGAACTCAGCACATCTCCTTGCCTCCATGGTGAAGCACCCTGCAGGGAAGGAGCTCGCTGCTGGCTGCTGGTGTCGTGTGACACCAGCAGGGAGCTCCTCTGTGGCCGCAAAAGTCAGCTCCCCAGCCCAGTGTGGGAGCACGCTGCTCTTCTTCATGGGGGGTATTGCAATACGGTTGCCCCTGATATGATAGGGGGCACTGCCTGCTGTGCCCCTCCCAGCTACAGCCCTGACCAAAAGCCTAGTGGGACATTTCTACTTTGCAAGCCCTGCAGAACTGCATTAGGTTCCACAGGGCAAGGATGTTATTTGGCAGAGAGTTCCTTTGATCAAGGACAGCCAAACTTCTTCTTTGCTGGGGATCACCAGTAGATTGTTCTCTGCAGAGTGTAACACTCTTCAGGGAACGTACCAAAGGAGATGCTCCTCTTGATATGTGGATTCCTGACTGGTCAAGGCCTTAAAGGTCAACAACGAAACCGTGATTTGGGAGTATAGCCACTGCCACACTTGGGTAAGTCGCACAAATTGCATGGTAGAAAATTGCTTGATGGTTGCTTCTGGCCATGATAAGTCCTCTCTCCAAGGCAGAGGGAAGCCAAATTAGCCCCGGGAAAGCCCGCCCCCCCTGCACCTTTTACTGACAGAAACCAAGGTTTGAAGGCTGACAATATTGCTGTGGTTGTATAGATCTGTCAAGTAGCCCTGTCAAGTGTATGGTATACGGGGAAAGTACTCCATCTGAATTTTTCCTCACTATTACTGTCTCTTATTAGGTCTCTGACCTTCATTCTCCAGCTGCTGGAGTTTCGGCTGGGAACCACAATGGTTTCTAGGATTGTTTTTCTTGCTAGTCCACCGCTTTTGCCCATGTGTGTGACTTGTATTCACTGGATTCTGCTATGGGGGGATGCTTGAATGTAGTATAACATAGTAGGTCCTACTGTACATAGCCATTACAGACACAAGCTGTACGTGTGTCTTTAGTTCTGATTCACTATTAAACATTGTCTTCTGAAGAAGCCCTGTGTTGTGTGAGCTAACTGAGGAACTGGACAATATCACAGAGTACACTCTCCAAAGCTCCCATTTCCTCTAGAGAAATTAATCTCTATAGTGTGATGTTCAAGGAAAATGCCAGGCCCCACCTTTAAGTGGCATCTATCTGTGATCCCAATACCCAGATTTGTCCCCTAGGTCCACGTACTGTGCACGTCTATGTAAAGAAGCTACTTGAGCAATCATCAATACATTCAAACAAGAACAAACCTGTTATATTTGCTGTTACTATAATACGTAGAGACACAAAAGGAGTAAATCTGAATTTAAAATGTAATTTCTTAAAATACTGTGCACCAGCACCAACCACTGCAGTGCCTAGGGGCAGCAGTTGGGAGAAAGCATCATGTAACTGTACATGTGCAGTCATGATTTCTTTGCATTAGGCCATATTTGAGCCCTTCAGCCCTTGAACATCCAACTCTCATGATCCCTATACACAAGAAGGATTCTAACCAAAACTTGGGGTAATCAAGTGTCCTTGATTAGGATCTCTTATCAACTGAAACATTCCTTTTCATAACTCTCCATCACCATGTGCACAGTGTCAATGTCATTACAGCAGAAAGTATTTTGAAATATTATGCATTTGAATCAGTATTACATATTTTTAATGCTTGAGCTGGTTTTGGAGTGGAATGTGGGCGATCAGATAAATGACATTGCCAGCCTCTATGCTACCAGCTGCCAGGGACTTAACAGCCATAACATTCGTAAGCTTTACATATTGGTATTTTCAATATCCATTCATATACTGCTGAGGAAAAAAAGTGGGAAGTGGAAGGATTTTACTTGCTGTAGGAGTGTTGACCTAGTGAAATGCATTTTTATTACCTCCCTTTTTTGTTTGCTGATGAGTTTGGAATATTCTCACAGCTTTCAATGACAAGGTCCCCAGTGCATTTATACTGCTGGATTACTGCTGGAGCAAATAGAAGTCTTTTTTCATGATCTTTCTAGCAGAAAATTAAACAATGTCACAATTCAAATAGCTATGGAGTGACATTTTCTCAGTGGAATTTGCCAGAATATAATAATTTAGGCAATAAACAAATGAACACATTTTCAAAAAAAAATTCTTCAAATGGAAAGGCATGGCATAAGTGCAACTAGAAGAAACCCAATCAATATTTGGGGCTTTGTCCAAAAACTTCTTTGCAACTGCCTTAAACCTGTAACTTGAATGAGCTGACAAACATCTTCATGTTATTCATTACTAAGTTATGAAAATTGAAAGAAACTGTTGAATTCCTTCTGTATTTGTATCTACCTGGCACCTCTGTTACTATCATTTAAGCACTTGGTGAAGTTCATTCTGTTCATTCAGTCTTTCAATGCCTAAATTAGGTAGTGCTCTGATATTTGTGTTTTATTGGTTATGGAAAGTGTTGTCAAGTTGCAGCTGGTTTATGGTGATCCTGTAGGGTTTTCAGGGCAAGAGACTGAATAGAGGTGGTTTGCCATTGGCTACATCTGCATAGCAACCTTGGACTTCCTTGGTGGTCTTCCATTCAATGGCTAATCAGGACCAACCCTTTGTAGTTACTGAGATGTGACAAGATCAGGCTACCTTGGGCCGTCCAGACAAGGATGACATTTGTTCTTTATTGCTGATTTTTTAAAAATATTTTTGTTGTTATCATTTAAACTTTATCCTTTTTAAAATTTTACTTCCTAGGTTCCTTGTAGATTATTTAAATGTGAAGGTGGTACAGATAATAAGAGACCTCTGACATAGGTAGTAAGATAATAGTTACACTAGTCTTTAAAATGAAAATGATGTGTAATTGATGGCCAGAAGCTTAGATCATGGTGCCTTTAAAGAAAGATTGAACAGATTTCCACAGGACAAGTCTGTTTGAGGCTATTCACCATCACAACCAAAAGAAACCCTCCTGTAGACAGGGTATATAGTTCCAAATCGGGAGTATGACTGAATATTGTGATGGTTATAGACAGGGGTCTTTTCATAGAAAAAGAGCTGCAGGAGTTCATTAGCATATGGTATGCTAATGAGCAACTAGGCTATTAGCATATGCCACACCCCCTGACATCATCAGAAGTGATGTCAGAAGGGGAAGCAAAAGGGGGAGGCATCTTCGAAAGCCTCCCCTCCCCTTCCCCAGCTGGCCTGGGTGGGGGAGTGAAGAGAGAAGGGGTTTAAAGTTTAAACCCCTTCTCACTAGAGTTGAGCCACAGGAGGAGGAAAGAGGGAAGGAAAGAGAAGGAAAAAAGGATAAGGAAAGAAGAAGGGAAAGAAAGAGAGAGAAGGGAAGAAGGAGGGAAACAGGGAAAGGAGAAAAAGGAGAGAAGGAAAGGAGAGAATGAAAGAAATTCGGCAGCAATTCGGCTCCATTATATCCTATGGGCCATTGAAGTCAATGATGAAAACATAGGGTATATTCTGGGGGCTGGAGGGGAGGGGGTTTGAGGAAGAGGCTCCAAACTTGCAGGGTAGCTGTTGGAGCCTCTCCCCAAGATACCCACCAGGTTTCAAGAACATTGGGCCAGGGGGTCCAATTCTATGGGCCTCCAAAGAGGTTGCCCCCATCCCCTCCATTGTTCTCTATGGTGGGGGAAAAGTTACTTTTTCCCCACGGTGCTGTTAGTAGCTCTGGGGAGGAGGGGGTTTGAGGGAGGCTCCAAATTTTCAGGGTAGCTTTGGGAGCCTCTCCCCACATACACCTCCATGTCTCAAAGCAATTGGACCAATGGGCCTAATTCTATGGGCACCCAAACAGATTACCCCCATTACCTCCATTGTTTTCTATGGGGAAACCCAGCCAGCTGCACTTAAGGCAGGCAAGCAGGCAGCACCCAGCAGTCAGACTCTCCCAGAGAATCTCAGGGAAAGTGAACTGTCTTGGGAGGTGCTTGTTTGCCATGAGAACAAGTGGCACACTCCAGAACAAGTGGCACTGTGGCAGTGCAAGCATGCCATAGTGCCACACAGAAACTCCCAAAGACCAAAAGGAACAACATTTATACATGTATAAATTGATGGTGCAACCTTATTAGACCACTCACACCACACACACCTCAAAAAGAATATTTATAGCACTGGGAAAAATGCAGGGAAGGGCACCCAAACAGTGATTAACACATGGAATTCACTGCTACAGGAGGTGGTGGTGGTGGCTGGCATGAACTGCTTCCAGATGGAATTTGACAAATGTACAGAGGCTGGAGCAGACAGGAGAAAAACAAACCAACCCCCCCTCCAAGCAACAGCAACCAGCAGAACTTTTTAAAGTTGTAAACCTGTAAGAACCAAAAATTCTTTCATCTGTTCTAACTTTTAACCTGACTGCTCAGCAATTTCATTGAGTGCCCACGAGTTCTTGTCTTGTGAGAAAGGGTGAAAAGTACGTCTTTCTCTACCTGCTCTATCCCATGCAACCTCTTATCATGTCACCCCTCAGTCATTGTTTCTCAAAGCTAAGATCCCCAAACATGATAACCTTTCTTCATAGGGAAATTGTCCTCTGCTTATTATTGCAGTAGCCCTTTTCTGCATTTTTTCCAGTGCTATAAATATTCCTTTTGAAGTGTGTGTGGCGTGAGTGGTCCAATGGGTTGCACCATCAATTTATACATGTATAAATGTTGTTCCTTTTGGTCTTGTGGGGTTTCTGTGTGGCACTGTGTCATACTTGCACTGCCACAGTGCCACTTGTTCTGGAGTGTGCCACTTATTCTCATGGCAAACAAGCACCTCCCAAGACAGTTCACTTTCCCTGAGATTCTCTGGGAGAGTCTGACTGCTGGGTGGCTGCCTGCTTGCCTGCCTTAAGTGCTGCTGGCTGGGTTTCCCCATTGGATACAATGGAGGTAATGGGGGTAACCTGTTTGGGTGCCCATAGAATTAGGCCCATTGGTCCAATTGCTTTGAGATGTGGGGGTGTATGTGGGGTGAGGTTCCTGAAGCTACCCTGAAAATTTGGAGCCTCCCTCAAACCCCCTCCCCACCTCAGAGCTACTAACAGCACCGTGGGGAAAAAGTAACTTTTCCCCCACCATAGAGAACAATGGAGGGGATGGGGGCAACCTCTTTGGAGGCCCATAGAATTGGGCCCCCTGGTCCAATGTTCTTGAAACCTGGTGAGTCTCTTGAGGAGAGGCTCCAACAGCTACCCTGTGAGTTTGGAGTCTCTTCCTCAAACCTCCTCCTCTCCACCCCCCAGAATATACCCTATGTTTTCACCATTGACTTCAATGGCCCATAGGATATAATGGGGCTGAAATTGACATTTGGCTGGCCGAAATACTCCTCAATCAGCTTGTACGGCTGAAACTGACATGCAGGAGTCTTTCTGCCCTCCCAACCTGCTGGAGTTGTGCTCTGGTGCGCTCCCCCCAAAAAAGACCCCTGGTTATAGATAACTTTGAAAGTTCAATAGAAATACTGCCATCATAATTGATGCTCATCTTTGTATCAGTAACAAATAAACATGGCAATGAATAAACATTGTATTGAAATGAAATAAAAGAAACAAATGAAATGGGAAGTTTGCCAAGGAAAATAGATTAAAATGGTTTTGGGATTATAGCTGTCTAGCCAATCATGCATGAATATTTAAATATTTTTTTAAAGTACATATTTGTGCATTGTTACTCTGAATACTAAATGGTGAGGGTAAAACAGTGTGTAGTCAATAATATACATAGTTGTGGTTCAGAATTCACCAGACAATTCAAATATGTATGCATGAAAATTGAAATGTATACAAGAGCTAACATTTTCAAGTAGTTGTTATGTTGTAATTAGGATCCAAATTTTCTGTCTCTTTAGATAACTGATAAAAACTCAGTTGCCTAAGACATTGAATGAATATTGAAATATTTAGAAGACGTATGTGCGTATGAGTGGGTGGTAGCTGTGCAAACCAGAATGTCCATGAACCCAACGAACTGTTCAAAGCTCTGCAGATTCTAGCTGGCTGTCAGTGTCAAAGTGGCAAATCCAGACTTTTTCAGTTTATGATGCAAACTCTTTTTCAGAGCCTCAGCCATTTCTGATTTGGAAAGCTATCACATACTTGGCATAAAATACCAAGCATTAGCAGATAGAAATAAAAATTTAATAAAGTGTACCTATATTGCACAGAACAATTAGTCTATTTGGATGTTGTGTTGATAGGTTTTGTTTGTTTGGTGGGGGGTGGTAAAATCCTCTGACATTCTTTTGAGGAAGACCACAAAAATAATGAAGTATTTTGCTTTGTATGTTACAAAATACGAAAATTGAGGATGCTTGCCAAACACCTGCTCTTTAGAGCTGGTGTTAAAAAAGATACAAAAAGAAACTGTATCTCTTTAGTTTCTTCTTTTACTGCAAGTCCTTTTTTCTCAGCTAGATGTGCTAAAATTAAGGGGAGAAAGCAGTGTTGAGTGGAAAGGTGTTCACTAAGTACTGCTTTTAAATACACAGTCAAGTTGAAAATTCTGTGGTTTTTTTGTTTGCTTGTTTCTAATTATCCATAGGCACAATTTATTTCCCTACAATGGAGTCCACATAGTGACAAATATACAATGAGTTAAGGCCAATTAAACCCTATTTTTGTTATTCATTCCACTCACATAGATATGCACACCAATCAAATGCCAGCTTGCTTACAAAAACTCCACAAGCATAACCCTATGCAGAGTTACTCCAGTACCACTGCATTGATTACACTGCAGGAGGCCTACTGGCAGCTGAATGTTTATGTGAGACAACCCTATACCATATCCTGTGTTGATGTCATTTTTTTAAACTGGAGGGGGGAAATGAATGAGATATGTTATATTGGAGAGTCACTGAAGTGTTACTAGAATAGCTGCTTTGCCAGGTATATGCAGAGGAGAAAGTACAGCAATGGGACCAGGCATGAAGGGAAGGGAAGAGGATGTAGATGTAGAGTAGCTTGTCCCCCTTCTAGCCTGTCCTATCCCAAAGTTTGTAGGTAGTGGGGCTAAGTTGAATGACTCCCCCTCTGACATTGGTGTTGTGCAATGTCAAGTCCATAAATAAGACCACGGTTCTTCGGGACTTCCTGCTAGAGTAGAATGTGGACCTGGTATGCATGGCCAAGATCTGGGTTTGAGATGGGGAGACAGTAGCTCTCTCTCAATTGGTTCCTCCTGGGATCTTGGTCCTTCACCAATCACAGACTGGGGGCAGAGGGCAGCTCTGTTCATTCAGGAGGCTTACTCCTTCAGGGCAGTCCTGTCACTGAAACTTATGGGCATTGAGTGTACTGGCCTTGTTTGGGAAGCTGGGGAGAGTTTGGCTATTTGGCTAGTGTACCATCTGACCAATGCACCATCTGCCCAATGCACCTGAAGGAGGCCGTGTTGGGCTGGGAACTGGAGCACCCTAGATTGATAGTCTTGGGTGACTTCAATGTCCATGCTGACAATGTGGCTTTCTCACAGGCGATGGACCTAGTGACGTCCATGGCAGTGCTAGGACTCTCCCAATACATAGCAGCCCACACACACCGGGCTGGGCACATGCTTGATTTGATCTTCATGACAGGGGTTACAGTGGACTGGATAACTGCTACAGGAGTGCCATGGTTGGACCACCATGCCCTGAAGGCCTATGTGAATGTTTCACCTCGACCCTGTTTGGGCAGTGAACATATTTTAGCTCACTTGCGGAGCCAAATGGCTTCAGATGGTCCTTTAGGATCTGATGTCCCCTGGCAGCTCATTGGATGAGCTTGTAGAGGATTGGCATAGCCAACTCTCAGCATCCATCAACAAGATTGCTCCCTAACACCCTTTGTGCCCTTGCTCCAGGTTGGGTCCTTGGTTCACCCAGGAGCTGAGGCTGATGAAGTGAAGGCTTAGATGTTTAGAGAGAGAGTGGTGGCATGCCCATGATGAAACTACAAGAGCACCCTATAGGACCTTTATGAGAACCTATGAGATGGCAGTCAAAACTACCAAGAGAGAGTATTACATGCCCACGATTGTGTCTGCAAGCTCATGCCCAGCCGAATTATTTAGAATGATTCAGTCCATGACTACTCTGCCAAAGGCAGACCAAATGCTAGCGAATTGGACACTGGCTGTGAGGCCTTTGCAAGCTATTTCACAGATAAAGTCTTGTCACTCCACCATGACCTCCCTGCCACAGTTGAGACAGTGAGTGAACTCAAGGCTCCATGCACATCTTCTAGTCAGGTTTTGGATTATTTCAGTCTGCTCCGCCTAGAGGAAGTTGACAAATTACTTGCAACTGTACGCCCCACCACGTGCAACCTTGACCCGTGCCCATTGTGGCTAATTAAACCTGGTTGTGAGGGGCTATGAGGTGCCCTAAGGGAGATCATCAACAAGTCCTCCTCCGAGGGACTGTTCCCTGGGGCACTTAAGGAAGCGATGGTACACCCCCTCCTCAAAAAACCATCTCTGGATCCGGCCGAACTGGCAAACTATTGACCTATTTGGGCAAACTAATTGAGATGGTGGTGGCAACTCAGTTGCAGAGTTTTATGGATGACACTTCCACATTATATCCCTTCCAGTCCAGATTTTGATAAGGCCATGGGACAGAGATGGCACTGGTCACCTTCACAGATGTCTTCCAGAGGAATTTGGATTGGCGGTATGGCAGTGTTGCTGTTGCTAGACCTGTCAGCAGTGTTCAACACAGTTGACCATCAGCTACTGATCCACTACCTTGCCGACACTGGGATTCAGGGGTCTTCCTTGCAATGGCTTTCCTCTTTCCTTCAGGGTTGGGGATAAAGGTGGTACTAGAGAAACAGTTGTCCCAAAGGCACCCACTGGCTTGTGGAGTGTCCTAACGGGTGGCACTTTCCCCAATGTTATTTAATACCTACATGAACCCCCTTGCCCAGATTGCCTGGAGGCATGGGCTGGGTTGTCACCAGTATACAGATGACACCCAACTCTATCTGCTGTTGGGTAGCCAGTCTCACTCCAGACTGGAAGATCTGGACTTGGCACTACATCTGGACATGGCTGGTTGGCCTTAGACTGAGCTGACTGAAATTGAATCCTATGAAGATGGAGGTCCTGAGCTTAAGTCGAGGTGGTCCAGGGGTAGGGATCCCACTCCTGACCTTTGATGGGGCACCGCTGGTTCCAGTGTCAGTGGTTAGGAGTTTGGGAGTGCTCTTGGATGCCTCTCTAATGACAGAGGCCCATGTAGTAGCCACTGCTAAGTCAGCCTTTTACCACCTTTGGCTGATTAGATAGTTGGTTCCCTTCCTTGAACACAACAACTTGGCAACAGTGATCCATGCAATGGTCACTTTGAGACTGGACTACTGTAATGCTCTCTACATGGGGCTGCCCTTGTCCGAAATCCGGAAGTTTCAGCTGGTGCAGAACGCTATGGCCAGGCTGTTGTTGGGCCTTTCCCTGTGGAAGCACATCCAGCCTGCACTAAAAGCACCTCACTGGATGCCTATAGTTTATCAAATTCACTTCATGGTGCTGGTTCTTACCTTTAAAGCACTTTATGGTCATGGGCCTACATACCTGAAGGACCACCTTTCCCCACATGTCCCCCAGAGAGCACAGCATTCAAGGTCTCAAAACTGTCTGGCCCTCCCAGGTCCCAAAGATGCCAGGCTAGCTATGATCAGGGCCAGGGCCTTCTCAGTGGCAGCTCTGCATGGGTGGAATGAGCTCCTGGAAGACATCAGGGCCCTGTGGGACCTTCTACGGTTCCACAGGGTCTGCAAGATGGAGCTCTTCACCAGGCATTTGACCAAGGAGCTGCACCATAGGACCCTCTGCCCTGGCATTACCATCGGCAGCCTGTGCTTTGCCGGTTTGAATGGACCGAGATGATAGTCCTTAACATCAATACTGACTGTACCCCATCAGGATTGTTCTGCTTCCAAGATTATTGTTATTATGCTTTGCCATAGCCATATATCACTGTACTAGCACTTTATGAATGTTTTTATAATGTTTGTTTTAGCTGTTTTAAATTTTATGTAAGCTTCCCTGAGCCTGCCATGGCGGGAGGGTGGGGTATAAATAGAATAAATAAATAAATATTCTGCTCTGGAAGTGATATAATTACATGTCTCACAGAGAGACTGGAAGATATCAAAAAGAGGAGAATATGTAAAAGATGCTCCAAATGGCATTTGGGGCAGGCAGGTGCTGAATGTAAAGCTGAACAAAACTCCTAACTGCTGAGAAGAAGAATAACTCCTTTCATGACTATCTTACTGGGTGAAAAATGATAAAATGGGGGTGAGCAGGCACCAAAGCACCAGCTGTTACACAGAAAGCTCCACTAAAGTGACCAGAGAGCATCAAATTATGAGGGAACATCCTCTACTTTTTATTAAACAGACAATATCTCCACAAGAGACAGGCCCACCACCTGTAGTGTATAGAATCAAAGTGATCCCTCGGGCTCACAGTTCAGGGGTGGGGCTATGTCCCCCTGAGGCTACAGGAGCCTATGCTCATGACAAACATATACATATAATCTTTTTTAAAAAATACATCAACATTTACTTTCCAACTGGATTTTACTGTGTGAACTGGCAAAATCCAGTGATAAAGTGCATTGAAAATGGATTGAAAGTGGATTATTTAGTATGTGTGACTGAAGCCTTAAAGATGTTTTTGGACCTCAGGTTAGTGGGGTTATTAAAAAGGGCAACACAGCCTTATCAGGAACCTGAATGCAGCCAATAAGTATTCCTTGCTACTGCTTGCAGTGTTGGAAGACTCTATTGCCCTGTTCTGTAGCCAATCATTAGCAAAGCAGTTAGTTTGCTTTGGTCGAGAAGAGAAGGAAAGAAGTTAATGGGGGACAGACAACCGAAGGAGTTTATTAAATTTTACAGGCCAAACAGCGAGACAATGAACAAAGATCTCCCCACTGAAATAAATAGCTTACTAAGTGGAGCTTACTGCTGGTCCCGGGATTGTATATTTTTTATTTACAACAAATATATATTCCACCTTCCTGTCCTCACAAGAAACAATAAAGTGGCTAAAAATTTAAAACATAAATGATAAAATTACATTTTAAAACCATTAAAATCAACCCCCTCTGACACAGAGCATTAAAATAAAAAGTTAAAGCTTAAAATACATACAAAAACATCAAAACAGCAATTTTATGTTTTTTATGATGACAAATACTACTGCTTTGGAAGGGAAAGACTCATGATTTCAAACACTGAAGCACTGTGCTGCTTGCCAGAATTGATCAAGTCCCCTCTATATGTGAGGCCCCCTCTGACACAGTCCCCTCTATATGTGACACAAGTCCCCTCTATATGTGAGGCCCCCTCTGAACTAGGAGAGAAGAATTAATACCAGGGTATTCAAGGGGGGAGGAGGAGGGGGGTGGAGGAGGAGGAGGAGGAGGAGGAGGAGGAGGAGGAGGAAGAGGAAGAGGAAGAGGAAGAGGAAGAGGAAGAGGAAGAGGAAGAGGAAGAAGAAGAAGAAGAAGAAGAAGAAGAAGAAGAAGAAGAAGAAGAAGAAGAAGAAGAAGAAGAAGAAGAAGAAGAAGAATGAGCTGGAGTACATACTGGTGTTGGGAAAGCTGGGACAGAAATTGTAAACTTTTGACAGAAATAAAAGGAGACTGTGGTGCAGAGCTCCTGCCACTGGACTACCACTTACATCTCTGTCACAAGTGCTCCTACCACTAGAGGCCCTTCTATGCCTCCTTGAGAGGAGGGAATGGGTTGCAACACAACTATCCTCTTCTTTCTATTGACTTCTGCTCCCCAGCATTCTGAACAGGATCAGTTACAACATCTCTGGTCTGCTTCTGGGCCCTCTTTAAATAACCAGTGGGAGGCCACACCCTAGCTGCCATTTCTATCCCCTCCATGTGATCTGGAAATCTTGGGGATTGGAAGAAAGATCTCATAGGTGTGGGCAGGTTCCTCCCACTTCATAGGTGTGGGCAGGTTCCTCCCAGCATCTGGGAATGGATCTGGCCTTAAGCCTTTCACCACCACCTGTCTGCAGGGCTAGCTATTACTTCAGAGGCCAGCCCTGCTCACTGTTACAGTCCCACCCCACCGGATGCCTGCTAGGTTCCTTCTTTCCTCAGGAGCCATCCCTGCAGCCATTCTGCAGTTCTGTCCCCCATGAGCCCACCTTGGTGGCACTGTGGCCTAGATAACAATCGTCCAGGTCTTAATGCCCATGAATGCATTTAACATGTCAGAAATTTTAAAAGTTTGTGACCCCAGGTGAGTGTATCCTATCAAATTACACAGGGCCTGGGAGCAAATATATATGTCCATGCTCATCAGTTGCACACTTGGTTCCCAAGCAATATTCCCTCTAAGCTGTAGAGTCTTGTGAGCAAAAATCCTCCTTTGTGAGCTACTGGCATTAAAGTTGTGAGTGAGTGATTTGGGTACTACATAAATTAGGTTGCTCTGGAGCCATCCTTCCTGAGCTAAGACAAAAACGTGTGAGCTGGAGGCTAAAAATCTGTGAGCTATTTTGTTATGTCTGGACATGAGCAATCTTCCACTCTGGTTTAACTGTTGCTGGAGGCATGCCTGGACTTGTCTGGCAGGCCTCCTAGAGGGAGCGTGAAGAGGCATGTTTGGGCTTGTCTGGGTAGACCACCTAGTTGTAGCTTGAAGCCCCGGAACAAAGGCAGGCAGGATCCTGAAACCTGCTTGCAGATTGGCCCCTGAGGACATCCAGCCAATCTGAAGCCTGGAGGCCATTTGAACTCACCAATTGCATGGGGGCTGGGGGTGGCTTAGGTGTATATAGTTAGGGCAGTTGCCCCACGTAAAACATTCCTGTTGAGATGCAATAAACTGCTGCTTGCTGAAATCACTATGCCTTCACCTCTGCCATGTTAAACCCATTATTTAACACTGGTAATGAAGGTGGGATCTTCTAGCATGGCTAGAGGCCAAAGAAGCTGAATCACCTCCAAGGAACCATCGCCCTGAACAAAGAGTGCCACTGTGAGCTTCTACAAGCTACTTTGCAGACGCAGAAACATGGCCACTCAAGGCTGCCTCGAGGAATTCAACCCTGCATCCCCAGAACTGTGGGACACCTATGCCGAACACCTCAAGTTCTTCCTCAAGTGGGCCACCCTGTTCAGTGTTTGTGGCCCTGCAACCTTCGAGATCACCCAGAACCTTGCGCTGACCGAACTCTGGGACATTTCATACAAGGACATTATGGCTCTTCTAAAATACCATTTTCCATCACAGCCACCCTGCATCACTCACCACCACACCTTTTACAAATGGGATCAGATGGCTGGGGAGTCTATGTCCACATATGTGGCAGCACTCCACCATCTTGCCCACCTCTGTGAGTTCCGAGACATAGAGGAAATGCTCCTGAACTGGTTTGTCTGCAGCCTTCGAGATGCGAGAATGCAGTGGAAGCTCTTCACCAAGGAAGAGCTGACATGCCAAGCTGCCGTCAAAGAGGCCCTGGCTTTAAAAAAGGCTGAGGGTGCCGCCCAAGAAACCCATGTCTCCCATAGCCCAACTACAAACCCCAGGTCCAAGGCTCAGAGGAGGAGGAAGTGCTACAGGTCTATCACTACACCCAGAAGCACTCTAGCCACCAGGCTCTGCCAGCCAGCCAGCCAGTTCAAGAAGCACCAGCTCTGGCCCCTGTGCTAACTGCGAGGACTCCCATGAATGCCAGCCCTGCTGGTTCCAGGATGCAACCTGCTGGACCTGCACTAAATGTGGCCACATCGCTCACACAGACCACAGGAAGATTTCCTGGGGCACACCCACAGCACCAGTACCCCACCACCAAGGGGTCCATCACGAGTCCATCCACCATGAAGAGTTCCACACAACCGAGGTCCATCCAGTCTAGATCAGCCACCTGCCGACCAGAGAGAAAACACATGTGATGGTTGACTCTGCAAAATGGAGGTTGACTCTGGCTCGGCACTCTCCATCATCTCCATTGAGACCTTCAAGCACCTCTGCCCCAGAGGTGGGCCCCGTCTGGAACCAACTGGACTGCTGCTCATCGACTTCCAGGGGAACGATTGTCCAGTCCAGGGTGCCGGCAAGTTCCAGGTTCACTACAAGAACTCCGATGGACTCCTTGATTTGATTATTTATTATTATTTATTACTTTAGATTTATATCCCACCTAGCCAGGAAACTGGCTCAAGGTGGCATACAGTGGTTAAAATACCACAGAACAATACACACAATAAAATTCAATTAAACAACAGGTTACATAAAGTGCTAGTGTGAACAGAAGACAATTCCTATGCTATATTCCCAGCATCATACGGGCGGTAAATCCAATATTGTAACCAGGTCCATAAGATGTTCCATATTCAGTACCTCTTTCATCAGTGGTGGCCCCTAATCAAAGACCTGGTGGAAGAGCTCCATTTTACAGGCCCTGAGGAACTGTGGAAGGTCCCGCAGGGCCCTGAGGTCTTCTGGGAGCTCATTCCACCAGTATGGAGCTGCCACTGAGATGGCCCTAGCTCTGGTTATCACTAGTCTGGCTTCCCTTGGGCCCAGGGCAGTCAGGTGGTTCTGTGATTGTGACCTCAGTGCTCTCTGGGGAATATGTGGGGAAAGGGGGTCCCTCAGGTAGACAGGCCCCTGACCATATAGGGCTTTAAAGGTCAAAAACAGCACCTTGAAGTGAATCTGGTATGCTATTGGCAGCCAGTGCAGCACCTTCAGCACAGGCTGGATGTGATCTCATGTAGAAAGACCGATCAACAGCCTGGCTGCCGCATTCTGCACTAGCTGCAGCTTCCGGATTTGGGACAAGGACAGCCCCATGTAGAGAGTGTTGCAGTAGTCCAATCTCAAAGTGACCATAGCGTGGATCACTGTAGCCAGGTCACTGTGTTCGAGGAAGGGAACCAACTCCCTAATCAGCCGTGGGTGGTAAAAGGCTGCCTTGGCAGTGGCTGCTACCTGGGCTTCCATTGTTAAGATGGCATCCAGGAGCACTCCCAAACTAATCACATAATACTCATCTACTGGTCCTAACTTATTGATCTAATAATTGTTCCTTGGATTAGCAGTGTAACGGTGAAACTGCTTGCCAGCCTGTAGATATCCTGCAGCCTTCTCTGGAGCAGGTTGTAGCACTGGTGGAAAGTCTCTCGCTCTGATCTCATGCCCGCAATAGTCAATTTCTTGAGCCTCAACTTCTGTCACCACGACCAGTTCTCATCATGATTGTCTCTCTCAGCACTCCTGACAGTCCAGCTCTTGGTTCCAGACGTTGTAGGTATAGTCACAGAGGGCCGCCATACCAGCCTCCTTAGCCTTGCATGGTCAACCCGTTTGGTATCCAGGTGACTGGAGTTCAGCGCATCAACCAACAGGACTTTGACCCCATCTACCAGGAGTTAGCCCCTGTCTTTGAGGGGAGCCTCTGCTGCTAAACCAGACCCCCAGTCTGACTGCACCTCAATCCGTCTGTCATGCCCATCCAAACTATTTAATATAGTTCATACTAACTCAGCTTAGAGGAAACACTGTTCCCAAGTCAATTCAAAATTTATAAGTCAGAATGATACTTTGCTAGTAGACTAGTATCAGTGATGAAAGTTATAAGCTATGGACAGCCTCTATTCCCAAAGTTTATAATTTTGAGCTTCCAATATAACTTTGTATTAGGTAATAATTAAAAGTCATTTTTATGTAATTGATTTGTTCAGTTTTCTGCTATACAGAAAAGGTTTCCCTTACATTATCCTTAAGAATTTCTTTGGTGCAAACATTACTTGGTGCTCTTAAACTTGAAGTGCTTAATTGCATCAGGGTGTACTTTTATTTAAGAAACCTTTAAAAATGTATTATTTTAGGAGAATAAAAGTATCTTAGTTCTGTTTGGACGGTAGATAGGTCTATCTCAAGGTCTTCTCTTTGTTAGAATGACAGTAACCTTTTTTCAGCATCTGGGAATGGATCCAAAAGGCAAGTCCCTTATGTGCTGCATTGTAGGAGGTGTTTGTGCCAAGTAATGTATTTTTATGTCTGTCATTTTTCCTCTGAGACATACACCTCCACTCTCTCTGTTTAGATCTTTCACTGATTAAATTAGAGAAAACTAGATTCTTTTCATTTTTTTTAAACTGCTGCTCATGGCTGATTTAAAAACACAATGACCCATAGAAAATCACAATTAAACAGTTTAAAGCAGTATTTCAGTGAAGCTTGTTTATGACCTACTCTGAAAAATGAAGTGCAAGCAGGAAAGGAAAATGAAGGTTAAAGAGTGACAGTTCTCTTACTGAAAGTTTTTAAAAGACTAGGTTTCAGTTAAAGATAAATTCCACCTGCAGTAAAATACCAAAAATGACTCTCTGATTATATCCTAAATTGCATTCTACATTATTAATGGGGTCAAATAGGAATCCTCCTCTGAGTGCCACACCAGCTGAAAATCTGGGAAATTGTGAACCATTCTTGGATCCACCAGTAATTTTTGTTTTGGTAAATAGGTGTTCCATATGGCAACAAATTGGATATATAGCACAGGGCAGCCATGACACAAGTGGGAGGAAGATTTTATTCTTCTCTCAATGCTGTCTTCTTGTCCTCATATAGTTCCTAGGAACTGTTCCCTGTTGAGAAAAAACATGCAGTCCTCATTAAGGCAACTAGTGTATTTTTTCCAGTAGGCAATACAGAAGCCCCAGGAGTCCATTTGCAACTAGAAAACTGATATGGGGAGTAAACCCTCTCACCCCAGCACCATGGTCCTGATCTTAATTAGGTAATTTGTTACTTTTCCAATAAAATATACTCGTGAGATCTATTCTCAGACCCCCTCCCCCCAATTGTCTTGTGGTTCAGTCCTGGAAAGCTGATTGAGTCAGATAAGTGTATCATTATAAACTGTGAAGCAATCTATATTAGGTGGAGATATCAAAATGCACATCTACCACAACAGCTATGAAAGGTGCATATGTGTGTCAATGATTACTTTCCTTTTAAAATGGATTAAAATAGTGAACAGGAAAAAGATTGGTTCCTGATCCTGTGTGGTTCAAAAGTGACAATGGGATCATAAGCATGTTTATATCCCACACAATCCTGCTCCTGCTCCTCCCTGTGACAATTAGGAAAGGTAGCAGAACTTGCAGGCTGACCACAGAAAAAGAAACATAGCACCAGTTTGTTCCAACATGTTGCTGTCCAATATGAGGGGAAGGAGCATTGTGTTTATGGTGTTGCAGTACCACCCCCAGCCTTTCTTTTGAAGACCTAGTACATTCCCTCCCTCCCAACTGATAGGAGTGGTCACTACATGGTTGCTCTGGGAACTGAGTGTGGGATATTTTTAGCATGTCAGGCTGATTAGCCTGGAACTTCTAGATTTTCACCTTACTCCACCCTGAGGATTGTTGAGGTGGCATTCATTAGGGTGCTAGTGGGTTGGTTGCATTATTTAGGTCTCATTGATCATAGCCAGTAATGCCAGTATTTAAATTGTAAGCACTAAGTTAATTAAGGGGACATTCTTCAGATCAGGATATCAAAGCTAACACAGCTTTGGGGGACTGAAACAGGATCCCTTTGGAGATGTCATAATCCTTGACCTGGATACATTATTACTAGGGAGAAGGGAATCTCTCCCCACCCCCCATTAGTAAATGTTTTACAGGGAAGAGCCAAAACATTACATTTATTACTTCATGGTCTCACAGCCAAGATGGGCTTGGTCCCATAGAAGTGATGCATAGACAGAAGAGGATTGAATATTCTGCATTTTTGTTATTTGTTCATTTTTATCTCACTCTTCCTCTAAGGAGCTCAAGAGAAGTGTACATGGCTCTCCCCTCCTTCAGTTTCCTCACTGCAATCCTGACTAAGGCATGAAGTGACAAAGGCTGTGGTCACACACTAAATAATCCACTTTCAATCCACTTTCAATGCATTTTACAACTGGATTTTACTGTGTGAACTGGCAAAGACCTATTCAAAAGCACATTGAAAGTGGACTGAAAGTGGATCATTTAGTGTGTTATCACAGCCTAAGACTGTCCCAGGGTCAGCTGACATGCTTCATATAAGCAGAGTTTCCCTGTTGAGAAAAACATGCAGCCCTCATTAAGGCAACCAGAATGCCATTTGCCTAAATGTTGGATGTCTTGAGCTGGGTAACTCATAGCTGCCGTCGTGGAAGCAGCACCAATTTGAAAGGAGTGGGTACAAAAACAACCCCCAGAAAGTCTCAGCCTGCCCAATGCAACGGAGGTGACAGCCCAAAATTGATGCTTGGTTAAAAGGTTTCCATCCTGATGGCAAAACAACATACCACCCACCACCTCCCTAACAGCCAAGTAGGCAGCAGTGCCGAGACAGGGCCCAACTCCTTTTTGGAACACACACCAATTGTGACTACAGACCCCACCTCCAGTGGTCAGTCTTGGAGTGCCTCAATGTAAGATAGGCCCTGTCAGGAACCAAGCAAACATCCTGCACCCTTAGCACACATCTAGATGTGTCTGACTTTGCAGAACCAGCTCACCTATTCAAAAGGCCCCCCAAAAGGCAACCAGGGCAGCCACATGAAAAAGACATGCTTCATAAGCTGATGCACAGAAATCACTCCAAATAGCCTGCAAACCCTACAACACCAATGGGGAAATGGGCCACCAGCAATCAGCACATGCCCCGCTTCATGCATCCAACCCTCTAACATTCTATGAATCCTGAAATCACCTGTAACATACAAGAGCCCTTGAGCCTTGCTGACATATGCTAGCGCACATAGCAGCCCCTCTGTTGTATATTGAGATGGCCATGCAAGCGCTAGCATGGCCAAGCATTCACATAGACCTTTGGGTCTAGAGACAATAGCCAAGTCAGAGCCTAGTGCAGACCAGTAGGCTCACACGGATCCCAGTATGGACCTATGGGCCACAGGTAGAGTAAATAGAACCTATCACCAGGTGTGGGGGGGTGTTAGGGGGTGTATGTTACACGGATATAAGCTGGTCACAGACCAGCTAGTTTGTCTTCAGTTTATTTATTTATTTATTTATTTATTTATTTATAGATTCAGCTTCTATACTGCTCAGACCCCCCCCCAGGGGGTCTCAGAGCGGTTTACATAGTAGTAGTATTTCCTAACTAGGGCCACAATCACAGGGGGAGGGGCATCCTACCGGCACCCTGAGCAGGGCGGGCAGGGCTTCCTGTTCTTCTTCTTTTTCTGGCGGGGCTCCAGTTTGAGTTACCTAATAAAGTATGAACTGATTTCACTATGCCACATGTCCAAACTCAGTACTTTATACTGGCGACGAAGGTGGGATCCCGATGAGCGAACCTGACTCAACCTCCAGCACTGCATTGTGCACCGAATCCGCGGACTCCGCATCCCGCTCCGCTCAATTGCAGCACCACAGTGTGCCCCCGTCCTCGGATCATCACGCACCACACTGCAGAGTCATGCCTGCCACTCTGGGAAACATCGCAGTCTTCGACCCCACTCACCCTGAGTTCTGGGAAGCATGAGTAGAGCAACTGACCAACTTCTGCAGCCACCAAGAGGTCACCGATGCTGAAAAAAAGAGGTTGCTGCTCCTGAGCACGTGCAGGGTGACCTCCATTCGTCTAGCACAGAGCCTCCCTGCTCCCAAGAAGTTGGCTGACTCCACATACAACAACATCATAAAGGTGCTCACCAACTACTTCACGCCAAAACCAACAAAGATGGCGAAGCGTATGGACTTATTTGTACACTTGCAAAAGTCTGGAGAAGCGGCCACTGTCTTCATGGCTGAGCTCCACCAGCTAGCCATGGACTGTGAGTTCCAGGAGGTCAAGGACATCATCCTCACCCAATTTGTCTGGGAGATCCAGGACTCCAAGCTCTGCCACAAATTGATTGGAATGGCTGACCTCAAACTGGAGTCGGCATTTCACGTGGCCACAGGATTCGAGAGGTCTCATTGTGATCATCCACCATCTTCTACGCACCTGTAACATGCAAGAGCCCTTGAGCCTTGCTGACATATGCTAGCACAGAGAACAGCTCCTCTGTTGTATATTGAGATGTGCTCCCACAGACTTTCAGGTCTAGAGACAATAGCCAAGTCAGATCCTAGCACAGACCAACAGGCTTGCATGGATCCCAATATGGACCTATGGGCTACAGGTAGTGTAAATAGAACCTATCACCAGGTGTGGGGGGGTGTTAGGGGTGTGTGTTACATGGATATAAGCCGGTCACAGACCAGCTAGTTTGTCTTCAGTTTGAGCCACCTAATAAAGTATGAACTGATTTCACTATGCCATGCATCCAAACTCAGTGCTTTATACCCTCAATTGAACTGACTGCCAAACCCTTACCTTTCATAGCAATGCAGAAATGCAACACATGATCCACGGGCATAGGCCACAGACTAGGATACTTTACCTCATGTCTAAATTTGGCGAACTGGTGGACCACACGGTCATACACTAGGCCCATTGTCCTGTGCACCTCTGCCTTCCAACCTGAGCTCTTGCAGCATTCACACCAGCTGCAAATCGGCTTCTGGGGACAGCTGATGGAACCTCTACATCTGTTTATGAGAGAGAGCATCAGCCACCCCAGCACACAGCTGGTGAGAAATAAAATGTTAAGCTGAAGGCAGCAAAGAGTGAAGGCCCATACCAAGGACATCACCTGAGATGATTTGGATGTAAGAGAAATAATAACCTGAACCACAGCAAGGTTGTTGCACCAAATGTGGACAGTATGGTTGGCCAACTCATTCACCCACAGCCAAACCACCACCAGGATGGGTGGGGGGAATCAAGGAAAGTCAGGTTCCTGGTAATCCCAGCCAGTCACTACCTATTCAGTGAGCCATTCTTTGGCACACCAGTGCCTTCAAAAATAGACTCCAAAACCCAAAAAACCTGTGACATCAGAATGGATTTGCAGCTCGGTCTCCAGCTTCATATCATCTCTCTAATATGAGATTTCATTAAAAGAGTCCAAAAATTCCAGCCACAACTCCAAATCTGCCCTGACACCAGCAGTGACCCTAGCCCTGTGGTGGGGAAGGCGCAGCCCATTCATAGAGTCACACAGCCTGCATAAGAAGGCACAACCTGGTGCCACAACTTTGCATGCAAAATCAAGGTAGCCCACCAACTGCTGAAACTCATGCAAAGTAGCTTTCTTTTTCATCTTGAACTCAGCAACTCTTCTATGCAGCTCAGCCAGTTTACCAGTGAGCAGTCGGGATGTCAGTACCTGGGAAGGGCACAGTCTTCTCATGTGCCAAGGGCACCCCCAGCTCTTCAGCCAACTCTAAACCCCCCCACAGCAGTTGCTCACACTGACCTGAACCCACCGCGGCCACAAACAAAAAGTCATCTAAATAGTGAGCAACAGTAGTCAGCCCAGTACGGAAACAGAGGGCCCATTCCAAAAATGAACTAAAATGATCAAATGCAGCACAGGACACCGGACAACCCATAGGTAACACCCAGTCCATGTAAAACTGGCCCTCGAAAGAAAAACCCAGCAACTCAAAGTCATCTGGATGCAGCGGGGGAAGGCACATTTGGCCTAAACCACAGCGGCGCACCACACAAACCGCCTGGACAAAGGAGGTGTACCGGACTGAACATAGGGAATCAGAAATAGAATAATTAACTGATGCTCCCTTGGGATAAGAAATGTGGTGAATCAGGCGGTATTCACCAGGCACCTTCTTGGGACCAATCCCTAGTGGGGAAACATGAAGGTTAATTACAGGCAGGGCTGGGAATGGGCCCAAGATCCTCCCTTCAGCCCTTTCCTTCTAAATTTTGCACCTAACTATGTGTTCCATGCCCTTGACTGAATGCAAATTGTGAGTCATAAAGGGGGCCCTAGGTGCCTGGCAGGGAATAAGAAAACCAAACTTAAACCCATTGAACACGTACAAACAGTCCACCTTCTTCGGATTTTTTTTGCAGCTACTCTTCAAGCAGTTTCAGCTTTATGGGACTGGGCCCCTTTTCCAGCAGATTGACTTGACCCTCCCCCTTCAGTCCTCCTGTGGCCTTTATGGGGCTTCCCTCAGAAACATGCTGAGAATGGGTATGGCCCTCCGCAGAAAGGGCACTCATGCCGGTACTGGCAGACTTTTTTTTTTAATTACACATGCCCTGCAACCCAAACTCCCAACAGAGCTGGCGGGGTTGAACTGTCTGCCCTGAAGAATTGCAGGCATTGAAAGTGACTGAAAGGTGATGCATGAGGTGGCCACTATGTGAGCGATCGTCTAAATTGGGTCAAGATGGTAACATAACCTGCAGCTGTGGCTGCACTAAATTCCTTGTTGTATCATAATTAAATGCTGTATAACCCTTATGTATGATTTCAAAGTACTGGAATAATGACACAGCCCTCCAAGGCTGCACCTTGGAAAGCACCCCAGCATAAACCAGGAAACCAGCTACCCAACTGGCCCAGGTCAGGTCAACCTTCATCTTTTTAAGCTTTTCCTTGCCCTTGCCATCCATATCTTCTTTATCCTTCTTCTCTAATTCATAGTAAAAGAGGGTAAAGACATTGACATATTCACCTTTACAAATCTTATCCCTAATGGCTGGCAACAAGTGATCACCTAAAGGAAGTGCCAGGTCACCAAAAGGGAGTGCAGATGCAGAAACTGCTGCATATGAAGTGCTCCAAGGGGAAGGAGGACTCCACCAAGGCCCAGGCACAGAGGATTGCTGCCCATACCTGTAAAGTACTGGGTTTCGGGCCTCATGACTCGGACGACGACATAAGAGAAGACGCGTTTATTCGTACTTCACATAAGACAAGAACACACAGTAACGGCCGGAGGCCAACTATATACAGTTAGGGGGGACGGCCCTATATTCCTATTGGCGGGTTTGAATCGCCCGCCAATGCTGCCATTGGTTCACTACTGGCGAGCTCAGGAACCTAGTCCCTATTGTTCTCAGAGAGCGAAGCTTGGCTGTATTTCGCCAGCTCTGCCTTCTGATCCCAGGACACAACACCCCTCCCCCCATAGTTTGTCTCCTATCAGGTGACGTAGTCTTTTAAGTATAGTTGGTGCCCTCCGTTCTCTTAGCGAACGTCGGGGGGCCGGTACCGGACTGGCGGGGCCCCTATCGGGTGGTCCGCCAGCACAAGGAGCTTGGACCTCTGGTAGTAGCCGAGGCGGTGATGGTGGCGGCTGTAACGGCGGCGGCAGCGGCGGCGGCGGTTCAGCTGTCACCGGGGCCCCTCCGGATTCCGTGGACTTTCTGGCGCTGGCTCCGCTGTCGGTGCTTGCGGTCAATCGGATGATGAGGCGGCGGCAGCATTTCCCGGTAACTGGATCTCTGTGTCGGGGTCTTGCCGCCTCCGGAGCTGGTCGACGTGTTTACGGAGGACCCGGTCCCCATCAGTTAGGACTTCGTATGACACTGGCCCGGTGGGTTTTAGGATGCGCCCGGCCACCCACTGCGGCCCCGCCCCGTAGTTCCGGAAGTAGACAGGGTCTCCCGGTAGGAAGCTTCGGGGCGCCTCCCTGTTCTCGACCAGCTTTCTCTCTGGGGCTCGGTCCGGGTGGAGTCTGTCTAATAAGGTGGTAGGGCGGCGGCCCATTAATAGTTCTGCGGGGCAATGCCCGGAGATGGGGTTTGGGGTGGTGCGGTATGTGAGAAGGAAGCGGGCCAGCCGGAACTCCCAGTCCCCCTCCGTTATGCGGCTCAGGGCCTCTTTGGCGGTGCGTACCGTCCTTTCCGCCTGTCCATTGGTTGCCGGGTGGAAGGGCGCTGATCGTATGTGCCTGATGAGGTTCCTTTCGAGGAACGCTTGAAAATTAGCAGATGTGAACGCTGCCCCGTTGTCCGACACGATGGTGTCAGGTAACCCGTGCGTCGCAAATATTTTCCGCAGGGCCCTTATTGCCGCTTTGGCAGAGGTGGTAGACACTGGGCTTATTTCCACCCATTTTGAGTAGGAGTCTACCGTCACCATGAACTGGAGCCCCTGAAACGGCCCCGCAAAGTCTATGTGTAGGCGTGACCATGGCTTGTGGGTAGACTCCCAGCTTTGGGTTGGCGCTCTCGGGGGATTGGGGCGGACTTCCTGACACCGTGTGCACCCTCGGACCCAGGTTTCAATTTCGGCGTCCATCCCGGGCCACCACACGTAGCTCCTTGCCAGAGCTTTCATTCGTACAATGCCGGGGTGGGCCTCATGTAGCATTTCTAGAACCCCTTGTCTCATGGGCCCCGGGATGACCACCCTGTCCCCCCATAACAAGCATCCTTTTAGGGCGGATAGCTCTTCCCGCCTGGCTTTGTATGCCGTGAACTCTGGCCCTGTCTGTTCCGCTGGCCATCCCCTCACCACCCAGTTTAGGACCCGGGAGAGAATGGGATCTCGGGACGTGCGGGCGGCCACGTCTGCAGCCTGAAGGGGGGGTTTGGCAGCTCCTCCATTAACAATACTGCGGGAGCCGGGGCCGGATCTTCCCCTGTATGTGGCAGCGGCAGGTGGCTCAAAGCATCGGCATGACCCAGCGCCTTGCCCGGCCGATGCTCCAACTGGTACTGGTAGCCCGCCAAAAACAAGGACCAGCGCAACACCCGGGGCGACAGTACCTGTGGCGTTTGTTTGTCCGCCGCAAACAGTCCCAAGAGCGGCTTATGATCGGTTACGAGCGTGAAGGGCCGCCCGTACACAAAGTTGTGAAACTTTTTTACCCCCGCCACCAGTGCCAAGCCCTCCCGGTCGATTTGAGCATAGTTCCGCTCCGCGGGGGACAGCGTGCGGGAGTAGTAAGCCACCAGGACTTCCCTCCCATCCGGTAGCTTGTGGGCCAAGACTGCCCCGACCCCATACGGTGATGTGTCGCACGCAAGGATTACCGGGAGCTTTTCATCAAAGTGGGCGAGCACCGCGTTAGAAATCAAGAGTACTTTAACCCCCCGAAACGCCGCCGCCTCCCTCGCTCCCCATGCCCAAGGTGTCGCCTTATCCAGCAGCCTGTGCAGGGGTTCGGCCACGGCGGCCTTGTGGGGAAGAAAGGCGTGGTAAAAGTTCAGGAGGCCTAAGAACGCCTGGAGCTCAGCCTTGGACTTCGGGGCGGGGGCCTCCACGATGGCCTTCACCTTGTCCCTCGCCGGATGCAGGCCTGTTGCGTCTACCCGGTATCCCAAGAACTCCACCTCCGGCACCCCGAGGAGGCACTTTTCCCGCTTCACTTTCAGCCCCGCGGCTTGGAAGCGTTCCAGTACAGTTCGGAGGCGGGCGGCGAAGCTGTCCGGGGTGGTCGCGGCGATGAGGACGTCATCGAAGAACGGCGTCACCCCAGGGATCCCTTTCAACAAATCGTCCATTAGATTTTGGAATATCCCTGGGGCCACACTGACCCCGAACTGCAGCCGCTTCACCCGGAAGGCCCCCGGTGTGTCACTATTGTTTGTGCCTCGGCCGTGGCCTCATCTACCGGGAGTTGCTGGTACACCTGCGCGAGATCCAGCTTCCCAAATATGCGCGCCCCCGCCAGTGTGGCTAAGACATGGCTGACCACGGGTACGGGGTATGCGTGCGCCTGAAGTGCCTGGTTAATGGTGCACTTATAATCCGCGCATATGCGGATTTCCCCGTTTGGCTTGACGGGTGTCACAATCGGGGTCTCCCATCGAGCGTTCGGGACGGGCTCTAGGACTCCCTGGGCCACTAACCGGTCCAGTTCGGCCTCTATTTTCGGGCGGAGGGCCAGGGGCACGGTGCGGAAGCGCCGTCGGACAGGCGTCACGGTGGGGTCTAAGTGAAGCGACACCGGGGGCCCTTTGTAACATCCCAGTTTCCCGTCAAAGACCTCCGGAAATTCCTTGCACACCGCCCCCCAGTCCCGCACCCCGCACTTATTCACTCCCCCAATCGTTATGCCTAGGGCTTCGAACCACGCCCGCCCCAGGAGACTCACGAGATTTCCCTCTACCACCACCAAGTCCAAGTTCCCCTCAAAGTCTCTGTACTGCACTCGGAAAGTGCCGACTCCCCGGATGGGGACAGGGTTCTTTTGAAAGTCCACCAAGCTTAGTGGCGATGGACAAGAGGGGGTCCCCCTAATGGGCAAAGTCTTTTTAAAGTGTCAAGGGAAATGATGGACGCCGCCAATCCCGAGTCCACTTCCATGCAACAGGGGACCCCTCGATCCGCACGGTTACTTGGATCTTCGGGGCAGAGGAGAGGTTGGGGTTGGGGAGGCGAAGTACCTGCAGCGGCTGGTCGGTGAGGTGGTACAACTCGGCGACCTCTTCCATCGTTTCGTAGGTGGTGGATGATGCGCGGCGCGGTGGAACCGATGCTCTCGAATTCCTGTGGCCCTTGGACCGGCAGACCCGTGCGAGGTGTCCCTGCTTTCCGCACCCGTGACAAACGGCATCCCGGAACTTGCAGGATTTCCTTCCGTGGCCTTCCCCGCAGCTGGCACAGACGATCCGGTTGCCGGAAGGCTTGGTTGGCTCTCTGTTGGCCTGCAGGAACGGCGCCGGCCGGCGTTGTTGAGGCCTGAGGGCGAAGACCTCTTCCGTATCTGCATACCCAGGGCTGGGACTCCTCCCGACCACATGGGCGGTCGCGGCCGGCCGTTCCCCTTCCGCGGCCTCGTGAGCTGTCGCGGCGTCTAGGGCCTCGTCTAAGGAGAGCCTCCGGTGTCCCACCAACTTGCGCCGCAGCTTGGAGTCCACCAGGCCCCACACGAACTGCGTCAGCAGGTTGTCCTCCACCTTCGGGAATCCGCAGTCCACCGCGAGCGCCCTTAGTGCGGCCAGGAAGTTGGCAATGGATTCCCCTTGGGCCTGGACTCGCCTCTGGAAATCCATCCTCTTGGCCAGGAAGGTCGGTCGGGGGCTGAAGTAGGCATTGAGGACATCCAGGATCTCCCCAAACGAGCTCTCCAAGGCCGTGTGGGGCACCAAGAGGCTCTTGGCGAGGCGGACGGTTTGGGTGCCGCAGGCGTTCAGGAGGATCACTCGTTTCTGGTCGGGGTGGCGGATTTCGTTGAGCTCCAAGTAGCTGATGAGCTGGTCGACCCATGCGTCCCAGGTTTCTGGCTGCGACGGGTCGAAGTGCTCCAGTGTTACATGGGAAGCAGCCATGGTTCTGTCTGGAACGGCGTGCGCCGGGGCGAGCGGTGCGGTGCTGCTCTCGGGGTCAGCGATGCGATGCTCGGCGAGCGGTGCGGTGCTGCTCTCGGGGTCAGCGATGCAGCGCTCAGCGGTGTCCTTTTCGTCGCTCATGGAGTCACGGAAGGCGTTGAAATCCCATCCTCGTCGCCACTGTAAAGTACTGAGTTTCGGGCCTCATGACTCGGACGACGACATAAGAGAAGACGCGTTTATTCGTACTTCACATAAGACAAGAACACACAGTAACGGCCGGAGGCCAACTATATACAGTTAGGGGGGACGGCCCTATATTCCTATTGGCGGGTTTGAATCGCCCGCCAATGCTGCCATTGGTTCACTACTGGCGAGCTCAGGAACCTAGTCCCTATTGTTCTCAGAGAGCGAAGCTTGGCTGTATTTCGCCAGCTCTGCCTTCTGATCCCAGGACACAACAATACCAATTCCTTTGAGCCCCCTGTGGGATATTCTGCATAGGCGGAGGTTCCCACTGCTGGCCTAATCCATGACTGTATGAAGTGTTGCCCTGACTTGCAGTTATAGGCCCTCAAGGCTATGATGCTCCCATAGAAGGCCCAGCATCAAACTTACCAGCAGCCCCAGATGCACCAGCGCTGGATGGCCCAGTCTCTGCAGCACCTTGTTGCTGCACTCCAGTCTCTGAAGAGCACCCTGCACTGGAATCCTTTGGAGCAGCTCCACTGCCACCAATCCCTGGTGAAAAAGAAACCCTGCTCTCTAAAAGAGGCAAATGGGTCAGCACTTCTGCCTGAAAGTGCTTGTTTGATGAGTGAGTTTCCTTTTGCCCAGCCTGTCTCCTTGTGGGAGGCAGGTGAGGTATGGGAACCCCAATGGTCTGCTCTAGTGCCTGCAAATGATCCAAGATTTCCTGCTGCACTACATCCCTGTCCTCATCCTTGGAAGAAGAGAGGACAGGAGCAGGCCTCTTAGGAGCAGGTTGTTTCCCTTTGGCATACCCAGTGCCTTTCTTGGGTGCCATTTAAACTCTAGTGAAAACAAAATGGCCACCAACCCACCTAGCAACCCACAACTTGCTGGCTGGCAGCTACCAGGTCACTGCCTGACTGCTCTGAGCTGCCCCAAGGATGAGTAGGAGTAGGATGAAGAAGCAGCAGCACTCAGCTAAAGCCCCAGCCCCTGGCCTCCTCCCAAAAGCATTCCCAAGCAGCGGGGGGGGAGTAGTGCCCAAACTGGCTTCTCTGGGAAACTGAAGCTGCCTAGCAGAGAGAGACACCCTAACACCATACCTGAGCTGCCTAACTACTTCTAGGCACTTGTGCCTGAGCCAGCCCCTCTGATCACCCCCCCCCAAACCGATGCTGCCACCACTACTGCTGCCTAGACCCCTGGACTCGCCAGCAACCACCATACGATGATGTAGCCACCACTGGGCCTGAAGCCACTGCACAGTCCTCTTCCAACTCCGCCACCCCACAGCCGCTGATGACTCCACTGCCTCCTTCACCACCACAGCCACCGCTGCTGAATCTGCTGCCACTGAACACGCTACATCTGGAATCCACTGCCACCTTCTTCATGCTGCGGGAGACTTCTACCCCTGCCCACTGTTCCTTCAAAGCCACTGCTGCTGCTGCCTACACACTCCTCAGCTGGCCCAACTAGGGCCAACATGAGGAGCTCCCTGATGCGACCCTTACTTGCTGAGGAGAAGGGCAAAAACTGAATTCAGGAGGTGGGGGCCATCCCAACAAACCTCCAGCCCCACCCCCTTTCAATCCCCAGATGCGGCCAATTGCTACCAAGAAGCAGCCTCTCTTCAGCTCAGGGAGGTAAAGGTGGCACCCTGGCCGCACAGTCACAAGGGCCAGCAGCCGAGTGAGCCAGAATTTCTACAAACCTGAAAAATGTCCCAAGTTTTCAGAAAAATCTGAAATCTAAAAATAAAATATAAGTAAAAATTAACGTCTGTAGGTTTAATAAATGAATGCCCTCTCAGTGTCCATTGTGGGGGTTGCTAGGAAACCACAACATTATTGCCAGGCTTAATGCCTTGGTTTCTATTAGTAAAAGGCAGAGGGAGGGGGCAGAGCCCTTTGCATGGCTGCTTTGGCCTTTGTAGAAGGACTCATGGGGCAGGCCTGGCAGCAAGCATGGGTAGCTTTATACCATGTAAGTTGCATGACTGATCCTGAACTGGCTGCTTGCTACTGTTCAACAGTAGACCAAGAAAAGGAAAAGGCATGGGGGCTTTCCAGGAAAGGAAAACAGAAATTGTGGGGGAACAGAAAATGAGATGCTCCCTGCAAGTCCATGCAGGTTCTCCACTTATATCCAAGTATAAAACATACTTTGCAAAACCATTCTAAACCTCGTACTATAGTTTTGGAACCCATCCTTCAGGGCTGTATCCTCACAAGGGCTGCAATCTGTAATGGAGATGTCCACTGACAAGTAACTGCATCCAGATAGTAGTGAAATTTTAAATAATTACTCCAGGAGCAATGATGAACATATGGATGATGAATATAACACAGAGATTACAATACTATGCAAAGTATATTTTAACATGCCACAGTAGTTTCTTATGTGTGCGTTGCTAACACTGATTATGGCTTGTCAAAATACAATTTAAAAGCCCTTCTTGATAATCTTAGATTTGCATCATAGCAGAATGAAACAGCAACAGAATACAAAATACATTGCCTCAAGTTATGCAATGCTTAATTAAAACCTGTGCAAGTAATTTTTGTAATTTTGATGTTAGCTGAGGATTGCACTGAACCCATTTATTTATTTCTCTGTTGCAAAAACTTGTACACCAGTCATTCTGAAGTGTTTCACATGTTTTATCAAAAATCTATGTTGTACAAGATGATATCACATTGTAAAAAGCAGAACACACATATACCCAGCATTTGTTCTTCAAGCAGAATCATAGTTCTGGTTCAGATGTTTGGCATTCCTCCTGACATAGCTTTCGGGAATGCATAGGGCTGCTATCTGCCTCACAATCCAGTGGGTTATGGGTGTAATAGCAATCATTTTTTTCAACTTGTAGTTAGTATAATATCTAATGAGTCTAACTTACACTACTGTAGACTAGAACTCAGTATTTAGTAGCACCTTTATGATTTTTTTTCTTCCACTTTAAGGTTTTTTCAAAGCTACAATCTTTATACAGAAAGAGAATCTAATAGTGGAACTCCCAGGAAATGTATGTCTGAACTGAATAGCTTAATGTATTCACAGGAAGCAATTAATTATCTTGTCATCCTCTGGTGCTATACTGACAGTACCATCCTAAACAGAGTTACGCCCTTCTAATCTTGCTGGTCTCAATTGACCTAGAAGGGTATAACCCTGTTTAGTATTGCACCATAAATGCCAATTCAGAGGGTCTCTTGATCTTCGGGGTCAACTGGAAGGAAAGTAACAGAAAGGGGGATCAGATGCCCATTTATTTCTTTGGCATCCCAACCATAGAAATTTTATTTCAACAGAAGTTAACACAAAATTTTCCCCCCATTTCGCTAATGTTATAATATGTAATGGTAAAACTGAAGCTGACACAAGTGACCTAGGAGTCTGTTTACATTAAATGCCCTAAGTGCACATTCTACTCCACACTTTGTATTATGCAGTATTACTGCCAATGTCAAAAAAGGGTTTCAGCAACATTTTGGGTCCTTAATAGCTCAATAAATGGATAGTTATTCTGCAATATTTTTCTTTAACATAATTATAGTTGCTAGTCTCATTTCAGATTTCCATCTTAATGTCCTTCAGGTCTCATTGGCCAGGCCTTCAACCTTCCTCATCATTTCATTAAATAGTAGCAGTAGTTTCACTCCTAAAGTCAGTATGCCTTCTTCAATACTGTTCATATCTTAATTAATCAATATTATCATTTTAAATATGACTTTATCTCCTGGAACTTTGGAACTTCATCCAGCACATCAACTTCTCTGTTCATGTCACTCTCTTTATGGAATAAATTATTGTGACAGAGGTACTTGCTAGGGGCAGAGAATCACAATTCATTTTTTGTTATTCTAAGGTTGTGCTCAGACTTCCATTATACATGAGAGGAAACTCCACTGAACTATAAGATTTACTTTGAGTAATAGCATTTCATGTTGATCTTTGTCATAGCTGATTCAAAATCAGATTAGTAAGTGAAACCTTATAATAAAATGGGTTTGAAACAAGGAAATGTTGACTATATATTTTTTGGATTTAATTTTTTTTAAAGTTACAATACATAAAAGAAAGTATACACACACACACTAAAAATGGATTTAAGAAAGAGAAAAAAAGAAAGAAAAAGAAAGGGGAAAAGAAGGGAAAGAAAAAAGGGTATATGTTTCAACCTTCATCTATGTCTAGTACAACTTAATTCTGTATTCCTTCTCTCTAAATGTGCATACATAAAGAAATCCTCTCTTTTATCTATAATTCTTTTCTTGTCTTAATCTTCAAACTCATAGATCATCAATTCATTTTTTCCCATTTCATACAAAAAGTCCATCAGGGGTTTCAGGTTGGCTATAAATGTAGTTAATGTCTTTTCTCTAATCAAATAAGTCAATTTAGCTATCTCTGCAAGTTCCATCATCTTCACCATCCATTCTTCAATTGTGGGTATCACTAAGGATTTCCATTTCTGGGCATATAATAATCTTGCCACCTTGTCATATAAAAAAAGTTTCATATATTCTTTCTAGTTGACCATCTATTAATCCCAACAAAAAAGCCTCTGGTTTCAGTTTTATGTTATTCATTAATATTTTCTGGATAACAGAATGTATTTGTATCCAAAGTTTTTAGCTTTAGTACAAGTCTACCATAAGTGACAGAATGTCCCTTCTTGCTGTTTGCATTTCCAGCACTTATTTGAAACATTTTTACACATTTTAGCTAATTTTTCTGGAGATATATACCATATATACATCATTTTATAAAAGTTCTTTTTTAAACTAGTACTTGATGTAAATTTAAGACCTTTTGACCACATATTTTGCCATTGTTCCAACTGTATGTTATACCCCCGAAAAACTGCCCATTTTACCATACAATCTTTTATTTGTTCTCCCTGTGTCTCAAATTTCAACAACAGTTTATACATTTTTGCAATAACATGTTCATCATTTTTACATCATTCTGTTTGAAATTCTATCATAGATTGTTCAAAACTACAAGACCTCTTATCCATTTTAAATCTTTCTAGTAGTTGCAATTAAAAAAAACATTGGCAATTATATCCTTGCATTAACAAATCTTCTCTTGATTTCATTTTACAATTTCCTTGTGCAAATCGTAATATGTCATGGTATGTTAATCACTTGTGTTTGGCTACCATCTCACATCAAAAAAATACTTCCTGTGTAGATAGTCACAAAGATGTTTTCTGACAAAGCCTAAGCTTATATTTATTCCATATTCTCAGAACGGCACAACTAAGAAAATGATATTTAAAATCAACATTAACCTTTACTATATCATACCACAAACAGGCATGCCATCCAAGTTTTAGGTCATGACCTTCCAACTCCAACAATCATTTGTTTCTTGATGGAAACCATTATTTCATCAAATCAAGCAACAAGCAGCAAAGTATATTTTAAAATCAGGTAGACACAATCCTCCTCTCTCTTTTGTATCTTGGAGTACTTTATACTTAATGCATGGGTTTTTTCCCCCTTGCAACACAAATTTAGAGATATCTTGTTGCCATTGTTTAAGCAATGTATCAGTTATCAAAACTGGTATTGTTTGAAAAAGAAACAACATTCTAGGTAAAATATTCATCTTGACCACTGCTACTCTTTGCATCAAAGACAGTTGCAATTTTTCCGATCTTAATAAGTCTTTTTTAACTTCTTTCCATATTTGAACATAATTCTTTTGGAATAACATACAATTCATATTTGTTAAGGTAATACCCAAATACTTTACTTTCTTCTCCACCTTAATACCTGTCTTCATTAATTCAGTTTGATCTTGTAAACTCATATTTTTGTTAAAATCTTTGTTTTTTATTATTAATCTTAAAACCTGCTAATTCAACAAATTCTTTTAATTAGTCATCAGTAAGCTGACTCTGTTTAACACCAAGTCATCTGCAAATGCTCTTAAAAGTCTCTTCTTTAATCTTTATCCCCTTAATTTTCTCCTCCTGATTTATGTCTCTATTCAATATTTCAAGAGCTAAAATAAACAAGAGTGGATCAAGTGGACACCCTTATTTTGTATCTTTTTGGCTAAAATAAACAAGAGTGGAGCAAGTGGACACCCTTATTTTATATCTTTTTGAATAACACAAACTTTGCTTAGTTCTCCATTAATAATTATTTTTGCAGACTATGAAGTACAGATTGATTTCATCAATTTTATAAAATGTTCTCCAAAGTTCATATTTTTAAAGAATCTAAACAAAAAAAATCCAGTTCAAATTTTCAAATGCTTTCTCCATGTCCAAAAAATCAATGCCACTTGTTTTTCATTAAGTTTCTCTAGGTATTCCAAAATATCTAATACAGTCCTAACATTGTCTTTCAATGTCTCTCTTAGGTAAAAAAAAACAAAAAAACACACTTTGATCTTCATGTTTGATGCCTTGTAAAATCAGTGTCAGTCAGAGAGCCAGTTTGGTGTAGTGATTAGGAGTGTGGCCTCTAATCTGAGAGAACCATGTTTGATTCCCCACTCCTCCATATGCAGCTGCTGGTGTGACCTTGAGTCAGTCATAAGTTCCTTCAGAGCTGTTCTTTTTGGTTTCCAGTTTAAGCATTTTGCTACTCGGCTGTACCCCATCTCGGTCCAATGGGGGGGAGCCGTGTCTCGGCTGACAGGAAGGGTCCGAGTTCATCTCGGACCGTCCCGGGATCTCTGTAGAAGATTCTCAGCCTGGGGAGCTGAGGAGAGCTTCTTCCAAGGTGATGGCCAAGGAATTGAGGCTCACCTTCTTCCCTGAAAGGTCCTGTTGCCGCAGAAGCCAGCATGGCACCAAGAGATGACTGCCAAACAAGTAGACATGATCAAAAGGTTTGATATGCTTCTAAAAGACTTCCAAGACTTCAAAGCATGAGTTAAGCAAAGCTCAGGTGATTTAAAGCATCTACAAGAACCTTGGTAGCAATTAAAAGCACCTAAGTGCAAGTGGCGGGGGAGGGAGGAAACTCAGGAATTCCCCCCCACACTTAAAACAAAGCAGTTTTAAAACAGGATTTAAAATCTTTTGGACTAAGCTAAACACATCAGAATATCAGCGAAATTGAAAACTGCACAATAATGTGAAGTGGATTAAATTCAGCTAACTTTTACTTTGTTTTGGGAAACTTACTTCTTGTTGATATTATGGCTGGGAGAGGGCAGAAGGTGGGTCTGGAGAAAAAAACACAAACTGGAAATAGCCAACTAGCAACTCCCTCCCACAACCAGGAAACAACAGCAGACATGCCTACACTGTTGGCAAATGCACTGTGCCCCCTAATGGAACATAAGAACATAAGAGAAGCCAATGTTGAATCAGGCATCTAGTCCAACACTCTGTCATACAGTGGCCAAAAATACCAGGTGCCATCAGGAGGTCCAGCAGTGGGGCCAGGACACTAGAAGCCCTCCCACTGCTGCAACAGATGACTAATTTCAATGTTAAAATGGATAATTTGCAAAAGCAAATGTCCCAAATGGATAAAAGGACTTCAGCAATGGAAAAGACGTTAAAAAAGATGGAAAAATAGACTGAGAGTATTAACAAAAGAGCAGATGAAGCAGAGAAAGAGAGATCCTCAGCTAACACAGCTCCAGCTGGAAAGATCTATGTATATTCTATGCTTCCAAGGGATCCCAGAAGAAAAGAATGAAGATTTTAAATCACTCTTAGCAGAGACTTTGGCTTCAATAATGGATTACAAACAGGAAGACTTAATGAAGGAGATGGACTGGGCTTACAGAATTTATCCAGATTATATAAAAGAAATAAACTCCCGGGAGAAGTTTGTTTGAAATTCATGAGACGGGATCTGGTGCTGAAATCTACATAGCGGAAACCCCTGAAAATCAAGAATGAAGAGATAAAAATCTTGAAGACTATCCCCTTTGAAATTAGAAAATGGAGGAGACTTTATAGGGAACTTACTCTCTCTCTCTTCAGAAGGGAGCAGTTCCTTATAGATGGTTATTTCCTGAAGGACTGAGTTTCAAATTTAAAGATAAAAAATTCAACATTGACACTGTTCCTAAGGCGAAAAAGTTTGTAGACCAATACTTCAACTCCAAGCAATGTAACAAGGACAAGAAATCTAAAACAGAAGAGGAGGAGGAAAAAGAAGAAGAAGAAGAAGAATCCTACTCACAGGATTCATCAAGTGGTAGTTCTAAGCTTTATAGTTCTTCAGATACATCGGAATCTGAGAAAGGAGCAGCTGCTCCCAAACCTTGAGGAAAGAAGAAGAAGAAAAGACTCTAAAATAAAGATATTTGCTGCAGCTTTTTGTTGACTGGATAATGAATGCATCTTTTTGTTATTTTTTGTTAATCTTTTTGTAAGCAATAACAGATCTGTATCACTGGGTGACAAAGCTATATTACTATGTAACCAGATCATGTCACCTGTTAGTTTGTCCTTCCCCATCACCAACAGTTGATTGAGAGTTAGGGATATAGTTGCTCTTCCCATTCCAATAGATGGCATTGTATTAGTTTTCCCTTTCCTATCTCCCATAGAACTTAGAGATACGGATTTAGTATCCTTACTCCATATCTAGTAGTTTTGCAAAACCAATAAAATTCTTATATATAAAAAAGAGCTGTTCTTTTAAGGGCAGTTCTTGAGAGAGCTCTCAGCCCCACCTACCTCACAGGGTGTCTGTTGTGAGGAGGGGAAGCGAAAAGGATTGTAAGCCACTCTGAAATGCCTTTGGGTACTGAAGGGCAGGTTATATATCCAATCTCTTCTTTCTGCTAAAATTGTAGTAAACAATGTATAGTTATTATTAAGTAATGAAATTAGTCTGTAATTTCTTGTCATAGTCAAGTCCTGTCCTGAAAAGGTTGACTTTATAAAAGACCAAATGAGTCATTTAATCTAAACCTTGGCCAAAGGAAGAATATTGTTATAACTATGACATCTTCCCAGTTTTGAGAATGCATGACGATCACTCATGTAAGCTTGGTTAATTAACTGATGTCAGAAGCATAATATATTTTAAAATGCCCCCCCCCCATTTTCAGATCAAAAAGTGGCAGAATCGCCCTGACCTGGATAGCTCAGGCAAACCTGATATTGTCAGATCTTGGAAGCTAAGCAAGGCTGACCCTGGCAAGTATTTGGATGGGAGACCTCCAAGGAATACCACAGTCAGGAGGCCAGAAGCGGGCTATCAAGCCTTTTCTCCGAATGTCCTTTGTGCCCCAGGAGGAGTTGCCAGAGGTCGCCATGACTTCCAGGCATGGGCACACACACACACAAGAAGTGACAGAATCGCACAATGGAACATGTATGCTTTTAAAAGTTTTATTTGACAGTCTAAGTTATAATCAGAGGTGTCAAACTCATTTGTTACAAGGGCTGGATCTTTTTAATTGTATATATGGGAATGGAACTAAAAAAAACCTGAACATAGATTCCCCCTGACAATGCTGCATGTGAAAAACATAGGGGTTGTACATTTATTAGAGACTCTTTTCCCTCTGGACCAATTTGTTTCTTCATCTTCACAAGGGCTGGATCCAACATAAATGTCACTTTGCTGGGCCAGGCCATGTGTGCCATAAAATGTGATGCAAGTGCACAGATGCACATCCAGTGCCTACCCCTGCCATGTGAAAACACAGCATGCTTTTCTGAATGCCTGCTCTTGTCCTTGACCTTGCCTTGCCCCCCCTTCAGACTCTTACATAAGACCGTGCTTGCATGCAAAGAGCCCCAGGGAGAGTGTGTGCATTTTGACTTTGCCTCTTAGGTCCTTTCCACACTTGGATCTCATCCCTCGTTTTATCAGAGTTCAACTGGCGACTAGGAGTGTGCAAAAAAAAAAAAAAATTGGCCCAATTTGGATTCCGCCGAATTAGGCAGAATCAATTTCGGCAGGCAGAAAGACTCCCACATGTCAATTTCGGAAGTAGGAGAGGATTCAGGAGTCTTTTGGCCAGTCGAATGTCAATTTCAGCACCATTATATCCTATGGCCATTGAAGTCAATGGTGAAAACAAAGAAGAAGAAGAAGAAGAAGAAGAAGAAGAAGAAGAAGAAGAAGAAGAAGAAGAAGAAGAAGAAGAAGAAGAAGAAGAAGAAGAAGAAGAAGAAGAAGAAGAAGAAGAAGAAGAAGAAGAAGAAGAAGAAGAAGAAGAAGAAGAAGAAGAGATTGTATTTATACCCCACCCTTCACTTGGAGTCTCAGAGTGGCTTACAAACTCCTTTCCCTTCCCCTCCCCACCCCACAACAGACACCCCACAACAGACGTAGGGTATATTCTGGGGGCTGGAGGGGAGAGGGTTTGAGGGAGAGACTCCAAAATTTCAGGGTAGCTTCGGGAGCCTCTCCCCACATAAACCCCCGTTCCAAAGCAATTGGACCAGTGGGCCCAATTCCATGGGCATCCAAACACATTACCCCCATTACCTCCATTGTTTCCAGTGGGGAAACCCAGCCAGAAGCACTTAAGGCAGGCAGCACCCAGCAGTCAGACTCTCCCAGAGAATCTCAGGGAAAGTGAACTGTCTTGGGAGGTGCTTGTTTGCCATGAGAACAAGTGGCACATTCCAGAACAAGTGGCACTGTGGCAGTGCAAGCATGCCACAGTGCCACACAGAAACCGCAAAAGACCAACAGGAACAACATTTATACAGGGCCTGTATAAATTGATGGTGCAACCTCATTGGATCACTCACACCACATGGACCTCAAAAAGACTATTTATAGCACTGGAAAAAATGCAAAAAACCTACCTTTTCCTTACTGTCTGTCTTCAGCTATATTTATTATTTATTTATTTTGTTTACGCCCCACCTTTCTCCACAAAGTAGTTTATTGTTCCCCTCTCCTCCATTTTATCCTCATAACAACCCTGGTAGGTTAGGGAAGTAGTTTAGGCTGGGATTCTGTGAATAGCCCAAAGTCACCCAGTGAGCTTCTACGGCACAGTAGGGATTCATACCTGGGTCTCCCAGATCCTAGTCTGAAAATCTAACTACTAAACACCGGTGGCTTTCATGTGGTGGCTACTGTTGAATAGCAACAAGCAGCTGGGCCTGCCAGGGGCCCCAACAAATCCTCCCTCAAAGGCCTAAATATCCCTGGAAAGGGCCCTGCCCTTTCCCCTGCTTTTTACAGAGAGAAATCAAGGCTGGCATTCCTTCTGCTGTTGGCTAGCAATGGCCACTAAAGATATCAGTTTCTTAAAGCTACAGGTAATCTTTTATCATTTGGGTTTTTTACTCCCCCTCAGTGAACTTTTATTTAGATTTCAGTTTTTTTTCTCCGCAAACATGGGCTTTTCTCAGGTTTGTAGAAATATATATTTTGTCTGTTCATGGCTCCAGATTTAAGTATACACACAGGGGGCCATGTTGAGAATTACAGATATTGATGGGAACTGAACTCTATGGATTAATCAATGCATGTGTTTACTCTCACTGACAACATTAAACTATTTGCTTCTGCTCAGAGGGCTGATTCAAGTACAGAGATATTACTCTTGAACAAGAAATCTGGTTCATAAAAGAAATCTATCCACGAAGGGATGGTGAAATATAGTGGGTTTAAAGGCAATATTGAAAATTTCAGTTTAAGACCATCATCTTCACCTTCTGATTGAAATCTAACTCATCATCACTTTCCCATGCCAATTTGCTAGCCTCTCTGAACAGAGTTTCTGTCAGTGCAGTTCACCATTAAAAACATTATTATAAAAAAATTTGTCACAGCATATCAGTCTCTAGCTTTGTAATGCAATATGCTAATGAACACTGTAGATTCATTAAAGGATCTGGCCTAATACATTATTCAACTGATTTAGTGCTTTGGTTCAGAAATAAATAAGTAGATGATTTTTTATTATTCTAGTGGTAGAGTTCTTGTGTTCTGTAATACTAGTAGCAATGTAGCTTATGTGGGATATTCTAAATAGCTTGTAATTCAGTTCATTTGTTCATAAAGACTCGTATTCCTTAAATGCCACTGTATTTTTTTCACCAGGAGTATGCAGAGCACAGTAAACCTTGCACATACAAACTGTCAAGTTGTCAAGGCACTCTCTCTTAACTGGTGTCATTAGTATGATTCTTTCTGGATGTGGCCCACATGTGCAGGTCTCACTTGTTAGGGGTACAAGGTCAGATGGAGCAATGTAGTTTAAATTGAGCATTCATGTACAAATCCCCATGATAATGGTTGTTGGGGAAAAGCTGCATGGATTGGTTGTTTTATTAGTGAATTGTAATAATTTTATCGTGTTGATTGTATTTATCTGTTTTAATGCTGTAAATCGCCCAGAGTCTGCTTGCAGGGTTGAGTGATTCCAAAATCAGAAGAAGAAGCAGCAGCACACACCTTTTAAAAAACTTTGGGAAATGATTTCAAAATTATTTCTGAGGGAAATAATTCTGGGACTGTTCCTTTAAGGGAGGGGGCAGAGCCCACAATAGCCCCATCATAGTTACAGGCCAGAGGCCAGTCATCTCCTGTACCCAATCACACAGCTGCTTTATCTTCCTGATATATATATATATATATATAGATATATATAGCCTTCAACATACTAATGCATAGAGAGAGGGAATGAAAAAGCTGAATGGTATTGGTAATTGATTGAGCTTTGCTGGTAAAACACCCAGAATGGCCAAAATGCTAGTATAGACCAAGATGGGGCTGATAGAGGAACCATGGAGACCAGAAAAAATAATGTTACCATTGTGTTTTTTGCAAGAAAGGGACAGGAAGAACATCAGTAAATGGTGCCTCTTGAGGCAGGAAGAATAGTGTGGGTCTGAGGAAAAGTGCCTTGAGGGTGATAGCAGCAAATAAGCAGGTTGGAGGGCCACACAGAATGATCTTGGGGGTCTCAAGTTGGGGACCCCGATCTAAAATCTACTTATGTATCTTGGGGGACGGTCCATGGTATTCTTGAAACCCTCCTCCAACACCACATTTCAAATGAATCAACTTTCTTCCTGTCTGCTTTCTTCATTTTCCAGCTTTCACAACCATACATAGTAATGGGAAATACTGCAGTTTGAAGTAACTTGTTCTTGGTCACCAGCAACACATGTTACATTTAGGATCTTTTTCAGTTCCTTCATATGTGCCATTCCCAGTCTTGATCTCCTTCTAATTTCTTGTTTGCAATCTGACTTTTTGTTGATGATGGAGCCAAGTAATAGAGAATCTTGAACAATTTCTATTTCTTCATCATCAACCTTAAAGTTGTGTATTTCTTCAGTAGTGGTTACTTGTATCTTCTTGATATTAAGCTGCAGTTCTGCTTTGACAGTATTGTGTGATAAAAATTGGTAATGCATGATCGTATCAGACAAACTAGTCATATAGTTCTGACATATATCACCCATTCTTGTTTCAGGTGAACACAGTGGCTTCCCAGTTTCCGTTATGCTTCATTATCTTTGCTTCTTACATATGTCTAAATAGTTGAATTGGAATTTGAAAATGTAAGTTAAAAAGTTGTTTACCTTGACTTCCAGAAAGCTTTTGATAAAGTTCCTCATCAAAGGCTCCTAAGAAGCTCAATAGTCATGGGATAAAAGGACAAGTCCTCTTGTGGATCAAAAACTGGCTTATAAATAGGAAACAGAGAGTGAGTATAAATGGGAAACTTTCTCAGTGGAGGGTGGTAAGCAGTGGGGTACCACAGGGATCAGTATTCGGTCCAATGCTTTTTAACTTGTTTATTAATTATTTGGAATTGGGATTAAGCAGTGAAGTGGCTAAATTTGCAGATGACACAAAGTTGTTCAGGATGTTGAAAACCAGGGAGGATTGTGAGGCACTCCAAAGGGATCTGTCGAGGATGGGTGAGTGGGTGTCAACGTGGCAAATGGGGTTCAATGTGGCCAAGTGCAAAGTGATGCACATTGGAGCCAAAAATCCTAACTATAAATACACATTGATGGGGTCTGAACTGGCAGAGACTGACCAAGAGAGAGATCTTGGAGTCGTAGTAGATAACTCAATGAAAATGTCTAGACAGTGTGTAACTGCAATGAAGAAGGCCAACGCTATGCTGGGGATTATTAGGAAGGGAATTGAAAACAAATCAGCCAGTATCATCATGCCCCTGTATAAATCATTGGTGCGACCTCATTTGGAATACTGTGTACAGTTCTGGTCATCACACTTCAAAAAGGATATTATAGCATTGGAAAAAGTGCAGAGAAGGGCAACTAGAACAACAAAAGGGTTGGAACACTTTCCCTATGAAGAAAGGTTAAAACGCTTGGGGCTCTTTAGCTTGGAGAAATGATGGCTGAGGGGTGACATGATGGAGTTTTATAAGATAATGCATGGGATTGAGCAGGTTGAGAAAGAAGTACTTTCTCCCTTAGAAGAAGTCGTGGGCACTCCATGAACTTGCTGAGCAGTCAGGTTAGAACAGATAAAAGGAAGTACTTCTTCACCAAAAGAGTGATTAACATGTGAAATTCACTGCCACAGGAGGTGGTGGCAGCTACAAGCATGGACAGTTTCAAGAGGGAATTAGATAAACATATGGAGCAGAAGTCCATCAGTGGCTATTAGCCACAAGGTATAGATAGGAACTCTCAGTCTGGGGCAGGTGATGCACTCTATTCTTGGTGCTGGAGGGGGCAGCAGTGGGAGGGCTTCTAGTGTCCTGGGCCCACTGCTGGACCTCCTGATGGCACCTGGTATTCTTGGCCACTGTGTGACAGAGTGTTGGACTAGATGGGCCATTGGTCTGATTCAACATTGGCTTCTCTTATGTTCTTATATGTTGTGATTACAATTTTGAGTTTTTGGGTATGTGCAAAAACAGAGTGTTTGAGCTCACAAAGCAAAGCAGCAAAGTTAACATTGCCCTTTGTAGTAATATTGAGGCATTCAAATTTACTTGCCACATCCCTTGAAATTCAGTAGTATTTGGTTGATAAAATGCTTTGCTAACACTGCAGGCTTGCCCATCAACTTTGGCAGTTTGTACAAGGTTTGGGGTTGTGAGCTAGCAAAATTTCATTCAGTGTCTAATTGTTGTTCTAATGTGATGGTATCAAAAGACCTTTATATAAATAAAGAAGAGGTTTATAAGCAATATTACCCGCTACAATAACACAAAAGATTGTAAAGGTCCACAATTGCATTGGTGTTTGCAAGGCAATATCAATAACTAGGAAGGGAAGCCCGTTGTGGAACCGAGACAACGGGCGCTAGACAGGCCCCCTTCCCGCGAAGAAGGTGCTGGAGGCAGGCGTATCTGGCGGCCATTGGGGAAGGAGCTCACCCACCGTCCCCAGCCTCCGCTGTCCCTCTCGCTGAGACTCCGTCTCTCCGGGGCTGCAACGTCCCCCTGGCACTGGCCCTGCCTCGCTCCCCGGCCAGCACCGTCGGCTGGCATCGCAGCCTCCCTTCCCTGGCTCCTGGTGGCGGTGTTCGCTCGCAGCGTTCGCCTCCCGCCTCCCAGCCAATGGCACACCAGCAGTCTTGAGCGGCAGCTGGCGGGCCAATGGCAGCAACGCAGGCAAGCAAGGCAGCCAGTGGCAAGGGACCCTGTCTCTGACTGACAGGTCCCTCAGCCAACTGATTCCGGCGCGCATTTTCACCATATAAGGTATGACGAAAATCCTTTTATATATAAGGAAGGATATCTTGTTATTTAAACACCAAACTTTTACATATTATATACATTCATAGTTTGGAGGGAGAGAGGTTTCTAAACTTTCTCAAAACTTATCCATTCTTCCCACTATAATTGCCTGCCAATTCCTACCACCCACTGTCTTCACCATCTCCCCTTATGCCAACAGACTTTCTACAAAACACCTCTAGTATTGAAGGAATGATTAAAAATTCTCCTTTGTAGCCTCCCTCAATAATTTATCAGGAAGAAAATGCATTGACTATATGTCAGTTCACACAACCATATTTTCATCTTATTGTCTCCTATGGAAAGGTTTTTTAAAAATTTATTTTCCCATATAGAACATGGAGATGCTGAATCAATAATTTCAAAGATATATTGCAGTTCCCAATCCAAATTTAGAGCACCACTTCTGACAGTTCTACAACTTTTTGGGTGATAGCATGTTAACTGAACCTAATAAGCTGAACCTATATAAAAGCATGGGATGAATGTTTCACCACTTAAGTTTTCCATCTGTGCTGAGAAAAAATGTTGCCTTAGATATAAAAGCCCAAAGATAGATTGCGTGAAATGGACCCAAAGAGCTGAAAAGACGTGCACCTTGTGCATTTATCCAACCCACTACTTCAAAACCCAATCTGGATGCTCCAGGCTAGCTTGATCTTGTCAGATCAATGAAGCTAAACAGAGATGGCCCTGGTCAGTGTTTGGATGAAAGACCACCAAGGAATACCAGGGTTGCTATGAGAGGCATGCAGTGGCAAACCACCTCTGAACATCTCTTACCTTGAAAACCCTACAGGGTTGCCATTAGTGGGCTGCAACATGATGGCCAAAAAAAAAATTCCTTCAAAAACCTTCATTAGAGAAAAAGTATTGCCCAGTCTCTAATTGGACCTTCTTGGGCAAGATGGCACAAAGAGTGGTAGCAGAACAACTCCCAGTCTTCATAGAGAACTCATCTGCCCTAAACCCATTTCATTCTAGTTTCAGACCAGGCTACAAGATGGAGATGATATTGGTGGCCTCAATCAGTTATCTCCATCTGGAGAAGAGAAGAGAAGAGAAGAGAAGAGAAGAGAAGAGAAGAGAAGAGAAGAGAAGAGAAGAGAAGAGAAGAGAAGAGAAGAGAAGAGAAGAGAAGAGATTGGATCTATACCCCGCCCTTCACTACCCAAAGGTGTCTCAGAGCGGCTTACAAACTCCTTTCCTTTCCCCTCCCCATAACAGACACCCTGTGAGGTAGGTGGGGCTGAGAGAGCTCTTGACAGAAACTGCCCTTTTTCAAGAACAGCTCTTATCAGAACTAAGGCTTGCCCAAGGTCATTCAGCCAGGTGCAAGTGGAGGAGTGGGGAATCAAACCTGGTTCTCCCAGATTAGAGTCCGTGCACTTAACCACTACACCAAACTGGTGTAGGCAAGGGTTGTGCTCCTATGTTTCTGTTATTATTTATTACAAGGGGGGACCCACAAGGCTGTGCGGGTGGGATCTCATTCCCCCTCCCACTATTTTCTCTTTTCTTTTCCAGTACCTTTGTATTACATTTTTCTCTCCAATAGGGACTCAACAGAGAAAAATAAAGAGAAAATAGTGAAAAATACAACAAAAAAAGAAAAGGGGGAGCTTCTGATTGCTACGTGGTTCCTCTGTCTCCAGCAGCTGTTATCTTCAGCATCTCAGCTCTAGCCAAAGCCCAAACAATGACTGACTCCCTCTGACCAGACTGATAAGACTTTTTAAAACACTTCTCAGCTGGTGCTGACCAATCTGTGTGTGTGTGCGCGCATGCACGTGCGCACACAGGTAGTAGCCTGTCAATCAAATTGCACTTTACAGTGAGGCATTAACCTCTAGTCTCCCAGGTCTCTGAATTTGATGCACTAAGCATCCTGTTTTTGGAGGTCACAGTTACCACCTTCATTCAGACTCTTACTTCAGTTATAGACTTGAGCCAACTGGCTTCAGGTAATGGTAACAATCCAAATCAGGATACATTCTCGCTAAAGCCCTTTAGAAGTCTGCTGAGGCAGTGGAAGCAGTGGCTTGGTTGACATCGGAGTGGGCAGTGAGTGGCTCTTGCTGCCTCTCCCCAACTGTGGGCTGGCAACCGGGCTGGAGCTGTGGCTGCCACCCAGTATGGAACAGATTCCATCGGTGTAATGTATCCACTTGAGGACATGGGCTCAGGGCAGCCATGTGCTGGGACTGGTTCTAACCGGTCCACCATGTGGCCAGGCGAAGGGCCTGAGCTTCGCCCAGAAAGACAATGGACTAGAGGATCCTAGCTCCCTTCCAATGGAGGAGCAGGAGATAACTCAATCAATGTAAATAGCGAATCACTGAGTGTTGTGTGTTTTGGGGTGTGGGCTCACGGGGGATAAAAAGCCGGCCTGCGAGCCGGCTCACTTGTCTTGTTCTTCAACTAATAAAGTATGTGAGAGCTGAAATCACTCGTCAGTCTCAGTACTTTTCAATCTGCCATGCCACAGCCAGCACGGGGGCTCAAGATGCAGTGTTTCCTCAGTCTCATTGCCGGGACTCCTCTTCCTGCCTCCTTTACCCTCACAGGAACAGGCGTGCTTCTTCTTCTGGTGCTGGGAGGCTTTGATTCTTACTCTTGCCAAGGAGAAAATGGCTCCTCTGGGAGGTGGACTCGATGGCATTGTACCCCATTGAGACTGTCAGGCCCAGAGCAACCCCCCTGATAGAAAAATAATGGCAGCTACGCCAGAAAAAATATTGCTCCATAAGCCACAAAATCCTGGCTATGACCCTGACTGGCCTGCTTTTGCAAAAAAAAAGGCAGGAATAAGACAGTGAAAGGGCTGGTATTTTTTTTTTTTGGGGGGGGGGACACAAAGCTTTTGCATACTGAATATTTCTAGAGGCTCCACCCATCAAGTGTCGTCCAAGTGGCTTCCAAGGTTACTGGTGAGGTTGCTGCTGCAGGCAAAAGCATTCTTTTTTTATTTTATTTTGAATATACTGTAACAAAATACATATCACAAATATGAAAACAGCAAAAATATAAGAATAATTAACCATTAAACTTTCAAACGTACATATATCATTATTCAACTTTTTCTTCCTCAACAAGAGCTGATTGCTCTGACTTCTTGCCTTGCTTGCTCCCACCCACACCAGTCTTCTCATGCATCTGTGATCGTAGGAGCCAGTGAATGGCCCCTTGGGTCAACAGGAATGGAGTACTCTCTTAGCAGGGAAGCTTATCGGATTCCCCTTCCCACATCTTCCTCCAGCCAAATTCCCCTCCACCTATCTGCTATTTTGTTTCGCTTGATTGAGGCTTGGCTGACAGGCAGTAATGTGTATGTGCACCCTGCATAGGGTTGCCAGCTCTGGGTTGGGAGATACCTGGAGATTTGGGGGATGGAACCTGGGAAGGTTGGGGTTTGGGGAGGGGAGGGACCTCAGCAGGGTATAATGCCATAGAGTCCACCCTCCAAAGCAGCCCTTTTCTCCAGGTGAACTGATCTTTGTCGGCTGGAGATCAATTGTAATAGCAGATCTCCAGGTGCTACCTGGAGGTTGACAACCTTAAGCCTGCATATAATTTGAAGACAACCTAATAGCATATCCTCTGCTCCAAGTGGGATGCTGCCCTTTCATTTACTCTTTATCTCTACATGCTCTTTTTTTAGAGGGCCCCTAATATTTAAAGTATTAGCATGAATTGATTTAAACTTCAATGCAGGTGTGTTTATCAAGGAATAAATCTCATAGTATTCAATGTATTTGGGATTGCAACTCTGCCTCTGGTAAATCAGATTTATAATCCTTTTTTTTTTTTTAGAAATTCTTCCTACCCTGTGCATATGGCCCAGTACTCCTGCAAACTGCAATGAATAGGAAAGCAGTTATGGGCTGCTGAACAAAGTGCCCCCAGCCATCCCACTTATGTCCAAGTAATTGTGATATTTCTCTACTTTCCTAACTTCTCTTGTTCCAGTGACATTTGTAGGGATTTTCTTTAAATCAGTGTTAAGAACAACATTTTTGGCACTGTATTTATTTATTTTCTTTGCACAATTTTTAAAAGAACCAGAAAGGGGAAAAAAGGTTCCCCTCCCTAGCTACAACTTCTCAAGCAAAAGCAAAACACAAACACATGCACACATACACAGACAGAAAAACTTGAAATAATATTTTAAAACAAACTTCACTGTGGGAAATCCAGTCCTGAAGATATCTGGCAGGCACAGAACAAGAAGATCTTTCTAGAAAGGTAGCAGAAATCCAAGGCAGAGACCAAAGCAGCAGCAGCAGCAAGCAGTCAAAAGTATTCCAAGCAATCTAGTCCTGAAATGCAGTCAAACTGTAGCCAGGCCTGCTTTTTATCATCTTTATCCTTAGACTTTTTCAGTCTTGTTTGGTGTAGTGGTTAAGCGTGTGGACTCTAATCTGGGAGAGCCGGGTTTGATTCCTCACTCCTCCACTTGCACCTGGCTGGATAACCTTGGGCAAGCTGTAGTTCTGATAAGAGCCGTTCTTGAAAAAGAGCAGTTTCTGTCAGAGCTCTCTCAGCCCCACCTACCTCACAGGATGTCTGTTGCGGTGAGGGGAAGGGAAAGGAGTTTGTAAGCCGCTCTGAGACACCTTTGGGTAGTGAAGGGCGGGGTATAAATCCAATCTCTTCTTCTCTTCTTCTCTTGTTTCAGACAACTCTGTCCTACCCCCAAAGTCTGATCCCATTGCCTAGGAGACTTGCCACCCTCCCTCCTCCCTCCCATTTCCTGAGAAACCTGGAAAACTAAAAAAAGAACATACGTGGAAGCTTTCAAATGCCATCCCAGAAAAAAATGCCAGCAAGAATATTCTTGAATATTGACAGAATACTTCAGGACCTGATTACCGGTATTCTGATAAAACCCAAATATCTCTATCCAAATATATCTGGAAAATACTGATAAGGGTTTTTTGGGTATCTATTCAGACTGGAAGTATGTGAGTGTGCATCCCTAATGTAATGCAGAGATTCCAGAAACACATACACACATTGCGGGACCATAGCCTATTGAGGAGACAGCGTGCGGAAGAAAACACCACCAGACATTTTATGGAAGAAATGGCCACAGCTTTATTGAGAACAAGGCTGCTTGCTGGGGGTGGGAAACCGAGGAGTAGCAATTCCAGTGTGGACCACATCATAGGTTCATTCCACAAAGGGGTCTGTTGCTTTTTGCTAAAAAAGAAAAAAGGATAAAGTTTCCATTGAACAGTTTCAATTGGCCTTTTCACTTTCTTATTGACAAAATGGCCAGTTAGCTCCATTGGTTAGAGTGGGGTGCTACTCATACAAAGATTGTTGGTTTGATCCCCACAGGGGCTTAAAAAAAAAAAAAAGGCTGAAGTAACTATTGAACAGCTTTGATTAGCCTTTTTGCTTTCCCATTGACAAAACCTCGTATAAGAAACTGTGCTTCTCTAATTGTTAAATACAGGGACATTTTGCCGGAGGTAAAATCATGTTTCTGAACTGTATTCTTTAGTTTCTTTACTATTGCCAATGGGAAAGCAAAAAGGCCAATTCGAGCTGTTCAAAAATAACTTCAGCCTTTTTTTGCAAAAACCCCCCCCCAAAAAAAAAAAAGAAAAGAAAAAAAGAACCCTGGCTCCTTTGTGGATCAAACCCACAACCCTGGCACGAGTAGCACCATGCTCTAACTAAATGAGCTAACCAGCTGTTCTCAGTTAGCATTCAGTCTCTGGGCCTTTAGTCTAGATGCTCTTCCAAGCCACAAGCCTTTGCCATTCATATTTTGCCATCCCCCTTGCTGTCTACATTTGGAGCTACACTTCTCAAGGGATTTCACGTCATCAATGGGCAATTCTGCATCTGGCATTTGCTTCACATTTTCTCAACATTGAGGAAAAGGTGCAGCCCAAAACCATATTCAGTACCCTGGGGCAATGCTGTACTGACTGTGAAGTCATCTCTGAATGGCCATAAATCTATGCAGAAGGTACCACAATGTCATTACTCATACCTGCAACATATCTCACTGAAAAAGAGATGTTACTCACAAGGCAAGCAAGAACAAACCTCTGTACAAGGCTCATGACAGAGAGAGATGACTGTCGGTTGATAAAGCTAACAGCCTGGTTATCTCACCAGAACATGATGTGTTTACTACAAAAAATGGTGTCTTCAAATGACCACTGCCACCAATATTGGAAAAAGCTCCAGAAATGTAAGATCTTTGATGATGCCTGTTCCAATCCAAAGTGAAGGTCAATGCTATGAGCACCAACATCCCACAAAATGCACCCCAAACCTCAAACTACCTGCTCCCTCAGAATAAACCTGCAATGTCTCACCAGGGGATTAGGGTGACTGCCAGATCGAAACCCCGTTAAAGCTTTCCAGGAAGTTAAACCAAATGCACAAATCCACTCCTAACAAGATGGCCTGTCTGCAGTTAGAAATGCATGGAGATTCAAAGTATTAAGAAGAGCAAAGAGGCCCGAGGTTCTGAATTACACTTGTCATTTAATTACTTTATAGCCTGCTTTTCTCACCGAGGCTCAAGATGGATCACATGATATTAAAAAATGTGATCAAACAGCATAAGATCTGATATACAATGCAATAAGATTAGAATTACAAAAACAATGCAAAAAAAAAAAAAGGTAAGGCAGGACACATCATAAACAATGCAGAAAATGGCATTACAAAAGTAGAAGACAGTGTAGCAAGACCAGGGTAATACATACAATAAACAAAGGAATATACTACAGCCCTGTCCCTATTATAGTACAGTTTTATTCCCTTTAAAAAATAAACAAACAAAACCCCTCCTGAACAATTATGTTTTATACAATCTGCAGAATGATATAAGTGTGGTAATTTTCCTGACCTCAGACAAGCCTTTCCACAAGGTGGGAACCACACAAGAGAATCTTTAACTTTATTTAAAAGCAAGTGTGGTGTGAATGGGGATGGCTCTCTCCTTTGTCTTTTACTCCAATATAAGATGCTGCTATTTGTATACTTGTGTCCAGTCCTCAGTATGTTGATGTCTGTGCACTATAGCAAGGTAAAGGATACTATGAATTTCACCAAGAATGCATTTACCAGTTGATCTCAAATCAAACAGTCCTCGGCCCTCACGGCCGTTGGGCTGGGGAGGTACCTTTGCCTCCCGGCCAGATGAGACAGACCATAATTCAGGCATGCAAATGCACCTGATCTGGGTATTAGTGGTGGGAGGGGCCGAGGGGCTTATAAGCCCAGCCCCTCCTCTCCTCACCAGCAGTCCTGTTCTGTCTTCAGCTGGCGAGGAGCTCAGTGGCGCAATGGCTTTGGGTTTACCTGTCCCAGCTGTGCGGTTGTGCTCCTTGTCTTGCTGAGGACTGGGTTGGAGGGCCTGCCTGGAAGCAGCCTCTGGCTTTGGGACATTGCTAGGGAAGCAGCAACCCTTCCCGAGGCCAAGCGGCGGTTTGGGGGTGGTTCCATGGCAGCACCGGCTTGTTGGGCGGCAGCTCATGTGGTGGTTGTGGTGCAGTATTCGGTGGCCCCAGTGGCAGGATCAGAGCATGGCGTGGTGGTGGACTGGGCAATTTTCACGCCCTGCTTTTTCGAGTTGCAGAGGCTGTAGGCTGTTTGGGGGCTATTTTGGCTCTGGGAGGAGCGGTGTGGTTGCTGAGTGTTCTGTGGTGCTGGCCATTTATGTGGGTGCCCCAGGGGCCCTGACGAAGGGTATCTGAGGTCTGGGCCTTGTTTTGAGAGTTGGCTTATTTTCCTGTAGCTGTCTCAGCTGCTGGGTGGGAGCCTGAGGTGGTGGCCAGTGTGCTAGGGAGCCTTGCTGGGTGATGGCTGTGTTAGGTCCCGATCAGTTTGAGTGCTCGGACGCTGGTCCCTCCCTCACCTCTCCAATGATGTTACCCCAGGACTGCTTGGTTACCCTGGGTGTTTAGCAGCCTTGTTGGGCTCATTGGGTGGTGGGGTGGCCACTTAGTGGCTCGGCTCAGGCATATCTGTGCCCTTGTGGGTGGCCATTTTGTTTTTCAGGGCCTGTCAGCCATTTTGTGCCCAGACCGAGTCAAACATTTTATATTTTGTTTTGGTTGACCTTTTGATTTTGCTCTTTTATTCAACTTCAGTAGACTTTTAGCTAGCGATTCCTGGGATCTGAGGCGGCTGTGGTTGGCAGGCGCATGGGGGTTTTCTATAATTTTGGCCTGGCGGGCGAGCTACTGGCATAGCTCCCAAGAAAGGTTCTGGCCATCCTAAGGGCAGTCAGCTCCCAAGCCACCACCTAAGCAGCCAGCTCCCACCCTGTACTCTTCAGATGAGGAGGAGGACACGGTGCAGCAGGCCATTCTGCAGCATTTGCAGGCCGTTGAGCAGGCCACAGGAGTTTCTGCTCCTGTCGTGCGGCCTGTAGGCAACACATGGGGAACAAAGGAAACATTCTCTGTCACTAATAAGCATTTTAAAGCGGAGGTTTTAACTTGTCTGTCTCTCATTGAAGGGTGTACCACCACACCTTTGACAGGCAAGGATGGGTTTCCTGTGAGTCCGAATGTTGGCGCACCTGATACAGCGGTGGCTTTGGAACAACAACGCCCGACTGATGCCCTGGCTGGCCCTTCCATAGCAGTGGGTAAGTGTGATATGCACCACACAGTAGGTGGTTGGCCCTGGGGTCAACCGGCAGCAGGAGGCTCTGTGCCTGCCCTGTAGCCTGCACTGCCATATGGTCCCGTGTGTGGGCAGACTTGCAGCCCTTTCCCCCTACCCGGCACTCCTCAGCCTTTTTGTCATGCTGTATATGCACAGCAGCGCAGCATGTCTAGTTCACCATGGTGGGGGGGCCCATTGCCATGTGGAGTGTCCTACGCAGCTGTCCCTGCTGCCTCCCTCCCCTTTGGGGACTTAGCACTCCCATTGGGGACCACCTGCTACGTGCCACTAGGGAAAAAAATTGCAGGGGGGAATATGTGGATGTCTTTACACTTTTGTTCTGGGAACTGGAAAAGAAGGAGAAGGAAGAGCTTGAGGATAGGGACAAAGAAAAGTATAGGAGGATGAAGGTGGACAGGACTTGGGCCAAATGGATCGCAGGTTTCCCTGTATATGCAGGTGTGCTTTCTAAGGCCCAGCCCTTCAAGGCAGCTTCCTTGTTTCAATATTTTGACATTATTTATAAGGGCTATACTGGGTTTACTGGCCCCACCTGGCTCCAGTAAGATGAGGACTTCAGGATGCGAGCTGCCATGAACCCTTCATTACGTTGGGACCAAATCCACCGCCACCTTTGGCTTCAGGTCATGGCTTCCTCTAGACCAAACTTGGGGGATTTGATTGCATAGTGTCCACCTGGTTCACTGTTTGCCCATGTTCTCTAGTCCCTGCCCTCAGGCAGGGCTGGTGGTTCAACCCCACCAGATTTGCTGGGAATTTGGGGCCCAAGGCATGTAAGGCATGCCAGTTCTGGTATGAGTGCCTCTTGTGTGTGGGCCCGCACCCCTTCTCATCATGCTTCCATGGTAAATCTCGTAAGGGCTGCAGGAGGCCAGATGAGAGTGGACCAGGTCAGGCGCATGGAAAGGGGGCCAGCACCCATAAAGTTGAGAGTACTTGAGTTGCTGTTACGTGGTTATCCACGACCTTCTGATAGTTCATATTTGTTGGAGGGATTTTCACACGGTTTCCACATTCCATTTCTAGGCGAGAGGGCCCCCTTTATGGCAAGCAATTTACGATCCTCATGGGGCATGGAGTATGTGGTTAGGGAAAAGATTGAAAAGGAGTTGCACAAAGGAAGGGTCCTGGGACCTTTCCCTTCCCCCCTGTACCCAACCTTCGTGGGTCCCTGTTGGGTATTGTGCCCAAGAAGGCCCCTGGGGAGTTCTGTCTCATATATCATCTCTCTTACCCCAAGGGCAGTTCAGTTAAAGATGCCATTCCTGAGGCCCTATGCTCTGTCCGGTACACTTCTTTTGATCAGGCTGTGCGCATAGTTCGCCACTGTGGTAGGGAAGTGGAGATGGCGAAGTGCAACATTAAGTTCACGTTTCACCTTCTCCCTGTACACCCAGACGATTTTGAGCTGTTGGGTTTTTGCTTTGAGGGCCAGTTTTATGTGGACTGGGTGTTGCCTATGGGTTGCTCTGTTTCTTGTGCTGCATTTGAGCACTTTAGCTCATTTTTGGAGTGGGCCCTTCACAATTTAGACAATTTTTTGTTCGTAGGTCCCCAGGGTTTGGTACTGTGCAAACGGTTGATGGATTCATTTATAGCTCTGGCAAGTGAGTTAGGGGTTCCTTTAGCACAGGAGAAGATTGAGGGTCTGGCTCAAGTTCTAATGTTCCTGGGCGTGGAATTGGATTCTGTGGTGCAGTCGTCCCGGCTATCGGCATGCAAGCTGGTGAACCTGTGCAGCCGAATCGGTGGATTTCTACACAGACGCAGGGCCACCTTGAGGGAGCTACAGCAATTGATTAGTCACTTGAATTTTGCATGTAAGGTGGTGGCACCCAGCCAGGCCTTTTTGCATAAATTGTGCTTCACGACGATTGGGCTTTGGCTGCCTCACCACAGGACCTGTATTACTGCCGGTGTCTGACAGGATCTGGAAATGTGGTTGGAATTCCTCGCTTCTTTTAATGGCATTTCCTTCTAGAGGGAGGACTTTAGGTTGGAGGTGGAACTTCAGGTCCATTCGGACCCTGCCAGATCTTTAGGGTTTGGTGTTTACTTCTGAGGGCACTGATGTGCGGAAGCGTGGCCAGCCTCCTGGGTCGCTGAGGGGCTGACGGCTGACCTTATGTTTCTGGAGTTCTTTCCTATTCTAGTGGCAGTTCACCTTTGGGGGGGAAGAGTTGGCCAACCACACAGTGCACTTTTGGTCCGATAACCTTGCGGTGGTGCAGGTCATCAATTCCCTATCCTCCAGGTCCCAACGAGTCATGCGTTTGGTCAGGGCTTTTACACTTTGCTGCCTCCAGCTAAACATTTTATTTTTTGCCAGGCACGTGCCAGGGATTGACAATGGGGTGGCAGATGCTCTCTCTCATAAACAGATGGAGAGGTTCCATTAGCTGGCCCCAGATGCTGACTTGCAGCCAGTGTGGATGCCACCAGGGCTATGGTTGGTTGGAAGCCAGAAGTGCATAGGGTGATAGGTCTAGCCATAGCACCAAACACCGAGCAGGCTTATGACCGGGTGGTCACCCACTTCTCAGAATTTAGGCAAGAGGTAGGGTATCCCAATGCTTGGCCGGTTCCAGTGGAGCACCTTTTACATTTTTGTGTGGCGTCTAAAGGTAAGGGTTTGGTGATTAATTCAATAAAGGAATGTTTGTCTGCCCTAGCATATACCAGCAAGGCACAAGCACTGGTTGATCATACAGGAGATTTTCAAATATGTGAGATGCTGGAGGGCTGGTTGCGTGAAATCAGGATGTGGTCAGACCTCAGGCAGCCCATTTCTCCTGAGATTCTTCGGGGCTTGCAGGCCAAGTGGAGCAAGGTTTGCTCATCTGATTTTGAGGAGTCCCTTTTTCATGTGGCTGCCCTAGTAGCCTTCCTCGGTGCCTTTCAGATCAGTGAGTTAGATGCCCGATCTACAAAGGACCATTCTGGCTGTGCCCTGCAAGTTCGGGATGTGCATTTGAGTGTTGTGGAAGCCTCCATTGCATTATGGTGTTCCAAAATGGACCAGCGGCAGCACGGTTCCTTTGTCAAGCTGGGTGCATGTGCCAAGCAGCAGCTGTGCCCTGTAGCAGCTTTGGCTGCCTATCTGGCAATCAGGGGCATGGGGGCGGGCATTTTGTTTCAGCACCAGGATGGCATCCCCTTGACAAAATATCGATTTTGAAAAGTCATCACTATAGCTTTAGCGAGGTTGGGTTTGGCGGGGTGGCGTTTTTGCATGCATTCATTCCGTATTGGGGTTGCTTCCATGGCAGCGGCCATGGGATACACAGCACATGATATTCAACGGCTGGGGAGGTGGCGCTCTTCGATGTATAAATCCTACATGCGGGCTTTGACTGGGCACTGAAGGAAAGACTGGATGGTTTACAGGTGTTGTTGTGCCCCTGCTCACTGTTTTTTTCCATTTCAGGTTTGCTTTGCCTGCAGGAGAGGAAGAATGTTTTAATCTGTGGGCACAGTTTTGTTTTTTTTGGGCTGTTCATTGAGCCAGGAGGATGCCAATTGGCACACAGCTGGGCCTTAGCCAGTGGGCCAATGTTGAATGGCGAGGGCACCAGGGCTTACAGTGGCCGGGCCTTTTGCAGCTGTTGTTTCAGGAGCGGGTTGGTCCTCCACCTCAGGTTGTAGTTATCCATTTAGGGGGCAATGATTTAGGTTTGATCAAAGGGAAGGCGTTAATTCTTCAGGCCCAGGAGGATTTTCAGCTTATCCATGAGCGGTGGCCTGGTACCCTCATAGTCTGGTCAGCCATGATATCCCACCTGGTTTGGCGGGGGGCGCAAAGTCCTCTGGCTATTGACAAGGTTCGCCGTAAGGCAAATAGAGAGTTGCAGAGGATTCTTGAAGATGGTTTAGGTATCTTTTTGCCACATCCAAGCATACATGCTGGGTGTGTGGAGTTATACCAGCAGGATAGTGTCCACCTGTCTGAGATGGGCATGGACATCTTCTTGGAGGACTTATGGCAAGGGATTCAGGGGGACTCGGGCCTCCCGATGGGCATGAAGGCCTAAGCAGAGGCTTGGCCTTGGTGGTGGCAGGGTTTTTATGCAGTATACAGATTGTGGTCTGGTGAGCACCAGCTGACACCCATCATTTGGGTTGAAGGGGTCTGTGAGTACAGTCTTTGTGCCTTGCATCATGGGCCAGGGGAAACAGACTGCCTTTGGGACCGCCCCAGTTGGGTCCTCCCTTTGAGCCTAGCGGCTTGGGGGATGTGCCCATGGGCGTGGTCCTGCAGTGGCTAGCCAGCCAAGTGTGAACCATTGATGATGGCTCCCATTTGGGGCAGGATGGCTCGCCCCTTTCATTTGGCAAGGGAGGGGTCTTTGACCCCTGGCCTTGACCATACCACAAAATTGTTTGCCCTTGCCGTTGGTTCCAGGTAAAGTTGTCAGTTAATAAAGTGGCCCAAAGTTTAACCCATCATTTGTGTCCGTCTCATTATTCTGGCTTGGGGGGCAAATGTAACCACATCAAATGTATCAATAAGATTTGAGCCAATTGCTCAATCTATTTGGTTTGTTTTGAACAGCTGTGAAAGCCTGCACAAAGACGATGCTGATTCAAATTGATATGTGAACTTTAGTATCACTAAGGACTACTTAGATGAACACTGAAGAATAGGATTTTATTGAAACAAAGTATTTACTTATGACTGATTTATGTGATTGGTGTGTGATCTAATTGCCTAGTTAAACAGCTGCCTGCTTAGCAAGGGCAAGTAGCAGAACTTGATCAGAGTATGTAAGAATGCACACAAGCAACAAGCAAACTGTGATGTACCGCAAGGTTAGGAAAGAATAAAGTGAAGGAATACAGTGAAGCAACCTATGGAACCACCAAACAGATCAACAAACTGGGGAACTGATTGTCAAAAAAACAGGCCCTATTTGTGACCATCAAACAGGATATGAGTTGAACCAGCAGGTGTTTAAGCATCCTTGCAGCAAGGCACTAACAAAGCTTTATGGTAAGAGATAAGAGGAGCATGCCAGGAAGGCATAGCTATACAAACTAACCTGCTGGATCTTATTTGAAGTCCATCTTCTTTCAACTGCAAGAAACCATATACCTCTGGGAAGCTTACACTAAAAAAATGAAGGCAATATTAATCCCACAGTATGTGATATTCTTAGGTGTGCTTCTTCTAAATATGGGGGTCCTTTAATTATTGAGGCCAACAGCTGTTGGCTGACCTATTCTCTATGAAATTGTTTTAAGTATTTTTAGAAACAATCTAAGCTATTGGGCATCACCACATTTTATGGAAATTCATCATATCAGTGGAAAGAAAAGCAAAATAAAGTAAAGGAATGGAGTGGAGTGGAGTGGGTCATGGCTCAGAATGGTCTGAGCTGCCCAGATGCTGATAAGATGGACAAAGCAGACAAAGAAAATGTTTAAGAAAGGATAGAATCTGTAGATTGTGCCTTGTTTATTGATTTTTATTGCCTTTCATCATTTCTATACCAGAAGACCACCGGAAAGTATCAGAGATAGAAAAAAGGCTGGCTACTGGTGTCTGTTTTATGAAAAATAAACTGAATCATGTTATAGGATCATCACACTAGTTAAAAAATGTTCTACATCTTTTTGGATTGTACAATTCGTTTAAATAAGTAGGCTTTGATATTCATAGCAAAAATGCATATCATCTTAACTAAGACTGGTGGGTATGTTTGTTGTTATGGCATCCTCATCCCTAAGGAAACATGATCATGATTTAAAAAATGCATTACAGTTCATGTGAGCTCTCTTAGGGAGGAGATGAGCTAGAGCTGTTTTCAATAGGTTTTCTGTAAAAAAAAAATAATAATAATTCTTGACTTGCTCATAAATCAGTCTCCAATTCCATTTGGGTTATATGGAACTCTTTAAGTGACAAAGAGATGCAGCCAAACCAAAATGTTTCTTATAGCAGCTGACTGTATACAAAGGTACCTTTGTATTAAGGATGAGATAATATACCTTGTTTTGTTCCTTTTTATTATTTATTTATATTGTATCAATGGTTTCAGATTTCCACTTTCCACTGTTTATTATTATATTGTGCCTTTCTGCACTCACAAGGTGGCTAATAATTTAAAACATACATGATAAAATTACATTATAAAACCATTAAAATTAACTCCCCAAAACACATCTTCAAAACAAATTAAAATCAGTTAAAATAGGCACAAAGACAGGAAAAAAACCCCCAGCAATTAAAACATTGATCAGGAAAGATAATTCCTGTTGTGGATAATTCCTCAGTGTTGATAAAATACTGAGGGAATGTCAAATAAAACAAAAAAGTCTTCACCTGCTGGTAGAAGATAACAAAAGCATATAAACTAATATCCCTAAGGCCAGAGTTCCAGAGTTTTGGTGCCAGGGGTGAGAAGTCCTTGTTCCAGGTTGCCACCTGCCTAATCTCAGAAAGCAGAGGCACCTGAAGCAGGCCTCTGAAGATGTCCATAGTGGCTGGGCAGATTCATAAGGAAGTAAGTGATCCTTCAGGTTTGTTTGTTCAAAACTATATAGAGCTTTGATAGTCAAGACTAGCATCTTCAGTTGTGCCCAGAAACAAATTGGGAGCCAGTGTAGATGGACCAAGACTGGAGTGATATAGGCTCAGCAACCTACTCCAGTAAACATCCCCACTGTAGCATCCTGTAGCAATTGAAGTTTCTAAACACTTCTCAAGGGCAGTCTCACTTATAGCACATTCCAGTAATCTAATCTAGAGGTAACCATGCACCACAGTGGCCAGATCTTTTCTGTCCAAAAAGGCCACATCTGGCTAACAAGTCAAAGCTGGTAAAAGGCACTCTTGGCTTCAGCTGCCACCTGCCTATACAGCAGTAAGTCTAGGTCCAGCAGCATCCCCAGACTACTGTTCCTTCAAGGGAAGTGCAACCCCATCTAGGTGGCACCTTAAATCCTGGGTCAGACTTTCAGCCCACCAGTAGTACTTCCATCTTGTTAGGATTAAACCTGCTTCCATTCCAAAAACTGCCTCGAGCCACCATTTCAGGATTTCCACAGCCTCCTGGGGATCAGCTGGAAGGGCAAGACAGCTGAGTGTCACCTGCACTCACATATTGTGGGTATGCATACTGTACAGTTTTTGGACACAATTTACATGCATTATTACAATTTGCAAATTATAATTCACAATTCTGAATGAAGGCCACATTAATGGCATTTGAATATATATATGAAAATTTGGTGTGGAAAAGAAGAGAAGCCATATCAGATTTGGTATTCTCAGATCAAAACATTAGAAATTCAAAATCATAGGTACTTTATATGCATGAAATTTATAACTCTTTTTCTTCTGAAAGGATCATACATTTATCAATTCTGGTCCAGAAACAAAAATCAGGTTTACTCCTTTGTCCCCTTTTCAGGTTTAACATATTTGGACAACAGGAACCAAGGTGTAACTCCCATCCTCGGATCATTCTTGCTTCCCAGACTTTCAGTTATCATTTCTTCCTCTTTATATCTAGAAGCTACTTTAAAGTTTCCTCACCCTTGCAAATTCATGGGAGGAAGTTCATCAGTTTCCTTTCTACCATATGAATACAAGGGACTGTACCATTATAATAATTATCATTATCATTATTATTATTTTGCTGCAGTATTATTTGGCTGCAGTATCAGAGTCAGGATATCATGAATGATTCTTTCACCAATAAATGATTCAGGCTAGAAGATTTGCAGTCTACAAAGTTGTAAAGCCCTATGGGGCAGTGTCGAAACATAGGCCTTTAAGAGACCTAAATAATTCCATGAGTCAGTAAGTTAGTTAAGTTTTGTCAGGATGTTGTTAGGACAGGTCAGCCAACTTAAACCACCTGCTAACAATCACTGGCTGCTGTAACTTCATGCAGCTGGTAGCTGTCAAAACCTTAACTTGATTAAGACATCTTTGACAACTGTTTATCTAGATTGCTGAGCACAGATCAGTGATTGATTGATCAATTAGTTTGACAGCTGAAGGGAGGCAAGCACAGCAAAAGGAGGCTACTGGTAGCCTGTTGCCAGAGAGAGACCTTTCAAGGCAAGAACGTTGCATCTGCTCAGAACCATTCAGGAGTGAGAAGCCAGGAACTCTGCAGGAGGATTCCAGACATCTTTCCAGGCAGAATGTTGGGTAAGGTGAACAGTGACCTTGGCTAGAGGGTCGTGGGCTGGAAGGAGGACCGGCTAATTCCTTGGCATCAGCTCTGCTCCTTGAACTGCTGCTGCTGAGAGCTATTAGCTCAGGTCTAAGTACTATAGATATAGAGTTAGGTTTTGTTTCTTTGTTTTGTTCTCTGTATACTCCCTTTTCCCCTACCTGTGTGTTTTATCATTTTACTGCCTTTGTAATAAACTTAATCTGTTTTTATAAATTGGACTGAGTCACTAACCCAGGCACCATGCCTATGCTACCAATTAGAGTTAAGAACCACAAACCTTTATCTTTTATTGTCTCTACTGTGCTGGTTAGAATGTCCCTGGTTTAAAGAGATATATCCTGGTGTCTCTGTGGCAGCTCTGAGAGTGGGTGGTAGCATTGAGACAGAAGGGTGGGGTCCTGACAGGCAGGGCAAGCTGAAAGGTCCACAGATCATGAGGCATTTAACTGCAAAGCCTGCTGTAATGACCAGGCAGGGAGGGTTCACAGCAGAGAATGGCTTCTAGTTGCAATGGCTTCTAGTCTGTGAGATCCATAGTGCAGGAAGAAAGCATATATCTACAAAGATTAAGTTATCCAAGGATAGGATCTAACTATAAGGAATACTGAGGCAGAATGATAAGACACCCAGTTTGAAGGAAAGGAATGAGTTTGATCCTGTCTACAGCGGGGGAAAGGGCCCAACCCCAGGATATACCAGGCAATAGAAAGGCATTTCTACCATCTGATGAAATAAACTTGCAGTAGCCCATTAATTCATCCCCCCCATTTGTAGGCAGTGACAGGCAGGGATCTACAAATCTGAGTGTGGCTTATTAGCTGGCCATTATTTGTGGCCACCCTTGCCACTATCCATTTCCCTTGCTGTGCCATTTGCACAGAATTTGGTGGAATAGAGGAGTGTTTTTTGTTTGTGTGCATTGAATTTTTGCAGTAGTAACAAACAACTGAAACTCTTCAAACCAAAGGGGGAAGGATCTGGCATTTTATTTCTACCTTGATGTAACTTCAAAGGAGCAATTCTTCTATGATCTTTTACAAAAGGAAGGACATAAACAGAAAAATCACGACCTTGCATTACTGGCATCTGTCCACATATCCTGAATGGCCATTAAAGAGAGCATCATACCCAGTTTTCAATGCTTGAGTGCATCTCAAGATCATTAAGAAAAAAAGCCACCTGAACATGTGCAAAAAGCCTTTCCTGCATAGCCATAACCAGTTTGCATGTTAACTACAACATTTTTTTCAATAAATGGCATCCAAATACTGTTCCAGACAGATGCACTGGCTGTTTCAAATGTAATCAGTAATTACATAGCAATAAAAAAAAATCTTTGCAAACTTCAAGACTTAACTAGCAGAGAGAAACACTAAGCTGAATTTAATGTCACTGTAAATTTGCACATTATTGTTTGGCATTCGACTCCTTCTGAACTTGGCTTTCATTAAAATCAGTTCTAGGTGGAATGAAACTGTTTGTAGCTACTTTTAATTCTGTCCGTTCGGTTGCATTTTCTACCCCCTAATCTTACATACATACATGTGAGCATTGATAAAACACTGTAAAAACAATATCAATGTGATTATATGAGTGATTACATCAAATACTTTGTTTTTTTATTGATGCATGCTTATTCTTCTGTGCATTGTTAAAATGTGACCCAGAAAGGATTTTATATAAACTTACATAATTTCATATAGTTACAACCACATCAAGATTTATCTTTTGCAGTGTGTTATCAATGTACATGAGTATATCAATAATGGGGTTTGTGTGTAGAATGGCTGAAGAAGCTGAAAGATGCAGCGAACTGCTGTGTGCAGCATCTAGACATTAAAAATCCTAGAACAATGCAAGATTACTAATACTAAAGCTAATGTTAAGCAGTTCAACTTTGACCAGGTAATTTGAAATTCCAAAATCTGCACAGAAATACAGAGAAGGAGAATTTTAAAAGCATCTCCACTGGTGACCCAATATGGGAAAAAAGCTATATGGAAAGATAAATTTTGAAAGAACCAAGGCTGTCCTCCTCTATTTTTCACAGGTCATAAGACCTTGGTCCTCTGACATAATTGTGCTGACCATAAGCAACCTACAGAAGACATCTTGTTGCAGGATGAAGCTGTTAACCCCATGTGAAATAATCGCTCAGAGATTAAAACATGCATTTGTTTAGAAAATGTAGACAAATTATTCCCAGGTTTGATCACCTTCTGTTGCATGAGACAGGGAGAATGGCTGTGAGGGACCAGGCCTTTTCAGTAGCGGCTCTGCTCTCTCAGAACTTACTTCACACTGTAATTTACCCAGTATTTTCTCTGTTAAATTTTAGATGCCAGGTGAAACATTTCTGTTTGAAGAATAATCCCCCCCACATACATTTCCTACAGGTTTTTATAGCCCTTTCTAACCAGCAATCTTTATTTGCCCTGCTGCCTAATTGTTTATTTCCTGCTATGTATTTTAATTAATTTGAGTTATCAAACACTGACCAGATTTAAGCAACAATTGCTACTGTTCTATATTTTCATTATTACTTTACTGATTAAGTTCCTCTTAGATTAGTTATTTTTTGTTCACTGTTTAAGAATTAATTGCTGAAAGGTGGATTAAACATAATTCATCATTCAAGTATATGAAGTAAGCCTTAGATATGAGTAAGCCTTTGCAGGTTATTTAGCAAGTATCTGCCAGGTGGTATGCAGCCTAGCGGAGCACATAGGGTTCCCAAGTACTTACCGCATGGGAGCGGGGGACGCATGCTCCCCAGCCAGACCAGTCCTCCCTGTAACGCACCATGCTGTCACCAGGAAGTGATGCCGGGTGATGCTCTGGCAATGGGGCTGAAAACTCGATGGTACCATCGAGTTTCCAGCTGCGTTGCCAGAGCGTCACCTAGCGTCATTTCCTGGAGACAGCATGGTGCACGTGTCTTTCCTTCCCCAGGGATGGTCCTGCCAAGACATATCCACCCTCTGCTGAAAGACAGTAAGTTCTTGGAAAGCCTAGGAGGACAGCAGCTATCATGCAGTGGATTCTTGACTTCATGATTCAGAAGAAAGATGCAACATAAAGGAGCACACAGATTCAGTGCAGCATTTCAGCAGAGGAAAATCTGAAACAATAGTCTTCAACAGCTCTGCAGCAAAAAAAAAAAGACTTGAATTTTCTATGGAAGGCTCACAAAAACTGTTGTCGAAATATCTCCAGGTGAAGCAAATCCTATAGTGTCAGGTATAACAGAGAAATCTTTCTTGAATATCTGCTAGCCTTATCACAAAGTGAGAGTTATTTTCAGCAAGGTGACCTTAAATCCCAGAAATGTTTATACAGGTGACAACTGTCTTTCAGGATTCAAGTCATTTAAATAGTAGAACCAACACTTTAAACCTATTTCAGAAAGATCAAGATGGGTAGCCATGTTAGTCTGTCTGTAGCAGTAGAAAAGAACGGGAATCCAGTAACACCTTAAAGACTAACAAAGTGTGTGGTAGAGTATGAGCTTTCATGAGTCACTGCTCACAGCTCATACCCTGCCACATATTTTGTTAGTCTTTAAGGTGCTACTGGACTCTTGCTCTTTTCTACTACTATTCCAGAAACAAATCCAAAAACAGTACAATGGCTGTCTCTAACACATCTTTCTAATAAAAATGAGAAGTCCAAGCAGAACCCAAAAGGAAATGGTAACTAAAGGCGAAAGAAGATGGAATACAGAGTATGCAGGGCTTTTTTTTCTGAGGCAACGCGCTGGAATGGTGTTCTAGAACCTCTTCAACAAAATTCTTTTTAAAATGTTTACGTTCATGAGTTTTCAGCATACAGTTTAAAAACTTCTCTTCCCTTTTGAGAGTTCTGGCACCTCTTTTTCAGAAAGAAAGAAAGAAAGAAAGAAAGAAAGAAAGAAAGAAAGAAAGAAAGAAAGAAAGAAAGAAAGAAAGAAAGAAAGAAAGAAAGAAAGAAAGAAAGCCCTGGAGGTATGGATCTTTCATGACAAAACAAGAACAGTTTGTTATTAATGAAGAATTAGTTTAAAACTTGATGAGGGTTACAGAAAGGAACTTATTCAAAACAATATTGAAAGATAGAAAAATGTAAGCAAATATAGTGTTATATATATAGAGGGGTTAAAACCAATGCTCCTTCTAAGCTGTGGAGTCTTGTGAGCAAAAATTCCACTTTGTGAGCTACTGGCATTAAAGTTGTGAGTGAGCGATTTGGCTACTGCATCAATTAGTCTGCTCTGGAGCCTTTCTTCCTGAGCTAAGACAAAAACGTGTGAGCCAGAGGCTAAAAAACTGTGAGCTAGCTCACACTAACTCAGCTTAGAGGGAACACTGGTTAAAACACTTCTGAGTTTCCTGAGCAACCTAAGATTCATCGAAATATGAGAACATGTTAACTATCTATATAGGAGAAAGCACCTTCATCTTGTTGATATGAAATGTCAGTTTTTTCATCCACATCCAGCCAGTTACTGTGTCAAGAAATGTGGTAAGTATCAACAACACTTCACTTGAACTTGATGGAAAAGGAGTTCACACATACTAAAAATCCACTTTCAATCCACTTTCAGTGTACTTTCCAATTGGATCTTACTGTGTGAACTGGCAAAATAGTTGGAAAGTGCATTGAAGGTGGATTATTTAATTTATTTATTTATATTTATTTATACATTCCATTTCTACCCTGCCCTCCCTGCGAGCGGGCTCAGGGCGGCTTAGAAAAGGGCAACCAGTGCCAAGAAAACAAGTTAAAACATATAAAAATACTAAAATATACCCACATCATAAAGTGCTCTTTAATTCCTCTATTATCTCAACCCGATGGCTTCAGATAATCATTAGGCACAGCAATGTTGGTCATGGCGGGCCCCAAAGGACTTAACTCAGCTATCCCCCTCCTCCACCACACAGTTGGTAAAGTTAGTGGTGGGGGGGCGGGGCGGCGGCCAAAGAGGGGGGAAGGGGAAGTGGTGGCTCCTACTTGAATGCCTGGCAGAAGAACTCCGTCTTACAGGCCCTGCGGAACTGCGAAAGGTCCCGCAGGGCCCTGATCTCTTCCGGGAGCTCATTCCACCAGGTAGGAGCCGCCACTGAGAATGATCTAACCCTCGTGGCCGCCAGCCTGGCCTCCTTAGGGCCAGGGACCGCCAGGCGATGTTGTGATTCAGACCGAAGTGCTCTTTGGGGCATATGTGGGGAAAGGCAGTCCCTCAGGTATGCCGGACCCTGGCCATATAGGGCTTTAAAGGTAAGCACCAGCACTTTGAAGCGAATCCGGTATGCTATAGGCAGCCAGTGCAGCGCTTTCAGCACAGGCTGGATGTGCTCCCGCCTAGGGGTGCCCATCAACAGCCTGGCTGCAGCATTCTGCACGAGCTGCAGCCTCTGGATTTGCCCCAAAGGCAGCCCCATGTAGAGGGCGTTACAGTGGTCTAGCCTCGAGGTGACCATTGCATGAATCACCGTGGCCAGGTCTTCGCGGTCGAGAAATGGGACCAACTGCCAAATCAGCCGAAGATGGTAAAAAGCCGACTTGACAGTGGCTGCCACCTGGGCCCCCATGGTTAGTGCGGGGTCCAGGAGCACTCCCAAACTCCTAACCTCTGGCGCCGGCACCAACGATGCCCCGTCGAAGGTTGGAAGTGGGAGCCCCAGCCCCCGGCCGGTCCGACCCAGGCACAGGACTTCCGTCTTGGCAGGGTTTAACTTCAATCGGCTCTGCCGGAGCCACCCAGCCACAGCCTGCAAAGCCCAGTGAAGATCTTCCGGGTCGGAGTCTGACTGGCCGCCCAACATCAGATAGAGCTGGGTGTCATCCGAATATTGGTGACAACCCAGCCCATGCCTCCAAGCAATCTGGGCAAGGGGGCGCATATAGATGTTAAACAACATCGGGGAGAGCACTGCCCCCTGAGGCACCCCGCATTCAAGCGGGTGCCTCTGGGACTGCTGCCCCCCTAGCACCACCCTCTGTCCCCGACCTTGGAGAAAAGAGGCAAGCCATTGGAGAGCGAGCCCCTGAATCCCCACGTCGGCGAGGTGGCGGATCAGCAACTGGTGGTCGACTGTATCAAATGCAGCCGACAGGTCTAACAACAACAGTGCTGCCACACCACCTCGATCCAGATGCCTCCGGAAGTCATCCGTTAAGGCGACCAGTGCTGCCTCCGTCCCATACCCCGGGCGAAAGCCGGACTGGACTGGGTCAAGGACGGAAGCATCATCCAGAAAGCCCTGTAGCTGAATCGCCACCGCTCTCTCGATCAGTTTGCCCAAATAAGGCAAATTGGACACCGGCCGATAGCTGGCCAATTCCGCCGGGTCCATAGTTGGTTTCTTCAGGAGAGGGCGGACCATCGCTTCCTTGAGTGCCTCGGGGAACTGTCCCTCCAAGAGGGACTTGTTGACAATCTCCCCCAAAGCACCACGAAACCCCTCGTGGCCTGCCTTAATGAGCCAGGAGGGGCACGGATCAAGGTCGCATGTGGTTGGGCGTACAGATACTAGCAATCTGTCGACTTCCTCCAGACTGAGCCGATCAAAGCATTCTAAGCCCAAGCTCAAAGACGCGCAAGGGGCCTCAAGTTCGCTCACTGTTTCAAATGTGGCGGGGAGGTCGTGGCGGAGCGCCGAGACTTTATCTGCAAAGTAGCTCGCAAATGCCTCGCAGCCAATTTCCAATTCCCTACTATTATGTCTGCCCTGAGGCAGAGCTGTCAAAGACCGAATTGTTCTAAACAATTGGGCTGGGCGTGAGCTTGCAGATGCAATCGTAGCTGCATAGAATTCCCTCTTTGCAGCCTAGGCTGCCATCTCATAGGATCTCATAAACATCCTATAAGATGCTCTCGTTGTCTCGTCGCGAGCGCAGCACCACCGCCTCTCCGTCTGAGCTCCTGCTTCATAAGCCGCAACCCCTGGGAGTACCAAGGGGCTAGCCTGGAGCGAGCGCGCAGAGGGCATCTGGGAGCGATCTCGTCGATAGCTGCGGAAAGTAGGCTATGCCAGTCTTCCACCAGGTCATCTAACGAGCCGCCAGGGGGCATCAGATCCAGCAGAGCCATCTGGAGCCGCATCGGGTCCATTTGGCTCTGCAGGCGAGCCAAAATCCGCTCGTCGCCTATACAGGGTCGGGGTGGGACATTCACCCGGGCCTTCAGGGCATAGTGGTCCGACCATGGAACTGCCATCACAGTCATCCGGTCCACTGAGATCCCCACCGCGAAGATCAAGTCGAGCATGTGCCTGGCCCGGTGCGTGGGGGTCGACACCCACAGGGAGAGTCCTAGTGACGCCATGGACGCCACCAGGTCCGTTGCCCGGCCAGAGGCCGCGTCATCGGCATGGACGTTGAAGTCACCCAAAACCATAAGCCTAGGGTGCTCCAGCGCCCAGCCTGCTACGGCCTCCAGCAGGGACGGCAGGCTGCTGTCCAGTGCATTAGGCGGTCGGTACACCAGACAGATCACCAGATTCTCCTCGGCCTCCAGCACCAGACCAACACATTCAATGCCCGCAATCTCCAGCAGGGGGAGTGCCCTAAAGGAGTAAGCCTCCCGCACGAATGTGTAGACATAGCTGGAGTTGGGTATTATAAGCATATTGGTGCTAGTTCACATATGCCAAGGACCCCTCATAACAGTTTCATTTAGATATTAAACATCATGGGGACAAAATGGAACACTAAGGAACCCAGAGGGCCATGGCTTCCTTTATTGTGTACCAGTAGCTGATTGAGTGCTATCTATCCTGGGGAACCTGTCTTCCAGCAATATGTATATATATATATCCTTCCTTATATATAATTGCATTTTGGTCATACCTTATATGGTCAAAATGTGCGCCGGCATCAGTTGGCCAAGGGACCTGCCAGTCAGAGAGAGGGTCCCTCGCCACTGACTGCATTGGCTGCCTATGTGGCTGCAGATCTTCCCACGCAGGCACCGTACGGCCTCACACCCTCATTCTCATGCCACACGCCGGGAGGGATGGCTGCTCTGGTGACAGCCCGCCTCACGACCCGGCCCTCTGCCCGCCAGCAGACTCACCTGAAAAGAGGTGGCGGGTGCTTCCTCTGCCTTGTGCCAGGACTCACCCTCCAGGCCAGCAGACCCGCATGGCTACAGCATGCCTCAGGAGGACTGGCGCCCGCTTCCTCTGCCGTCCGGGCACATTTGCCCTCCAGGCCGACAGGCCTGCCCTGCTGCAGACATGCCTGAAAGGGGGCACTGCCCACTTCCTCCATGGCCGCACGAGCAACAGGCACCCTCCAGTGCTGGAGAGGCATGCCACCGATGCCACCTCCCCCACCCATGATGGGAGGACGCAGGGGGGCCTTCCCCTACCAACTGGCTAGGGCCCATTGCATTGCGCCACGCAATGGGCCTGGCCGCTTGTGTGTCTCTGTGTGTGTGTGTATATGTACACACGCATGCGCACACTAGGAATAAGGCCCATTGTGGAAATAAATACAACAAGCTGTAGAAAGAGGCTCTGGGAGAGTGCCAAGGCCTTGTACACTCACCATCAATTTGCTGTGGGGACATCAGCAGGGTATAATGACACAGAGTCCACCATTTTTTCCAGAGGAACTGATCTCTGCTACCTGAAGAGCAGTTGTAATTTTGAGTGATCTCCAGCCCTCACATGGAGATTGGCAACAATTGTTACCCAGGAGGAAATGGCTAGTTTGGAGGGTGGAGTCTATGGTATTGTACCTGTCTGAGGTCCCACCCCTCCTCAAACCTCACCCTCTCCATGCTCCACATCCCAAATCTCCAGGAATTTCCGAATCTGGAGTTGGCAACCCTATCTCCTTCCCAGCCAAGCATCAACCTGCCATTATCTGCCCCTGATTTCAGCTTTCCATCTCCTCCCTCCTTCCTCCTGGAGATCAGTTGTAATTCTGAGTGATCTCCACCCCTCACCTGGAGATTGGCAACAGTGGTTCCCCAAGAGGGAATGGCTGGTTGGGGGAATGAAGTCTATGGCATTGTACCTGTCTGAGGTCCCACCCCTCCTCAAAACTCACCCTCTCAAGGTTCCATCTCTCAAATCTCCAGGAATTTCCCACCTGAAGTTGGCAACCCTATCTCCTTCTCAGCCAAGCATCAACCTACCTTTATTTCCCCCTCACTCTTCAGTTTTCCATCCTGCCCCCATCTGCAGCCTCTACAGTGCTCTGAAACCCTGACTTCCACATCACATTGGTTGTCATAGGGGGGCATCTCAGCAGGGTATAAGAACATAGAGTCCGCCATGTTCTCCAGGGGAACTGATCTCTGCTATCTGGAAAGCAGTTGTAATTCTGAATGATCTCCAGCCCTCACCTGGAGATTGGCAACAATGGTTTCCCAGGAGGAAACATAGTCTTTCTCTGCAATGGGGACCAAAGCAGCTTACATCATTCTCCTCTCCCCTGTTTGACTTGCACAACAATCCTGTGAGGTATGTTAGGCTGAAAGTCTGTGACTGGTCCAAAATCACCCACTCAGCTTCTACAGCAAGAACCTTGATCTAGCAGACCCTGCTCTGAAGCACTGACTGCTATGCCTAGGGTAGCCAACCTCCAGGTGGAGCCTGAAGATCACCAGGTATCACAACTGAACTGCAGACAACAGATTTCTCCCCCCCCGAGAAAATAACTGCTTTGGAAGGTGGGCTTTATGGCATTCTGTTCAGCTGAGGCCTCCCCCCTCCCCAAAGTCTGGCTTCCATGGACTGTATCAGAAAATCTCCAGGAATCTTCCTACCTGGAGCTGGCAACCCTCAGCAGGACTGGCCCCAATGAGTTCCTCACAAAGGCCTGCAAAGGGTTTCCTTCCTTTGTCTGAACCAAGCTTGGTTGCCTACTGTGGCAAAATGAGCTCCAGTTTACAACTCAGCTGTTTGCCTCCCACCCTCGTCCTCGTATCTCACTCCTTAAGTTCACTGCCACCACTCACTGAATTGACACTGCCTTTTTAGAGGGACAGTGAGACCCCTCTGTTGAATCACCCTATTTGGAGATGGAATTCCCAATCTTTGGAGGATCCCTGGAAAGTTGGCAACCCAAGGGTCCACCCTTTCCTTGCTTCCCTGGGCTACCCCCTCCCTTTAGTATTGTGCAGAGCAAGGGAGACTATGTGGTCAGAACACAACACAGATTATTAGCCCAAATAAAAGAATTTATTTAAGTATTTACACAACTATGGTTGAATTTCTGCTGCCTCCCAGGGTGTCCCCACATCTCTGGTGTGTGGCCTGAACAGACTGGTCAGTTTATAATACCCAGCTCCAGCTGTGGAACAAAGACTGCCTCCTCCCTGGATGGGCTGGAGTCTATATTGATGCCTCCTTGCCCCTTGGGACAGTCCCTGTTTTCCCGCACTTTTTGGCCTTGGGGCAGCTGGGAGCTGTAGGCCAGCAGATGAGGAAGCCCCATTCAACCCAGTGAGTGATACCCCTGCAGGCCCTTCTCTGGAACTACAGCTCAGTTAAGCCTTATGGGGGAACATTTTAAACACAAAGACAGCAGCAATGTTACAGACACAAGTAACTGCCATTTCGTTATATCTACCAACAGCTACTGAGAAAAATTAGTCCCACACAGGAGGAAAGTGTCTTCATCAAGAGACAAAGCTGTCTGCCAGAAATTCTGACAGGGCACAGTGGCTAAAGGAGTGAGCGGAGAAGAGGAGCAAACCCAGCACCTGGTCAATGGCATGTGAGTACTCTTGAGTGGCAGCTGGATGGGACTCAGGCAATGCAGCCAGTGGCTAGGGACACCCTCTGAGTGACAGATCAGAGGCTGTGGGAGCATGTGGAACATTCAGGAGAGTCCATGACTAAAACACAATTATATATAAGGAGAGATATATTTTTCCATTTTGAATTGTCTCATCGTAGGGTTTTTAAGATATGAGATGAAGTAGTGTACCATTACCTTCTTCTGTGCAGTACTAACCAGTGTAAGCAGAACTGGCACTGCCTTTGTATATGACAGACCATTTGCCAATGTCACTTTCTGTGGCAGAATATGCCTGCTCTGGTCTGCAGGCCCCATTTCTGCCCTGTCCTCCTTGAGGTTCCTAACTCCCTGGAGGGGCTTTCCTCTTACTCTCAAATAAAAGAAGCCACTACCACCATCTGATCAATATAGGGAATTCCCATTGAGAGGATCAGGACCCTCAGCTCCTCTTCCAAGCTCAGAGGCTTTGCCTCAGTGTCACACACTGCCCATGGCTGCCATGGGGACAATTTAATGCCTTGTGTGCCCCTGAGGGAATAGCCAGTTGCCAACTGCTTGCCTTCCCCCCCCCCCCAAGGCTCCCTTTTAAAATAGCTTGTTTGAGATGGTGGAGGTCTATGTAGTACAGAGAATCACTCTTTGCATCAACAATTTAAGTATTAGTTAAAAACATGTTTACAAACATAGTTTTAGCACAACACTAGATCTGAGCAAGGAAGAACAAAAGAAATTCGTAAAAATGCAAATCCTACCCTTTAAGGATTCCTCCATCCCCCATCATCATTGGAACTGTCTGTTCTCTTCTGCTGGTGGGTGCATCTTAGTCTGATGTCTCATCTGCAACCGTTCCACCTTGCGTGACTCCAATGGGAGTTTAGCCTCTTGGTAGAGTCTAGACTCCTTATGGTATTGTTCTCAGTTTTGTTAATACACACATGAAACCCCACACCATGTTAAAGTGTGCATCCAAGAGGGGCTTGCCCCAGTTAGGCATCCCGAAACAATAGTGTATCAAAAGCCACTGAAGGTGAAGAATTAGTTTACTCCCTTCCACTGGTAGGCCAGCAAAGTTAATTATAGGCTGATCAATGGGATTACTATTTCTTACCCAAATCAGAAACTAGACTGAAAGAGCATTAAACTCATTCATGATTATCTGGTGTTAGATACCACTACCCTTTCAAGTACCTTTCTCAGAAATGATAAACATGAAAGTGGCTAATAATGATTTAGATAGTTTGGATCTAGTTAAGATTTATTTCAGTAAAGACCTTATAGTAGCCTTCTTTAGTACCATAGGCATTATTGTTCAATTAATAAAACATTAATGATTTGCCCCAACTATTGCACCACATCCCCTGTAACATGTCTTACTAGCTGGTAGTCATGGATCTAATGGGTTAGTGGTGAGCATCGTATCTCCAAAAATTCTGTCCTTCTTCTCAGATTGCATCAACTGAAAAGTATCTCCACAAATATGACAGAAACATTAGGAATATACATCATATCTGTTATTAATATGGAGCCAGTGAAAATATGAATGACTATCTATAAAGTGCTTTGCTAACTGGTGGCAGTGAGATGATGAAAATATGCTATTTCTCATCCATGGACAAGATGTAAAAAGCCCTCTTACTACTTCAAACAAGATTGCTAGTCAAGGGTGCATGTCCTCAATGGTGACAGAGAACTTAAAAAAAAAAAAAAAACAGAACAGAACAGAACAGAACAGGATCTAAAACAGTTTCTAGTTTATATTCTCTTATCCTTGGCATAAGTCTTTTTATGTAACCATTAATCTAGTCATTTCATTGCCTCCAATTTCTTAGAGGACCAAGAGGCTTCATGGATTCTCACACATAGGAGAAACTGGAGCTCTTGATTCTTGTGGCTGACCAGGTCATAAACTAGTCTGCCAACCACACCAGTGGAAAATTTCCTTGTAAATATCAAGAAGGCCAAGAGATCTAGTAGGAACGGGGCGTGGCGTCGGCGGGAAATGGCGGGCGCTCTTTGAGGCGGCTCCGGAGCTCCTTTCCCCCTAATCCTCAAAAACGCAAGCGGTAAGATCGCTAATCTTCTCCACATAATGGGCAAAAACGGCGGAGGGTCTACTAAACCTGCTGGTCTGATTTCTAAATCTGTGAGGTCGTATTTCTCTCCAGAATCCCTCACAAACGTGGCAGAGAGAAGTAAAACAACGGGATTCAAAATGGCGGATCGCGAAACTCCCGCCGACTCAAACCCTTCTGTGCTCACTAAGACTGACCTATATGATACTTTAAAAGCCTTCAAGGAAGAGATTCTATCTAATATCAGTGAAATGCTTAGACCTATGTCTGACCAATTAGAGGAACTGGGCACAGCGATGCACAAAATATCCCTGACCGCAGAAACAGCCATGGAGGCGGCAATATCGAATCAGGGAGACATTCAAAAGCTGCAAGCAGCTGAAAATTGGTCTAGAGACAAAATCTTTATGTTAGAGCACAAAATCCGGGAAAAATATCTGAAATTTCGCGGATTTGCGGAGCAAGCTGAGGGCAATATAGAGATGCCCATCTTCATTTCACAATGGTTGGCACGGGTCCTACAACTAGAGGAGGGAATTGCCCCGATCATAACTAAAGCTTTCCGCCTGGGTCCAGTAACCTCAGACAAGCGAAGAGGCCCTCGGGACATTCTGGTCGAATTTGCGGACTATAGAACGAGGTCCAAGATCCTGATGACGGCCAGAACCAAAGGCGCTTTTACATTTAATAACGAAGAGATTACAATCTTCCCTGACGTGGCACCGGAAGCTCTGCAATTGAGACGCACTCTGAAACCGATCACTCAACGCTTATCTGAGGCAGGAATCAGATACAGGTGGCTGCCCTCGGGATATTTGCAAGTTAGACAAAATGGAATAAATCACCAAGCTGATGACATCGACTCTGGCACGGCCCTCTTCAGAGCGCTACACTTGGATATTTCCCCTGATCTACAGAAGAACGTCAACAAGAAGAAGAGAAAGATGGACTTTCCCACCTCACCTTCTCATTGGAGCAAGATTCCTATTCATAATTCCTCCATTGCTGATGACTGACCTGGAGCTATAGGAAGCTGCATTGTATAGCCTTCGCCCATACTTAAGAGTATTTCTTTGACCTTACCGTTTAATTAATCATTTCTATAACGGGGTAAGGGGGAGGGGGGCTGGGGGTTTGGTTCATGGTTCCCCAATGGGTTTGGATAATTGTTCTTACTACTCTTATTTTTCATTTCTTTTATCCTCTGACAGAGGGGCATTTCTTGCCCAGCAAGGATTCACTCCTTGCGCTGGAGGGAAAGGTTTTAGGGGAGGGGGAGGGTTGGGGGGAAAGATTTAGAGTTTGGGGTTACAATGACACCATGGTCAAGGTTGGTTATTAAAGGGTTTTTTCACTTGAGCTCTTGCTGTTCTACTGTACTGTTGGTCACAAATGTCTACTGCACTAAATTTAAATCACATAGTTTGTTGTCACTATATGTTCCACAAAGGTTAATAGATAAGTCTGCTTCTGTTAATGTATGTTCAAGTGTTAATTTTGAAAGTTACAAAAAACTTGTTGTTGAGTACTGGATGTTTCTGATAAACAGGTCTAATTTATGGAAGGCAGGTCTCACTCCTTCTCACATTGATATGGAGGTTGGTACCTTCGGCTGGATACCTTTAGGTATTTATCTTTTAATCTTTAAGCCTCAAGTCCTATCTTGAGTTATGGCTCCCAGTAATTTGAATATTTTAACTTTGAACTGTAGAGGCCTTAACAACAAGATTAAAGTGAAACGTATCTCATCATATATAAAACAACAAAGGATAGATATTGCATTCTTACAAGAAACATATTTAAAGAAAGAATGCAAAGTCTTTTCCTCCCAGTGGTTCACGGGGCAATATATGGCTTATGGCTCCTCAAAGGCCAGGGGAGTGGCGGTGTTAATCTCCAAGAACACCAGATTTACCCTTGAATCTTTTTTAGCTGATGAAAATGGCAGATTTATCTTCTTAAAAGGAAAGCTGAACGGTTCTCAGATCACGCTAGCCTCAATCTATGCACCTAATCAAGCACAGGTTCACTTCCTACAGGACACCCTTTCAAAACTGCAAATTTTTAGACAGGGTTCCCTTATTTTAGGGGGAGATCTTAACTATGTCATGAACAAACTCACTGACAAATCTAGAAGGCAAGACCACTTTCCAAAGACAAAAGGCCAGAGGTCACCCACTAGAATTCAAAACTTGATTAAGGATTTGGGTCTCTGTGATGTCTGGCGGCATTGTAATCCTTCATCACGTGACTATACTTATTTTTCTTCCCAATATCAGATCTACTCAAGATTAGATTATATTTTTATCTCCACTGATTTGGTGAACAGAGTATACTCCTCTGAGATTGGCACTTGTAGATGGTCAGACCATGCTCCAGTGTCATGTTCCATAAATTGGGGGGAAACCACAAAATCCATACCCTTTGGCATTTAAAACCATTTTTATTACAAAGTTCATACACATTAAAGGAAATACAACACGAAATGCAAGAATTCTTCTACAATAACAATGGCTGCGGTGTCTCGCCACAGGGAGTTTGGGATGCTTCAAAAGCAGTGATCTGTGGTAAATGTATTGCTCTTTTTTCGGCCTGGAAGAAAAAGAAAGATGCCATTAAGACGGAACTCCTGTCCAACATAGCCAATCTGGAACTCAAACATAAACAATCTTGCAGCTCTGCAATATATAACCGCCTTCTGCAGCTGCGTAAACAATTGGAATGTCTTGAAACTGCGTCCCTAACACATTCCTCCCTCTCTTATAAGAAAAATTCTAATACTAAAGGGCATAAAGCTCTCAAAGCTTTAGCTTGGAAAATCAAACAACAACAATCAGAGCGATTTATCTCTACTATTAGAGATAAGGATGGTATTCTATACTCTGACACATCCGATATTGTTCGGATAATGGAAGACTATTATGCAAAACTATATAGCTCCTCCTCCCCTCTTGATTCCAACATAAGCGATTATCTGCAGTCCAGACCTGACTTGAAGCCCCTCACTATAGAGCACTATAGAGAATTCCTAGACCAACCAATCTCTGAACATGAGGTAGGAGCGATTATCAAAGCCCTGAAAAGAAACAAGGCCCCTGGTCCGGATGGTTTTGGGGCAGAATATTACAAGGCCCTGGCTCCTCAAATTGTAAAACCAATGACTGCTCTGTTTAACTCTATATTACAAGAGGGGGTGGTTCCTAAGTCCTGGAGGGAAGCAAACGTGATACTATTGCCATAAAAAAGATAAAGATTCAACTGATCCAAAGGCATACAGGCCGATATCCCTCTTGAACGTGGACTATAAAATCTTTATGCAGATCCTAACTGCTAGATTGAAACACATTATCCCATGGTACATACACAAGGACCAAACGGGTTTCATACTGTCTCGAGACATTACGGATAATATCCATAAAACATTGAATTTGATCCATCAAGGGAGGCTACACTCCGAAACGGATTCGCTTTTATTGTCCATAGATATAGAAAAAGCGTTTGATACGTTAGAGACCTCATATTTAAACAAACTGCTGACACACCTCCAGTTTGGACCAATATTTTGTAAAGCTCTTCACACGATCTATAGTGCACCTCAAGCGGTTCTCCAGATCAATGGCAGCACCTCCAAGTCGATCCAGCTTCATAGGGGTACCAGACAAGGGTGCCCGATGTCTCCCCTCCTGTTTGCCCTGGCTATGGAGCCATTGGCTAGTCATTTACGCTCTGATAAGGACTTCCAGGGTTTTAAAGTTACGGATAATGAATATAAGCTTAGTTTATTCGCCGACGACTTGGTGCTCTATATAACTAACCCTAAACAATCTTTACCGTCAGTTTACTCTATCCTTCAAGAATTTGGATCAGTCTCAGGTCTTAGGGTGAATTCTCAGAAATCTATGTTATATCCAATCAGTCTTTCTCCCCTTACAATACCTTATATAAAAGAAAATTTTGAATTCCGATGGGCGAGAGATCACTGGCAAACGTTAGGTATAAAGATACCGCTTAACTTAACAAACCTCCTCAAAGTCAACCACTTAGAGATATGCAAAGATATACAGAATCTCTTAAAGAAATGGGATACTAAATTTTTATCTTGGTTGGATAGGATCTCATTGATTAAAAGTTTTATCCTCCCTAAATTCCTTTTTTGTTTCCGAGCCATTCCTATATTCATTCCTCCTCATACCCTGAGAAGCTGGCAAAAACTCTTGGAGTCCTTTATTTGGCAATACAAGACCCCACGTATTCGGTCTACGGCATTGAGCAGACACTCCAGTAAGGGAGGATTATCGGTCCCCGACTTGCAATGGTATTACACGGCCACTAATCTCATGAGTCTAATTCGCCATTATAACGATGATATGGAAGCAGACTGGATGAGAATTGAAGACAGCGTTCTTCATCAAAAATCTTTTCGTGAATCACTTTGGGAAAATAATATTAACCAAGTACACTTTCTGCAAGATAACCCCTTTCATTTTACCTCCATCAAAATATGGTATCTTTACAAAAATAAATTAGTACCAACCTTTTCAATTTTGAGATCCTTTACTGGACAATCCTGGTTCCAACCAGCTCGAGATCCTTCAGCATTTAAAGTTTGGAAGACAGCAGGAATCACAAGAATCATTGATGTTCTCCATAACGGACAAAGGCTAACTAAAAATGAACTAGAACAGAAATATAAGGTTAAGATTCAGTGGTTTGAATATATGCAAGTCCAACATCTTCTACACTCAGTGCTTAATCATCTTAACACAGCACTCGGAAACTCTCAGTTAACCGATTTCGAAAAACTCCTGGCAACCAACAATCAAGCTAAAAAAGGCCTTATTTCTAAATTGTACTTGATTTTATCTAACTTGAACTCCCAGCAGTTAGCAACTTACCAAAAGGCATGGCATAAAGATCTCAACGTAACCCTTCATGAAAATCAATGGAACCAAATATGGTCAACCACTAATCATATATCCAAATCTTTGATTATTCAAGCCACCGCCATTAAAACTTTATTCCGATGGTACCTAACCCCAGCAAAACTGGCACACATGACCTCACTCGTGAGCCCCCTCTGTTGGAAGCACTGTGGTATTAAGGGCTCCTATTTACATCTGTGGTGGGACTGTATCCACATCACCAACTTTTGGAAACAAGTTTTACAAGCTATACGGCAGATCACCAGCATTGCTATTCCTTTAGATCCAAAACTAATCCTTCTTAACTTGTGGGAGGAGATTCAAATACCTAAAATTCTTAGGGATTTAATTATTGTTCTATTAACGGCAGCTAAAGCAGTCATAGCACAACAATGGAAGAATGGTGTTCCCCCATCTATAGCTCAGTGGTATGAGAAAGTGTGGGACTATTTCACTTTAGAAAAATTCGCAGTTTACACTAATAAATCTTCTTTTCAAAACACGATTCTTGACCCACTAAATAAATGGTATCCTTTCCTTGAGAAAATGGAAGCAGACAAGCTAATTCGTGAAAAATGGTCATTGTTTAAAACTGATTCTTTATTGTGCTGAATTATAAGCCATAAACTTTTACATTTGTTATTATGTAACATTAGAGTTTATTTTAAGCATGGGTGTCATTGTAGATTGCTCTTATTAATGTTTTACTCTTACCCTTACTATTGTATTGCTCGTTCATAACTAAATAAAAGGTTTTTTTTAAAAAAAAGATCTAGTAGGAACAGTGAGAAATCACTAAAAAATTGGCAAGTCCTTGCCAAGGCATTATTTGGTAGCAGAAAGTGGCAACAAGTAATCTAAGCAGAAGGATGGCAAGGACTTCAGGTAAAGCTTTTCTAACCCTCCCACCACTGTTGTACATATGATTTCTAGCTTCCTTTCCTCCCTGGACTAGAAAGTAAGACTTACGGCAAACTTGCATTCTGTTTTACTGAGATAAAAACAGCCTCTGGTAGTGGTTTGCTATTGGTTTACTACTGAGGGATTCCAGACTGGTCACTAATGTCTGAAGGACGTTTTTGTTACCCAAAGAGGTGGTCTCCTAATTTGTTGGTAGAATTAGCTTAAAGGAGACAGAATGAGAGAGGGTAACTAGAATTCTCCACATATGTTTATGGGGATTTTCCCCTTAAGAGAACTCTCAAAATAAACCAGGCAGAAGAAAGTAAGACCAAAAAATGCACACACAAAGATAGCTAATGAAATGCAAGGTGGAAAGGAGAAAATCAATTACAGGGGAGGGCTATAATTACCAGTCTCAGAGGGAAGAGGCCCATAGAGGCAGCAGCAAAATGACCAGTATTTCATGGAGTATGGATGGGTATGGATCTAAGAACACATGCAATTCACTGGTGGCTAGGTGCTCTTGATAGAGGGCAAAACAAGCCCGTAAAGGTAAAGGTTCCCTTGCTCGAAAGCCAGTCGAATCCGACTCTAGGGTTGCGGTGCTCATCTCCGTTTCCAAGCCAAAGAGCCAGCGCTGTCCAAAGACATTTCCGTGGTCATGTGGCCGGCATGACTAAACACCAAGGCGCACGGAACGCTGTTACCTTCCCACCAAAGTGGTACCTATTTATCTACTTGCAATTTCTTGCTTTCAAACTGCTAGGTTGGCAGGAGCTGGAACTAGAGACAGGAGCTCACCCCATCATGTGGCACCCGGGTCTCGAACTGCTGAACTACTGACCTTCCACAGCCTGCAGTTCAGTGTCTTAACCACTTGAGCCACCGCAGCTCCAAACAAGCCCTTAGGGGCAAGCTAACATGATGCTTTCAAAACAATAACTTGATGAGTTTTTCTAAGTTATTCAAAAGGTGTGAAAGGTGCTTGATGACCCTGAAAATACCTGATGGGAAGCTATTGGGTTTAGTGAATAGAACTGAGAATTATTGTTTAATTAGGGTAAATGGGTGCAAATGAAGTAAGGTTGGACTTGATGAGATTAGTCCAAGGGTGAGTTAATAGGTTTTGGGAGACACATTGTCCTACAGTTATGCATCTCTCCAAGGTGTGGAGCAGACACTAGACAGTCAGCCACTCTTATTCACCTTCCAAAAATATTTGTCCAGGCTTGTTTCTGACTGGCATTCATTTTGTGTCAATTTGGGCCAGGTGGTGTCCAGTACTTATGCTTTTCTGAGATGATATCTTAAGAAGGGTGTTTCTGCCTCTCTAAGCAATAGACTGTCCCTCTGCGAGAGGAGGGATCTGACTGCTAACATCTTGTAGTCATTCCTCTGCGTACCTTATGTTATTTCAGGGCTTCTTGTGTATGCTTCTAAGTAGTATCCTCCTTTACAGTTCTTGTAAAACTGTTCACTGTTCTATGATCATGAGAATACCTTTAGGGGAAAGTTGAGATTTTCCACAAGGGATGGACACAAACCAGGAAAATCAAGGTTTGTTTTGGTTCATTGGAAGTGGGGGGGGAGTGAGAGGGATCTCTGAAATGGCTTGCATCTATTTCAGCCTAACAGCTGATGGGTACACCAGCCCTACTATTGGGCTGAAATGGATGCAAGCAATCTCAGAGATCCCTCTCACTCCTCCCCCACTTCTCACCGTGAGCCTCATGAACCTCCTTTAAAAAGTGGTGATTTGTGGGAGGGTTGTTGATAGGGATGGGCCTGAACCTCAGTTCACGAACCACAATCCAGCAATTTTCATGAGGAATTTAGGTTCATGACAGGGGTTGTACCCATCCCTAGTTTCCACCACTTCCAAGGAACTAAACTTAGAACTCAGTCTGGGAGGGAGGAACATTACTTCCTAATATCATAGGGTTTTAAGACCTGCCTTTTGCCACAGTTAACCTAATCTTAACTGCCTTTCCCAAACTCGGACACAATGGAAATTCAAAGTAAATCCAATTTTCTTTTCATGCTGTGCAATATGAACAGAAATAGTTAACACAACCTATTACATGACTGGGACCAGGATAGGCCCTATACTAACCTGTTTTTTCTACCTCTGCAAATGTCAATTCTGTTTCTAGAATCAGGCAAAGCTTTAAACAGCTTCTAGCAGCTTAATGAAAAGTAACAGTTTCTTCAGTATACTGAACTCTCTTTGACCTTTGGGAGAGAAAAAAAAATGTTCTATAGTATAGATTTAAAAGTCTGCCCCAAAATAGATATACAAATGAGGAGACATTTTGTCCTTGTACAGTAGATCAGTACATGGGCAATGCAGCACCTCTACCCTGTGGGAGGAAGAAAGCATGACTCACAAGTTGAAAGACTGCACTGCCAGAAAGAACCATTATTATCAGATAGCTATGAGTCTTGGCATCTCCATGTATTTAAACTTCACTGTCTCAATTAGACAGATATCAGATGGTGGGGTCTGCTTTTAGGGGGAAAAGAGGTGCACAGGTGAAAAACCTTTTCCTTGCCTTCCACTTATCTCTCCACAGCTTTTATTGCTAAATGGATGTTTTTCCCTGCACAGCAAAGCTCCCTTCCAGTGTCAAAGCCCAGCTCAAGGAAAAAATGATATTGGGCAACAGATTCCAAGGAGGTGAGCCATGAGTATGGGGGATTGTTCTGCATTACTGAACTGTGCTATCTTTGGTCCATTCTGCATCTGGCATTCGCTCCACATTTTCTCAGCAATTGACCTGGTTCCCCCTTTCCTCAGAATATCTGTTTTCAATCAGTCTGGTATGCAGATCTTCCTATGTCAGTACTTGCTTCAGCAATCATTAGCCACCTGGGCCAAGAAATTCATTGCAAGGTGATAAATACAGAGGGGGAAATAGAGAAGGGGGAACTAACAGAAATCAATGAAGCCATGTCAAATTGTCTGCTTATTGTTCCCTTCGAAACAGAAATGAAGGAAGGAAAAGGTGCTGTTCAAAACCACTTTCAGATATCCTAGGACAATACCATACTGATGGCAAAGTCAGCCCTGAATGGCCACAAATCTATGCAATCCAATGAACAAAGAAAGTGAAAACAGCATGCAGAGTAGAGGGAGATTAACCTCCCAAAATGGCTGTGGAAAAACTGTGGGGAAACAGATTGGTGCAGAATCCATGCTTTCTGCTTTCTATATGAATGTGGAAGATCTGGCCATGTTCCAGCACCCACTAGTTTAGCTCACATGTTGCTCCTCAAGGAGTTGTTTGGTGAGCTATTTGGATGTAACCAAATGAATCTGAATGTGTTCTTTTTGTGTGGCTATGCCACTTTTTGGAGCTGCGGTGGCTCAAGTGGTTAAGACGCTGAACTGCAGGCTGGAAGGTCGGTAGTTCAGCAGTTCGAGACCTGAGTGCTGCATGATGGAGTGAGCTCCTGTCTCTGGTTCCAGCGCCTGCCAACCTAGCAGTTTTAAAGCAAGAAATTGCAAGTAGATAAATAGGGGCTTTGGTGGGAAGGTAACAGCATTCTGTGCACCTTGGCATTTAGTCATGCCGGCCACATGTCCACAGAAACATCTTCAGACAGCACTGGCTCTTCGGCTTGGAAGCAGAAATGAGCACCACAACCCTAGAGTCAGATTCAACTGGCTTTTGAGCAAGGGAACCTTTATCTTTACCTATGCAATTTTTTAAACAATTACAATGCTTTTCTCCCTCAGCAGCTGCCCCTCTGCCACCCATGTGATGCCACCACTAATTTTTAAAAAAGTGCACAGTTCAAACACTCCCCCCCCAATCTATTTGTATTGGCCTTACTGTTTCGGGGCCTCTGTGTATTTTTGTTGCCTGCTTGTAATGGTCATGAATCCATTTTCCTCTCTGCTTACTGATATTGGTAGGTCATTTTTTTTACTCCATTTTTTCCCCATTTTAGTCCAGTGACACCAGAATATTGTCCAATGATTAAAAATAGTGTAATAGAACCAATTTACAAAATGGGAAAAAATGGCAACCACAATAAGCAATTCACAGGTAGACACCTGCAACAACCAAAACCTTGACTTTATAACATGAGCAGCTACTATGCAGGCTCCAACTTGATTGAAGTTACACAATGACCACCAAGGTAAACTGATCAGGGGTGTGCATGGTGTCCAACTGAATAACTGAGCAATATAGGTTTGCCTGATGATTGCGTTAGCATCAAGTTCATAGCAAGCCTAGTTCAAATACTTCTCTGGTTTGCCTTTGAGCCTTTTATCTAACACAGGCAACTGACACTGAGCTAGGAATTTTTATGTCCAAAAATAACACCTTCATGTCTGTTATTTCCACTGCTAATGTTTAACGTTACTCCTGTTCAAAACCAATCAGAAGGGATTTCCCCCAGTTGCTACTTCCCTGCTGCCCAGATCTAGAGCAGCTGGGTGGGCAGCTGCTGTGGTAAAAAGCCTGAGAGTGGAAAGGAGAGTTCTTTCTTGCCTTCTCTCAATTGACTGAGCAGTACAAATCACCCAGCCTATCCTTGTGCTCCCATTCTGAAGGCATAGAAGGCAAAATACCCTGCTTCCATTAACTGAATTTTAAAAAAAAATGTAGATTGAGACGATCTTACCTACTGCCTATACCTCTTACTGCTGTCTATGCCTCTTTTCAGATGTTGAACATATTTGGGATATTCGAGACTGCCAGATAGTCAAAATTAAAAGGCATTTAAAGGGACTGTGATAGCCTATGGGGACCATTGTAGTCAATGGTGCCCTCAGGGTATAATGGAGAATCGATCTAGGGGTACCTGGAGCTCTGATGTTTTGATGTAGAGGCACGAAATTTGCAGCATAGCTGCTGGTGCCACTCTTAAAAAAAAAAAAAAACACCAAGTTTTAAAAATATTGGACAAGGGGGTCCATTCTATGGGCCACAGAAGATGGTGCCCCTGTCCTCCATTGTTTCCAATGGAGGAGAAAAAGACATTTAAAAGGATTGCAGTCCCTTTAAATGCCTTCTTCAAGTCACATGACTCCATGGTGAGCAAACTCCAGAGGAATTTAAAGGGCTCACAGTTCCTTTAAACACCTCAGAGTGGTGAGTTCACCCAGAAAATGTTTAAAGGGACTGGAAGCCCTTTAAATGCCTTCAGAGTTCACTTTCTGAAGAGTCACAAAGCTCAGAGAAGGTATTTAAAGGGACCACAATCACTTTAAATGCCCTTTAAGTTCAATTATCTGGTGATCCTGAAAACCCTAAATATTTTGGGGGCTTGGTCATTTTGGATAGCCAAAATGCAGCCCATTTAAAACTGACTTTAAAAATACCCCCAAAATACCTTACTGGGGGGGTGGTATTTTTTCAGCTTGGTTTATGCTGAATGCAGACCCCTAATTGTCATTGTTGCAAAATGGAGAACTACTGACATTTGTTCCTGTTTATGTATGTCCTTTGCATTAAAGTGAAGGAAGCTGGCTTTGTTGCATTACTTGCTGATGAAACAAAGCCAGTTTCCTTCACTTCCTCAGAAATTGACTCCAGAACCATTCTGCTCATGATGCTTAACAATTCATCTTGAAGTAATGTGTGTATTTTACATTGTGTGGAAGAGTATCTATTTTTGACTGGATTCTGGGATTGCACTTTGCAATTAAATTCAAGAGTTTGAAAATATTTCTCCTGTTATCATTTGCCTCATTTTCCCAATGTCCACACTGAGCAATATTTTATGTAGCAAGAGTGCCTACATAATGCCCATTTTCTTTGTAAATTGTTTATGAGCATCACTTAATTGTGTTAAAACAGAACCCCCTTTGAATATCTGTTGTTTGTGGACTGCACATCTATTATGAATCATTATCAGTAGCCTTTTCCCAGATTTTGTATCCTCTATGAGTAAATGCATTTTTCACCAGTACAGGAATTGTTTTTAGTGAAATGGCAACAATCAAAGCAAAATGCAACATTTTCTGTTACACTACATTCCAACCAATATATACAATTCAACCTCTGCTGTGGCAGCTACAGTGGCTTCCAGTGGAGCACTGAGCCCAGTTCAAGGTTTTGATTCTGCCCTTTAAGGCCTTGCGTGGTCTGGGACTGACATATCTGTGGGACTGCCTTCTCTGTTACACCCCTAGGAAAGCATTACACTCTTCACAGAATAACTTGCTAGTGGTCCCTGGCCCTAGAGCCAGGGCTCTTTTTCTAGCAGGAACTCCTTTGCATATTAGGTGACACAACCCTAATGTAGCCAGTCCTCCAAGAGCTTACAGTAGCCCCTGTAAGAAGAGCTCTGTAAGCTCTTGGAGGATTGGCTACATTAGGGGTGTGTCACCTAATATGCAAAGGAGTTCTTGCTACAAAAAGAGCCCTGCCTAGAGCTATCTGTCTGTTCTCAACCAGGACCAGGGCCTTTTCAGCCCTGGCTCCAACTTGGTGGAACTCTCTGCCAAATAACATCAGGGCCCTGCAGGATCTTATGCAATTCCACAGGGGCTATAAGGCATAGATGTTCCACCAGGCATTTGGTTGAGGACAGTGATGGTTGACATCATGGATGGCACCCTACCTGGATCCTTATTCCTTGTGGAATTTGCTTGCACACACACCCCCCCCTCATGCATGTGAAGCACTTACAGACCAGATATGGGAGGGACCTGTGAAAATTTCTGCCACTTGCTTTTAATTATTGTATATTGCTGGATATAGTTTTTATGTTTTTATATTTTTAGAATTTTTGTACATCGCCTAGAGCCTCACAATTGTAGGGATTAGGTGATTAATAAATGTAATGTAGCAAATAAATAAATAATAAACCATGAGTAGAGTTTTACCATGCTGGATTGAAATGTATCCATGACTGGCCATATTTTGTTGCTGGCAAACTTTTTAGCACTGACTGAATTGGACTTCTTTCTTTCTTCCCATACCCCACCCTCCCCACCAAGGCAGGCTCAGGGCGGCTTACATTAAAATTTAAAACAGATTAAATTTAAAACAATTTAAAGCAAATTAAAATAGACTGCAATGTCATTAGAACCAGGTAGTTTCTTTACAAAGAAAGGCACTAAATCAACCACTAAACCAACATCAGGAAGCCCTGAAAACTTTCTTCTTCTGAATTATCTAATTCATAAAATTCAGATTCACCACTGATGGATAATTCCTCCTCCCAGTCAATTTCAGATTCATTTACTCTTTGTGTTTCCATTACATCAGGCCTTTTCTTTACTTTTTATGGTTTTGTGAGATAGTACTCTAAAGATCCACAAGATGCAGGTCCAGAAGATGAAGCTGAGCACTTTTTATTGCAATCCATTGCATTTGTAATATAAAATAAGAGGGATAAGAGGTGTGATTGCACTGGGATTGACTGATGAGTAAACACTGATAAACTTTGTCTATATATATTTCCCCTTTTCCTGCTCTAATGCTCTGATCAGGTATCCTTGATTTGTTTTTAAGAAAGGAATCAAACAAATCAGAAAAGCTATTACAAGTTATGCTGATAGGCTGGTACATCTGCTTATCATTGAGTCAGGCAAATAAATGCAATAAATGCTATAAGACAGATGTCCAAACTACCATCCATCACCTGAGCATTGTATTTTAATACAAGATCAAAATATGTTGGAACAATATATGCAACAGGTGGGATATTAAATAGCTAATAACACTATTGAAATTGGCTTCCAACAATCCAATCTTAAAATTTCCCTGGACCATCCATACCTAGTTTTAGCGTACTCTGTATTTTTCAGTCTTTGTTGTTGTTCAGTCGCACAGTCGAGTCCGACTCTTCGCGACCCCATGGACCAGATTATGCCAGGCCCGCCTGTCTTCCGCTGTCCGCTGAAGTTTGCTCAATTTCATGTTCGTTGCATCGATGACACTGTCTAACCATCTCATCCTTTGCCGTCCCCTTCTTCTTTGACCTTCAATCTTTCCCAGCATCAGGGTCTTCTCCAGTGAATGCTCCTTTCTCATTTGATGGCCAAAGTATTTGAGCTTCAGCTTCAGGATCTGGCCTTCCAGGGAACAGTCAGAGTTGATTTCTTTTAGGATTGACTGATTTGATCTCCTTGCAGTCCAAGGGACTCTCAAGAGTCTTCTCCAGCACCATAGTTCAAAAGAATCTATTCTTCAGCGCTCGGCCTTCCTTATAGTCCAACTCTCACAGCCATACATTACTACGGGGAATACCATTGCTTTGACCATGCGGACTTTTGTTGGTAGGGTGATGCCTCTGCTTTTTATCATGCTGTTTAGGTTTGCCATCGCTTTCCTCCCAAGGAGCAGGCGTCTTTTAATTTCATGGCTGCAGTGATCTGGGATCCTAGGAACGTGAAGTCTGTCACTACTTCTACAACTTCCCCTTCTATTTGCCAAGGTGTGATGGGGCCAGATGCCATGATCTTAGTTTTTTTGATGTTGAGCTTCAAGCCCACTTTTGCACTCTCCTCTTTCGTCCTGAGCAAGAGGCTCTTTAGGTCCTCTTCACTTTCTGCCATCAGAGTGGTATCGTCTGCATATCTGAGGTTATTGATCTTTTCCCCAGCAATCTTAACTCCAGCTTGTGATTCATCCAGGCCAGCATTTCGCATGATGTACTCTGCATATAAATTAAATAAGCAAGGTGACAATATACATCCTTGTCGTACTTCTTTTCCTATGCTAAACCAATCAGTTGTTCCATATCCGGTTCTAACTGTTGCTTCTTGACCCTTATACAGGTTTCTCAGGAGACATGTGAGGTGGTCTGGTACTCCCATCTCTTTAAGAACCTGCCTTAATTTATTGTGATCCACACAATCAAAGGCTTTAGCATAGTCAATGAAGCAGAAGTAGATGTTTTTCTGGTACTCTCTTGCTTTCTCCATAATCCAGCGAATGTTGGCAATTTGATCTCTAGTTCCTCTACCTCTTCGAAACCCAGCTTGTACTTCTGGCAGTTCTCTATCCACGTACTGTTGGAGCCTAGCTTGTAGGATTTTGAGCATGACCTTGCTAGCGTGTGAAATGAGTGCAATTGTGCGATAGTTTGAACATTCCTTGACGTTGCCCTTCTTTGGGATTGGAATGTAAACTGACCTTTTCCAATCCTGTGGCCACTGTTGTGTTTTCCAAATTTGTTGGCAAATTGAGTGCAGCACTTTAACAGCATCTTCTTTTAAGACTTTGAATAACTCAGCTGGGATACCATCACCTCCACTAGCTTTGTTGTTAGTAATGCTTTCTAAGGCCCATTTAACTTCGCTTTCCAGGATGTCTGGCTCGAGGTCAGTGAGTATACCATCGTGGTTGTCAAGGACATTGAGGTCCTTCTTGTATAGTTCTTCTGTGTATTCTTGCCATCTTTTCCTAATCTCTTCTGCTTCTGTTAGGTCCCTACCGTTTTTGTCCTTTATCATGGCCAGCTTTGCATGGAACGTTCCCTTGATTTCTCCAATTTTCTTGTACAGATCTCTAGTCCTTCCCAATCTATTGTTTTCCTCTATTACTTTGCATTGTTCATTCAGGAAAGCCTCCTTATCTCTCCTTGCTGTTCTCTGGAAATCTGCATTCAGTTGGGCAAATCTTTCCTTTTCACCGTTGCCTTTAGCTTTCCTTCTTTCCTCTGCTATGTGTAAAGCCTCATCAGACAGCCACTTTGCTTTTTTGCATTTCTTTTTCTTTGGGATGGCGGTGAGTGCTGCCTCCTTTACAATGTCACGGACCTCTGTCCATAGTTCTTCAGGCACTCTGTCTATCAAATCTAGTCCCTTAAACCTATTCTTCACCTCTACTGTATATTCATTGGGGATGCGATCTAGGTCAAATCTGAATGGCCTTGTGGTTTTCCCAACTTTCTTCAATTTAAGTCTGAATTTTGCAATGAGTAGCTCATGATCTGAGCCACAGTCAGCTCCAGGTCTTGTTTTTACTGACTGGATAGAGCTTCTCCATCTTTGACTGCAAATTATATAGTCAATCTGATTTCGGTATTGCCCATCTGGTGATGTCCATGTGTAGAGATGCCTCTTAGGTTGTTGGAAAAGGGTGTTTGCTATGACCAGCGTGTTCTCCTGACAAAACTCTGTTAGCCTTTGCCCTGCTTCATTTTGTTCTCCAAGGCCAAACTTGTCTGTTATTCCGGTTACCTTTTGATTCCCTACTTTAGCATTCCAGTCCCCTATGATGATGAGGACATCATTTTTCGGTGTTAGTTCTACGAGCTGTTGTAGGTCTTCGTAGAACTGGTCCACTTCAGCCTCTTCTGCAGCAGTGGTTGGGGCATAGACTTGGATTACTGTGATATTGAATGGTTTGCCTTGGATTCGGACCGAGATCATTCTGTCATTTTTGAGATTGTATCCCAATACTGCCTTTCTCACTCTCTTGTTGACTATAAAGGCCACACCATTTTTTCTACGGGATTCCTGGCCACAGTAGTAGATATAATGGTCTTCTGAGTTAAATTCGCCCATTCCTGTCCACTTTAGTTCACTGATTCCCAAGATGTCAATGTTCATTCTTGCCATCTCATTTTTGACCACGTCCAGCTTACCTTGATTCATAGATCTTACATTCCAGGTTCCTATGCAGTATTGTTCTTTGCAGCATCGAACTTTCCTTTCACCGTCAGACACATCCACAACTGAGCGTCCTTTCGGCTTTGGCCTAGCCGCTTCACTCTTTCTGGGGTTACTCGTACTTGCCCTCTGCTCTTCCTCAGTAGCATATTGGACACCTTCCAACCTGAGGGGCTCATCTTCCGGCATCATATCTTTTAGCCTTTTGTTACTGTCCGTGGGGTTTTCTTGGCAAAGATACTGGAGTGGGTTGCCATTTCCTTCTCCAGGGGATCACGCTTGGTCTGAGTTCTCTGCTGTGGCCTGTCCGTCCTGGGTGGCCCTCCACGGCATAGCCCACAGCCTCATCGAACCACGCAAGCCCCCTCGCCACGACAAGGCAGTGATCAATGAGGGAGTTTCAGTCTTTTGGGGTACACAAATATGGAAGTTCTTGTGGGGGTGGCCTCATGTACAACACTGCTTATATCCATAAACAAAATAAACAGGCAGTGATAAGTAGCCCATGTTAAAGATTATAAAATCAAGACTCAGCAAGCCTAAGTGGGAAACAGTAAGATGAAGGGGAGCAGAAAGATGAAGGTCCAGTTTTTTGTGTTATGTCAAATTAGCAGTTTATATATATTGGAGAACTGGGATGCACCATTTTGCAGTGGTTCCAGTCCTATCTGGAGGGTAAATTGTGCTGGGTGACAGCTGTGCAGCGCTTTGACCTTTAGCCTATGAGGTAAAACAAGGTTCCATCTTGTCCCCTATGCTCTTTAACATCCACATGAAACTGCTGAGTGAGGTCATCCAGAGATTTGGGCTCATTTTTCACCAATCTGCAGAGGACACTCAGCTCTTCCCCCCCCAGTCAGAATATTGAGACAGACAACAGTTTGGAAGTAAATAAGGCCACTTTATTAACTATTTAACGTAACATTGCGGCAAGGGACCAACTAAGTGAGCACGGAACAGGCAAGGCAGGGGTCACTCCCCTGACCAACCTCCTTGTCCTTTTCTTGGCCAGGTCACCCAGCTCCAGTCTTGAGCCCGCAGTCTGTCTTGCGACTGGCAGCCCAGCATACCTGGTTGCCACCTAAGAACACCTACCCCTGAAGCCTCCCAACTTGCAAAGAGGAGCCTTACCTTAAGAGGTTCCCAGAGGTGATCACCATTCTCCACTCTGGACCCTAAAATCCAAAGGCATTCCATCCCTAATGGGGAAAATGCCATAAGGTGCTCACTGGTTCCGGTTTCTTGCCCACACAAACCTGCCAAGGCCAAGCCTCTGCTTTGACCTTTGCTCCCACTAACAGCCCAAGGCTGACCTAATCCCTTGCTGCAAGTCCTGCAAAAATAACCCATTGCCCTTGTCTGATAGATGCACCTGTCAGCCCTATACAGGTCCTGGAACTCGACCCCTATGTTGGGGTGTGGCAAAAAGTGCCCTAAACCACCCTCCATGGCCTTTCTCATTTGTCTGTTGGCCTTACACCTGGCACAGTCGATACACTGGGGGTCCCCTAAGTTGCGCCACACCTGCTGGGGCAGAATAGCTGACCAGACTATCTGCACACCAGGCCACCTTTCTCTTATCATCTCAAGGTCAGCCTCAGCTTGTAACACAAGTGCCTTGCCCTTCATTAAACCTAGGTCATTACCCCATACATACACCACCAAAACATGTGGAGGAGGCCCCTGCCTCTCTTCAAATAACAAAGGAAGGAGTGAAGGCCATCTAATGCCCCCTGAACTATCCATTCAACAACAGCCTACTCACTAAGGCCCAGCTGAGAACCAACATTGGATGGGAGCAGAGTCCAGACTTTCAGCAAAGCTGGCTCCATCCCCCGCCCATGTCATGATGCACAGCGTCATGGCTCTATTGCTGCCATGGCTTCCTCCAAGGTGGCAAAACAGCCCCTGGACCTCCAGCGGTCTTGCTGGGAGCTCCAGTCTCGCATTTCCAGTTGATTCCCAGAGAGGCTGTAGAAACCCTGAACCAGTACCTGGTGGCAGTTTTGGAATGGAAGTAGGCTAATAAACTGAAACAACCCCAACAAGATGCTACTGGTGAGTGAAAGGTCTGATCCAGGCTGTAAGGTATTATCTGTTCTGGATGGGGTTGCACTTCCCTTGAAGGAACAATAGTCTGGGGATGCTGTTGGACGCATGCCTACTACTAGATAAGCAAGTGTCAGTTGACGTCAAGAGTGCCTTTTACCAGCTTCAACTGGTTAGTCAGCTGTGGCCTTTCCTGGGCAGAAAAGAGCTGGCTACTGTGGCCCTTTCTGCACTCTCCTTTTAATCCATATTCACCATGGTGTCCTCAAAGCAATTCTGCACTAAAATAAAAGTCAACCATCTTTTTAATCCAGTTTCCCCCGCATTCTGCAATAAAATTGAGTTCAACCTTCTTTTTATTCTGGTTTTTTCTCCCATTCTGCCTTACATTACCTCCCTTCAGTGGTCAGTCTGGTTTCAGCCTGCTGTTGCCCCAGGTTATTTAGATGCTGTTTTGCCCTGGACTTAAATTGCCTCGACTTGAATGCTGAGAAAATCCAGAGTGGCGGGCAAATGTGGAAAGGACCTGTGGTGCATGCCCAGTTATATCTAGATTAGATTACTGCAATATGCTCTACATGGGATTGCCCTTTAAAAGTTTTCAGAAACTTCAATTGGTACTGAATACTACAGCCAGGATATTGCCTGGAGTGGGTAGGGTCCATATCACTCCAGTCTTGGCCATCCTACACTGGTTCCCAATTTGTTTCTGGGCACATTTCAAGGTGGTGGTCTTGACCTTCAAAGCTCTATATGGTTTGGGAAGGACCATCTAATCCCATATGAATCTGCCTGACCATTACAGTCACTTTTGGAGACCATAGGTTATTTATTATTTTTATATAATGCTATTCTTTATTTATTTTAAGCCTCTTTATCCTGCCTTTCCCCCACAGACATAGGATGTTATATATCATTTTTCCATTCCTCTATTTTGTTCTCAGAACAACAGCCCTGTGAGGTAGATTAGAGTAAAAGAGAGTGGATGGCCCAGGGTCACTCAGCAAGCTTTAAGGCAGATGAGGATTCATATCTCGGTCTCCAAGATCCTAGTCCAGGACTCTAACCATTACAACACACGGCTGTTCTAACATAGCCCATAAGGTGGAATTCACAGAATCCCCAGGTCTGTAGCCTCTAATGTAGGCAGCCCAAAGAAACAGGGACCTGACAGATTAATCATCAGTCTCTCATTTCCATTTTAGTTGAATTCAGAGTTGTAGATTCATGCTTAATGAAGCCGTTTGCTGAAGGAAGTGTTAGCTTGCCATAAGAAAAGGTTGGTGAATCTCACGTTTAAGGAGCATCTATAAGGAGTTATCTGACAGACAAGCAAAGACAGACAAGCAACGATGAAAGATCAGATAGAAGGGGAGAGGTCAGTTCTGTATGAGCTGCAACAGTGAAGGAATGAAAACACATTGCACAGCAGGAGAATTACCTTCTAGACAGCAGCTTCTCAGTGCAGCTGATCTCTTGTATTATAAAAGCATTTTCCGCTCAAGACAGATGCTACCTAGAGCCCTAATGTTCACAAGCAGGTTTAGGTAGCTGATTATGATCCTGAAATGAAACACTTAGTGCCCACAGTGGCAGTCATCAATAACCCAGCACACATGCCACTCTAAAACACTGATTACTTTGAGAAAAGAAAAGCCTTCCAAGTATGTGCCAGTAATTTCAGAGTGTCATAATAATGACACTCAACAAAATGTTCATCCCCCGCTTAAGGTGGGAAACAGGAGAGATGAAGGTGCAGGGGATATCTAATTTCTGTACTTAAACCCTGGGTATTCTCAAAGTAGAGTAGCTGAATTCTGCAATTGAAAATTGTTCAAAACTAATACATTTAACAAGGTGCATTTTGTTGGCCACAATCCTAACCCATCTATGCATGAGCAGCTGGTACAGGATGGTCCTCACTGAGTTTCTGTATAGTCTTCATCTCTCTATGAGATTATGGTAGAAATCCTAAAGACATTTGCTTGGGAGTAAGCTCCACTGAATAACAATGGACTTACTTCTAAGAAGACCTTGCTAGGATTAGTCACTGAGTGCCACATTATTGCTCTTTAAAGCATAGTGGATGTCATTAATACATAAATTAAATCAATCCTGCCTAGTTACATGGTTACCATGCCTTAAAGCATGCTGGTGTTTTCATAAGCCTTCCATGTGTAAGAGAAGCCTACAGCTCTGTTCACAAGTTACAGAAAATGCATATACAATCTGTGCACAGTATACACTAGATTGGTCATTAAAGGTAAAGGTAAAGGTTCCCCTGCTCGAAAGCCAGTCGAATCCGACTCTAGGGTTGCGGTGCTCATCTCCGTTTCAAAGCCGAAGAGCCAGCGCTGTCCGAAGACGTTTCTGTGGTCATGTGGCCGGCATGACTAAACACCAAGGCGCACAGAACGCTGTTACCTTCCCACCGAAGTGGTACCTATTTATCTACTTGCAGTTTCTTGCTTTCGAACTGCTAGGTTGGCAGGAGCTGGAACTAGAGACAGGAGCTCACCCCGTCTTGCGGCACCCGGGTCTTGAACTGCTGAACTACTGACCTTCCACAGCCTGCAGTTCAGCGTCTTAACCACTTGAGCCACCGCAGCTCCTTGGTCATTACACGGGCATTAAGTAATTCTCATATTACATTCAGTGCATATACAGGTCAACATGTAATTAAAATCCCACAGTTATCCAGGTATTGGTAGTCCCTGGTTTCATTTGTACAGTGAATGTGTCTTGGCTTTTTCTTATAAAGGTATATGCACATACATGCAGGGAGTATGCACATTCAGTAATATGTGAAAAGAGCTTATATATCTGTTTTAAAAAATCTGAGCTTAAATCACTGCCCAATCACCAATTTAAGGAATGAAAAATAGAAACCATTATTTCATAGCCCTGATCCCTCCTAGATAAAATTGGACCTACAACACAAGTTTGTTATAGGATTACTGAAATACAGATCATAAAGAACACTGTACATTTAAAATACTATGTGGTATGCAAGGATCAAAGCTATACAAATTTCAGTACCACTGCTTTTATCACTGTGGACAAATTTTAGCCAAGATTATTTAAACTGCTGTTTTTATCACAAAAAAGACAGATTTCAATCACTAATTAAATCAAGTTATCAATTTTGAAATGCATACATTTCCTGAATAAGAATGTGTGCTAATTGGTTGCTATGATAATAAAAAATACACTGCTTTGAAAGTAAATCAAGACTTTTGCATGTTGTTTGGAGACAGGCCTATCACTACAGAAATAGTCCCTGCCCCTCTCTCTGAAGTTCCAGCTTTCTTTTTCTTTTCTTTTTTTAAAAAGTGACTCTCTAGCCCATTCTATTTTAGATATATAAGAGAAACATGCAAACACATTTTGTCTGGATTGTCTAGGAAAGAATGGTAGACGAGAAGCTTCAATAGTACAGCTATACATGTGTTCACAGATACCATATGCAACAATACCTTATTGTGTATAAGAATACTAATAATAATACTGCTATTCTATGTAACTTCACCAGTCACCATTCCATGACATTGCTAGACCCCCAACAATGACAGCACCAGGACCTGCCTAATGAGTTTCAGCATTTTACTCATGTAGCTTCTTAAAATCAACATACTGAGACTAATATCACAGATATCATGTGTCTCCCTCTTATGCTTCCAAAGAATATGAGAGCAGGGCTATCGTGTTTTATAGAGTGTCATGATTTAGGCATGGTGTAGTGCTTAAGACAGCATGGTGGAGTAGTTAAGAGAGGTGGACTCCAGCCCCATAGCTAAGGAGATTTGGGGGAGGGGACCTGGGGGGTCCACCAGGTGGAACTCCTAAGGCAGCCCTGCATACACATCCAGGCTCCAGTGTAATGCCCAGTGGCTGCAGCTTCCCTCCCCACCCCCCGTAAGGGCAGATTAGTCTCCTGTGTAACTCATAGCCCTACTAACAAGAGAACTGGTGCTGAAATGGGCGACCATAGAGTGTGCTTCAGGGAAACCCAGGGGGTGAGGATTCCACTCCCTTGGCTCCCCTCTCAGCTCCCCAGCACCAGCTGTCAGCCTCATCCTCCCACAGTTCCTCCCAGAGCCTTCCCGACAGCTGCACCCACTTCTAGGTGCTCTTCCCCCAGGGCAGGCAGCCTCGCTGACTGGCTGGCTCTCCATCCCTTCGTCCCTTCGTCCCTCCGTCCCTCGCTCGGTGGGTCATCACCTCCTCAGACTGGCTGCGGGCTCTCCAGGGCATGGGCGGGCTTGGCAAGCAGAGGAGCGCCCTTAAGCTGAGGAGTCACTTTGGGGAGCTGCCAGACAGCCCCACTCTGTGGATCAAAAAAGACGAGCTGGGAAAGTGGGCACCGGCACCAGGAATGAGGGAGGCAGGCACCCAGGAGCAGCAGCAGGTGGCATGGAGTCACCAACTACTGGGCTGAGGGCAGAAATGGATGAGCTGAGGATTGGGGAGGGGCCCATAAAAACCATGGGGGGCTGGGCCCCATGGGCCCCTGGGTAGCCACAGGCCTGGTGGACTCTAATCTGGAGAACTAGGCTTCATTCCCCACTCCTCCGCATGAAGCTTGGTGGGTGCCCTTTGGCCAGTCACAGTTCTCTCAGTACTCTCTCAGCCCCACCTACCTCACAAGGCGACTGTCGTGGGAAGAGGAAGGAAAGGCAATTGTAAGCTGCTTTGAGACTCCTCAGGGTAGAGAAAAGCAGGGTATTAAAAAACATCTTCTTAAAACATTGTTAGTGTAGGCTTTAATTATTTATTTTTGTTATTGTTATTGTTGTTGTTATTTATTAAATTTCTAACCCGCCCTTCCGTCGAAGCAGCTCAGGGCGGCTTACATAAAGTCTTAAGACCAACGTGCAATATAAAAGCAGCATAAACAACATAAAATAACATTTCATTCCAATAAATACAGTTAAACTATTTAAAAACGATGGCATCATATCATAAAATACAAGTGTTACATGACCGATTAAATCAATTTGTTACTGGAATGCTTGATGAAACAACTCCATTTTCACGGCTCTGCAGAATTTCTGGAGGTCCCGCAGAGCTCTGATCTCAGTAGGGAGCTTGTTCCAAAGCATTGGCGCCACCAGAGAGAACGCCCTGGTCCTAGTTGCCCCCAGCCTGGCATCCCTAGGCCCAGGGGGGGCCAGGTGGTTTTGAGTTCCAGATCGCAATGCTCTCTGAGGAACATATGGGTAAAGGCGGTCCCTCAGGTAGGCAGGCCCTTGACCATATAGGGTTTTAAAGGTCAAAACCAGCACCTTGAAGCGAATCTGGAACACTATTAGTAGCCAATGCAACGACTTTAGCACAGGCTGAACGTGCTCCCACATAAGGAGACCCATCAACAGCCTGGCTGCAGTGTTTTGCACTAGCTGCAGCTTCTGGAGTTGCCCCAAGGGCAGCCCCATGTAGAGAGCATTGCAGTAGTCGAACCTCGAGGTGGCCATAGCATGGATCACTGCATCCAGATCATCACATTTCAGGAAGGGGACCAACTGCCTAATCAGCTGAAGATGGAAAATGGCTGTCTTGGCAATGGCTGCTACCTGGGCTTCCATTGTCAGGGAGGGATCCAGGAGCACTCCCGAACTCCTGACCCTCGGTGCTGGCACCAATGGCACCCCACCAAAGGCCAGAAGTGGGACCCCTAACCCTGAGCCGCTCCGATTCAGGCATAGGACCTCCGTCTTTGTCGGATTCAATTTCAGTCGGCTCAGCCTAAGCCATCCCGCCACATTCTGCAGCGCCCAGTCCAGATCTTCCGGGGTAGAGCCAGACTGACCACCCAACAACAGATAGAGCTGGGCATCATCTGCATATTGATGATACCCTAGTCCGTGCCTTCGGGCAATCTGGGCAAGGGGGCACATATAGATATTAAATAGCATTGGGGAGAGCACTCCCCCTTTGTGGCACTCCACAGACTAGTGGATGCCTTTGGGATAGCTTCTCCCCAAGTGTCACCCTTTGTCCCCAACCCTGGAGAAAGGAGACAAGTCATTGCAAGGCCAGCCCCTGAATCTCCATGTCGGTGAGGCGGTGGGCAAGCAGCTGATGATTGACCATGTCGAACACTGCCCACAGATCTAACAACAGCAGCACCACTGTCCCACCCCGATCCAGATGACTCCAGAGGTCATCCATGAGGGCGACCAGAGCTGTCTCTGTCCCGTTACCTGGGCGGAAGCCAGACTGAAAGGGATCCAGTGTGGAAGTGTCATCTAGAAAGTTCTGCAACTGTATCACCAGCACCCTCTCTATTAATTTGCCCAAATAGGGCAAATTGGAAACTGGCCGATAGTTGACCAATTCGGCTGGGTCCAAAGATTTTTTTTTTTTTTTAGTAGAGGGTGGACCACTGCTTCCTTGAGAGCCCCTGGGAACAGGCCCTTGGGGAGGGACCTGTTGATATTGTCCCGAAGGGTGCCTTGAAACCCCTTGAGGCCAGCTTTAATTAGCCAGGAGGGGTGCGGATGAAGGCTGAATGTGGTTGGGCACTGAGATCAGTCTGTCAACTTCCTCTAGGCTGAGTGGACCAAAATAATCCGGAATGGGACCAGAAGATGTGCATGGAGCCTCGAGTTCACTCACTGTCTCAAGTGTGGCCAGGAGGTCGTGGTGGAGCAGCAAGACTTTATCTGCAAAATAGCTCGCGAAAGCCTCATAGCCAATATCCAGTTCCCTAGCATTTTGTCTGCTCTGTGGCAGAGTAGTTAAAGACTGAATTGTTCTATACAATTGTGCTGAGAGTGAGCTTGCAGATGCCATCATGGCTGCATAGAACTCACTCTTTGCAGCCTTGGTTGCCATCTCATATGACCTCATAAACGTTCAGTAGGATGCTCTTGACGCCTCATCGTGAACCCGCCACCACTGCCTCTCTAGTTATCTGAGCCTTCGCTTCACCAGCCTCAGCTCCTGGGTATACCAAGGGGCCAGCTTTGAGTGAGGGCGCAGAGGGCATCTGGGAGTGATCTCGTCGATGGCCACCACGAGTCGGCTATGCCAGTCCTCGACCAGCTCATCTAATGAGCCACCAGGGGGCAATGGATCCCGGAGAGCCATCTGAAGCTGCACTGGGTCCATTTGGTTCCACGGGCAAGCCAAAATCCGCTTGCCACCCAAACAGGGTTGAGGTGGAAAATTCCCTCAGGCCTTCAGGGCATCGTGGTCCGCCCATGGAACTGCTGTGGCAGTAATCCGGTCCACTGTGACCCCCGCCACGAAGATCAGATCAAGCATGTGACCAGCCTGATGAGTGGGGGCTGTTACGAATTGGGAGAGTCCCAATGATACCAAGTCCACCGCCTGTGAGGAAGCCGCATTGTCGGCATGGACGTTGAAATCACCCAGGACTAACAACCTAGGGTGCTCCAATGCCCAGCCCGACACGGCCTCCACCAGAGATGGCAGGCTGTCTGCCAGTGCGTTGGGTGGATGGTACACTAACCAAACAGCCAAACTCTCCTCAGCTTCCCACACAAAGCTGGCACATTCCATGCCTGCGAGCCTCACCACTGGGAGAGCCCTGAAGGAGTAAGCCTCCTTAACATATTTGTATTAAATTTAGATTACCTTCTGAATTAGGATTTTTTCAGAAAAAAATTAAGTTGTCTCTAAACAGTTCAAGTCATCTCTAAATTCAAAGACTGCAATATAAGTAAAATGTTATTTTTAAAATGCCTTTCCTTAAAAAATCACTTATCTTTATCTACTCTGATTTATAGTCTCTGTTAAAATCAATGGTGTTTCAGCTGGGATTAGATATAAATAAAGGACATAGAATATGTCACTAGATATCATATGTAAAAGGTGAAAAAGCATGGTTTCAAGGTTGACATTTGTAAAACACATTGCACCTTCCCCATACAATTTGCTATGAGTGTATATTTTCTTTATATTAAAATTAAATTGCAAGGTTTTGCTGAAGAGAATTAGGCCACTTCTATTACACAGGAGTGATTGATTTAAGGAGTAGCTGTCGAGTGGGAAAGCTTTGTCCAGCAAATAACTCTGACAAGGAGAAGTGCCAGGAAATGCAGTGAAATTTCTATAGTGCTGTCTGGGAGACCTAAGAGGTTTCCAATTGGAAACATGTCACACTGTTGTTTGATTTGAAAAGAGAATGCTTTGTCATGCTGTTCCATGTTTTTGCCAACCAACCTTATACTTACCGTGCCTTTCTCTTGGTTTCGGTATTCTGTGTTCTTGCCTTTGTGAAGAAATCTCCAAATATCTCCCTGTCCTTGGCATTATAAACAAAGTACAACATAATTTGCCCACACTTACGCTACAATACTAAACTGACTTTCACATCAGTATACATACCAGCATTTAACATACCAGTTCCTGAGGTCACAAAGGTCCCCTAAAAAAAAGGGGGAGGGGAATGGCTAGATATTACAAAAGCCATTTCCTTTTTTGTGTGTATGTTAGATAGAAGTTCATAATTAGGACGTGATGCAATCTCATGGGGAAAATATAGCAGATTTTCTATGTTGGTTTGCCCTTCAGTTAGCTGCATGATCTCCATTAGCATTCAGACAACAGTAATGTCATCCTTCATGAAACATAGTTATTATGAATATGCAAACTAGTAGGAGCTTTTTATGTCTGTGGTTTGTCTTACATGTTTGATGAAATAATTGAACATGCATTGATTACTGTGTTTTATAGTTTGTTTTTTTTAAGGCCAAAATTAACAATTTTTGTAACAGCCTTAACTGTCAATTTCAATAATCTTTCCCAAGTAATAAATCCCCCTTCAATAGCAGTCATACATATTAGATTGATTTCTAGATTAATATGTCATGACATTGTTGCTTCTCATTTTCTTTTGCTAATGGATCTGCCAACACCACTTACCCAACAAAGAACTTGTTCTGAACTAAGGAAGCTTATGCACAAGTGTAATTGGTGGTTAAAGTATCAGCGCACTTTGTAACACATTTAAACAAAATCATCCATCATCAAAAGAAATCCAAGAGATGCCTTGCTTCCTCTGTTGATACAAATAACCTTCTCATAACCAAACCATTAGTTGGAAGCTACACCTTGGCTTATTATCAATGCTATCCTCCTCGTTTAATTGGAGCAGTAATAAGTGATAGGCAAGATATATTCAGCAACTTCAAAAATTGTTATTCTGAAGCTTTTTCTTTCGAATGTGTTCATTGTTGACAGAGAAAGTGTGTTTATTAAGAGGACAGAGGGTGGTGATAAAGAATTATGTCTTGACAAGTAGAGTTCAAAGCTATTTTATATGTCTATATTAGAGTCAGGTAATTATAATGAATAGCATAGTTATAATAATGAATGGTGTAATTTATAATAAGGCTGAGGCAGTTTAAATCTGGCACCTAATAATTCTGGGACACTAGATTTTGATTTTGAATGTATTGGTTTAATTTAATTATTTTAATTTAGATCTCATGCTGTGTGTTAATAAAAATGTCTGCTGGGTGCAGGCAACGAAAAACATGAAGAATTGCTGTGTCATAATTTGGACTCAGCAGTATCAGTTCTCAAAACAGGCTGTTCCCAAATCATGTTGAAAGGGGAAAATACCCTTTTATAGTGATTCAGAGATTTTAGGAGATATTAGTTAGTAGTTATTATTTATAACTGTATCCTGATCCATCCTAAGGGTCAGTGATGCTTGCAGTCTTTTATAATACCATCATCTTCCTCTGAGAAACTATAAAGCTCCTGCTTTTCCTTATCCTCTGGAGTTTTTCAACTAGTCTGTCCCTGTTGACTTTAGTAACAACAAACAACATTTAAGATTCTTAGGGCTGCTGGTAACATTCTATAAGAAGAGCCAGATATTGTCTGTGTTCTGGGCATGCCATCTGGTGCTTGTTTGGGGGCATTATGTTGTAATTCTTAGATTTATTTTTTTTAATGTAAGATTGCTATCCTGAATGGGATTGCAACCTTCTAACTCTACTAAAGTCAGTGGACTAAGAAGGGTGTTACTCTGCTTAGGATGGCACTGCTATACCCTAACCATTAGGATTCCTGAGAAATAAAGATCCAATACACCAGCATAATCCTGTACTATGGTTTAATATGAAAGAAGGCTGCTCCTGATTTCTAGTATTCTAGCCAAAAGAGGAAAACCACTATTATGATGGATGTGGAAACTTTTCAAATACTGAGCAACAGAAAAGAAGGAAATAAGATTTCCATACTCCCTTCCTCATAAAAGGAATATTCTGTGTTAACTCAACCCAATAATATACGACTCAAGGACTGTTAATGCCCCAAATATATTTTTTATTTAAATAAAACAATGTATATATTTATTTTAACCATTTGATTGACATATTTACAACCCCAGAAAGCAAAATTCTTAACTTTATTTTAAACACAAAGGACCACTTGATACAATTATTTTCTTGATTCGGATCTAGTCCAAATCATTCTGATTTGCTAGTTGATAATGTAACCAGGAAGTATTCTGTAATATGTTAGGGAAAAGATGAGGTGGAAACTTGGGTAGCATAGACCATTACTGGCATAAGATATACATTACATTTTTCAGTCTTTGCATCCCCTCATCCCACCTAGTTGAGTATGCTATGAGAGAACTCTCCCCCCCAAAAAAAATATATATTTTCATTGCCAATTGTGAGAACTATAATTAAAAATTCAAAGATCTTGGTGTATTCTAAGTGTCCTAAATTCATTCACAATATAAAACAAGATGTGGCAAAATGTGCCATTAATTTAAATTTATTTTGAGCCTTAGAAACTAGCTGTCAGCAGCTCAAATGGAGTTCAGATAGTACCTGCAAAGGATGAATGTTAAGGTCCCATAAAACAATGGGCAAATTTAGAGACCTGTTGAAAAATCTGGAAGGTATTTGCTTATTTTATTTTTATTTGTTTACTGACATTTATAGTCCAAGTTTCTCAACGGAACTTAATGGATTGCACAGAACAAGTCAATGCACTCAACAGGATGAGACATCCAATAGATAATACAATAGTATCTGACTAGTAGAAATCTGGAACCAACCAGTGATGAGAAAAGTACAGCCCTTTTTCCTGTGTAAAAAGCCCTCCTGAATAATTCAATTTAGCACAGTTTGTAGAGAATGTACATGTTCAAGCAGTTGCTGATTTGCCCATTTGCAGGATGGCACCTGCAGAAGGTCATGTTCAGATGATCAAAGCTGTTTTGGTGGGGAATAGGGGGAGAAGTAGATATGAGGGACCAAGGCCATGAAGAGCTTAAAGTAAGACTTATGTAGGCTGCATCACAATGCTACTGTGGTGTGGGTCCAGGTAGGCAGCTAGTCTGTATCAAGGCAGCTAATCTGTATCTTTCAGATTAGACCTAGTTGGAATTTTTTATGCAGCTGCATTGCTTATCCAGCAGTAATATTGGAGCCAGTATAATCCCAAGGCTATTAAATCAGTCAGCAATGGTCAGCTGAACCCCATCAAGTAGGGGGGGAACATAATGTCCTCTGGCTTTCCAGCCAGCATTACCTCTGTCTTTCTAGAGTTTAGTTCAATTATTTCATTCTTAGCTATTTAACTGCAGCAGTGAGGTAGCTGTTCTGGATCTCCAATAGATAAGCAGGAGATTTAGATAAGGATATATAGAGCTGAGTATCATTGGCATATTAATAGATTCAGGTGGGTAGCCATGTTGGTCTGAAGCAACAAAGTTTGAATTCAGTGGCACTTTTAACAAAGTTTAATTCTGGGTATAAGCTTTTGTGTATATGTACACTTCTACAGATATATTGAAACCATTTTCCTCAAACCTTACATGAAGGTGCGGGTGGGTTAGTTGCAAGAAAGGGCTAGTTAGAGTCAAGATGCATAAATAACTGGGTGATAAGTATAGCTGAGATTGGATTAAAGCAATTGCTAAGACCTGTGAATGGCAGCACATTAACACACAAATACAAGAGTTAGTGAATAGATGTAAGAACTAAGTTTGAGTCCATTGGCATCTCCAAGACCAATAAAGTTCAATTCTGGCTATAAGCAAGAACTGAGAGACATAAGAGAAGCCAATGTTGGAGCAGGCCAATGGCCCATCTAGTCCAACACTCTGTCACACAGTGGCCAAAAATACCAAGTGCCATCAGGAGGTCCAGCAGTGGGGCCAGGACACTAGAAGCCCTCCCAATGTTACCCCCCCAAGCACCAAGAATACAGAGCATCACTTGCCCCAGACTGAGAGTTCCTATCTATACTTGTGGCTAATAGCTACTGATGGACTTCTGTTCCATATGCTTATCTAATTCCCTCTTGAAGCTGTCCATGCTTGTAGCTGCCACCACCTCCTGTGGCAGGGAATTCTATGACTTAATCACTCTTCTAGCATTTGTGTATAAACACCTATAGTTTCCCACAACTTTCCTCTTGCTGCCTCAAGACCTTGTCAGGCAGTCCATGTGTTGCAAGGTCTAATTCAGTCATTATAGGGTTAATCCGTTTACCTTGTGTGCTATTGTTTAGACTGACCTGGAAGGGAAACCTGGCTTAGACCCAATGAAAATGGGTGGAAATTACAAGGGAATCATTACTGGCTAAATATCAGGAGAAACTTCCTAACTGTAAGAGTGGTTGAGCAGTGGACCAGACTGCCTCAGGAAGTGGTGGATGCTCCTTCACTGGACGTTTTCAAGCAGAGGCTGGACGACCATCTTTCGGGTATGTTTTAGGGCTATCTTTTGGCTATGCTCTTGCAGAGTGCAGGGGGTTGGACTAGATGACCTGATTGGTCCCTTCCAACTCTAACATTCTATGGTTCTATGATTCTACAAAAACAAGCCCTGCAAAATCTAAGTCTGTTTACTCACAAATATTGGTTAATGTATTCAGGTGATTTCCTTCTAGGGATCAAGAAGAAAAGAAGAAGAAGAATCTCCATTACAGTTGTTGTTGTGAGACTGTGTGGTCAGTCTGTAAAGATGTAGCTGTAGAGATGTAGTCTTAGCTCTTTTATTTTGTAGCTTTTCCTGTGTACCCTTCCCTTAGGCTTGTAGCCGCTGCCTCCTGTAGTAGTGAATTCCATGTGTTAATCACTCTTTGGGTGAAGAAGTACTTCCTTTTACCCGTTCTAACCCAACTGCTCAACAATTTCATTGAGTGCCCACGAGTTCTTGTATTGTGAGAAAGGGAGAAAAGTACTTCTTTCTCTACCTGCTCTATCCCATGCATAATTATAAACCTTGATCATGTCACCCCTCAGCCATCATTTCTCCAAGCTAAAGAGCCCAAGTGTTTTAACCTTTCTTCATAGAGAAAGTGTTCCAACCCTTATATCATTCTAGTTGCCCTCTTCAGCACTTTTTCCAAAGCTATAATATCCTTTTTGAGGTGTGGTGACCAGAACTGTACACAGTACTCCAAATGAGGTTGCACCATTGATACTGGCTGATTTGTTTTCAGTTCCCTTCCTAATAATCCCCAGCATAGCTTTGGCCTTTCTTATTGCAGTTGCACACTGTCTAGACATTTTCATTGAGTTATCTGCTAGGACTCCAAGATCTCTTTCTTGTTCATTCTCTGCCAGTTTGGACCCCATCATTTTTCCTCATCCCACCAAGTTTCTGAAACACCCACAATGTCTATCCCCCCAAAAAACCAAGCATTCCAATTCCCCGATTTTACCTCAGACACTTCTAGCATTTGTGTATAAACACCTATAGTGTGTATAAACACCATTCATGTTAAGCCCACAACCTTCCTCTTGCTGCCTCGAGACCTTGCCAGGCAGTCCATATCATTAGCTACAGTCTCAGTGAACAATTCTAATCCATTTCCTTGTAGAAAAGTAACAGCTACCCTTTCATCTCTTGTAGAAAAGTAACAGCTACCCATCCTGAACCAGAGACTTTTCATTTCCTGTCAGCTTTCCCCCAAAATTCAGTTTAAAAACTCTGCCACCTTTTTTATTTTAAGTGCCAGCAGCCGGGTTCCTTCTCGGGACAAGTGGAGACTGTCTCTTTTGTATAGCTCCCTCTTGTTCCAAAAAGCATTCCAGTGCCTTACAAACTTGAACCCTTCCCCCCTATACCCAGGGCTGGCTCCAGGTGTCTGGGCACCCTAGGCAGGACAGCCTGGGGCGCCCCCCACTGGGGATGCCAACCTCCCGGTGGGACCTGGAGACTGGGGGCGGAGTGCTGGCTTTCCCAGGGCCTCCGCGGATTCGGGGTCCCCGGGAAAGCGGGAAGGGGCGGGGGGGTCTAGCTGCCGCTGCCCCCTCCCTCCTAGAGCCGGCTTTCCCAGGGCCTCCATGGCTGCGGGGTCCCCTGGAAAGCGGGAAGGGGGCGGGGGGGTCTAGCCGCTGCCCCCTCCCTCCCAGAGCCGGCTTTCCCGGGGCCTCCATGGCTGCGGGGTCCCCAGGAAAGCGGGAAGGGGGCGGGGGGGTCTAGCTGTCGCCCCCTCCCTCCCAGAGCTGGCTTTCCTGGGGCCTCCACGGCTGCGGGGTCCCCGAGAAAGTGGGAAGGGGGCGGGGGGGTCTAGCCTCCGCCACCGCCCTCTCCCTCCCAGAGCCGGCTTTCCCGGGGCCTCCACGGCTGCGGGGTCCCCAGGAAAGTGGGAAGGGGGCGGGGGGGTCTAGCCACCGCCGCCGCCCCCTCCCTCCCAGAACCGGCTTTCCTGGGGCCTCCGTGGCTGCGGGGTCCCCTGGAAAGCGGGAAGGGGTGGGGGGGTCTAGCCGCTGCCCCCTCCCTCCCAGAGCCGGCTTTCCCAGGGCCTCCGTGGCTGCGGGGTCCCCGGGAAAGCGGGAAGGGGGCGGGGGGTCTAGCTGTCGCCCCCTCCCTCCCAGAGCTGGCTTTCCTGGGGCCTCCACGGCTGCGGGGTCCCCGGGAAAGTGGGAAGGGGGCGGGGGGGTCTAGCCACCGCCGCCGCCCCCTCCCTCCCAGAACCGGCTTTCCTGGGGCCTCCATGGCTGCGGGGGGCGGGGGTCTAGCGGCGGTGGTGACAGCAGGCGCCCGGTTAGGGCGGTGGGGAGGTGCTTTTTTGGGGGGAGTGGGGCACCATTTGGCGCCCCTGAGGCCGGGGGCGCCCTAGGCGAGCACCTAGTTCGCCCAATGGGCGATCCGGCCCTGCCTACACCGTCGTCTCATCCACACATTGAGACTCCTGATCTGTGCCTGTCTTTCCGGCCCTGTGTGTGGAACAGGTAGCAATTCTGAGAAGGCTAACTTGGAGGTCCTGGCCACTGGCTCCTCCTCAGCACTATTTACCAGCCTATCTAGAACATGCATAATGTCCGCTACCTTCGCACCAGGCAGGCAAGCCACTTTATAGAATATATGAAAGACAGAAAGCTTTATTATGAACTAAGATTGTGGTATAATTGAAAAATCCACATTTTAAAGAACAGAATACTCGCTTTACTGAAGAAATTCTGTAGCTATACCTCAGAAGGATTAAGGCAAGCCAAATAAGAAGACTATAAGATTTTGCACATTATGGGTGACTGTTTTTTGTGTTATGTGAATCAACCCTCTGGTGCTACTGATGGATGGTGGAAAGTGGAAAGTATTATCAAGTTATAGCTGACTAATGGTGACCCTGTTGGGTTTTCAAGGCATGAGACAAACAATGGTGGTTTGCATTGCCTGCCTCTGCATAGCAACTCTAGACTTCCTTGGAGGTCTCCTATCTACCTATTAACCAAGGCTGGCCCTGCTTAGCTTTTGACATCAGACTAGATCAGGCTAGCCTGGGCCATCCAGGTCAGGACTGCCACAGATTATAGGGACAGTATTCTTGGACCATTTCAAATGGAGGACGTATGGAGCAAATGCCCATTTCCCTGTAGACATTCTTCATGCAATCTAATCTAAACATCCTTTATGAGTATGTATTTTATTGATTTTGTACTGCAAACCACATAATCCTTTATAGCCAAGGGGAACTGTAATAATGAAATGCTTCAATGTAGTTATTTTCTATCTTAAATTGTTCCTTAATTATAGCATTACCAGGGCCATTTTTGGGCATGAATGCACAGGAATGGAGTTCTGGCTGGCTTCAGAGTTGGCCATGCCCACTGCAGCCAAAAGCTCTGTGTGTGTGGCTACAGAGGGAAGGCCTGGAGAGCGACTCCCCCGGCAACTCCAAGGCAGGCAGGCCAGGGGGGCCTGCCTTCCCTGGCCTGTCCAAGGGCCAACTTGCCCAGGATTCCCGCAGCTGCGGGGTGCCCGGACAAGCCTCCCCACCAAGGGCTGACTTGCCCAGGCTCCCCACAGCCATGGGGCATCCAGGCAAGCCAAGGGAAGACAGTTTAAACTGCCTTCCCTTTCCTTCAAGGGGGGGCTTGCCTGGGCTCCCTGCAGCTGTGGGGTGCCCAGGCAAGCCAAGGGAAGGCATGGGGTATGGCCTAATATGCTAATGTGTTGTGCTATCAGGGGTATGGCCTAATATGCTAATGAGGTTCTGCTGTTGGGTGTGGCCTATTATGCTAATGAGTGCCTGCTGGGCTTTTTCTACAAAACCCCCCCCTGACTGGAAGGCAGTTCTCATGTTTCCCATAATGCCTGATCCCATTGCCTGGGAGAACTACTTCCCTCCTCCTCCCTCCTGTTGCCCAGGAAAACCTGTTAAATGGAAAGAAAATAGGCCTGGGAGTCTTAAAATGCTGGCCTCAGATATTCCCAAATCTTTCTGGAGATATTTGGGACCCGATTACTAGTATTCCAAGGATCCCAAATATTAATCCTGATTCCTAGCTATTTTTTGATACATATTCAGTCCAGAAATACACATCTCTGATTCCAAGTTACACAGATAGGTTCCTCATACATATTCACTAGGATTTACCAGGGTCAATGAAGCTATTAACAAAAATGAGGACAATTTTAAACATGTCTATTCAGAATCCTACTCGGGTCAGATTTGGGGATTCCTCAAATACTGTGGTGTAATTTTGGGTTGCATCTGCACAACATCATTTCCCACCCGAATTTTTCTCTGCTCTTGTGAAGAACACAGCAGTGGCAGGAGACTGGCAAGAGATTGCCTGACATAGCAGGCAACCTGGTGAACCTAATGACGGTCCCCATCTTCAGAGTGTGAGAGGGTGCTGCCAGGCTTGTGGGAGTGTGCAGCTGTCAATAACTGTGTGGAGATATCATATGGGGACAGTTCATGCATAACAATTTGAGTGCTTCTAGAAAACAACCTCCTTTTTCACTGGGTGGGGTTGCTGCTATTAGACCTAGTCAAGTCTATTATCAGCCCACAATTAACTATATGTTATTTATTAAACAAATATTACTTATATATAGATTTTTTAAATTATGAAATGAGCAGTCATTAGAGTGTCTTGATTGCCAGATTAGGATTAGATCTGTGATCAAATTTCCACTCAGCCATGAAGTTCACTGGGTATTATTGGGCCCAGGCCCGTAGCCAGGATTTTGTGGCTTGTGGTGCAATTTTTTTCTGGTGGTACTGCCATTATTTTTCTGTTGGGGGGTTGCTCTGGGCCTAATAGTCTCAATGGGGTACAGTGTCATCAAGTCTACCTCCCTAAGCAGCCATTTTCTCTGCTGTGGAAGTAAAAATCAAAGACTCCCAGCCCCAGAGAAAGAAGTATGCCTGTTCCTGTGAGGGAAAAGGAGGCAAGAAGAAGAGTCCCAGCAGCAAGAACGAGGAGAAGTACTGCTTCTTGAGCCCCCGCATCAGCTGCAGCATGGCAGATGGGGCCCATTCTGTGCTCGGTGGCAGCCACAGCTCCAGCCCAGTTGCCAGCCTGCTGTTGGGGAGAAGCAGCAAGAGTCAATTGTTGCCCATTCTATCATTGACCAAGCCAGCACCACCTCAGCAGGCACAATGGCAGTAAAATGCTGCCTTTGCCACCTAAACAGCCACAGATAATGCTGCTGCAAACAGAACAGGCTGTGGCACTCCAAAGGCTCCATGTCCAAGATGTGCTTCAGCCTCTTTTCAGGGACCCAAAGGTGCCTGCAGGGGCTGACCAAGTGGAGCTCCAGATGAGCCATGGCCCTGTTGGAGTTCCTTGCATCTTAGAAGGGAGTGCTTTACTTTGAGTGGAGGGAGGTGGCACCGCCATGGCTTCTGCTCAGCAGGGGAAGGTAATTCACACTTGTCTTTTTAAAAGGGTCTGTTTGGCATGTGGCTGGCTACAGCACAGCCAGGGTGTATGTGCCTTTTAAAAATGTTTGGAAATGTTCTCAAAATCATTTTCTGAGGGAAATCTTGAGGGGCTGTCCCTTTAAGGGAGGTGTGGATCCCCCGATAGCTCCACCATAGCTACAGGCCAGATTGAGCCATTTATTCTCTTGGCATAAGGTACTTTATAGGGTCATTGTGATGATAAAACTGGGAGCATGAGAATCCTATGCACGCTACCTAAAGCTTATTAATGAAAGGGGGTAACAAATTTGCATGGATGGATGAATAGATAGATAAAAAATCCCTGAAATTACTTTTGTGTGCCAGAGAAGATACATGAGATGGCCACAGGATGATGAGATTGCCATAGGATGGTGGGCAGGTGTGAATATGACCACAATTTTATAGTGTGGTAAAAAAAAATCAAGATATAGTAGTGCATAATACAGGAGCACTCTAGTCCTCTTGGTGTTAACCAGACAAGTGGGAAGGGTCATTGTTCAGCAGTAGGGCATCTACTTGACAAGCAAAAGGTCCCAGGTTCAATCTCCATCATAGTAGCTGATGTGAAAGTCCTCTACCCAAGACTCTGGAGAGCCACTGTCAAGCTATCATAGACAATGTTGTGGAATTTGTCAACTGTAAATGTTGCCTACATGTCTGTCTGGATATTTGATAAGGAGAGGGGAAAGAATGAAAAAAAATTGTCTTCACAGAGATGTTGTACCTCCATAAATTGCTTGGAAAATTGACTTAATTAAACTAATGCATAAACACACACATATTAGTTTGAATTTGACATGTACTGGTTCGATTTACAGGAAATTGACAGGTGAAAGCAGCATTTATTTAAATTATGTTTACCATGATAAAATACAATGTATGCATACAGTCAAAAACTAAAGTAAAAAAAATCAGCTGGAAATCAAAGGGTTTTTTTTGATAAAACAATATGCAGATCAAACTACAGTTCTCAAAAACATAACAAGAGTTGACATTGGATAATAATGCAGGGAGAAGACTGTGGGTGGATCACAGGTGTGACACTATTTGATGAGACATGGTAGACTGGAGAAAAATGTGGGGAGGAGAGATGCAAACACTGAGGGTGAGAATCCAAGCAAGAATACTAATTCTTGCATAAGAGATCTTGATTTGAATGATAATTGCAATTGCCTGTTTTGCTAACATCTGAAAAGCGCTTTCTGAAATTAATTCTTTTGTTAAGCAGAAAATATAGTATATAACTAGGGAAGGAAAATAATCACACTAGGGACAAAAGAACTGATTTCTCATTCTAAGTGCTTGTGGGGGGGGGATAACAAGGAATTAAGAAGCAAAACCAACACAGAATAACACATTGACTATCGGAATTACAGAGAAAGCCAGCTGTTGAAGCTGACCTAGAACATTACATTTTCCAGTATCTACACTGTTTGTTTGGTTTTTAAAAAATGTATATGGAAACGGTTGTCACCAGGAGCACTGCATTATTATATAGAGAGATCAGATCCAAATGTCAGAAAATCAAGCTGAAGAAGTACTGGTGTGTGCAGGGCTGCAGACAGAGGGGAACTGGTGGGAAAAAATTGGGGGAGGGGGCCAAGTCAGCTACAGGACCTCTGAATCTTGCTGTATTCAAGGAATACATTAAAAATATTCTAATGTAGTTCTGACTACAGTCACTATGGGGGCAGGGAAGGCAGATCACAGCAAAGAGTTAAGCCTTTCTGCAAAATTTATCACAAGGCTGAGGGAAACTGCTGATCAGATCTTGCTAAAGCCATCAGCCAAGCCTAAAGTGGAGCAAAGGAAGACCAGCCAGGATAGGATGCAGCCTCCTAAAAAGGTCTATGGTTTCCTTTTTCCTTTAGTTCCACCCAGCTACTGCACTGCCAGATCATACCAAGGGTAAACACAACGGGAACACGGAGATACTGAACTCAGTTAAACAACACAGCACTACTTATCCCATGAATAGACTCAGTTCAAAGTTTTTTACCACTCAAGGCTTTTATAAATTGTTTGGCTTATGTTTTAACACAAATCAAAAACAATACATAAGATCACTGTAAATATTACAATAGCTAAATGTTATAAGCTAAGGAGAAAAAAGACGGACCGGGGAAATTACAGGCCTGTCAGCTTGACATCAATACCTGGGAAAATTCTGGAGCAGATGATCAAACGCCCTGTGAGCACCTTGAACAGAATGAGTTAATTAGTAGTAGCCAGCATGGGTTTATCATGCCAGACCAACCTTATCTCCTTTTTTTACAGAGTTACTAAAATGGTTGACTCTGGCAATGCTGTGGATATAGTGTATTTAGATTTCAGTAAAGCATTTGACAAAGTTTCTCATGATATCCTTGAGGATAAATGTGGGCTGGATGGTGCAACCATTGGATGGATTCATGGTTGGTTGAAAAATCGTACCCAATGAGTGCCCGTAAATGGCTCTGTGTCTATGTGGAGGGAAGTCTCGAGTGGAGTGCCACAGGGCTCGGTCCTGGGCCTGGTGTTGTTCAATGTTTTTATAAATGACCTGGAGGAAGACATAGAGGGGATGCTTATCAAACTTGCAGATGACACAAAGCTGGATGGGATTGCTAATTCTGAAGAAGACAGAGTCAGGATTCAAAATGATCTAGATAGGCTGGAACAGTGGGCTGAGGCAAATAAAATGAAATTCAATAGAGATAAGTGCAAAGTCCTACACCTAGGCACAAAAAATCAAAGGGACAGATGTAGAATGGGAGGGACTTGGCTTGATAGCAGCACATGTGAAAGGGATCTAGGTGTTCTGGTTGATCACAAGCTCAACATGAGCCTGCAGTGCGATGTGGCTGTGAAGAAAGCTAACGCAATCTTAGGATGCATTAACAGAAGCATTGTGTCCAGATCACGGGAAGTGGTAGTTAAGAACATAAGAACATAAGAACATAAGAGAAGCCAATGTTGAATCAGGCCAATGGCCCATCTAGTCCAACACTCTGTCACACAGTGCCCAAAATATACCAGGTGCCATCAGGAGGTCCAGCAGTGGGGCCAGGACACTAGAAGCCCTCCCACTGCTGCCCCCTCCAGCAACAAGAATAGAGTGCATCACCTGCCCCAGACTGAGAGTTCCCATCTATACCCTGTGGCTAATAGCCACTGGTGGACTTCTGCTCCATATGTTTATCTAATTCCCTCTTGAAACTGTCCATGCCTGTAGCTGCCACGACCTCCTGTGGCAGTGAATTCCATATGTTAATCACTCTTTGGGTGAAGAAGTATTTCCTTTTATCTGTTCTAACCCGACTGCTCAGCAATTTCATAGAGTGCTCACGAGTTCTTGTATTGTGAGAAAGGGAGAAAAGTACTTCTTTCTCAACCTGCTCTATTCTGCTATGGTCAGGCTTCACCTGGAGTACTGTGTCCAGTTTTGGGCACCACACTTTAGGAAGAATGTTGACAAGCTCGAGCATGTCCAGAGGAGGGCAACCAGGATGGTGAGGGGGTTTGAATCCAAGTCTTATGAGGAAAGGCTGAAAGAGTTGGGTATGTTTAGCCTAGGAAAGAGAAGGCTTAGAAGGGACATGATTGCAGTCTTCAAGTATATGAAGGTCTGTCATGTAAAAGATGGAGCAGATCTATTATCTCTTGCTCCGGATTGCAAGACTAGATCTAATGGGTGGAAATTATAAGGGAGTCATTACCAGCTAGATATCAGGAGAAACTTCCTAACTGTAAGAGTGATTGAGCAGTGAAACAGTCTGCCTCAGGAGGTGGTGGATGCTCCTTCCCTGGACGTTTTCAAGTGGAGGCTGGACGACCATCTTTTGGGTATGTTGTAGGTATGTAGGGCTATCTTTTGGCTATGCTCCTGCAGAGTGCAGGGGGTTGGACTGGATGACCTGCAAGATCCCTTCCAACTCTAACATTCGATGATTCTATGACAGACAGATGGATATGTGGATCCTGGCATTATTATGAAAGGTAAAGGTTCCCTTGCTCAAAAGCCAGTCGAATCCGACTCTAGGGTTGCGGTGCTCATCTCCATTTCAAAGCCGAAGAGCCAGCACTGTCCGCAGACGTTTCCATAGTCATGTGGCCAGCATGACTAAACACCAAGGTGCACGGAACGCTGTTACCTTCCCACCAAAGTGGTACCTATTTATCTACTTGCAATTTCTTGCTTTCGAACTGCTAGGTTGGCAGGAGCTGGAACTAGAGACAGGAGCTCACTCCGTCTTGCAGCACCCGGGTCTTGAACTGCTGAACTACTGACCACAGCCTGCAGTTCAGCGTCTTAACCACTTGAGCCACCGCAGCATTATTATAGATCCATGCTAACAGCAAGCCAAGTGATTTGTTGTTATAATATTTGGTTTGGATCAGGTTAATATGGGAGGGCAGATAGAATCTTTGTCCCGGGGTCCATGGTGGCTCTCGGCAGCCCTGGGTTCGTATAGTGCAACTGATATTTTAAAAATTATTTGTTCAAAATGTATACTTTTCACTTTCTGCCCAAAGGAGACTCATTGAGACTTACAAATATGCATCAATATTCAACAATAAAATAGGAAGCAGTCATCCACAGCCAAAGAGAGAAAAATGTGTAGCCATCATAAAACTCCAATACAATGAACAGTAAAGGTCACATTCTGACCTCCTCCAGGAGGCCATTCTATAAAGTGGGGACCACCACTACAACAGCCATAATCAGACTGAAGCTGACCTTACTAGCCTGTGATTTTAACATAAAATGCTGTGGTGCAAATTTAATAGAGTGGGCTGGGGCTCGGGGTGGAGGGTGGGACTAGAGGTACAAAATTATACTGCTGAGCTGGCCCTGTTTTTTAAAGCCTGTCAAAGTATCCATAATCATGGCTAAAACAAAAATTTTGACTAAAAATATGACATTGGAGCAAAGAGAGCGCCTGCAAGAAGAATCGGGATATAAACTCTGTGCGAAGGTGAAATACCTAGGAATCCAATTAAAAAACAGGTGTAGCTCACTGCAAGAAGACAATTATAGAGAACTGTTAAGAGCAATGAAGCAGGATTTGGAAAAATGGAAGAATTTAAAGCTGTCCTTAATCGGAAGAATTGCTCTAATAAAGAGGAATATTTTACCAAGATGGATCTTCTTGTTTCAAATGATTCCTGTTTTGAAAAACCTGGCAATATTGAAAGAGTTGGAGCAAACTACTACTAAATTTGTGTGGCAGGGGAAAAGAGCGAGAATTAGGCTTAAAGTATTACAAGACTCAAAAGATAGAGGAGGCCTGGCTTTGCCAAATTGGACATTGTATTACAGAGCTGGAGCTTTTGCTTGGCTTAAGGAATGGGTGATGTTGGAAGACAGAAGACTTTTAAAACTGGAAGGCCATGATCTTTTAGAGGGTTGGCACGCCTTATTGTGGGATGAGAAAGTGGCAGCACGCAAATATTTCAGACAGCATTGGATACAAGATGCACTTGGAAGAGTATGGGAGATCATCCGAAGGAGGTGGTTTACTAAAACTTCTAGGCTGGTGGCCCCAGTAGAAGCAGTGACTCTGCCAAGGTTATATTGTGAAGATCCCCCACAAAGATATTTGGACATTATAAATGCAAAGGGGGAGCTGGAATTGGATGAGGATATTAGTTGGTGGCACAGAGTTCAGATCCAATCAAGGTATAAAAAAGATAAAAAAGAGGGTTTGAGAAGTCTCTGACACATATGGAGAAAATACTGTATGAGCCTGAAGAGAAGTTTATTAAAAAATGTATGCTTTATTGTTGGCTGATTATATGGTAGATGAAATGGTGACAAACAATATGATTCAATGGGCTACGAATTTTGGTTACAATATTGAGTTGGAACAGTGGGACCAAATATGGAAAAAAAATGTAAAAATAACTAGAGCGGTCTCATATAGAGAAAACATGTATAAGATGTTATATAGGTGGTATATTACACCAGATAAGTTGGCGAAATATGATGAGAAATGTTCTAATAAGTGTTGGAAATGTAATGTTAAAGCCGGTACATTTTACCACATGTGGTAGACATGTGAGGTTACAAAAAAATACTAGATATAGGTGCATAGAATGATGCAGAGAATTATAAAAGGTACTCTTGTGTTCAAACCTATGGCTAGCTCACTTCAGTCTAGAAGAGAAGGCAATGTCTTTAAAATAACCAGGTTGCAGGTCAGTGGATATGCTTATATTAGCATAGTAAAATCTGCCTAAAAGATAAGTTGGACACCTGAAAGAACAATATTATGACACACCCACATTATTACACGATGTACTGCATATGTTGTGCACTTAGCATACAGTGTCACAATTTAAATTTGTTTGTCCAGTTGCTATAAAGTGAAAATGAGGCATTTGGAGCTGAGGGTGTGACCGCTAGAATTTTGGTGCCTTCCATCCCTCAGATATGTTTAGGACCAATGCTCCCTCTAAGCTGTGGGGTCTTGTGAGCAAAAATTCTACTTTCTGAGCTACTGGCATTAAAGTTGTGAGTGAGCATACATTAGTTTGCTCTGGAGCCATCCTTCCTGAGCTAAGACAAAAACGTTTGCGTCAGAGGCTAAAACACTATGAGCTAGCTCACACTAACTCAGATTAGAGGGAACACTGTTTGCAGGCCTTTCTATTTGCACATCTTCATTACATAGCTAAGAAGCAGGTACCTCCCTAAGAAGCCTCTCCTTAAATGCCACAGTGGTCTTCACCTATTCTGGATGAATTATATAAGGAATATGAATGGGGAAATGAGGCTGAAATAGCTGAATAAATTGTGGCCCTAAAATGAATAAAAAACATTCTATCTTTTACAAGCTGCATAAAGCAAAGGTAGCACAGAATGGAGTATAGCACATATAATGGAAAACCACAATTCCTTTGTGGCTTAAAAAGAGAAAAATGCAGAGTGAGTGTGTTATTTGGTTATTATTGCTGCTGGAATAAGTGTCTCTACTGTGCTGACTCCTGAGCAGCTTCCCTGTGGTGTATGAAGATGGAAATGATGCATGAAGGTCTACAGGGAATGATTCAAGCTTTGGATGAGTTCTGTAGCTCTTCATCTTTCCTCTACACATCTATTTTTCTCCTTGATTGGAATACTTGCACTGCCATTGGAAAGAGAAGAGTACTCTTAGTTAATGTGAAAGTGATTTCTCTGTGTTTTGCTGTGTGATTTATATTTCAGGGAGTATCCCAATTAAAAATGGCCAGATCTACAAGCCTCCTAACATTAAACTCTGCTCCTGTACACATCTTATCTCAGCTGAGAACTATTTGGGGCAGTAAAAAATTGGCAGTTCGCATATTTTGCTCCTGTTCTTTTTATTTTGCTTTGATACAGTGGATGCTTTTTTTTACCATAAAAAGAATGTGCTGGCAAGCAAGGATCCATTCTTGAAAGTTCAGATGCAATATTTAGGAACGAAAGAGCACGGTGTTTATTTTTTTATTATTATTTAGGTCTATAGATGGGAGAACAAAGGAAACAGTCAAAATCCAATATAGATCCATGCACAGTAGCACAGTACTAATCTCCTTAATTGGATCTGGAAATAGCATAAATCAGATGTATATCTATAATATACATCTGATTGTAGAGGGCCATTACATGATATACTGCTTTCAATAGAATGGGTGTTTAGATTTGCATTGGGATGAGCATGATTTATGCCCATTCCTGATACAACTAAAGAGATTCAGGTTTAGAAGGCTGTTTTCCAGCTGAATCTCTTATTAAATTATAATGTTTGGCTTCATGGAGGTAACTCTGTGGACAACTGTCAATATTGTGGCCTCTCACTGGGGTAAGTGCCTGTGTCAGCTGCAATGGCTGTCCAACCCATAAAATAGCAGAAGGATTAGGTGTGTGAATTTGCTCCTCCTTCATTCAGAAGCCCCTGAAATACTTGCACATGTGGCCCTCAACTGGGCAAACAACACTTCCAAGCCATTTTGTCTCAGGAAAACATTGTAAGGGGAAGGCAGAATCCCTCCTCTGCCTGAGCCATTGGCCCAGTCTGAACCAACCCCCTGAAGCACTTTTACACAGAATTGCCAGCAGAGTTCACAACTGCAATATGGCTGCCAATGCCTCTTGGGAACTTGGTAAAATGTGAAGTATAGTTTTGCCCTCAGAAGCAGCATTTCAGGAGGGGGTGAGGTTGCAGTGGGGGGAGGTGAGACAGTCATGCCCCATAGATTGTAATCCTTTTATCTTCTCAAGGGCTCTGGGTGATCCAAGCCCCTTTATGAGCCAGCTGATCAGTGCTATTATGCAATCTCTCCTTATATATAATTGTGAAGTGGGGTGGCACTTTCTGAGAATTCCACATGCTTCTAAATGAGTTGTCTTCATGATGTTTCACTCAGAAGCTGTCCCTATCCACTGGCTGCGTTGCCTGAGTCCTGCCTCCAACATTCTAAACAGTTTGCTGTTCCTCTCCCCAACCCCCCCATAGCCAGTCATAACACAGAGGGTTGTTTGCATATGTGGCCTGATTGGCCTTTGCCTCTAACATTCTAAACATTTTGCTGTTGCTGTTGGGAGTCATTGAATGTGTCCTGAGGTAAAATACATATCCCAATCTTCCCTTAAATGGTCACTGGAGTTGCCAATCTCCCTATGGGGCCTGGGGATCTCCCAGAAATCACCGTGTTCCCCAGCCACAGCACATCATTTCCCCTATAGAAAATTTCCCAGCTATTACAACCGATCTCCAGATGACCAATGCAGTTCTCCTGGAGACAATGGCTGCTTTGGCCAGTGGACTCTATGGCATTATACTCTGCTGAGGTCCCTCCCCACCCCAAACCCTGCCCTCCCCATGCTCTACCCCTCAAATCTACAGGTATATCCCAACCCAGAGTTGGTAACCCTGTAACTGGCTATGGAATCACTTTCCAGACCCTTGGAACCCAGAAGACATGGCATAGGAGGAGGTGCTTTTCTACCTTAGCTGCCGCTGCATAACCTCAAATCAACATAAGTCAGGGGTGGAGAGGAAACCATACCTGTTACCATGAGGCTGTCCTCCCATACTACCCACTTGGGGCAGCAAAATGACTTGAGACAGCCCTGCCTTATAGCTAAGCAGCAGGAAATAAACATGGCTTGCCTCCCTCTATTTTCCCCTTCCCTCTGCTGCCTCACCAGCCACAGCCAGGACACTCACCTGGAGCTTCCTTCTAGAGCTCGTTGTATTTCTTCCCACAATGGTCGTTACTCCTAGTTACACCTAATAGTAAAAACAGTGCAATGGTCAGTGTAATGGAAATTTCAATTTTTTAAAAAATGACCATGACTAGTAGTTCAAAGGCTGATAACAAGAACCACAACAACTGAAGCTGAAATGTAGAATAGGCTTCTGCTGCACAATTATAAAACTGCTTGATGCAAAATTCATCAACCACCATAGAACGAATCTAATCAGGTACTCACGTCATATTGAGGAAGTTGCAAAAGGTAAGTTACCTATCATGTTCAAGTTGAAGTTTGGCACATGCCTACCTTTGTGGTATCTGATAATTTACAGACATATAAAGGTAGGATGGCTTGAAGGGCTTCATTAATAATATTCAAATCAAGCTACAAGACTATCATTTTTCAACATTTTGATAAGCAGTGAGACTTCATTTCTATGCAAAATGTGTCTGGTCCTATTTAGACACAGTTAATCACTACAAGACAAGGACTGGATCATATTCTGGATTTACTTATCTAAATATTAATCCAACTTAACAAAGATGGGAGAGGGAAAGAAGTGGTGTTTTTGACATAGTAAAGGTAAAGGTTCCCTTGTTTGAAAGCCAGTCGAATCCGACTCTAGGGCTGCGGTGCTCATCACTGTTTCAAAGCCGAAGAGCCAGCGCGGTCCAAAGACATTTCTGTGGTTATGTGGCTGGCATGACTAAACACCAAGGCGCATGGAACGCTGTTACCTTCCCACTGAAGTGGTACCTATTTACTTGCAATTTATTGCTTTCAAACTGCTAGGTTGGCAGGAGCTGGAACTAGAGACGAGAGCTCACTCCGTCATGTGGCACCCAGGTCTCGAACTGCTGAATATGCAAATGTATTGATGGATTTTACACTACAGATGCCTGAAGGCTAGCATTTTGTTCAAACATTTGATTACCCCCCCATACTGTGTTCCTGTTTAAGAAGCACAGGGATATCCCCAGACAAAATAACGATTAACTTGTAGAGACAATTTTTTGGAACATGAACTTCTCTTTTCACGTTTGAAAAAGGACAGCAAAATAAAACATTACTAGCAGTCAGCTGCATGCCTTCTCTCTTTTCAAATCACTTTTTGTAACAACACAGGTTATTTGGAGAGCTCAGAGATTTCCTGAAGTCTATACATCTAATTGTGTCATAATTTCATTTCAATAAAATTGCTAAACAGGGGCACCATTATGCCCACGCACATGTGCATTTGCTTCCAAGCCAAACCCTTTGCTGTCTTGCATTGGGACAAATCACCGGATGTTAAACGAGCAACACTTGCTATAAAAGGAAGCTGAATGCGTCCCTGTATTACCAACCCACAGATTAGGGATACAATAAAATAATGAAGAATACTGCTTGCCAGCATCAAGAAGAAAATTACAGTGTCTGAGCTGCTCTAAAAACAGATTCATTGCACCGTGCTGAGCTGCAGCTCCAGATCTTGTGTTTCACAGTAAGCATTGTAAGGGGAGGGAGAGAGTCTCCTAACGTGACAAAATAACTTTTCTCTCCCATAAAGCAAAGTGCACCCCAAGGGGTTTATATTAGTCATTTAATTACCCCAATGAAGGGATTATTTTATGATAACAGTCTGTTGCAATTTTTTTTTCCTTTAGAGCTAAAAATAAAAATGTTGCTTACATCAGTTCCTATTCTTGCAGCCCATTGCTTGGCTCACACTATTAAAGCTGTTTTGTTTGAAGTGATCTTGAGAGGGAAATTCCCCCCGTTTTCTTCCCCTAAGAATAGCAAGTCTCAGAATTTGAGGATTATTAATATGGGAAATCTTTTTGTCTGTAGCATCATGAGATTCTCTAATTGTGGCTTACATAGCTTACAAGGCTTTGTCTATAGTAGAACATTTTACAGTAGTCACATAAAAGAACAAGTATATATGCACCTGGAAAGACCTATAAAACTCGGAGAGAATTAATAATCCAGTTTATGAGATTGGCCATTTTATTTACCAGCAAGAAGTGTTTAAACCAAGGGTTCACTTTGATAGACCAAAGGCTTCCAGCCATTCCAGACAGATTTTTTTTAAACCACAAAATGTAGGTTTAGAAAAAAGAAAAGAAAACCAGCCCTGTAAAAAAAAATTCAATGCTGCTATTTTTACTAGTGCCAGTGCAGCACTAACACTCTGATATCTTCACCTCTAAATTATGAAAGAGGGTTAGCCTTGCTGCAGGGGAAATAGTAGCTCTGTTCTAAAGAGAAATGTTCTAGAGAAGTGTTGTTAGAAATATGCTGGTTGACAGACTTCATCCTAGCAATGCCCCTTCCTAAATATCTCTCTAATTTAAAAGAGTCCAACAGTCTTATAAAATATATTTTATGGTTGGTGCCTAACAGAAAAATAATTTCCTTTTCTATCATTGTTTTCAAATAATAACTGACATTGAGTTGGAAGTATGGACAGGGAAGAACCAGTGGTTTACTCAAATGAATTGTGCATCAGGTTATTTTTAAATTAAATGGAACTAAAGCAAATGCTCAGTGTAACTAAGTTAAAAGGTGTGCTATCTCCCTTCCTTGTATGATACAAGGAAAGAAAACAGTACCTATAGCTGGCATCTCTATTTCTGTTCTTCTTCTTACTATGAATTCCTTAAGTAGCTGCTGAGAATTGCTGAAGGGCAGTTCATAAATGAGATTTGCTGTGGAAGGGGTTTTTGCTGTTTCTGAAGGAAATGCTATAATGTGTGGATATGTTAAATTTTAAAGACATTGAAATAATTAAATGACAAAGCTAGATGCCAAACTAGATGCCAAATGTGGAACAGCAGCTGGGAGTTCCCTGTGGAAACTCAATTATGCAGTAGTTCAAGGACCTGATTTGGATTGAGATCATGTGTGGAGGCAGAAAAGGCTTCAACCTTCCCCTGTGCTATTCTCCTGACCTGAAATGGCCCCAGGTATGTTATTTGCCCCATTGGGGTCTGAATAATAACATCCCAAGGAATATGTCTCCGGCAAGCAAAATTGTTGTGGGGATGTTAAGTGATTCAAGAGATGACAAGCTAATACAAAGCTTGCATGCTCATGCCTATAAATAAAATGATGCAGTAGTTAGAAATAGTTCAGTTTTCATTATGAGCGCAGCACTGAGTTAACAGCCAGCCGCCATTCATGACCCCGGGCGGCTGGTGTGAGCAAGAAGAGAAGGGAGCGGCCAGCTGGCCACATTGTCTGGCAGGAAAAGGCCTGTCCCGGCTAGGGATGTTCATTCAGTTGGTCCAAACCGAATGCACCCCCAAAAGTGGCCCATTCGACCCTCCTTTTGGGCAGCCGCGGGTCGAATCAGATCCTCTAATCTGATTCAGCCCGCCTCTGAAAGCCACCACTGAAATTTGGTGGCATGGCCAAAAAGTGGCCTCCGGCAGCATGGAAAGCACAGGGAGACATTTAAATGCTTCCCTGCATGCTCCCGGGCCTTTCCTGGCTCACCTGCCTCAGTGGGCAGCAAAGGAAGGGCGGGGGGGGCTTTGGAAGCCTTCCCCAGGTCGCCCACTTCAGCAGGCAACTGGGGGAATGCATGGGGAGGCATTTAAATGCCTCCCTGCATCCCTCCAAGGGAAGGCTTGGGAGGGGGCTTTGTAAGCCAGAGAGGGAAGACAATTTAAAGCAGTTTCCCTTCCCTAGGTTTGCTTGGGCTTCCCACGGCTGCAAGCCGACTGCTGGAGGAGAGGCAGTTTAAAGCACCTTCCCTTCCCTTGGCTTGCTCGGGCTTCCCATGGCTGTGGAGAGCCCAAGCAAGCCGGCTGCTGGAGGGGAGGGGAGGTGCTTTAAAGTGCCTTCCCTTCCCTCCAAGGGTCAAAAGTCATTTGGCTGGCTGAAAGGCTCCTGAATCTGCTTTCATTGGTGAAAGTAGCATTCAGAGGTCATTCGGAGGCCTGAAAGAGATTTGGCCCAAATTTTTTTCGCACACCCCTAGTCTCAGTGTCAGCCACCTGGGAACCAGTCCAATCACATGGCATGGGTCAAGGGAGGGTGACGCTATGATGCAAGAATTGGCAGGTCTGGCCCTAGCCCATCCCCTGTCTTACTTATTTAAAGTGGCTGCTGCTGGACTCAAAAAATCAAATTAAGAAAACTTGACAGCTGTGACAAACTGAGAGAATATGCTAAGAAAGAATTAAGTGATAAGTTGCTAGACAAGTGCAAAGGACATTCTGTATTGGAAACTGTATAGTGTGGAAGAAATATGAGTCCTGAAGTCGGGACTTCGACAATTGCAGAAATCACATCTAGTGATCCATGCATTCAAGGATCATGAGTACAGCTGAACATGAGATTCAAACCCCTTATTTTCCAAGTACTGGTTCCCATTTATTTATTTATATGCTTGGAGGCTTTTTCTCACTAATTGACATACTTATGTTGACTGTAATGAGTGTACAGAGCTCAAGCCTTGCACTGTTGGGTGGAGCCCGCAGTGGGTGAAAAGCTAAGCAGAGAGAACCGGGTTTGATCTCTCCCTCCTCCACATGCAGCTGCTGGTGTGACCTTGGGTCAGTTACAAGTTCTTTCAGAGCTGTTCACTCATGAGCAGTTCTTGAAAGAGCTCTCTCAGCCACACCTATCTCACAGGTTGTCTGTTGTGGGAGGAGAAGGGAAAAGAGAGTGTAAGCTGCTCTGAGTTTTGTTTAGGTAGTTAAGGGCGGGGTATAAATCCAATCTCATCTTCCTCCTTCTCCTCCTCCTGCTAGGAGCATTGGCTGTGGTAAAAGCCTGTCCAAAGGGGGTTCTTTGTTCCCCCTCCCATGCTGAGATTTGCACTTTTTTTTTTCCTTTTCCTTCTGGGGTACGGGTTGCAGAGGACCAAAACTATGCTCCAGAAGAGTATCTTGGTAGAGGTAAAGGTACTGGAGTTGCAGAAGAGGCGAATTCTCAACAAACTCTGTGTGTGTGTGTGTGTGTGTGTGTGTGTGTGTGTGTGTGTGTGTGTGAGAGAGAGAGAGAGAGAGAGAGAGAGAGAGAGAGATCAGGGCAGTTGGGTTTTTAAAAAGTGAGGAGTGTGTGTGAGAGAGTACTTGTGGCTTGCTCCCTGGGAAGCAAGTCTCCTGGATCTTTGTTCTGGGTTTTCTCCTGAGGAAGTCTAAGCTATTGGGGGTGGGTGCAAGGAAATGGTCTTTCTGAGTGTCTCCTCCTTGGGGAAGCCTGGGCAAATAAACACTCTGAGGTAATCTCATGTCTGGCAAGCCCCTTTGTCCCTACTGAGAAAAAATACATCTCCAGCAGTCTCCTCCTTTCTGTTGTAAAGCCTTGGCAGTTTGCTAAAAGTTGAAAAGCAGGGTGGGAGCTTGGGGGCAGCTTTGTGTGGGAGTGTGAGCTCAACAGCCCCCCCCCCCACACACACACACACCAAATTTGGAAAGAATCTTCCAGTCCTTGTGGGAATGTGTTTGCTGGAAGAAAAAGTCTATTTCAGGAAGGGAGAATTGGGCTTGTGGATCAGTTATTGAATCTACTGTTTTTTAAAACAAACAAACAGCCTTTACTGGAGGAAGCTACAGCATTGTTTATACATATTCAGCAAGCAGTTAACTTCAGTCTGATTTTCACAAATGTATACTCTACTTCTAAACGTCTGGAGCCATAATTTTATCTTTGTGTGCATTCCCTAGTCAGCTTGCTAAAGCACTTGCCTGGAGTTGCTATTAAATCTGCCTCTCCCAACTTTTGTAGAATTTGTTTTGTTCCTTGGCCAGGACCTTTTAGCATACTTTTCATTTCTTGTGAAGCCATTTTGACACAGTATAGCAGGTGCGTATAGAAGCTTCTGTTGCCTGTAGATCACAGATATTCTTATCTAAAGCAAGATTTCAGAGGTGGTTTCTCTTGCCTGCATGTTTCTGGTTATACACTACTAATGCTGGTTCAGCAGTCAAAAGACTGTTAGGTGTCTGGGGGGGGGGTGGAGTGGCTTGTGTTCTTTACAGTTTTTAAAGTTTGTGTTCAGAAAGAGATACGTGGACAGAACTGTCTGCAATACTTAATTATATTCTGGTGTTTCTTAAATCCTAAAAAGGAAATTGACTTCTGACAACAAAGCTTTAATTTCTTTACACTCCTGCTTTGAAGTTGTAGCTGGAAAAGCATGTCTTGAACTGTACCTCCTCTGGATTTGTCACTTCAACAGCCTCCAAGCTGTAGTGTACAGTGACTTATTTTTCCAAGTTGTATATTTCTTTAAAAAACACAAAACAAAAAAACCTTAGACAACTATTGCTGCCCATTATTTTAATTTGGTGTCACTAACCAATTATAGTTCTGTTGCTCAGCTGTTACATTTTTCTTTCAATCTGCTGTTGGTGCTGCCTTAGGCTTTTTGGTAAAATCTAACTTGGAAACAGAAATTGAATTTGAGTGGTGGCTCTAAAGTCTGCTCTTGAACTGAATAATTGCCTAAGTACCTTGAGTTACAATGGTAGCTTAAAACTCATTTCTCAGTCAAATACAAAGCTTTCATTTAGACTGTTCTGGGCTTTAAAAAAAAAAAAAAGAACCCAACCTCTTAATCAGTCATTTAATTCATGATTAGAATAAGCAGGGGTCATTTTGTAGAAAAAGAGGTGCAGCAGCGGGTTAGCATAATTCATTAGCATAATTTATTTGCATATGTCACTCCCCCTAACCAGTGTTCCCTCTAAGCTGAGTTAGTGTGAGCTAGCTCACAGTTTTTTAGTCTCCATCTCACACATTTTTGTCTTAGCTCAGGAAGGATGGCTCCAGAGCAAACTAATTTATGTAGGAGCCAAACTGCATGCTTGGAACTTTAATGCCAGAGGCTCACAAAGTGAAATTTTTACTCACAGGACTCCAGAAGTGTGTCAAAAGGCAACACCCGCTGCTCAGGTTCCACTGGACTGTTTTGGATTGCTAGCTGGGGGGGGGACGCACAGGAGGCAGAGCTTGTACCTGAATAAACCTTGGTGTTAAAGGTGCCACTGGACTCTTTTGGATTGCTAGCTATGGGGGGGACACACACAGATCCACCCTCAAAGAGGAGGGAGAGCTTGTACTTGAATAAACTTTGGTCTTAAAGGTGCCACTGGACTCTTTTGGATGACTGGCAAGCGCAGGAAAGTGCATGGCTGCTCGTGGGTCAAGGAGTGTGCGTGCGGAGGATGTGCATGGCCTTGAGCAGGTAGGGGGCCAGAGTGGTAGCAGGGCAGAGGCACAGGAGGAGGCTGAGTAGGCACAGGAGGCTGGGGTAGATCTCCTTGCAGGCCTCGCAGGAGTTGCTAGGGCCTGTCTTGCAGAGGCGCCGCACCAGAGCCGGCATGAGGATGCAGAGTCTAGGCGGGTTGGGTGCCATGGCCCAGGCAGTGGCAGAGCAGCTCGAGGGCCAGCTCACAGCAGCGGGCTGGGAAAGGCAAGGGGGACTGCTGGGAGCAGGGGTGGGGCTTGCTGCATGTGCCTGCCCCGTGGGCTCCTTACTGCTGGAGCTTTGCTCTTGTGCACTCCTGCAGGAAATGAGCCCTGCTTCCAGTCATAACAATTCTATCACAGCCTTCCATGGCTCTCTGAGCATGGGCAAAAGGGATAAAAAGCAGGCCTTCCCTACAGCCTGACTCCATTTCAGTGCTAAGTTTGTGCTTGCTACTGCTGGTGGTCTGGTCTCTACCATGGATTTTTTCTGCTTCTTGATGCCTGCCCGGAAAGACATTCTTTTTGTTCAGTGTCAGGACATCTTTCAGGACTGGTTTGTCTACCGTGGGCTTTGTTTTTAACTATTATTTAAAATATTATTTCAACTCTCTTTAAAATAGCTTACCTTGATTTGGTGTTGTGCTATTTTTAAAGGGGCATAAAAGGCTTGTGTTGTTTCATTGTGTTCAATTTTCTTGCTTTGTTTTAGATTTTTCCCCCACTGTGTTTCCAATATGTTACTATTATTAAAAAATTATGTTTTAGCATATTTCTGGTTCTGTTTTACAGTTGATTTTCTATGAGTGTTTTAAAGATCTTTCTGTGTTCTGTTTTTGGGCAAATGGTTTTGTGGAGTTTGGGGCTATTCTGGTCAGTTTTTAAAAACTGCACAGCTCCAGCAGCTTCTTAAGAGAATTTCTGGTTAGGTTTAAATAATAGTTAGCGCAAAGTGATGATTTAAGTATTTTTTTTAATACAAAATAAATTCCAATATCATATTCAGGCGGGTTCATAATTCCCAAGAATCTTGGATTCTATTTCCATTTGGTTTCCAGCAATTTCTGTGTATATCTTCAGCTCAGGCATTTTGTAATGCGCACCACTATTGATTCTACTGATTTCCTGAGAAATGGCATTTTCCCCTTCCAATCAGATCCTTGCAAAGAAGGAGCTCAGGCACTCCCAGCCAATCACCTTTGAAAAGAAGCTTAAAGGAGCTGCTGTTCTCTGCTCCTTCCTTTATGGAGGCAAAGCCTTTTTTTTTCTCTGCAAGATTTTTTTTTCTCTGCAAGGAGGATCTTTGCGGGCACCTTATTCAGGGCCTTGTAGAATTGGAGCCCTTGATCTAATTTGCATGAAACTGATGGTTCTTTAGTGGGCCAGCAGCACTAGCTTCTTGCAGTTTTGGTGTCATTTGGTTGAAAAACAGTCACTACAGTGCCACCCTTGAAAAAGTCCATTCTTCCTTGCTGTGTGAAAATAAACAAAGAACAGACCACAAGAAGTAAGCAAATGCTGAGTTTTTATCTGAAAGGTTAAAAAAGTCAGTCATTGTAAGAGTAGGAAAATAAAATGAATGCAAGCAAGTTTATGCCTGCCTATCTGTCTGTCTGTCTGTCTGCCTGCCTATGAAAAGAACTGTGCCTTCTCTGAGAGGGGCTTACTTCCAGGGTCTGTAAAACTGAAGCCTTTGTACAATTTGTTTGAAATTTAGGAGGTCTATAGATTAGAACAAGGGCTCTGTACTGGTGCTATGATCTTTATAAACAGCTGCCCCAAACCTTCCCATACAGTCCATATTGGAAGTAATGATCTTGAAGCACCCCTCAGAAAACCACATGTATTTGAACCCAAGACTGCAACGCCCTACTCAAATATAAGCAATAATGGAGGGGAAATCCTCCACCAAACCCAGATATGAAAGTATATCTATATATATTTTATCTTGGCACACAACCCTAAGCCGCCCTGAGCCTGCCTTGGCAGGGAGGGCGGGGTATAAATTGAATAAATAAATAAATAATACTCTGTACAAGGTCTAGGAAATTTTGCATTAGATAAATGTTGTAACAATACAATTCATTAGAACTGTAGAAACATTTAAACCTTTTAGTGGATTGTTTCCTCCCTCCCTACTAGATGTACATTCTAAATGTGATTCATCCTTCCTCCACTATTGTTGCATTCTAAATGTAGAATCATATCTTTATCTAGAACCTAGCAGCAACCAATCTTTTTGTTTGCTTTAGTTACAACTCTATGGTTCTGTAACAACAACAATGGATTTGGAACCAATGCTGCTTCCTCTTTAAATCATCCATGTAAAACAGCTAATGAACTCAAGCAGAGGCAAAAGTCAGAGAAACATCCCTATTTCAACTGAATGATAGTTGGGTGGGAAAGCGGGCTATCTATCTGCAGTGTTCCCTCTAAGCTGAGTTAATGTGAGCCAGCTCACCGTTTTTTAGCCTCCAGCTCACAGATTTTTGTCTCGGCTCAGGAAGGGAGGGCTCCAGAGCAAACTCACTTATGCAGGATCCAAATCGCTCATTCACCACTTGAATGCCAACAGCTCACAAAGTAGGATTTTTGTTCACAAGACTCCACTGCTTAGAGGGAGCATTGTCTGTCTGTTCATTTTCTCTCCTGCCTTTCCTCCAAGGAGCTCAGAGTACTCCTTGCCTCCAATTTATCCTCAAAACAACCTTGAGATAGGTTAAACTGAGAGGAAAGATCACCCATTGATTGCCAAGTGAAAGCAAATAACTACTGTACCACACTGGTATAAAGTTACTCACCAAATGGTTACCATGATAACCTCAAGTCAAGGCTAGGCATGAGGTACAGCCACTTGAGCCAGTGCCCCTACAATATGTCTGTTTTTGCTTGATGTTCTAAGGCTTTTTGGTGTCCTGGGCAAACCTTGGAGCTTCATGTTTTCTTCCTTCCTAATGGCAGGGCCAAAACTACTTTCACCTACATTATACAAGTGTTCTTTTGATGCTGGTGCTTAATCAGTGATCAACATGTGCCTTAAAACTTTGCAGAATTTCAGAAAGTTGGTACTTTTTAATTTAATACTCTTTTCTGATCTTTTTGTCAGTCACAATGTTCAAACTTAATTAGCAAATGCTTGAAAGAGGATAGAACAGTAAGGTATTAGAATTATGCTAAAGGGTAAGTGAATACAGTGGAGACTTCTTAAATTGCATAGCCTTGGTATACAGTAAATCTATTTCTTTGCAGGGTTTTCAAACTAAACTGTTCCATTAAGTACAACATTGATTAACAATATAGTCAACCTGAAGAAAACAGATTTGCTTAAGTATATTAATTAAAGGTAAGCAAATTGCTTTACTTACATGAATTTAGAATTTATTGGCAAAATTGACTAGGAGAATGTTTAAAACACAAATACATTTCTGGGTGAATAAATAAAGATACATATAACCATAGTTAAAATTTAGCTGTGTTAGAGTAAATTAATTTATTAAAAAAAATCTTATGAGAATGTAGTTTTCCCAAGTGGTTGCCCCCGAAATAGTCAGCACAATTTAGTAGGGAATTATATATCAGCAAGTGGAGACCTGCAAGAAACTTGTGGGATAGTTATCCCATTCCTCACACCTTTGCTTCCTCCCCTCTCCCTGTACCTCTCTCATACTCTTTCTCCCTTCTGCCCCCCCTTCTTTCTCTCTCTCCTCCATGTATGTTGCTTCCTCTCTCTTTCTGAACTGTCAACATTCTCTTTGTTTTTCTGCTTCCCCACATCATCACTCTTTCTCTTTCTGCCCTCCACTCCATCACTCTCTCTTTCTGCCCTCATCACTCTCCCAGCCTCCTGCCTGCTTCCTCTCCCCCCACAGCAGCAGTGGCAGCATTCTGGGAATCACAAATTTCCCAGCTACAGAGATCAATTCACCTTAGGGCTGTCAGTTCCAAGTTGGAAAATCCCTGGAGATTTAGGTGTGGAGCCTTGGGACAGTGAGGCTTGGGGAAGCAAGCAACCTCAGCCATAGGTGTAATGCCATAGGCTCATCCCTCCAAAGCAGCCATTTTATCCAAGGTAACTGATCTCTTTCACCTGAACAACACTAATTCTTGGTGATCTCCAGCCTTTACCTGGAGGCTGGCAATGGTAGTTCTCATGGAGGAAATGGCTGGTTTGGAGGTGGAGTCTATGGCATTATACTGGTCTGAAGCTCCTCCTCAAACCACACCCTCTCCAGGCTCCACTCTTCAAATGTCCAGGAATTTCCCAACCTGGAGGTGACAACACAATTTCCTTCCCACCCAACAGTCAACCTACCTTTTTCTGCCTTTCTGTCTTCAGCTTTCCGTCTCCACACCCCTCCCCCACAGCCTCTACCTAGGAAAATTATAGTCTTTCTCCACAGTAGAGACCAAAGCAGCTTACATTATTCTCTCCTTCTTTTTATCTGCACAACAACCCTGTGAGATTGGTTAGGCTGAATGTATGTGACTGGACCAAAAGTCAGCTTCCACTGCAAGATGGGGATCTGAACCTGGGTCTCGCAGACCCTAATCTGAGGCTCTAACTGTTACATCACACTGGCTTTCATAGGGTGGCTGCTGATGAACAGTAGCAAGCAGCTGGGCTTACGTGAGTCATGCAAATCAGGTGGTATCAAGTCACCCAGAGGGTGCTGCTTAGGGATGCTAGCCCCTAGGTGGGACCTGGGGATCCTCTGGAATTACTGCTCATCTCCAGACTACAGAGATAACTTCCCATTGAGAAAATGGATTCTTTGGAGGGTGGACTCTATGGCATTGTACCTCACTGAGGTCCCTGCCCTCTCCAAACTCCACCCCCAAATCTCCAGGAGTTTCCCAGCCTGGATCTGGCAACCTCACCCCCCATCCCCTGCCAGTGGCCGAGGGGGGGACCTGCCAACCCTAGACTGCTGCCAGGCCTAGGGTTGCCAACCTCTAAGTGGGGCCTGGAGACCCCCTCCCAGAATTACAACTGAACTCAAGACAGCAGAGATCTGTCTCCCTGGAGAAAATGGCTGCTTTGGAGAGTGGACTTTTTGGCATTGGGGCTTCTCCCTTCCCCAAACCCAGCCTTCCTTACAGTCTATCTTAAAACCTCTAGGAATTCCCCAGTCTGGCCCTGGCAAGCGTTGTCAGACCTGGCCCCAAGACTCCCTCCCTCCCTCAAAGGCCAAAATAGGCCAGGAAAGGGCCCTTCCCCCACCCTTTTACTGACAAAGCCAGTTAGAAGCCTCCCCCCAGAATGTTCTAATCACTCACCATTGATGCCTGGAGTTAGATCCCTGCAGAGGCCATTTCAAAAAGTATTGGTGGGAATTCAACCGTCCCTGAAAGGATTTTTTTTTACTTTTTGGATTTTTCTGCAAACCCAGGAAGTTTACTATGTAGGAAAAGCTGTTGGGGGAGAGTGAGCCCTCTGTTGGAAGAAATAATTATCTGCACAAAAAGCCTCTCTGGGAATTAGAATATCCTGTCCTTATATATAAACGTGTTTTCGCTTGGCAACATTCTATGCTTGCCAAAATCAGTTGGCTGCCTGAACTGCCCATCAGAAGGTGTGCCTGAGTCCTGCCCACAGAACCAGCTTCTGCCAAAACTCCAATCTGAACAGTTTACCTCAGCAGCCGAGCAGCCATTTGCCTGTCCAGGCTTCTTCAGCCACCTGGAGAAGATTAGTGGAGGAGCAGCTGTGGCTGTTTGCCTGCCGACCATTCTTCAGCCCTCGGGAGAGCCTTGCAGCAGGTAGGGCCCATCTCCCCCCCAGCTAGCTTCTGAGGGGAGCTACAGAGCCTGCCTGGGGGAGAGGCCCACGGTCAGCCAGCCTGGGCTGGTGGGGCCTGCCGGGGGGTGGGAGGCCTGCAGCAGGCCTGCCTGGGCAGACCGGGCCTTTCTTGGGGGGAGAGGCCCGCGGCTGGCCTCGCTGGGCCAGTGAGGCCTTGCCTGGTGAGGCCGCGGCTGCCCTCAATTGGCCAGCGGGACCTTGCCAGTTGTCTTCTCTTCCTCCCTCCCTTCCTCACCATCTCTTTGCCCTCTCTGCCTCCCTCTTTCTCTTCCTTCCTTCCTCCCCATCTCTGCCTTCTTTCCCTCTGTTCCTCCCTCCCTCTTTCTCTTCCTCCCTCCCCATCTCTTTCCCTTCTTTCCCTCCCTCTTTCCCTTCTTTCCCTCCCTCTTTCCCTTCCATCCTTCATTTCTTTCTCCCCATATCTTTGCCTTCTTTTCCTCCCTCTTTCCCTTCCTTCCTTCCTTCCTTCCATCCATCCTTCCTTCTTTCCTGTTACTGATTTTGTGAATTCTGCACACTTTTACTTCAAAGGAAGTCTCTCTGAGTTCAGTAGGATGCTCTGATGCCAGCCCTCCAAGCCACTGCGGGTTCAGTGGCCAGGTTACAGCACTGCTCCTGAGGATTTCTTTCCCACACGCAGCTGGGGCAGCGTTGGCCAGCCAGTGCAAGCAAGGCTCCTTCCCCCAGTCGGAAGGGCTTGGGAGGCTGTGAGGCCAGCTCTGGCTCTGGTTGCCTCAGCCCACTGGTAATTTCTTCAACAGACATTGTAGCAGGTGGGGAGCCAGGGGTGCATACACCATCACCCCCACTCTCTTTGCTACACAGAGGCCACCAATACGACTGGAGCATCAGAGCCCAGGATCTGATTCTGTCTTAGCCAGCTGTGTGTGTTCTTACAAACAGGGGACTGAGGTCTGATTCAGGATACAGTGGCTCCATGTGTTCTCTCTCTACAGGCCCAGGGGTCTGATCACTTGACTGAACTTCTGACCATGCAATCCAATAGCAGATGAAGTCTTGCAGGACTGCGGATCAAACCCAGTTCACTGTGCAAACCCCAAAAACATTGATACACACTTTGGCCACAGCAGCCAACATCTTTAGACAAAAGAACCCCACTGTCTCATAGATGCAGCATCCATCCTTGGTAGGTGGCATCACTTACTGCTGTACTTTCCACAGACAGCACCTCAGATTCTGAGACCCATGAACAGCACAGGAGACTGAAACCACTGTAAACAGACACACTGTATGTGTTACAGGACCAGGTAAGTGGACCAGACATGGGGACAATGTACCAGTACAAGAATGCTCTCCTACACTTTTCTGTGCATGGTTTTCAGATTGATGGTCCTGTGGCCGCGACATCTTTAGACCAAAACACTGTTTGTCTCAGCGATGCTGCATCCATCCTTAGTGACTAATAGCACTTACTTCTTTACTTTCTAGAGACAACACTTCACATTCAGAGAACCACAAAAAACCATGGGAGACTGAGACAACTGTGAAAAGACACACTGTACACGTTACAGGACCAGGGAAGTGGACACGACATACATCCTTGGTGGTTGACATCACTTAATGTTTTCCTTCTACAGACAACACTTCAGACTCAGTGAACCATGACAACCACATGAGATTCAGACAGCTGTGAACAGACACACCGTACATGTTACAGGACCAGGTAAGTGGACACGACATGGGGAAAGTATTCCAGTACAAGAATGCCCTCCTGCACATTTCTGTGCATAGTTTGCAGAATGATGGTCCTATGGGCATGAGATCCTTAGACAACCTCCCCCAATGTCTCATAGATGCAGCAGTTACTTCTTTACTTTCTACAGACAACAATTCACATTCAGAGAACCACAAAAAATCAAGGGAGACTGAGACAACTGTGAAAAGACACAGTGTACACATTACAGGACCAGGTAAGTGGACACGACATGGGGAAAGTGTTCCAGTACAAGAATGCCCTCCTGCACATTTCTGTGAATGGTTTGCAGAATGACGGTCCTGTGGGCACGAGATTGGTAAAGAAAAAAAAAAACAACGTCTCATGGATGCAACATCCATCCTTGGTGGCTGACATCACTTAATGCTTTACTTTCTACAGACAACACCATCCCAGCCCTAAACTACCTTGCTGGAAAACATTCCTCAGCCTCCCTTCTCTACCATAAAAGACAACTTTCAAAACTATAGACACTTCACAACACTCATTTTCCAAGACTCCTCCTTCTCATTCCCACATAACCTACTGAGGCTTTCATCACGACCACTCGCTTTCAACCACCTTCCCTTGAGACCTCTGCAGGATGGACAGTGTGACCACAACCACATGGAATGACATGGACATCCAACATAAAATGACTTTGCAGACTGCCCAGTTGTTGACACTACTCCACAGACCCCCGTGTGCAACATTTTCTGGCCCATATTGTGTGACCTTGGACACTGGCTATTGTGTAACATAATGTATGCGAGACTTTACTTCCACATTTGAATCTTTCACTTACAGACTGCTAATATTTACTTTACCACTTTCCAGCCTATGCATTTGTTACACATCACATCTTTCTAGAGCTCATTGTATTGCTTTCACAACAGGCTTTACTGTCAGTTAGATATATAAGTACAATCAGGCAAATGGCACTTTTCAAGGATTTGGAATTCACTGTGCAAACAGACAAATATTGCACATTCTATAATCATTCCCAAATAGGGCAGAACTGAATTTTATTTGCGTCTATGAGCATGATATTATTCTCACACTCAGTATGAATTCTAATTAGATATTAGTCATAGTGATAAATGAGAGACAAGTTATAAGATACTACTGTAAGAAAGAGTTACACTGTTGATTGCAGAAGCTGTAATAATGACAAAAATAGCATTTCATTGGCATAAACATTAATTAATGCCTTAATGCCATAATGTCATTTTGAATGCCTTTAAGATGATTTCACTTTGTCAGCATCAAACTTGCAATATATATAAATATTACTGGTCAATAATGATTAAACTTTTCATTTTTCTTCTAGTTTTAATCTGATGTTGCTAGTGATGTTTAATTAAGAGTAATTAAAATGATTTTCCATGCTTACATTTGAGTAGAATAGGACTTCTCTATATTCATAGCAAATACATCAGAATAGGTAGTGGTCATTCTCACAGTTATTTTCTGGACATAGACAGGGCCGGCTCCAGGTATCTGCCTAGGGCGCAGATCCCAACCTCTCGGTTGGTCCTAGAGAACCAGCCATGCCGCCCCCCCCTCCTTTCCCCCCCGGGAGGAGGGGGAGGGCGGGCAAGCTGTGCCCTGGCTGAGTGCTCTGCAGCAGCGGCGGCAGCAGCGGGGAGTCTGCCTCCACATCCTCCCCCCCAGGGAGGAGGGGAGGGCGACTTGCGCCCTAGCCAGGCGCTTTTCAGTGGCGGCGGCAGTGGGCGCCCGGTTAGGGCGACGGGGGGCTTTTTTGGGGGGAGCGGGGTGCCATTTGGCACCCCTGAAGCCGGCGCGCCCTAGGCGAGTGCCTAGTTTGCCCAGTGGGCGATCCGGCCATGCCTGACCCTCCTTACAGGGATACCGCCTCACCTCTGCCTAGTCAGCCACCGTCCGCTGCTCAGGGAAGGTGGGCTGCATCTCCTAGCCCCCCCCCACTCACTCCACCAGAGCCAACCCCGGTGACTCCTTCCTCGCCCGCCCAGAGCACCCAGAGAAGCGGGGAGGAGCCACAGCTCCGGCAGGGCCGGCTCTATGCAGATGAGATGCTGTCAGGGCCATCTCCAGGTATTTCTGCACCCTAGGTGGCGCAGATCCCAACCTTCTGGTTGGGCCTGGAGACCCAGCCATGCCGCCCTCCTGCCTCTCCCCCCCAGGGAGGAGGGGGAGGGTGGGCAAGCTGTGCCCCGGTTGGGTGCTCTGCAGCGGTGGTGGTGATGGCGGGGAGTCCCCACTGGCCGCTGCCGCCTCCCCCCCAGGGAGGAGGGGGAGGGTGACTTGCACCCTAGGTGGGCACTTTTCGGTGGTGGCAGCAGCAGGGAGATCCTGCTGGCTACTGCCAGTTGCCTCCTCCTCCTTCCCCTCCCCCCAGGGAGGAGGGGGAGAATGACTTGCACCCTAGGTGGGCACTTGGCAGCAACCGCCACTGGCCACCTCCTCCTCCTCCCCAGGGAGGAGGGGGAGGGCGACTTGCGCCTTAGGTGGGCACTTGGTGGCGGTGGTGGCAGCAGGGAGATCCTGCTGGCCGCCACCAGCCGCCTCCTTCTCCTCCTCCCCCCCGGGAGCAGGGGGAGGGGAACTTGCGCCCCCCCACTCGCTCCGCCAGAGCCAACCCCAGGGAGGAGGGGGAGGGCGGGCAAGCTGTGTCCTGGCTGGGCGCTTTTCAGCAGCGGCGGTGGTGGGTGCCTGGTTAGGGCGGTGGGGGGGGGCTTTTCAGGGGGGAGTGGGACACCATTTGGCACCCCTGAGGCTGGCACGCCCTAGGCGAGCGCCTAGTTTGCCCAATGGGCAATCCAGCCATGGACATAGAGAGCTGGCTTTGTTTTTTCCCTGACATTCTCTTCTTGGAAAAAGTGTACGAAAGTATTTTAGGTGATTTGATTGGTAAAGACTGACTGTAACTTTCAACAGGAACATGGTTTGATATGTAACTGGGAGAATATTTCCAATTTTGGATGTTTTCAAAATTCAAAGATAGTTTTTTTACAGGGTATTATACAGCTCTTTTCATACAGAATTTGTTTATAGTCAGCTCCTTTATGCATTCAGTGTCAGTACAATAGCAACAATGCACCTCAGTTCTAGTCACACAAGTCCCAAAAATTCTGAAACACTCCCTATTGTAAAGCATGAGCTACATCTGTATTACAACCCCACCCCTAGCCTTTTAATGAAACCCATTCTTACTTATGGCAAAGACAGAGGTCTTTATCAAGAGGCACTGCCTTGCAAGTTGTCAAGTTGTCCTCATTCCTCTTGCACCAGTGGAAAACCTAGTAGGATACAACCCCAGACATTATTTATTTTGAAGAGCCAGCATGGTATAGTGGCTAGAGTGTCAGACTAAGATCTGGGAGACCCAGCTTCATTCCCACTCTGCCATGCAGACTTGTTGGGTAAACCTGAATCAGTCAGACATCCCCATCCTAACTTCACAGGGTCGCTGTGAGGACCAAAATGGAGAAGGATAGAACATTGTAAACCACTGTGGATCCCCACAGGGAAGAACAGTGGAGTATTTAAGTAGCAATTTCCATGGAGTTTAGTTAGTTTTATTGGGGGTTAAATTTTTAAAATTTTTAAAATTTGTATATTGAATCTTTCTGGAAATGTTTCCCTCACTCATGTGAGATGCTATTAAAAATAAAGCAAAATCCTTTTGGTTAAAGAACTGTAGAAAATGTAGGTGGATAACTTGAACTATACACAACAGGGACTTGTTTCTCCCATACAAATATTTGCCTCAAAGAACCTAGAAGCAACAAAATGAAGAAGGAGTAGGAAGAACTAATGTCTTTTTTCCCACAGCAATGTATTTTTTTTAGGAACTAGAGAGGAACAATATCAACAGTGAAAAAATTAGAAAATCAGCCATGGTCTTCAGTATTGCAGTACTTCAGTGTATGTTTAAGAAGCAGTTGTAGATTTGATATTTGTTGTCTCTATTAACCCAATGATATTCTTAGAATCAGACTCTATAATAGCAAACCAGACAGCTTGCAAACACATGCAGCCCCTCATTTAAAAAAAATATCAGACTCAATAGGCATTGCACATCCACTTCCTTTAAGATAATGTTTTGGAATAATTGGAAGAGCTAATTCACGTAGCAGTTGATCCATGATGAGATTCAGTTCCCTGCTTCAAGCCAGGTGTATCTATTGTGCACCAGCTGAGACAAAGCAGAGGTGGAAGAGTTCTGGGCAGTTATGCCAAGTTTTGTCTAATGCCCACAAAGGCATAGCTCTTCTTCCTTCAGCTTCACCCCTTCTTAGACAACAGTGTGTTGTGGAGTGGCCCACTATCAGAAACAGGGCTGTCAGCTGCATCAATTATTCCCTGCTCAGACCACACCAAAACCTGACAAATCTGTCCTCACTAAAGCTGTGTCCTGATTTTCCCAATTTCAGAGTGTCTGTTTCATCATTCTTTCCTCTCTTTCTGGCTGGGACCCACTCTAAGTAACATTCCCTATTTTCCAGGTTTTCATAAATGGGTGGATCTATCTGCACTAGTGATTCCATAACAGCAGTTTCCAACAACAAAGCTATTTGCAGTTACTGTTAAAAAAAATACATTACCTTATTCTATACATAATGTTTACAACAATCTTGGAAAGTAACTGGATAACTGCAGAACTGACAATTTTGTAATATCAAAGGAGTTAAGTTCTTATCAATACAGCCATACAAAGACAACCTTTAGTTGTTTTCCTTAAAGTATTCAGAGCTTGAATATTCTAACACTCCAAGTTTAAAACAAAAACCCAAAACTATAGATGAAGATACATGCAAAGCAATTATGTTAATCAAATCCTTTTTTGCTAATGCAAGAAGTTAAGTACTAATTCCTTATGCTTAAGAAAGGCTAATGTGCTATTTTCTTTGATGTGCTGCTAATAGGAAGATTCTTAGATAGATAAGGCTATCATATGTCTTTAAGTTAAAATTAGCATGCAAATGAAATGTCAAAGGAGAGTGCAACTATTTAGGGGAATAGAAAAGGAGCTGGAGGTATGTAAAATGCCATACAATCCTAAGGAGAGATACACTTTTCCAAGTCAATTAAATCAGTTGGCTTAGAAGTAGGGATGTGTGTTTGGATATTTCTAGTCCATAACTTAAATCGGCCTTAGAAGATCGTTGTCAAGGCTAGGAGACATCTGTAAAGAAGAGCACTTAAAAATAAACTACTCAAAGACCAAGGTGATGGTCTTTGGAAACAGGAGGCAATCCTTTCACTGGGCAATAGACAGTATCCCAATTGAGCTTTAAATATCTGGGAATTACCTTCAGTGACACGCTCTCTTGGAAGGCTCATATAGAAACAACAAAAATAACAGCTTTCTACTCATTAGGGGCAATTTTAAAATTTTACCGTACAAAAGGGGGCTTTCTGATAGACCCAGCCCTGAAGCTTTTCCAGAGCAAGACAATCACCCAACTTCTTTATGGTGTTGAGGTATGGGGCTGGAACGATTCCACCATTGCCAGCCTGGAGATAATTCATAACCTTTTTATGAAAAGGCTGCTAACAGTACCAACAAACACCTCAGCAGCTTTGTTAAGAGCTGAATTCGGCCTTCCCTCTCTACGGGTGCGTGCTCATAAAGCTTTTTATAACTATTGGCACAAATTGAAGAGAGCACCTATAGATCACCTTTCAAGCAGCTGTTTCCTAGCTTGCCTAAAAGACCTCAAATGGGTATCCAAATACAACAGTGTATTGCAAATATATAACCTTCTGGATGTAATCCATGGGCCATTTCAGACTGACTTTAATGGAAAGGAGCAAAAATACATCCAGGAAGCTACCCAAAATAGACGAGTCATCCAAGAAAATACAAAGCTGAAGAAATAAATAAATAAATAAATAAAGATCTCATTCAGCAAACTACGTTCTGCACTAACTTCAATCTGCTTCCAATCAATGCAATCAGCAATGCCTGAAGGTCGTTATACCAACATGCCTCTTGCCCAGTGTCTCTACCCATGTGGAGATCCAGTGCCAGAAGATCTGTGCCATTACCTGTTATTCTGTCCACTCTACAAATCCCCTAGGAACACATTTCTAGACCCAGTCTTGGCCTCCTTAGGTACTAGAACAGAAACTGAAAAATTCTAGTTCTATTAGCAGATGTAGAGGCCGAGATTTCATACAAGGTGGCCTTCTTTGCCTTCACTGCAGAGAAAATTCAGAAGAAAATAGTAGCAGTACCATTGCTTGATTACCAACGGAAGTGTGGATGGGACAGATGGAATTATTATAATGTTTTATTGTGTCGTAACTTAGTTTTTAGATTGGGAAGGACTAGAGATCTGTTCAAGAAAATTGGAGAAATCAAGGGAACGTTCCATGCAAAGCTGGCCATGATAAAGGACAAAAACGGTAGGGACCTAACAGAAGCAGAAGAGATTAGGAAAAGATGGCAAGAATACACAGAAGAACTATACAAGAAGGACCTCAATGTCCTTGACAACCACGATGGTATAATCACTGACCTCGAGCCAGACATCCTGGAAAGCAAAGTTAAATGGGCCTTAGAAAGCATTACTAACAACAAAGCTAGTGGAGGTGATGGTATCCCAGCTGAGTTATTCAAAGTCTTAAAAGAAGATACTGTTAAAGTGCTGCTCTCAATTTGCCAACAAATTTGGGAAACACAACAGTGGCCACAGGATTGGAAAAGGTCAGTTTACATTCCAATCCCAAAGAAGGACAATGTCAAGAAATGTTCAAACTATCGCACAATTGCACTCATTTCACACGCTAGCAAGGTCATGCTCAAAATCCTACAAGCTAGGCTCCAACAGTACGTGGATAGAGAATTGCCAGAAGTACAAGCTGGGTTTCGAAGAGGTAGAGGAACTAGAGATCAAATTGCCAACATTCGCTGGATTATGGAGAAAGCAAGAGAGTACCAGAAAAACATCTACTTCTGCTTCATTGACTATGCTAAAGCCTTTGATTGTGTGGATCACAAGAAATTATGGCAGGTTCTTAAAGATATGGGAGTACCGGACCACCTCACATGTCTCCTGAGAAACCTGTATAAGGGTCAAGAAGCAACAGTTAGAACCGGATATGGAACAACTGATTGGTTTAGCATAGGAAAAGGAGTACGACAAGGATGTATATTGTCACCTTGCTTATTTAATTTATATGCAGAGTACATCATGCAAAATGCTGGCCTGGATGAATCACAAGCTGGAGTTAAGATTGCTGGGGAAAAGATCAATAACCTCAGATATGCAGACGATACCACTCTGATGGCAGAAAGTGAAGAGGACTTAAAGAGCCTCTTGCTCAGGGCGAAAGAGTGCAAAAGTGGGCTTGAAGCTCAACATCAAAAAAACTAAGATCATGGCATCTGGCCCCATCACTCCTTGGCAAATAGAAGGGGAAGTCGTAAAAGTAGTGACAGACTTCACGTTCCTAGGATCCCAGATCACTGCAGATGGTGACTGCAGCCATGAAATTAAAAGACGCCTGCTCCTTGGGAGGAAAGCGATGGCAAACCTAAACAGCATGATAAAAAGCAGAGACATCACCTTGCCAACAAAAGTCCGCATGGTCAAAGCAATGGTATTCCTCGTAGTAATGTATGGCTGCAAGAGTTGGACTATAAGGAAGGACGAGCGCCGAAGAATAGATTTTTTTGAACTATGGTGCTGGAGAAGACTCTTGAGAGTCCCTTGGACTGCAAGGAGATCAAATCAGTCAATCCTAAAAGAAATCAACCCTGATTGTTCCTTGGAAGGCCAGATCCTGAAGCTGAAGCTCAAATACTTTGGCCACCAAATGAGAAGGGAGCATTCACTGAAGAAGACCCTGATGCTGGGAAAGATTGAAGGTCAAAGAAGAAGGGGACGGCAAAGGATGAGATGGTTAGACAGTGTCATTGATGCAACGAACATGAAATTGAGCAAACTTCAGCAGACAGTGGAAGACAGGAGGGCCTGGCGTAATCTGGTCCATGGGGTCGCGAAGAGTCGGACTCGACTGTGCGACTGAACAACAACAACTTAGTTTTTAATTCTTCTGGTTTTAGAAGTTTATACAGATGTTATTGTTATATTGTTCTGTCATTGTAATGGCCTATGGCTAAATGCAATAAACTGAAACCTGAACCTGATATTTCTAGTCCTAATATATCTCTGAAAATACCTTATTGGTATTTTTTGTATATATTTGGATATCTGTAGCAATATTCACATTTTACAACATTCTGATAACCAGGTCCTGAAAAATTCTGGGAATGTTCAGAACTGGCTTTTCAAGGCTCCCAGGTCTGTTTTTCTTCCAGAGGAAAGGGCACAGGAGAAACAGGAGCCAATAATATTCCACAGAAAGAAGATACAGGAAACAAACAGGTAGGTAACCTATCCAATTGTCAATTTACAGAATCAGAAATTTCTGTTTTAAAAAAAAGGACTTTCATTTGTCCCTACCACCCAGCATGATGATTTTAAACTTATGGTGGAGATGCAACATCTTTTTCGGAAAATAAGACTGGCTGATTATTTTAAGAATAATACTGATGAACCTATTGGACAGGTGGTAAAGTTTAAGCCAAAATCTACCTTCAGTCCACCCTCCCCAAACCGTAGAGTTTTAGCCCTTCAGGAGTTGGTTACGGAGGATATAAATAAATTGTATGAAACTAATAGAAAAATCTGGCATAATGTTAGCCAAATTGCCTTATTTCATTAATAAATGTGAGGAATTATGAGCATTAAATGGCAAAAGGCATTAATTATAGGACCATAACCTGTGTATACAAGAGTTGGAGTTCCCAGGACCCAGGAATAGACGCTGAGTCTATATTGCTAAAGCTGTGGTTTCTTTACTGAAAGTTCTTCAAGCCTACAACAGAAAATCAAGCATTCACTCACACAATACAGAACTAAGAATATAGAAAAGAAAAATACAGAGACATTTGCATGAGCAGGAAGTATTGTTGGTTGGGAGATACTTTACCTGTCCAGTGTGACTCTGCAGCAACATACGTGGAAAGGTCCCAAACAGCACAAGAATCGAACCAGCAAATAGGGTAGGGTTAAGACAAATTACTCAACTCTTACTTTGCATAGGTCTTTAACTGTAAGGCAAGCTGTATACAAACTGAATGCAGGGTATATGAAGGAAGGAGGAACTGCCAGTCCAAAGTAAGTAAGGACATGGTTAGAGAGCATCTAGCTGCCTTAAATACTTTCAAATCTCTAGGGCTGGATGGCTTGCATCCCAGGGTGCTAAACGAAATTGCAGATGTTATTTCAGAGCCTCTGGCTCTAATCTTTAAGATGTCCTGGAATACTGGTGTTGTGCCGGAAGACTGGAGAAGAGCAAATGTTGTCCCCATCTTCAAGAAGGGAAAAAAGATGGACCCAGGAAATTACAGGCCTGTCAGTTTGACATCAATACCTGGAAAAATTCTACAGCAGATTATTAAACGCTTTGTCTGTGAGCACCTTGAATGGAATGAATTAATTGGTAATAGCCAGCATGGGTTTATCAAGAATAAGTCATGCCAGACCACCCTTATTAGATGACCTGCAAGGTCCCTTCCAACTCTAACATTCTATGAGATGCAAGAGCAAGAGAGAGCAAGCAAAGACACAAGGCTCTCCTTATATACCTGAAAATGTGACCTGAGGCAGGGGCTTATTTAGTCACCTGGTCCCCAGGAAATATTAACAAAACTTAAACTAAGAATGGGGTAGAAAAGGGATTAATGGTTGGGCAATTGTAAACGTAAGGTTCAGCAGGAAAGGGGATTGAGAGACCTCTGGGGAAAGGGGATTGAGACAAAGGAGAGAAAGAAGAGCACCAATCACATTGCAGGGCTGGTGCTTCAGATTAATGGCCAGATGTTTGACAGCAGTGTTATCTTGATGGGTGGCAGGAAGGCTTTACTGGCTATTGTCTGCAGCTGGGCACATCCTTTTGTCTTAGGCTGGAGAGGAATGTGTGTTTCTTCTGGTGATGTTAATGTGTGAAGGTGGTAGTGGGGGGGAATGTCTGTGTGATGGAAAAAGGAGTTTCTCATGGCTTCTGTGCAGGAACATCTTGTTGCCTTTTTTACAGAGCATGGCTTCCTTCTGTGATCTGCTGCTGTTTCTGTGTGCATGGAGGTCAGGGCTGTTGGTCTACATCCTGGTGCTGGCAGAAGGAGGTGCAGGAGCAGGAGGTTTCTTTTTTTTAAAAAAAAAATATTTATTTATTCCATTTTCCACCATCTTACAAACTTTTCAACATCAACGATAGCATACATTTTAAGAGTCATTACAACATTTGAACATTGGTTATTACATTTTTCTGATTCTAATTTACACTTTTTAACCAGTTATATACCTTCAACCATCTTTTTCCTTGTAAATCCTGATCTTTAGCCTGAAGCTTTAAACTCAAATTATCCATTTGCGCTAGCTCAAGGAGCTTTACTATTAGTTCCTCTTTGGAAGGTATTCTATCCGTTTTCCAATTCTTAGCCAGTAATAATCTTGCAGCCGTTATTATATATACTAATATGTATACATCCTGTTTACCATAACCTTTGGGAATTATATTCAATAAATATGTTTCTGGTGTTAACACAACGTCTATCTTTAATATTTCATATACAATTTTATGTATCATTTTCCAGTATGCTTGTACTTTGCTACACTTCCACCACATATGGTAAAAGGTCCCCACATTTGCCTTGCACTTCCAACATTTGTTGGATACTTGCGCATAACACCTAGCAATTTTGTCTGGGGACCAGTACCATCTGTAGAACATTTTATAAATATTTTCTTTATACGATACAGCTCTCATAAATTTTACAGTTTTCCAAATTGTGTTCCACTGCTCTATTTCTATTTCCTTTCCTATATCCTGCATCCAAGATATCATTACAGTTTTAATATTTTCATCAAGCTCGAACTCATCTAATAAAAATCTGTAAAGTTTCTGGACTAGTTTGTCACTGGATGATAACCAGATTTTGTCAAGTTGCGTATTCCCTTCATCAAAACCGATTACTTTGTCTTTACTATGTCTGTCATGTAATAGTGCACGTTCCCACCATGATAACTTGATTAGATGTACTTTTTCCAGTTTTTCTTCTGTTTTTAAAGCGTTATTTTTTTCCAACAATATATTATAGTTGGCTTTCTTACTTTCCGTCATAAGTGATGGTTTTACAAAGGCTTCCAAGGGTGATACCCATCTTGGTGTTTTCCTATAGAATCTCTCTTTTATTCCACTCCAGATTTTATTTAAAGCTCCCCTTATTACATGTTGATTAAATATCGAATGAACTTTCGCCTTTTCATACCACACATATGAGTGCCATCCCATGTAGAGATCGTGACCCTCTAATGCCAATGTTCTCTCATCCTCTAACACAATCCACTCTCTTATCCAGGTAAGCGCACATGATTGATCATACAATGACCAATTCGGTACACCCATCCCACCCTTTTCCTTTCTATCCTGAAGGACTTTTGATTTTATTCTTGCTCTTTTATGAAGCCAAATAAATTTCCTAGTAACCCTATCTAATTCCTCCAGGAATTTCAGGTTCTTTAATACAGGTATATTTTGGGCTAAAAATAAAAATCTTGGCAGTATGTTCATTTTTATTGCTGCAATTCTGCCCAAAAAAGATAGCGGTATATCCTTCCATCTCGATAGGTCTTTCTTAATATCATCCAGTAATTTATGATAGTTGTCCTCTATCAAGGAGCTCGCTCTGTTGGTTATATAAATGCCCAGATATTTCACTTTTTTCACTATCTCCATGGAAGTTATTTTTTGAATTTCCTGTGTGGTATCCGGTTGACAATTTTTGGTTAACAATTTCGTTTTTTGGAGATTTATCTTAAGACCAGCTACTTGTCCATAGGATTGGATATCCTCCATCAATATTTTAATAGATTTTTGCGGACGTTCCACTATAAATAGCAAATCATCCGCAAAAGCCAAAAGCTTGTATTCTTCCCCTTTCACTCTCAAGCCCTTTATCTTTTGATTATTTCTTACTGCATTATTTAATGATTCCAACGCAAAAATAAATAGTAGTGGGGACAACGGACAACCTTGTCTTGAGCCTTTCTGTATTCTTATATTATGCGTTAAGTCTCCATTTACTAGGATTTTAGCATACTGCATAGTATATATTGCCTTTATCATAGACCAGAAATAACTTCCACAGTCTGAGATGACAAGTTTTTGTAATAGAAAGCTCCATGATAGGTTGTCAAACGCTTTCTCTGCATCAAGAAACATCAAAACCGCTTCTTTCTCCGGATGTGACTCATAATATTCTAAAATATTAATAACTGTACGCATGTTATTCTTGATTTGTCTTTTCGGCAAAAAGCCCATCTGATCTCTGTGTATTGTTTGCGCTAGTACCTTTTTTAGCCTATGGGCTAATATATTAGTAAATATCTTATAGTCCAAATTTAAAAGTGATATAGGTCTATAATTTTTAATTTCGGATCCATCTGAGTTCGGTTTGGGTATTAGTGTGATAAGGGCATGATTCCACGATTCAGGTATTTTTCCTGATTTTCCAATTTTTTGGAATAAATCTTTTAACGACGTATCTAGTTGTTCCAAAAATATCTGATAAAACTCTGCCGGGATGCCATCTGGACCTGGTGATTTTCTTCTTTTTTGCCTTTTAATCGCTTCTACAATCTCACATGGCGTAATTACCTCATTCAAAATCTTTTTATTTTGGTCACTGAATTTAGTATAACTTCCATTTTGTAGATATTCTTCAATTTTACTTTCTTCCTGTGATTCTTGATTATATAGTCCGTTATAGTATCTTTCCACTATGCTTTTGATTTCTTGAATGCTATACTTTTCTTCCCCTTTTTCATTTTTAAGTTTGACGATAGTACGCTTTTCTCTTTCCTTACGGAGTTTGTAGGCTAACCATCTGTTAGGTTTATTTATATTTTCAAAGTAGTATTGCTTAGTAAGTTCAATTTTCCTAGCTATCTCATTATTCAAGAGTATACTCAATTTATGATGAAGCAAATATAGTTTAACTTTATAGTTTATTGGGTTTATAGCATTTTTCATTTTGGATTCTTCTACTCTAATTTGCTCCACTAACATTCCATATTTCTTTTTGGTTTGCTTATTTTTCCATGCACTTTGACAAATGAACCACCCTCTAATAAATGCTTTAAATGCATCCCAAACAGTTTCCATTTTTACTTCTGGTTGGATATTTCTTTTAAAGAAGTCCACAATCTCTTCTTTGGTGCTTTTTAAAAATTTCTGGTCCTGGAGCAGCCCTAAATTCATTGTCCATCTACTCTTTTTTGGCTCATCTCTTAAAGTTAAACTAACAGGGTTATGATCTGCGAATGTATTTGGCAAAATTTCACAATCCATCACATCATATATCATACTAGCTGATATCCAGATCATGTCAATTCGCGACCATGAATTATGTCTTGAAGAGTAGTACGTAAAATCATTTTTTTTTAGATTTCTTGTTCTCCAGATATCAATCATATTAAACTCTTCAACTAACTTAAAGAACGATTTCGAAGTAAGAGAGCCTGTTTTGACGTTTTTCCTGTTACTCTTTCTGTCTATTGTCGAATCAATTACCGCATTAAAGTCTCCCACTAGACAGATATTCTCAATTTCTTGTAGCGACAGCACCATCTGCAACTCTTTGTAAAAAGAATCTTGATTCTGATTCGGCGCATATATATTAATTACTAATGTTTCTTTACCATTCTTAGTTATAGCAACTGCAACTATTCTGCCGTCATTTGATGCATACAACAATTTAGGGTTCAGCTTATCTTTCACGTAAGTTACTACACCCCTCTTCTTTTTTACATCTGCAGCTATAAACGCATTTCCCAACTTTTTGTTGTTCAAATATTTACAATCGTCTTTCTTTATGTGTGTCTCTTGTAAACATACGATATCCACTTTGTTTTTGATTATTTGATGAAATACTTTTCTTCTTTTTGGGGGCTATTCAATCCATTTACGTTGATAGACCAAATCCTAAATTTTTTGGACGCCATCTTGTTTATTTTTTATTATTCTTTCCTGTGTTTTTGTACTTGAATCTGGTTAAAATCTGATATGTTGCCTTACTTGACTTCCCCCCCCCTTTTTTGGTATTAGTTTCTTTAATGGCTACTTTTCCTTGTTCTACATTTTCCTCCTCCTCCCCTGATTCATTTCCCTCCACTTCTTCTTCTCTTTCCTCTTCTCCCGTTTCCTCCTGTCTTTGGAGCCCTAACTCTTCGCCATATTTCTCCAAAAAAACCTCAATTTTAAAGACTGAATCTATCCTTTGTCTCCTACCATCGTAGGAAAAAAGTACCCCTTCTGGGACCAGCCACCTGAAAACAATTCCATTATTTTTCAACAGGTTAGTCAGTTTAATGTATGGTGTTCTTCTCTCCCTCACCCTCCAGGGCACTTCCTTTAAAAACTTGATTTCCTCTCCTTGAATGGTAACTTTATTCTCATAGGTGGCCTTAAGTATTTTCTCCTTCATGTCTTTTCTATAGAATTTAATGTGTACCTCCCTAGGCAATTTATGTATTTTTGCATATGAAGAGTTTCTCCTATAAATCTCCTCTATACTGTTAATTATTTCTTCTTTTGTCCCTATCTGCAGTTGCTCTGCTAGATTATGCGCTAAATCCTCTTTAAGATTTTTTTCAATATTCTCTGGAATGTTTTGACATCTTATTATTTGCGCCGCTCTATCCATCTCGAAATTGATAAGTGTGTCCTCAATTCTTTCATTTTAGCTTTCAGCTCTGACAGTTCGAGATCTAGGTCTTGTACTTTTCCTTTAAGTTTCCCTTGTCTAGTGGACATTTTCAGTATTTCTTGTTTATTATCCCTTATCTGCTTTTTAATTTCCTGCTTTTCTGCATTAATTTGTGTTGTTATTTCATCCATCTTATTTTTTAAAGGCTCTATTTCATTCTTAATTAGTGTAGGCAAAGTTGTCTCTATCGTTTGTTTGATTGCTAAGGAGACACTTTCCTGAATCATTTTATTCAGTTCTTTCATGGTTGCCTGTGACAAACTCATGTTGCTCTGCCTTAGTTGGTTAATATTTCCTGACTGGCCAGGCGATGGAATTGAGCTCCTTCTGCTGCCCGAAAACCCTGTGGCCATAAATTATTCCTAGAACCTCTCAGTACCACCTGATACCTATCACAATTGATTACACCTAATATCCCTTAAAGTTAATTGTATTTCTTATATATCTTTCTTTGTCTCTAGATCACTTCCACGTTTATCTCTTTGTCTCTCCACACTGCTCAGTCTTTCAAGTTTTGTTGACACTCACTCAGTTCCTCCCGTCACCAATGCTGCTATGCCCCTCCACCTCCAGCACCAAGCAGCCTAGTTCACAGTTCCACTACGCTGTTCTTCCTCCTCACTCCCAGCTCAGCTGCCGTCGTCTCCCGTAACCAATCTCCGACGTCACCAGACTCCGTCTCCCACACTCGGCTCCCTCCGCCTCTCTCCGTGCTGCTCTAGTTGTCTTTTCTGCACGTTAGCTTCAGCTTCCAGCTTCGTCTCCTTCTCCTGCCTGCTCTTTAGCTCCACACTGCTACGCCCTCCTCAATTTCAATCTCTGCGTCGCCAGCCGCTCCACTTAAAGCTGCAGCACTAATTAGCAATACAGAAAAGGAGACAAAAAAGAAAAAGGAAAGTATGTAGTGCCCAGTGCTTGTGCTGTTATTTCTACTGCTTGTCCTCCTTTTTTCCCCCTTAAACCACCTGCGCTTATCCACTTGTTATTTTGCTAGCCGCCTATACTATAAACTGTTTTTAATAATGGAGGACCCTCTCTGCCCTGGCTCTAAAACACCCCCTCCCTCTGAGTTATTTGAGTTAAGTTTCTTATACTACTACTTAGCTTGTGTTATAAGCTGCTTGTCGACGGGTTGTTCTTCTTTAGACTCTGGAATCCTCTGGGCTCCTCTTGCGCTCGCCGCGACGGGAAAGTCTCGGCCGGGCTCCAATTTACCTCTTTGCTTCGGGAGACCTAGATAAGTGGAGAGAGTTGCCACCCTCTCACACTTAATTCTAGCAACTCCCCTACCAAACTCCTCTCTGCGGGAGGAGGTTGAGGTGATAAAAAAGCCTTAAAGAGAATAAATGGATCAAAGGGTGTGAGAGCAATCTCCACACACACCCTCTGTCGTTGAGACCGCAGGAGCAGGAGGTTTCTGTAGTCCTGGGTCCATATCTGGCTCAGCATGCTTCTTAGGCACAAGGCTCCCCTTGGCCACAGTACATTCCATAGTCCAGTATAAGGGCATTTCTTTTGGGAATACAGCTATAACCATTATCCTGACACACTGTTTCCACAGTTCAGCAAGGCAGTCATATTTAAGAGTCTTTAATAATGCCATCTGAAGTCGCTGCATGGCAACAATAATCTGACTAGAGCAGAAAAAAACTGAACAATTTGAAAACTCTTGAGAATGATATTTTTAAGCCGGTGGACATATGATAGAAGATCAACTCAGGTCAGTAACATCATTAGAAAACATTGGAATTTATTAACCAATATCCCTTCATGTGAGACTGCTTCTCTCTTTGCCTACTAGAGATGTAAAAATCTGAGAGCTATATTAGTAAGAAGCAGCTTAAAATCTTCTCCAGCAATACAAAGGGGGATAGATGGGCAAAATTTACCAACTGGCAACTTTCCCTGTGGGAAATTTGAGGTTTATGATTTGATGTTAAGTATAAATTTTTGCTATGGTCCAGCTAAACAGAAAAAAGCATTGTATTAGGACATTTTACAATTGTAACTCAAAGGGTCTTATCTATGGCAACATCTGTAAATGTGAAAAATGCATATAGGTTGTACTTCAAGGCCAATAAAGATCAGGATTTTTTAATTCATTTTTAAATAATAATCATTGACAACAATGAACATCTAAAGCATTAAACAAGCAACAATAAGAGATAAGGATCGAGTCATATCAAAAGCCTATTTCTTAGCAGTAAAAACTATTCTAATGTTTTTTAACATTTATCAACCAACAAAAGAGGTTAAGAAGTGCTGGTAATTATGCTATCTCTGTCGATAAAGAGAATGTAAGGACTAAATTAGAGCTAGGTCTTAGATATAGAAGGATTCTGTATGTATCTCTGTGTGTGCAAAAGAGAGCTAGAAGAAAAGCCAAGAAGAGTAAGCAGTATTAGTGGGAAGAAGCTCTGCATCTGTCATGTACTGAAGCCATGGAAACCACGTGCGTTTAGAGTAGGTCGTGGTGGTGCCAGATCGTTGTCTTTGTAGTGAGTCAGAAATTTTGCACATAACAAACTGATCCCATACTTTGTTTCTTCAGATGGTCAGCATCGGAGGAGACACGGATTTCCAGGTTGTAGCTATGGCCAGACAGGGCCACTGCCAGCAAAATCAAGGTAAGTTTGTTATAGTTGCATTGTGAGTCAGATGTTTCTTGTATTTGAAGTAAGATAACTTCTGGTTTAAGAGGAATTATTTGAGAGCTGATCTTGTTTATTTCTGCTATGACACTTTCCCAGAAGTCGTTGATGTGTGAGCACTCCCACCAGCAGTGAAAAGGTTCATAACAAATCTTACTTTGAAGACGATATCAGCCACAACATCTCATAACTTCAATACTATCAGGTCAAGAGCCTCACGGAAGCCTTAGTGGAGAAAGGCATATTCAAAAGACTTAAGATGATATTTGAATTGACTTCCTTTAAGCCCGCATTGCTTCCAACAGAACTGAGTATAATTGTGGTTGAGATGATGTAGCAGATCAGGTGTGTAGTACCAACAGGTAATCAGTTTATATGTCTGCAGGTGCACATTGAAGATCTTAAAGACTTTCTTTGAAGAATTCCAACAAGATGACCATTGCTCATTTGTCAGTGATTTTTGAAGATCTCGTTCCCAGGTTTTCTGGTAAGTGGTGGTATAAGAACTATCACGTTCTATCATGAGCTTGTATACCTTAGAAAGGGTTCCTTTAGTCGAGTCCAGGAAGCTCTCCAGAGTCAGAGGCTGGTGTTCTTCATGCTATATCAGCATATCACGCCCCATACCGCGACTGGGAGGAGCCCAGCTGAGCTGCTGATGGGATGCTGTCTGACGTCACTCCTGGATTGACTCCACCCCGAACAAATGACAGACAAGCCGCCACAGAGGGAGGTCCTGGAAGCACCTTGTTCTTTTAAAACCGGGGACACAGTTTTCACCCAGAATTACGGTGAGGGGCACCTTTGGCTTCCGGCCTCTGTCACAGAGGTAACCGGTACTCTGTCCTATGTGGTGCAAACTACAGACGGCAGGAAACTAAGGCACCACATAGACCAGCTCAGGCAATGATGGCCTGGTACAAACATCAAGGACCGAGCAGAGACCGAAGAGGGCCCAACCACCACAGCCGAACCTCAGGAAGCAGAGGCTATTGTGGTGCCTCAGGACCAGGGGTCAAACACAGAGCCCAGTACCGAACTGGAACCAGCTCCGAATGCCAGACCATTGCCAGGTAGTTGCACTAAGGAACAGAGTGATCCCAGAATTGTGGGCACTAAGACACCGCCCAAAACTGAACCCTTGTGGTGATCACAAAGGATTAGGCAATGGCCAGCATACTTAAAAGATTTAGTATGTTCAGAGGTTGTTTTCTCTTAGGGGGAGGGATGTAATGTATCGTATATACATAAATAGCCTGAGCTTGAATCTCACCCCTATCTAAGCCTGGTATTGAAAACAGCAAATTCTGATTGGCTACTTTGCGTAGTAGACCAATCAGGATACTAGAAAGGTTCTGGAGGGAGATGTTCTTATTGGTTGTTATGTTACTGTTCTGATTGGTTCTTAAAGCAACAAGGGGCGTGGTTATGCCAGCCTGGATAGTTTAAAAGGATGGCCTGTTGCCCTCTTGTTTGTGTGTTCGTTCCTATCTTGTAAATAAAGCTGAATCACTTATTATGAGCTGCTGCCTTAAGTCTCATACTTAACAAAAACAGCTACAGGCTCCCCTAAAGGCTGTTACTGAAGGACCCCAAGACAAATGCAATGAAGCCATTGTGTGGTAGAAGATAAGCCAATCTGACAGTCAAAATCCACTCTAAAATTTGCAATGGTGGAGGCTGCATATTTTGTGTCAGATTTCTGTATCACAAGTCTGGCATTTGCCCCTTAAAGTTATTATTTCATTCTTAAAATTAATAATTTAATATTTAAGTTGCTAAGGCTAAAATAGCAGCCCTTCTGTCTAGTTTACTGGATCCAAAGGACACATCACAGCTTCCTGTGCCCTACTTATGCAATATGCCAAGCAGATGACATTCAAAGGAACAGGTCACAAATCTCCATTGTAGCATAGGAACTCTGTGGAAATGCAAATCATAGCTATCTCATACCAGAGTAGAGCAATTAGACAGGCACAGTAGGAGGTGAGACACACATATATTCACAGTTGGAAATATAAAAGAAATGAGAGATAAAAGTTAATGAATGTATAACGTATGAGAATGTATACTAGATAATTTCTACTGAAAAGATGACTAGGATAAAAACAACATTAGGGCACAGAGGTGAGGAAGTCCAAAGAAGGGATACCACTACAGGATGAAAATAGTTTAAATCCAATGCACTACAAACAGGAACTCATGAAATGGAACATTCTGTGTCACTTTTCAGAGCTCTGTGACACCCCCCCCCCCACACACACACACTGCTCCCGGATGGGATACAGTACAAAGGACTGAGGTTTGAGGGGAAATTATCAGAAATCATTTCCTACCTTCTTGCATGAGCTATATTCCGGCCTATTCCACCTTGTACCTTTGCTCTTTCCATCCATGTTCCATAGTGTTTCCCAGAACCTCAGGGGTCACTTTTCAGGGCTACAAGATGCTACAGGGGAAAAGAAGTTCTGTGATCCCCCACCCTTATGATTAATTGAATATACTCTATTTGCTTTACAGATGGGGAAAGAAGCACAGATCATTTAAAAATAATAATAATCACATATTTATTATCCAATCAGAATCCAAGTCTCTATATTTATTAAAAGGTCAGGTTTAGTTCATAAAGAGCTGCTCAGTTCAGGGAACACCATTTATACTGCATCACAAAAGAAACAGTGTGCGTAAATTATTTAAGTCTGCATGTAACAGAGGAGGTGAACAATTTTTCCATGTTTTCTTTTGAACTCTTTTGCTGCAGAATGTAGCTGGGTTTTTAAGAACTTTCTTTAATTGAATTGTAATGTTCTTTTACTGATTTTACCATGTAGTTCAAATATTGCATATTGTGTTGATCCCTTGGGGCAATCAAGGGAATATTTGTTCATTTTATACAACAAAGACACAAGAAGATACAAAAAAGAAATATCAGAAAGAGAGGATGAAAGAGAAAAAGAAAGGTGTGAGAGAGTGGACTCTTCACCATCACCTCCTTTCTCAGCCGCCTCATCCCCTCCTCAGACTCTGCCCTCTGCACGCACCAGCCCAAATCTTCAGAAATGTCCCAAATTGAAGTGCACAACCGTAACTATTGCATACAGCTTGTATGTGGAGAGAAGTGATGGAGCACTTTCTTTTATATTCAGAATCAGCAATATTTTCAGAATTTAAAACAGAAATGCTGAGATTTTCTCAAGTAAATTCAAAATTGAGACAGATCTACAAAAATTGTAAATGATAATGATTGATACGTCTAAAGATTATAGACATCAGTCTAGCACTGAGTGACTGGGAATGAACTTGAATATTGATCACGATGAAATTAATATCGTTGCCCACTTCTGTTAATAGTGCAAGGCAACATGTAGTTTGTTGCTAACCAACTAATCCTACTAGGTATAGTGTATAAATACAGATCAGAACTTCAAAGTTGCCATGACAACTGGTTAACATCAGACATGAAGCATAAAGCAGGACACTAACATTACTCGGTGTTTTGTTCAGCACAGGAGCAGTGTGACCTGGATAGAGAAGTCATGGACCGATCACTCACCAAGATCTGGCTTTTTTAGGATTCCAGAACCTCTGCAGTGCTAGAGATAGTGGGGTATTACAATGGCCGGTCCATAGACAATCATAGCTTTTTTTTTTTTTTTGGCAACAAAAAGGTACTGGTACTCATATATGGAGTTGCACCTATTTCCAGGGCATTTTTTTCTGGGGGAATTCACCAGAACAGAGTTCTGGAACCTCTTCAACAAAATTCTTTTTAAAATGTTTAAAAGATCATGAGTTTCAGTATACAGACTGAAAATTTCATTTTCCTCTTGAGAGTTCCAGCACATCTTCACAACAACAAAACCCTGCCTATTTCCACCAGTTCCCCCTCAGGACTTGGGAGAGCCTCCATGGATATGATTGTTCCAAATGACTATTTCTAGGAAATGCTCATTTGGCACCTTAGTTTTTTGAATACCTGGTCTTGAAAAATTGTATGGAAATGGCAAGAGTGACTGTGGAGGAATGTTCATGTCAAAGCTGATAGAACATGAGTTAGAGTTCACTTCAGATCCTACCACTTGGGAATGATGGTAGCAATGAATGATGACATCTTACTTTCCCACCACCATTGTGTCATTCAGTGATACTGTTTGAAATAGCTTGGTGGCTTCTGCAATATGGCAAATGCAGACAAGACTCACCTGAATAGGGCAAGGTTGTAGTGCAGGCTCAGGAAAAAATTGGAGGAGTTATCCCCCATGCTTTGCCTCATGGTCACATAGACAGGAGCCTCAGGTGACTGTGCTGGCTGACCCCATGTCATCCGGAAGGGCTGGCCTGAGCAGCAGTGACCCAGTGCTATTTAAATCACACCGCCCTTGCCTGGTGGTGTCTGCAGCATTGGATTCCCACTCTCCCTTTTTTGAGGTGATTTTGCACATCTGCATGGATACTTTGGGGGGAGATAGGCCTGTGGGTCCACCTCTCCTCTTTGGGAACTCCCTTAAGGGGTCAGGGGGTTTGAGCCAGCTTGGGGGCTTTGCCCAGGCTCACCCCAGGTATCAAATTGGTACCACTCAGTGGCAGCTGCCCTTGTGTTACCAATAATATTTGTAACTCCTGGGCTCTCCCCAGCAGGCAAACTGCTTGATTTTCTGGGATCAGCCCCCATTCTTTGCCAATGCTCCTTGGTTTGTAATCAATAAAAGCTGTGACCTGGATTTTATTCCAAAATGTTGTGTGGTTTAGTTTTGTGTCTCTCTGCAAGATCTCTTCTTACTAAGCCCTGTGCCTACAACCAATAGAAGTGGGAATATTTGTCAAATGTCTATGACCAGTTTGTTAGACACTTTACAGGTTACAATCAATTGTATTCAATCTGATTTTGATTCCATACTAGTTGTAGTTGTACTGAATGTTCCTGAGCGGGGCCTTTTTGCAATGGTACTCCTTGATACTGAGTGCCAGCCCCTTTTGAGGGGACTCTCCCAAGTCCTGATCCTCATGCATTTGCGATCCCCACTGAGCCGGAGAAAGAGAGAGTGAACCCTTAGGAACAGCCTAGTGGGGATCAGAAGAGCAAGGATGGGATTGGTACAAATTGGCACAACTTTATATATGAAAATTAGAACTTTTTTTTTTTTTTTAAAGGACTTTTCCTGAGGTATCTGCTGGCCCAGTTTCTATGAATACTTTTCAATTTGTACAACCTACGAATGTGAACAAATTCCTTGTGCCACCTTTTGTATTCTTGCAACTTGTGCTTTATTGCTAACTAGGAATAAGGGCCGTTGTGGAAATAAATATAATGAGCTCTAGAAAGAGGCTCTGGGAGAGTGCCAAGGCCTTGGGCACTCAACATCAATTTCCTGTGGCGACCTCAGTATGGTATAATGACACAGATTCCACCATTTTCTCCAGAGGAACAGATCTCTGCTACATGAAGAGCAGTTGTAAGTTTGAGTGATCTCCAACCCCCACCTGGAGATTGGCAACAATGTTTCCTCAGGAGGAAATGGCTGGTTTGGAGGGTGAAGCCTATGGCATTGTACCTGTCTGAGGTCCCAACCCTTCTCAAACTTCACCCTCTCCAGGCTCCACCCCTCAAATCTCCAGGAATTTCCCAACCTGGAGTTGGCAACTCTATCTCTTTTCCAGCCAACCATCAACCTGACATTATCTGCCCCTCTGATTTCAGCTTTCCATCTCCTCCCCCCTCCCTCCTAGAGAGCACTTGTAATTCTTCAGCCTTCATTTGGAGATTGGCAACTATGGTTCCCCAGGAGGGAATGGCTGGTTTGGAGGGTGGCATCTATGGCATTTTACCTGTCTGAAGTCTCACCCCTCCTCAAACCTCACCCGCTGCAGGCTCCATTCCTCAAATCTCCAGGAATTTCCCAATCTGGAGTTGGCAACCCTATCTCAAGCTACCTTTATTTGCCCATCTGACTTCAGCTTCCCATCTCCCCCACACCTGCAGCCTCTACCGTGCTCTGAAGCCCTGGCTGCTACGTCACACTGGCTGTCATAGGGGGGCCATCTCAGCAGAGTAAAAGGACACAGAGTCCACCATTTTCTCCAGGGGAACTGCCCACTGCCCTCTGGAGAGCAGTTGTAATTTTGAGTAATCTCCAGCCCTCACCTGGAGATTGGCAACAACAGTTCCCAGGAGGAAAAGTACAGTCTTTTCTATAATGGGGACCAAAACAGCTTACATAATTCTCTCCCCCTTTTGACTTGCACAACAACCCTGTGAGGTAGGTTAGTCTGAAAGTCTGTGAGTAGTCCAAAATCACCCACTCAGCTTCCATAGCAAGAACCTAGGTCTGACAGACCCTGCTCTGAAGCACTAAGTGCTATGCCACACTGGCTGTGGTCTCGCCTGGTATCACAACTGAACTCCAGATAACAGATCTCTCTCTCCCCCTAGAAAAAATAACTGTTTTGGTGCACACACTGTATGGCATTCTGTTCAGCTGAGGCCGCTCCCATCCCTAAACTCTGGCTTCCATAAACTCTACCATAACATTTCCAGGGATTTCCCAACCTGGAGCTGGCAACCCTAGTCAGGACTAGCCCCAATGAGTTTTTCCCAAAGGCCAAAATAGGCATAGAAAGGGTCTCCTCCCCCCACCTTTTACTGACAGAACCAAGCTTAGTTGCCTAGCAACAGGCACTGAGGGGAAAGTAGGGTTGCCAGCTCTGAGTAGGGAAATACCTGGAGATTTGGGGGGCAGATCTGGGGAGGGCACTGTTTGGGGAGGGGAAGGACTCAGCAGGGTATAATGCCAGAGGGTCTACCCCCCAAAGCAGCCATTTTATCCAGGGGATCTGATCCCTGTCATCTGGAGATCAATTGTAATAGTGGGAGATCTTCAGGTCCCACCTTGAGATTGGTAACCATAGGGGAAAGTCATCCATACAGCAGAATGGTTTGACAGCCGCTGTCCCATCTCAGTAGCCATCCAGCCATGGTGGAGCCAAGCAGGAGAGACAGCCGTTTTCACAGTTTATTCTGACAGGAAAGTGGCCAAGTTGGCAGTGGATGGGGGAGATGGTTACGCTGAAAGTCTGTGAGTGGTCTGAAATCACCCAATCAGCTTCCACAGCAAGAACCTGGGTCTGGCAGACCCTGCTCTGAAATACTAACTGCTACGCCACACTGGCTGTGGTATCACCTAGTATCACAACTCAACTCCAAACAACAGATCTCTCTCCCCCCTGGAGAAAATAACAGATTTGGAGAGTGGATTCTATGGAATTCCATTCAGTTGAGGCCCCTCCCCTCCCCAAACCCTGGCTTCCAGAGACTTCAGCACAAAATCTCCAGGAATTTCCCAACTGGCCCCAATGATTTCTCCACAAAGTCCTGGAAAGGGCCTCCTGCCCCTGCCTTTTTAATGACAGAACCAAGCTTGGTTGCCTAGCAACTGCCACTGAGGGAAAAGTTAGTCCCACAGGAGCCAAACAGGAGAAGTATGTTCATCATTCTAACAGAGAACAGTGGCTGAGGTGGCAGTGGGCAGTAAAGAGGAGCGGACCAAGCCCCCAGCCAATGGCATGTAATTACTCTTGAGTGGCGGTTCATGGGCCAATGGCACAGCACAGCCAATGGGAGAGCTGGAAATGGCCAACATGTCAAGAGAATTATATCTATAAGATGAAGTCATTCAAGGAAGGGCTGGTTTAATTTGGCCTATATCTGAGGCCTTTGCAAGGAGAGCAGGCTGCTAAACAACAAAATATCTAATTCTTTATAACAAAATGTCTAAATACTTATAACATATTGAAATCAAACTATTGCTTCATCTTCTGGTTCCACAAGGCTGTTCTCAGGCTACCCTGCTTCATACTTTGACCTGGCACATCGCATCATATGACACTTTTTTGTTGTCCCTTTAGCCTATTAGGAAAGGTCCATCTGTTTTTCTCAGTGTGCTTGAATTTTCCCTCTCCTTAATAACTTGGAATAATCCACAAATTTATCTCCTTGCTTTTTATCCCTGACTACGCATACTATGAATAAATAAAACAGCAGGTCAAACACAGAAAACTGAGGAAATCTCATTGCTCTCTAGTTTGGAAGTAGTCCATTTTTTTTATATTGTCCACTTCCTGCTTCTTTATATAGTTACTAACACATAAGAGGATCTGTCTCACTATTCTATGACAGCTAAATTCACTCAGTTGGTTTCTGGCTTGGTGCCTGACTTTCCTCAGACGGCTTCAGTAATTAGTATTACTAGCTTCCATGTGGGACTTGGAAGTCTCCAGGAGATACAACTGATCTCCAGACTACAGAGATCAGTTTCCCCAGAGTAAATGACAGCTTCCAAGGGCTTCCTGTGGTATACCATAGCCTCTAGGGGAAGCAAAATTCTTACCATTATGTCACATCCCTGCTCAGTTCCCACTCCAAACTCTGTTGTAGGTACTGTTGTCAGTCTCTAGGACAGCCCCATAGCTAACAACTTTTTGCTTGGGGGGGGCAGTGTTTTGCTGGGGGGGGGGCTGTCATTATATGTCTGTGCGGTACTGCCATGCCATGCTTATACTTCTAAATAATAACTAAATAATAAATACAGGTGGTTTATTGCATATTGTAGTTCTCACATATGTATTCTCGACAAGAAGGACTCCTCTGTATTTTAATGTATTTTAGTGTATTTCTTTTTCAGGATACTGAATTCAGAATACTGAATGTATGCAATGGATATTAGGATGTCTGTTGACATAGCATTTTTTGGAGGTGGATGTAGTGTCTCTATAGATTTCACATGTATGTTTCTGCCATTGCCTGGCAAAGTTCTGGCTGCTTCTGGACCCCAGCTGGCTTTAGTCAGGTGGCTGCCCCTTCTTCTTGGCTGGGAGGGAGGCCACATGGTGAGGGAAAGGAGGCAAAAAGGGGACAGAGGGCCAGTCCAGGATGCTGGCAAGGCAAGCATCCAGGCTGCTACTGCCACCACAGGTGAAAAGGCTCAGATTCTGAGAGGATTACCCACCACTGACCCCGCCAGTGCCACTAGCCTCAGAAGGGCAGGGGGGAGAGAAAGGCCAGCACCAAGCCCACCCCCATGACCTACCCCCGAGGCAGTGAGGAGAGGAGGCCCTGGCTGGTCTCCAGTGGAAGAGGCCGGGCAGGGGGAGAGAGCAGGGTGCCGCCTCCTCCTCCTCCTCATGAGAGCCTGGCTGGCCGTGGCAGGGAGGGAGGTAGGGAGGCACCCAGGAGGGAGATGTGGTGGGTGGTAGGTGTCCCCACTTAGTAGCCCTCCCCTCTGACTTCCCAGCAGCAGCAAGGATGGCTGAGGCAGCAACAGGTGGCATGGAGTCACCAGCTGCTTGGCTGAGGGCAGCAAGGGTGAGGGGAGGGAGAGGGAGCTGAGGATTGGGGAGGGACCCATAAAAACCATGGGGGGTGGGCCGCATGGGCTCCACAGTAGCTATGGGCCTGCTCTAGGAAGCTGACAACCCTATCAGCAATGGAAACTGGAAGCTGGCAGGAGGGAACCTCAACTGCAACTGGGTGATCAAAAATATTATTGTGCACTAAGATGCAATCCTATACAGAGTTATTCTAGTTTAAGCCATTGAGATCAATGGGCTTAAAGTGGATTGCACTGTAAACTACTCTTGTAAAAACTTTCCTATGCACCCATATGCATAATCAGCAGGCTTTAGTGCTGACGGCCTGGAGTTGAAATAACTCTTTTGAAAATTTTCTCTTTTTTTAGTGCCTAGGGTGCTTTTCTAGAGGTGCAAAATTCTCACCCCCCACGGCTGTTTTTCTTAATATTATTAAGCATTGATTCTGCTGTCATTTTCTTGAGAGAAAGGGCTTATGGTATTGTATGTGGTTTTAATTTGGAATTCCCAAGTCCTACATCCAGCATGACCTAAAGCACTTCATTTCTTTCTCCTTTTTATTATCAGGATATAAAAGAAGCGGATTTCTGCAGCAATAGTCAACTGATCCTTTTATTTATATTAACACATGTCTATTTAGATATGGTCAGAATGACTTTGATTTGTGATGTTACAGCATCCATGGGTATGACCCGTGAACACCAGCAACCGCCAGAACATTTGAGAGCTGAACTCAGCCATTTAAAAATGCCTTGAGGCATTTAAAAAATCCTGATTGGGCCTACAGCATGGTAGGAACAGCAATTTTCACCCATCTGCCCTATGTGCACCTTTTCAAGAGTTGAAACAGATTTCAGCATTTTTAAATGGCTGAGTTCAGTTCTGTGATGGCATCAGCATCCATGGCTCAGACCCATGGATGCTGTAATGTCTAGTGGAACATATTCCTGGGAGTAAGCCCTACTGGATAGACCTCAATAGGATTCAGAGTAGACCTGCTTAAGGTCACTGTCTAAGAGACATTTTGCAGGGGGGTTGCTAAGGAACATAGGAATGGGTGGTGATTTTGGGAGTATAGAGGACTGTAGACAGGGTCCGTGCATATATTCAGTTATACACATAATCCATAGATTTCTTGGAATGTGTGTACATGGTTTTGGACATACTGTTCTTTCACTCAAAGAATCATAGCTATAGACACAAGTTCACCAATTCAATAGCTGGATAAATATTTTCTGGAACATTTCAGGCAGGGAAGTTCCCATTAACACATATCCTTCCTCAGCAAGTATGCATGAGCAGCTGCTGATTTAGTTCACAAGTCATCCACACAATTCAAATAGCACAGTTAAACACTGAAGAAACTGTTTGTATTTGCATAGTTCACATATGTTGGTACAAAAATGCTGGTTGTGCATGCACTTGTACATTCCCATATAGCTTTCCCATGACTCCCCCCCAGCATCACAACTTTCCCTCTCCATGTGCTGCTTGCCATATAATCCTGTCCTTATATATAAAATCCTGTTTTCATGTGGCAAAGTTCTATGTGCACCAAAATCAGTTGGCTGCCTGAACTGCCCATCAGAAGGTGTCTCTAGGCACTGGCTGTGTTGCCTGGGTCCTGCTCACAGAACCAGTGCCCAGCATCTTGCCCTCAGTGTGGTGGGAGGTGAAGGACAGGCTGGATGCCCGATCATGGTGCTGCCACTGCAGTCATTGTTGGCCATGGCCAACTGGGAACAAGCGCCTTAATTTTGCATGGCAAGTATGGGCCCCTCGCTCTGATCACTGCTGGGTGGCTCTGCAATGCCTGCTCCAAAAAGAAATGAGGGAGAAGGCAGGAGGGGGCCATGCTGGCCAATAAGTGACCTAGCCTGGTGGTTGGACAGGGGCTGCCTCATCCCTGGGCCCTCAAAAAGGCACCTCTCACCTGCTGCGTGGGAGTTCCTTCTTCATGCTGAGGAAAAGCTGCTCCAGCCCAGAAAGGCGACGTGCAAAGGGGGCCATGAAGTGAGGGGGGCCCCTTCTTGGTGAGAAAGCTGAGCTGTGGCACAGTCACTTGTCCAGGAGGGTGCTGAGCGCTCCCCTGTACAGAAGGTGAGGAGACACCTGAAGAGCCAAGCTCAGCTGCCCTGCTGGGGAAGGCAAGCCATGTGGAAAGTCTGGGGTGAGGGGTCCAGCAGTGCACCCAGCAAGCCGTGCTCTGCTCTTCTGTAGTGGGAAAACTGGTAAGACAGAGAGAGGGTCAATCATCACTTTGTTTTTTCACCAGGGGGATGCAGAAAGCAGCACATGGATTGATGGATTTTTCATGTCATGATGGTTTTGTTTCTGAGAACGTCATGCCACATTTGGAGTGCTGTCCTAGAAAGGCATGTGGGTGAATACAGCTCAGTACCAAAAGAATTTGGTGACTCTCCCTGTTTGGCTGATGACTGATTATCATTTTGGAGTCCACCTACTGAGCATCCTCAATTTTCATTTAAACCTCTCCTTTTTCCAAGGGGGGGTTCAACTTCTCATGGTGGGGAGGACTCTTTATGCATGCTGCTGCATCATAGCCGTGTCACTGCACAAGACAGCAAGCGGCAGCTCTCCTTCCTTGCATTTACTCTCATGCCCGTCACTTATCTGTTCTCAAAACAAACACTCATCCCCTCCAGTTATCCCTTTCACGCCCTTAAAAAGTACTGCCAGGAGTACAAAGGACACCCAGGGAGGCACTGGCGGACCATTCTGCTGGCCTTTGGCCCTGGGGTCTGGGGAGGGGGGGAGGAGTGCAGGCAGACAGATTATTATGTGGGAAGATACTGCTCACAGGTGCTTAACCTGCTTCCAGCCAATGCATTCATTTCACGTCCTATCCTTCTAGAGCTCGTTGTAATTGCTTTTACAATGGGCTTTACTGCTAGTATACAATATTAGAGATGTGACATTGCATGAACAAAACTTAATGTGTATTGAACAAGTGAAAATGTTCTCTTTATCTGTATCTCTTTTAAACAACTCTCTCAATAACTTCCGGTTGCTGAAAACAGAGAGTTTCTCATTTGCTTTCTTGTGCTTTGTCTTTGTGGGCTTTAATTTAGTGTGAGCAGCACTCTGCCTACACATAAAACATTTATAGACATAAGCTGTCCCCCTCTGTCCTTTACAGCTCCTGATTCAGTATTTGTTAATGACAATGGCAGGTGAAATGTCCAGATCTGGAACAAGTCATGCATGCACATTTTCACACTGCCCTCTGGGAATTGTAGATTTTTGTTGTTGCTAATGCTGTAACCTGGTTTGAGAACCTTGAGTGAAAAGGGATTCAAATGGAATTCTTCAGTTGTGAATGTCAGGAGCTGGGAATTAACAGTTAACAGTGAGAGAGCGAAGCAAACTGTGAGAGGATCAAGAAAGATACTGAGTGTGGGAAGTGGCACACATAGCCCATCCCTAACAAATCTGAGGGAAACAGCTCCTAGAAGATGGGTGTGATCCCTAGCCAGTAGATAAGGAAGGAAACTGGAATTTGTATGAATGTTCCTGCCTTCACCAACTTCAGTGTCTATGAGACCAAGAAGCTTATGCTTGTTTATATAAGCAGAGACTGCCAAGAAATCTCTCTCCTCAAGTTACCTTGTTCCTGTTGCCTGTTCACCTCATAAGTTTTCAACCTGATTCCTACCTGACCATTTCCCCTCAAAGTGAACTAAAAGTTTGTTAGTTTTGATTTACCATCAGCTTCTCATGTGCCATTGTAAAACAAGGACAAAATACGGATTTTAGTTTCTCCCTTCAGTTTCCTAGGCTGGGTCAGCATTTTACCAATACATATTCAAACAACTGGGTGGAATAGCCAGAGAAAAACAAAGAAGAAAGAAAAAGGGGCTGCTCAGCTAAGAATGATATAAAAGGAAATCCTGCAAAGGAGGGCAAAATTGTCATACGTAATCTGAAATGAGGCCAGCAGAAACCCTAAACCCAAGAGAAAGGACCCAATATTTTGAGAGTTCTAATAGCATAAGAACAAGGAAAAATGACTCGCAGTTGAATAAAGTTACACACTTTCTGTTTACCATCTTTATCTGAGAACTAATTCATAACTACAAAAATCTTTGGCTAGAAGAACTGCATGGATCAGCTCTATAAATGTACATTTTGTGTGGAGCTGCATTAAGAAACCCTCTGACATTTTGATTTTGTATTAGTAATACTTGGATTTAAGGCCTTATTCCTCAGCCATGAAGCTACAGAGCAAGTCTTTTTCTTCCTTGCTCTCTTAGCCTAACCTACCTTACAAGGTTATTGTAAAAATAAATTGGGGGGGGGGCTCCACTGGTTTTCTCAGCTCCTTGAAGAAAGGCCAGGATACAAATATGTTATATGAGGTGATGATGATGATTTGAATAAGTTAAGAGCAGCTCTTTACAATTAGCCAAGCATTCTGTTCAATTTGTACTTTGCTTGGCTTGCCTTGTGCTGGTGATTGCTATACAGACTTCATGGCCAATGTTTTGAAGGAAAGTGAAGGAAAGGCTCATTAATCAGGCATCACTGTGTTCTGCATTGATTTCATACTGAATAATATTTTTATGTATTATGGAAGTATCTTGATTTTGATACCTTTGTCCATGAGTTGGGAAGGACAGGAATGTACACACATAGATAAATGACATGATTCAGTGTTCATGGCACTGCACTGTTTCAGACTGTAGGTGCATTAGATTGCAATGCTCCCCTGTTTAAAATCATTCTGTTCACAGAAAATTAACATGCTAGAGAGAGGGTTCTGCCCATCTCTATGCTGTGTTTATATATGTATGTAGAGACACTCTTTTTCCCATTTGGCTTATTTATTAAAACACAGACAGTACAATTCTAAGTAATCCTTAGGATTGCATTGTACTTTTCCTACTTGCTGTTTAAAATGATTTCATCCCAGGAATCTATACCATGTGATTTTACAGTGACTTCAACAACTGTAACTCTACTTATGACAGCACTGCCAGTCATGTAGCTATTATATAGATATATACTGTACAATAGCCCCCAAAATCAAATAATACATAATACCTTTTATTAGAACCAAACAAAATTACACAAAGCTGTGCACCCAGAACTCTTAATCACACTTGGTGTTTAAAACATAATAAAGTATTTCAGAACATGACCTTAAGACTCTGCATGATATGCCAAACAGGTATGTGAATTTGAGATGGTGAGGGTGTCAGATTGCAGCCTTGGCTTTCTGGGAAGAAGAAGAAGCTGCAGCAGCAGCAGCAGCCTATTGAAAATACAAAAAAGGAAGAGTTGATCAAGTGTTGCTCTAACACCAGACTGGAGTCACAGATCCCTTAGAAAGCTATGAGTAGAGGAAAAAAAATAGTAGTCCTTATATTAACAAAGTTGGAGATTAATTTTTAGTGGGTGGACCCAGTAAAAAAAGTTACTACTGCCAAATTTGGCAGGATTACCTTGTGTTGTGGGGAAATCCCTAACTATAGTCTTTTCCCAGGTTCATTTTCCTTCAGTTGGCAAATCCCTCCTTTTATTGGCTGAATTCAGATATTCTCAAGGTAGCCTGCAGCCTTTTTATACTGTGTAGTTCATACTAAACCAGTGACTTAGTATAAAATGTAATTATTGTCCAAGCTACCTGGTACATTCAAGTTTCATATTTTCTATAACCTGTTTCAATATTAATAATTCCATGACATGAACAGAGGATGAAAGATTATCAAATTTAAACCAGTTCAAATGGAATGTTTGAAATTTAGCTGATATGCATGGAAGTCAACTAAACCAGCACTAATTCAGGTAACTGATTGGAGTAGGGATGGGCATGAAGCAGAAGAATGCAGCTTGGTTTGTGGTTTGTGACATGCCCCATTCATGAACTATGACTGTCATGAGTTTTTAGCCACCTCACTGTTCAGTTCATGAGGAGCATCTGGGGGAAGTCTGCTGTGAGTTTGGTGTCTCTAGATTGCACAGGATCCTGTTTAAATGACTGAGGTTCAGGAGTGTATAGAACAGATCCTGTGCAAACTAGAGACATCAAAGTTGCAGAGGACCTCCCATGGATGCTCCTCTACACGCCCTCCAAATGTCACCACTCACAAACTGGCACAAATCTCCATGAATGCTTGAAAATTTGTGGAACATTCATGCTGGATCACCTGCTACAATCATAACTTCACAATGCACAAACAGGCCAAAATTCAAATTATTTGACTAAAATTTGTCATGAATTTTAGTTTGTGAGCTGGTTTGTGCCCATACCTAGACTTGAGGATTACAGTTGGCAGCCTTCATAATAAGATTTAGTTTGTATAGTTAAACCCTGTATGGTTTTTTTTGTGATGGACAGGAGTCTGTCCTGCCCCTGAGAGGAATAGCAGCCACTCAGTTGGTTTCACACCTGAGCCTATGGGAACGCTATTCCAGCATCCAGTCTCCTTCCAGAGGGCAGTTGAGGGCTGCCTGAAGGAGAATGCAGACAGGAAAATAGAATTGTCTCAGCCTGGTAGTTCTGCCTGGTAGAGTGGCAGAGTGTTTTAATTCTACCTCTCAAGTAGAGGATAAAGTTGTGAGATCTGTCTCTGGTGATAAGCAGAGCTGGTAACTACAAGCTTTAAAGCGAACTCTCCATATAACCTGTGTTCTCTGTTGTTTTATTCAACCTTCTACTTCAGTGATCTCTATGTTCTTCATGTACAATACAAAATTTACATCACAGCAGTGATCCAAAGCAGTGACACTAGCTACCCTAAGAACATCTTATAACTGAAGGGATGGCTTACATCAAAAAACCCAACCAGGTCCCACAGATTCATCAGAGAGGCAATGGTGGTCCCTTCTGTTTCAAGAAAGATGCTGTCACAGGTTCATATATATGGAACTACAAATGGATAGAAACTGGAAAAATGCTTTGAGCTTTCTAAAAGGATAGCATGAACTGCTGTATTTATTTATTATTTGTTAACATTTTTAATGCATTAGAGTGCATTTATAAAACACCGAAATAGTTTATTATAGAAGTTTATCTTTGCTGAAGCAAAATGTCTCAGAATTCAGAAATTTCCTCCAGAATTTGGATTTGGGTATCCTAGAATACACAGGGCCTCTAGCCAACTCCAGATTTTACACATCTTATTTCACTTTGCAAAATGTACAGAGAATAAGATAACCTAGCTCCAGGAGCTCCTCAGAGGATACAGGTATTTTTGGAAACTGTGCAGCTTGGATCCAGGTAAAGCATAAATTGTGTGGCCTTGGGGCTGAAGGATGTGGCATATTTTTCTTATAAAGTCACAGGCAATGATGCTTTTTGTTCAACACATTTGTATCAAAAAGCAAATGAGGCTCAGGCCAGTTTTAATGTTATAAGGAATAAATAGTTGTTGGAGGAAGAAGATAAAACACATTGTCTGGAGATCCTAGATGGTAGTGAAAACACATTCTCTTTACACAGTGTTTGATGAATAAAAAGAATAGTCAGAGTACCATCTATGTCTTGTCTGTATTAAATAATTCCTTGGCACTTCATTGAGATCATTAAAAAAACTCACTATAGTAATCTATTAAGAAATCCTACTCTATTATTCATAATAATAATTGATCGGTACACATTCTGTGTACATGATTCTTTTACACAAGTTTTTTAAAAGACCCTGCCCTCTCTGTGTTTGGTAGATATAATTATACTAGCATCAAATTTAATTTAAACATCCATTGTACAATTTAAAATTTGATTGAAGGGTAACAAGGAATTAATACAAGCAAGTGCAGTTGTGCATATCTTAACTTTTTGTAGTTGGGATGAAATCAGGGGGCAGCTAGTGAATTAAAATTATGAATATTCACTTTTATCCAATCTCACTTCAGAAAAGCATCATAAGCCCACTGGTTTCAATTACTGGCAGAAAGGATGATCAAATCAAGTGCAGATTCATAAGGTTTCCCCCACACACACACCAAAGCTGGTTTGGTCCCTCATATTTTGATGGTTTTTGAGCTGCTGAAAAGCTCTGCATTTTGGAAGATTGTTAATTTATTGAGCAGAATTTTTGTAAATGAGTGCCTGTCTGGACAAGGCCTGATGGAAGGGCAGGTCCCAGGAATTCCCTATCATGGTACAGATAGACCAGGTAACAAACAAATATTTAAGGCACTGAGAATTTCTGAGAAGTAAAATGTCAAAAGTGCATATATAGTGAAATGTATGCCTGCCCCTGCATCTGTTTAGCAAAGATAAATCCATAATTCGGTATAAGGGAAATCAAATGACTATGATGTAATGGGGCATCTGTGCATGCCCAAGAATGGCTTTAAAAAGTGACTGGTAACACAAAGCTACAGACTTTGGGGGACTTTTGCTGACCAAGGGATCTCCCTTCATAGCAATAAAGGTTTTTATCTGTTTTTGGAAATCCCAGTTGGCTGTGTTTATTATTGGACTTTGGCACACCAGGCAATAGACCCATTTGGCTAACAGTCCTAAAGCATAGCAGCTTTTCATATTAAACCTGCACTTCTTATCCATTTGGGATGTGGAAATATTTCTCAATTTTTTAAGCAGTGTTCAGGTATCCTGATGAATTTATAGCAGGATGTAAATTACAAGGCTGTCTTTATGGGTTCTCATAAATGCTACTTTTTCTCTCAGATTTAGAGCTGAAATTTACTATGAATTCAGGATAGTAACCCTGTCATAGCTGGTAAGCAAGGACATCATACTTCCAGCCTTTTAACTGCACAGATTAGGAGGGGCTGCTGCACCATACCCTCTTTATCTACTATCTACTTTTTGCTAGATTGAACACCAAAATAGCTGCCTTCTATGTGTTGTTATGGAAACAGCAGGATATAAATATTTTACATGAAGGAAGGGAAGAAGGAATATAGATTAAAATGGTGATCATTTCAGTTTAAGCACTAGATAGATAACATGTCAATCCTTTCTTCCATGAAGAATCTTCCTTTCAGTCACAGAATTTGCTATGAGTTTTAGCGGCCAAGTAGATTTGAGAGGTACTTGCCATGGGGCAAAGGGTAGCTCCAAATTGGTCCAATGAAGTTGTGAAAGTGGTGCAAGAGAAAAGGGCTAAACCACTCTGCCCAACCCCATTGTCTTGATGTGAACTGGAGAAATCATGTAGCTGCTTTTTACTCTGCTAAAAATACAAGATTCATTGATGAACTTCCTGACATCTCTAGTTTGATCCTTGTTAACAGTTAAAAACTACCACATAACCAGATATCAGAAATGATCTTTCAAGATATTATCAAACATGTTCAGTACTATTATACATTGCCAGAAGAACAGAAATAAGAGACATCTTGTGAAAGTAAGGAAACCTTCATTAGACTCCTAGAGAATAAGATCTCACTTAATACACACTCTTATTTACAGTGCATTACAAAGTATAGTAACACCTTTCCAAGTCATTGACTTAGAACTGCACTATTACAATCCTGAAGTCTAGTGTTGCTACATCCTTTACAAATTTTAACACTTTTTTTTCTTCTGTGCAAAACAGATATTATCTTATGTAATAAAGAAAACATGGTTCCAACATTATTTGAACTCTGTTGTCCAGAGCTTAATGTTATCCAAACTGACACTAGGTTGCATAGCACTGTAACTTACATGAGAATACTTTTTTATCTAACCATATGACTGCTCAAGCATGGCAGACATCTTCCCTTTTACTCACACCCCTGTTCATTTCAATAAACAATATTATACTGAGCAATGGTGAAGGTATATTTATATTTAATCAGACAGAGAACATATGTATACTGGAAATGCCATTTCTGAAGGGGCAATCCTCCTTACTACCACTGACACTTTTGAAAAACAAAACAAAGAAGAAATGAAGAATACCAGCATACAACTCTATCATGTAATGCTTCACTGTTGGTAGCACAAATGGACACTTCAGACTCTGACCCAGAAAATACAAATGAGAATTATCAGTTTTACTAGGATTCCTAGCTGTTAATGTTATAACAGCTCTTACATAATATCCTAGACTAATGGCATCAACTTCAAGACAACATGGATGAAGGCTATGATACTCCACATTCTGGGTGGTACCTTATTTCACCAGTGAAAAAACACTTCTGCTGACATTTTTTTGCCAGTTCCCCTGCTTTGACCCCAGCAGTGTTCTGGGAGTCTTCTGAACTCACACACAATGGCCAAGTTCAGACTGGCAGTTTGGATTGATATAGGCACGTTTCAAAAATGTTTCACAAACAGATTAAAGGGCCAGTTCACACAGGCACATCTATCAGGCGTCCCCAGCCGTACTTAATCTGTCTTGTAACATTTCCCTTCCAAGTTTAAAAAATACCAGGTGAAAGTGGTAGCAACCCTGGAGAGCGCATTTATCCCGTGTTCATCCCGCTTCCCAGAAGTGTGAACATGAACAAGCTGATCCGGTAGGGATGCTCTTATGCGCATGAGCGCATAAGCACATATTGTTAGATTATATTACAAAAAGCCACTTACAGCTGCACCTCCGCCAGGGGTGGGCCAACAGTGCAAAAGCTCCCTTGCATCTCCTCCCCGGTATGCGCCTGCATTAGTCAGCGCGGTATGACCAGGAAAACCCAGAACAGTTTGTGCCAGGTCTTTTTGCCATGACTCCCTTACACTTCAAACTGCCAGTCTGTCCTTGGCCAATATTTGGGGCATGTGAGAGCTACAGTTGGAGAGGAAGGTAGAAAAATTCCATCCAGCAAATTCTACTAGGTTAATGGATTCGTAGCATCAAATTCAGGCCTGTAGTTACAATGGGGACTGTTGGGGCCCGGTCCCTGGACTTACCACCAAGGTCCCCTAACTTCCCATTCAGCCCAGGCCCCAGACTTCCAATTTTAAATTTTATTTATTGCACTCACCACCAGCAAGCCTCTCGTTGCCTCTTGCCAGCTGTGGCTGCTCTCTTTCATCTATGGCCTGGCTATGGGCCTGCACTCAGTGCATTTGGGCTGCTGACAGCCAGTGCAGCTCCCACCCACCTAAGCCCTTCCAAATGTGTGACAGCATGCAGGGCCCATGACTGGTCGTGGGCAATGGCTGCTCAAGCTTATCAGCTCTCAGGCTGCTTGTTGCTGTCAGGGTAGGTACCTATTGTGGTTGCTGGCAGGGGCAGCCGGGGAGTCCTCTTAGGCCTGGTTCAGCTGCAGGAGTGAGAGCAGCAGCAGAGAGGCAAGGAGGCAACTGGCTCCATTGGGATGCCGCACTGGGCTGAATGGGGCAGATGAAGAGCTAGGCTCCCAGGTGCTCCCAGCTGAAGGGGAATGAGGAGAGAGGAGGCATGAGGAGAGAGGAGGCAGGCAGCTGCTGCCCCCAAGGGGGCTGGGCCAAGCTACCAAGCCCAGTGGTTCCATCGTGGGACAGAGAGAGGGGGAGAGCTGGGTGGGGCTCCAGGGCAAGACAGCTCCCAAGCACATGCAGAGAACCAGGGCTGTGCTCCCCCCACAACAGGGAGAACCAGGGCTGTGCTCCCCACCACAACTCACCCATGAGCTGAGTGCTGAGATGTGAGAAGATGGGGGTCACCCAGGCATAGGTGTCAACTTCAGGGGGGCTTGAGGGCTGAGGCTACCCCCGAAATTTTCCAGGGGTGACTGAGCCCCCCCCCGGGCAACCAGGCTCACAAGCTTTGCCACCACCACCCGATGCCACCCCCAACCCATTTTGAAAGCGGAGGTTTTTTTCCCTCTGCTTTCTGAGACTTTGGGTGGGGTGACAGGAAACTCAGGGCTTGCTTCCTGAAAGCTAAGCCCCACCCCCGGCTCCCAGAAACCCTCAGTTGGGCCTGGTGGAGCTGGGGGCTGCACATATTTTCAGTGCTTTCAGCTTTCCCGTGCTGTCCTGGGGCTCCAGTGAGGGTGGGGGGGATGTTTTCAGGAGTGGGGTGGTGTGCACTAGGCAGAGAGTGCCCAGGCTGGCTGGCTCAGGCCAGCCTCGGGGTGGCTGGATGCCCGAGCACCTTTCCTGCGGCCTTGTGCCGCTGCTATTGTTTCCCCGCTACCTGCAAGGCTTGCCTCGCAGAGAGCCATGTTAGGAGGTTGGGAGGGGAAAGCCAGTATCCTTGGAGGATTGCCGGCCTCAGGGAGGCTGGGCATCCTGTGCCCTTGTTCTTCTAGTCCCCCCTCTCCCTGCAAGGCTTGCCTTGCAGAGCCATGCAGGGAGGTCAGTAGGTGGGGGAAGTGGGGGGGAGGCTGGCATCCATGGAGGATTGCCCGCCTTGGGGTGGCTGGACTCTTGGGCACCTTTCCTGCAGCCTCATGCCGCTGCTGTTGTTTTCCCACTCCCTGCAAGGCTTGCCTTGCAGAGAGCCATGTGAGGAGGTTGGGAGGGAGGCCGGCATCCATGGAGGATTGCTGGTCTAGGGGCGGCTGGGCGCCCTGCGCTCTTGTTCTTCTGTTTCCCCACACACACAAGGCTTGCCTTGCAGAGCCATGCAGGGAGGTCGGGGAGGGGGAGGCCGGCATCCATGGAGGATCTCTGGGTGGCTGGGTGCCCGGGCACTTTTCCTGCAGCCTCATGCCGCTGCTGTTGTTTTCTCACTCCTGAGTTCGCCACTTAACCAGAGCCCTTTATTTTCTCTGAGAGGAGACTCTTCTGAGTTCTTTGTTGAGCTCCACCCCTTCCCTTGACAGAGAGAGGATATTAGGAAAGCCAGGAATCAGCAGTTTACAATCACTGAAATTGCACACTCAGGCCGTGCAGGGGGAGGGGGGAGGAGGGCAGGTGAAACCTTGAAGAGCTTAAATGCATACATTCAAGACCAACTGTCCCCTGAACTGGATAAATTATGGAGAGGAATTTCTATTTTCTTTCTTTTTCATTTCTCCCCTCCCTCCCCCTTCTTTCCTTCCTTCCTTCCCATCTATTTGCTTTCTTTCCACCTCTCGCCTCCCTCCCTCCCTTGTGAAAACAGCCCTAGTTAGGGTTGCCAGGTTCCCCCTGTCCACCTCTGGGGGATGGAGGGGGAGGGGTGGCCCAATACAGGTTGGGTAACTCCTGGAGATTTGGGGATGGAGTCTGGGGAGGACTGGGACCTCAGTGGGGTACAATGCCATAGAGTCCACCCTCCAGAACATCCATTTTCTTCAGGGAAACTAATTTTTGTAGTCTGAAAATGAGCTGTAATTCCAGGGGATCCCCAGGTCCCACCTGGAGGCTGGCATCCCTAGCTCCTGTGCTGAAACGGGAAGCTCTGGTTCTTCTGTTTGAGATGGTGAATGCAGACCACTGGTATCGGCTTGCATCTGCTGAATCACCATTTCTTTCAATCTTTGTTTCATTTTTAAATTGTAAGCCCATCTGCATGAACAAGATGGGGGGGAGGCATGCCAATCACAGGCCTTTTAAAATTTCCTTTTGATCTGTGTGCAGCCTAGAGAGAACATTGGTAAGGGATGTGCACTCTATGTTCATGCTCTTCATTTTGCTGTTACTTAAAATGGTGTGGTAGTTTCAAAGGGGCAACGAACTGGGATGTACTAAAAGGAATGACAGGATTGCCCATTGGAAATAATGGGAGAGGCTTGAAGGCCCACTGGAGATAATGGGAGCCAGGAATGCCAATTGACTTCCATGGGCTTTGCTGAAATACACTGCAGCTCAAAAAAAGTTGCAAAGAAAATGCAGAATGGTTTTTCCAATAAGGTTTTTGGACCCAGATAGGCTACTCTAGGACTGTAATGACAGTTCCCAGAGTGGAAAAACAGTCCCTGGCAGTAGAATCTGTGCTGCATTTTAAGGTGGAGTTTCTAAGCAGTGTGCTAAGAAGGCACCTTTTCCTGGGGTTAGCCCAGCCCAGGGGCATTGCTAGGGGGTTCCCAGGGGTTCCCAGGCCACCCTAATTTTCTGGGGAGCCCCACCCTAAATGCCACATAGTTCCACCTCTATAGATAGTGACAATGGCCTGTGATGTCACTGGATCCTCTCTATGATGTCATTGGGTCTCAGTTCTTTTAATGACTTAGCAATGCCTCTGGCCCAGCCCCAGCCCCACCTGGGAAATTGCAAAGTCTGCGCCCTTGCACCCAGGTATCAACTGGTCATTGATTCTCCATGACAAGGAGGTTTCATTTGCAGCGTTCTCCTTCCATTTGTGTTGAAAAAGCCTCCTTGCAACAGAGAAGTTTGCTCCTCCCAATATTCACGTGTCTGGTTGCAGGGAAGGGCAGGAGTGGGGCTGCTCATCTGGGTGTGTGTGGGTGTGCCCCCTTAAAGGCCCCCCAGATTTAAAACATCTTGGCTATAGGCCTGATCAAACCCCTTAAAAGTAAAATTCATAGGACACAAGTTACACTTAGTTTGAAGGATGTTCAGAACTGGGATGCCACTTTGCTTTGATATTCTTGCTTAATTTGGTGTAGTGATTTGGTGTAGTGGTTATGTGTGTGGACTCTAATCTGGGAGAACTGTGTTTGATTCCCCACTTCTCCACTCGCAGCTGCTGGATGACCTTGGGCAAGCCATAGTTCTGTCAGAGGTGTTCTTGAAAAGAGCAGTTTCTGTCAGAGCTCTCTCAGCCCCACCTACCTCACAGGGTGTCTGTTGTGAAGAGGGGAAGGGAAAGGAGTTTGTAAGCCACTCTGAGACTCCGAGTGAAGGCTGGGGTATAAATCCAATCTTTTCTTCTTCTTCTTCTAAACCCCCAAAAGTATTTTAATTTAGGAGAAGATGCAGAGGGATTGTCAAAGAAAGCATCTCTTACTTTATGCAGTTGCTAAGATTTGTGTTGAGTCTCCGGGGAAAGCATCTCCTGCTTCATGCAGTTGCTAAGATTTGTGTTGAGCCTCCAAGGATTTAAACACTGAATTCTAATTGCTGCTCCAGAATGATGTCCTTAGCACAACTGTGAGCCCTGTCTAAGGCCTGTGGGAATGGATTCCAGGAACCTGCTGCTGTTGCATGTTGAATGCTTCACCCTTGAATATCCTTTTTTTTTTTTTTTTTTTTTTTGGTAAACTGAAGTAAATGAATGTATGGTTTGTGGCAATGCTATGTGAATTGTGCAGTTATGCCACCTACAGCCACAGACAAGCATTTGTGTTAGGAAAAGCCATTTTTTCTGTCACAAAAAGAAGAAAGACAACCTCAAAATGTGATATGTCTTTCCAGATGTGAGCTCCCTTTATTTCACTTGAAGATTTATTGCTCTGAGAGACTGTATCACTAATAACAGAAAAATAAAATCCACACTACAAACAAATTGGTTTGTATAGTTAGATTTCCAAAGTACAAAAAAGCCTGAGAGAACAGGTGATGATATTGAAAGAATGCAGGTTCAATTTGCATATAGTTGTTTAGATTGGTTTAACTACAGTTATTTCCAGAAGCATACATAAAAGCTTTAAGGAAGCAAAAGGGATTTTTTTAAAAAATAAAAATGCATGACAAAATGCACTTTCTAAGTATTTCAAAGAAGTGGATGCTTCTGTGTGTCCTGTGTAGTGTCCCTAAAATTATACTTCACATTTATAGAGTGTTGAAAGCATTTTAGATACATTATCATGGTAAACTTTGCAAACAGCCCTGTAAGGTGGGTCAGCATTAATGTCTCCATAATGGAGATGGAGGACTGAAGCTAAGAGGTGGTGACTCCTTGTTTGGTTTTTTTTTCATTTTTTGCTCATGTTAACCTTTTCATTTTGCTCATTTTAGTTGATGGTATTTGTTGTAGACTGCCTCTTCAAATTGGCTTGAAGTTCCATCGGCCCAGCTGTAACCTAAATGCTGCCATCACGGTTCTCTGTCAGCTCTTTGCAACTTATGGAATGCCAGACACAATCATTTCAGACAATGGCACAGCTTTCACCTCTGCAATTTTCCAAGACTTTGCTAATAAAAATCTCATTAGGGCTATCATAATGGCACCACGTAGACTTGACACAAGGCAAATAGACAAGCAGAGCAAATGATACTGACTACAAAAGATGCACTGAAAAGGATAATTTCTGGGACCTGAACAACCAGACTGGCTAGATTCCTCTTGGCACAACATGTTACACCCTGCCCTTCAACTGGGTCCAGCCCAGCTGAGTTGCTTATGGGACGTCATCTCAGGACATGCTGAGATCATGTCCACCCTGATACTGCAAGCAACTTGCAATCTAAAAAAGTACAGGCGCTATATTCTGCTTTGACATCTAGGAATCTGTGTACCTTCTCTCCTCAGGAACCAGTGTGGGCTCGGAACTATGGAAACAGTTCACAGTGGGTTCCATCTAAAATAGTGGAAGTCACAGGGCCTGTTTCATATAAAGTGCAGAGTGCAGATGGACTATTAAGGAGACATCACATGGACCAACTGCATGGTCACACAGACACTCCTAATTCTTTTAAAAAAAAGATAATATAAAGGAAATACAGAAAGTGGGGGGGAAGGATTACATATCATAATTGTATATATTCCCAATAACCCCTTCATTACATTAAAAAGTTTTTGGGGACATGGTCTGTTAAGTACCATGATAGTTACTTATGGTGGGGTACATTTATATTCAACGTTTTACATTTCAGATTTCATAACTAATTTGTTTTGCAACTAAATTATTAGTTTCACCATCACTACATACTCAGTATTGCATATTTTTGCCATTTTCTGCATACTTGCTATTACTTTTAACAAGTAGTACAACAAAAATACAGAAGAAATGTCTACTATATATCTCATAATAAAAAATTCTCCCCCAAATCCACTTCCTTACTGACCTTTATATTCAAGAAGGTATAATTAAAACTAATTCTCATTCTGTTTCTTTAATACAATACATTTATATGCAATATTTTAGACTACTTCTCATTCTAAATTTGTTTCCTGCTTGCATAGTACCCACTCCATCTCTCCTCAGATTTCATAATTGATCTGTTTCTCAAATAAGTTGTTAATTTTGCCATTACTGCATATTCAGCAAATTTATTTTTCCATTCTGCTAAGTGAGAACAGACATCTACTTTCCATTTTGCTGCATAGATAATTCTTGCTGCTGTCACCATGTATTTGAATATCTCTTCCAAAATTTTTGGCAGTTTGTTAATATACCTAGTAGCATATTCTTGGCTTCCATGGGGAAATTAAACTTTAATATATTCGGCAGCTCTCCATGTACTTCCTTCCAATATATTTTTGCTTTTTTACATATCCACCACATATGAAAGAAGGTTCCATCTATGTCTTGACATTTCCAGCATGTTCCTTTGTAGTTTTTACTTGCTTTCTCAGTATCCTTTGGAGCTATATACCATCTAAAAACATTTTATACCAATTTTTCTTAATGCCTGACTGGCTGTAAATTTAATATCTTTTTCCCATAACCATTCCTATTAATGCATGGCTATCTGTTCTTTAAAGTTCTGCATCCATTTAATAATACATTTTTTCACTTGTTCTTCTGTTTCTACCTGGAGCAATAGCTTATATATCTGTCATAGTAAATGTGCTTTTTGTTTTATAATCAGCTGTTAGAACTCAGTCACATCACTTAGAGCTCCACCTTCAGTGTTAATAATCTTCTTTAGTCTTGAAGATGAGTGATAACATAAAAACTACTGAATGTTTCTTCTTCCATCTCTAATATCTTGTCATGATTTGATTTCCTTCTGAACATTTATCATAATACCATACATTTAAAAATATTTCTCATGTTCTCATCATGATAAGCTTCTGTTGGAGACATGAGCAGAGAGTGTGGAGAGCTCAATAAGTTCTATCGTGTGAACCATATTCTTAACAGTCCATCTCTGATTATATTACTACTTTCTTGTGTTATGATCATTTTAGTTGATTTCTTAATCCATAAATAATTGTGTAAACCTCATCTATGTCTGCTGATTTAAGTTTTACTATTCTTTGTCTTGGGTTTTTAATTCAATCTGCAATCCAAACCAAACCCGCCACTTGGTAAATACATTATTTTTTAAACTGCTAATCCTTCTCTCTTTTTCTCATCTTGTAAAACTTTAAAGCTTACTCTGGTTTCTTGCCATTCCAAATAAATGTGTTGATCTGTCTCTGCCATTATTCAGTATTCTTTCTTCTATATGTATGGGTAACTTTTGAAATTGAAAACTTAGTTTTCACAATGCATTCATTTTAATTGCAGAGATTCTTTCCAGCCACGAGAGTTTTAATTTTTTTTCCTTCTAGATAGGTCTGCTTAAATCAATTTCCAAATATTCTGGTAGTTGTTTTTGAAAAGATTACAGTTTTGCCCAGTCACACTTATTCCCAAATATTTAAGGGGGTTGGTGGCTACTGTACACTCTGTATGATTTATACCATCTTCTTGTTGTGTTAATTTTTTTAAATCATTTTTGTTTTCTCTCTGTTGATTTTATAGCCTGAAAAGGATACAAATTCTTCAATATGTTCCGTTATATAGTGTAACAATGCTGGGAGATTCAAAACTGTTAGAATCACATTGTCTGAATAGCCTTTCATTTCAAACTCTAATTATCCTGGTTAGCTTATAGACTCAGGAAAGAAAGAGAGAAACGGATGATATCTGCATTGAAAAATGATAAAGGAGAAATAAAATATAACTTACAAGAGATTGTCAAGATAGTAGAAGGATTCTATAACAACCTCTATGCACAGGAACCACAGAATAAAGAGTTAATAAGTAAATATCTGAAAGAAAGAACTCATAAAAAACTAGAAGAGAAATACAGGATAATACTAAATGAAAGAATCTCAATGTGTGAGGTAGTAGAAGCAATTAAGAATCAGAAGAAGAAAAAAACACCTGGACCAGATGGCTTACCCGCAGAGCTATATCAAATTTTTGAGGAGCAGATCAGTTTACCATTTAAAGAATTGATACAAGATATAAGAATAAAAGGAAAAATACCGGATTCTTGGCAACAAGCAACGATTACTTTAATTCATAAACCGGCTACAGATGATAAAGATATTAAAAACTATAGACCCATCTCACTCTTGAACGCAGACTATAAGATCTATGCAAACATCCTAGCAACAAGGTTAAAGAAAGTGCTAACGAACGAGATTCATCAAGACCAAGCGGGTTTTCTCCCAGGAAGGCAAAGTAAGAGCAATGTGCGAATAATTTTAGATGTTATAGAATACTATGAACAACATCCAGAGAAACAGTTGGCATTAGTGTTTTTAGATGCAGAGAAAGCGTTCGATAATATCTCCTGGGAGTTTATAATACAAAAACTAAGAAGTTGGGAGTGTGGAACCCAATTCTTGACAATGATACAAGCAATATATGGAAAACAATATGCCAATGTAGTGGTTAATGGAGATAAGACATCAGTTATTGAAATCCAAAAGGGCACCAGACAAGGATGTCCTCTATCACCTCTATTATTTATCTTTGCCCTTGAAACACTGAATGAAGAAGTTAGGAAGTGTGAATTAGTTCAAGGCTTGAGGGTGAAGGGTGAGATATTTAAGTTACGAGCCTTCGCAGATGATGTTGTATTTATAGTGGAAAATCCGATGGAATCATTAGGACCCCTATTAGAGCTGATACAAAAATTTGGTTCTGTAGCCAGGCTTAAGATAAATCAGAGGAAAACTAAAATGATAACAAAAAACTGTAGACCTAAGATAGTACAAGAAATCCAAAAAATTACAGGAGTAGAAGTCGTTAAGAAAGTGAAATATCTAGGAATCATAATATCAGGAAACAATAATATGCTCGTAGAAGATAATTATTATAAATTGCTTGAGGCAATAAAGAAAGACTTAGAGAGGTGGAAAGGTATACAGCTATCCCTAATGGGAAGAATAGCTACCATTAAAATGAATATCTTGCCGAAGTTCCTCTTTGTAACTCAAAATCTACCCATACTAAAAAATTTAAAATTCTTTACCGAACTAGATAGACTTACCAAAAATTTTATATGGCATCCTAAAAGAGCTAGGATTAAATGGAAGATACTCCAGAATAGAAAGGAAAAAGGAGGGTGTGGGTTGCCCAATTGGAGGTTATATTATCAGGCATCGGCTTTGTGTTGGATTAAAGACTGGCTAACGTTAGGAGATATTAGGACTTTAAATTTAGAGGGCCACGACCTACTGATGGGATGGCATGCCTATTCATGGTATGGGAAAGATAAGATCCACTCTAATTTTAAAAATCATATTGTTAGAGATGCACTTCTAAAAGTTTGGAATGAAGTTAAGGAGAGATATTATAGTAAAACACCAAAGTGGGTTTCACCCTTAGAAGCATTTGTAAAGCCTTCCCTTACCAGCATGGAGGATAGAGCATGTTATGAGATATTATTGGATGAGCATAATAACCTGAAATCAGAGGAAGTTTTGTTAAATATCTATAATATAAAATATACATGGTGGGAAAATATACAACTTAAATCTAGGTATGTCAAGGATGCGATGGTAGGTTTCCAGGACTCTAAAACACAGCTGGATAAAATCTGGTTGTCGACAAATGATAAACCAATACAAAAGCTGTATAAGCTATTATTAGAGGACTATATGCAGGAAGAGGTAATTAATTCATCAATGTTAGCTTGGATGAAAGATTTAAGACATAGTCTGGATGTGGACAAATGGGCAGAGACTTGGAAATCCTTAAAATATATGAAAGCGACCAATTACAAGGAAAATATATATAAAGTATTCCATAGGTGGTATTGGTCACCTGATAGGGTAGCAAAATGTAACCCGATGTTATCTAACAACTGTTGGAAGTGCAAATCAAATGTGGGAACTTTTTTCACATGTGGTGGCAGTGTGGAAGAGTCTTTAAGTATTGGAAAATGATACAGAAACTAATTTTAGAAATATTGAATATAAGTATAAATTTATCCCCAGAAATATTTTTACTAAATATGATTCCTGGTAGCCTTAAACAGAAAGAAAAGTACTTGTTGGTCTATATTATGACGACTGCCAGATTACTTTTAGCTAAATATTGGAAACAAGATGAGCTCCCCACCAAGGGAGAAGTGATTTACAAATTATTGGAGATGGCTGAAATGGACAAGCTAAGCTTGGCTTTACAGGGCAAAAGTGATGATGTCTTCTATGCGAGATGGGCACGTGTCTATAATTGGGTGAACATGATGTGAAAATTTAGACATATTATTGTAAAGTTAAAAATGGAGGAATGTTTGTTGTAACTTGGAAAAATAATAAATAAACTTCACATAGCAAACTCTAATTATCCTATTCCCTTAATCCTGGTGTCTTGTCTAAGCTTTGTAGCTAGAATATCTGTCACTAGGATAAATAGCAGAGGTGACAAAGGATATCCCTGGCATGTAGCTTTTTCAATTGAAATTGCTTCTGTTAATTTCCCATTTATTCATTTGTTCATTTGACTATATGCTATGCATGCAGTTCCAGAATTCGAGGCCACAGCCCATATTTTGAAGTACATTCAATAAGAAAGCCCATGTTAAATTGTTGAACACCTTCTCTGCATCCAACCCTCCCCCCCACTGCTTCCTTTCTCTTTTGCACAGATTCAATTGCATCTAACTGTATGGTTTTTTTTTTCATATACCTCTTTGGTACAAAGCCTGTTTGGTGAATTGAATTTGGTATACATTTTCTCAGTCTTTCTGTCACTACTGTAGGAAAGATTTTATAGTCTACACTCAGCAGAGAAATAGATCTATATGACTGTGGTAGTGTTGCATTGCTGCCCTCTTTATATGTCAATGTTTTTTTCCCCCAGGTTATTTTTATTTGTTGTTTAAATTGTACATTCTCATCATTCCATTGTTCCTTTTATGTAGTTTTGATATTTTCTCCCTATTCCCTCCCCCCTCAGTCTAGTCTTTGTCTTCCAGCCAGGAACACAGGGCCTGTAGCTTCCACTGAACGTCTTCTTTCTTTTTTCCTTTTATCCAATCCAGATAAAGAGACCATTTCTCCTTGATCCTCGATGTTCTATCTTCCCATGGTAGATCCTGGGTCATTGTAGCCATTATATCTGACTGGATAAAATCAAACAGATAATTATGCCAAGCTCTTTCTGTCCATTTACTTTTATCTTTCCACCTTAGTGCTATTACTGCTTTACCAGCTAATATTGTTACTTTTAATAGGTCTTGGGTTTTTTTCTCTACTGTCTCTTTACCTAGTATATGTCAATGTTATGTATGTCTCTTGCCATGTCAGAGGTATCATATTTCCTTCTTTTATCTCAGTCTTAACTTTTTGTAAGGGCATCATCAAAATGTTTGTAAAACATTGCTATCAGCCTATCTGGGCCTGGAGCTGTGTCTTTTTTCACATTCTTTATTGCCTGGGAAACTTCTTGAATTGTTATGTTTAATTTTTTGATATGTTCTGGCATAAACTTTGCTTCTGAGATGTCTTTTAAACATTATCTTAATCCTTCTTCTGAAATAAACCTTTTTTTTTATAACCCTGAAAGAGCATTGATAGATTGCTCCTGTATTCCTTTTTCTGCATATGTAATTTGATCTCCTTTCTTTATACCTGTTATTACTCTTTTTTTCTTTCTCCTTCCTAAGACAGTTTACTAGATATCTGGCGGGTTTATTGGCATGTTCAAAATGACTTTATTTTAGAATTTTTAGTTTTATCTGAATCTTTTTCACTTCTAACATGCCTAATTGTTTTTTTTTAATTGTCTGATCTCTGTTAGCATGTCTTTATTAAGATTATTTTAAAGCTCTTGTTCCAGTCCCTGGATCTTTTCTACTATCATCTTAGTTTGTTCTGATTTTTCTCATTTCTTTCTGCCAGTGGCTGCTAATAAAATTTCTCTGATAAAAGCTTTGCTTGCTTCCCAAATTGTAGATGAGGACATTCCTTCTGTATTGTTTATTTTAAAGAATTCTTCCAGATTTTTTTTTTGCACTTGTTTAGTTCATCTTCTTGTAGTTCATAGTAAAAGAGCATCAATTAGTCTCCATCTTCCTCTTGATTTTCTATTCTATTGCCAGACTACTTCTAGGGGAAATATCTGCTAATATCTTCAGTTGAATCTCTGCCTTCTTGATATCCAGCACAGGGCCAGTCCAGAAAGAGGAAGGTGGGGCCCAACCAATGGAAAGAAGGAGAAGTAGGAATGACAGGAAAGGAGTCCACTGAGAGGGAGAGAGGAGGAAAAGGAGGGTGGAGAAGGGAAGAAAGGGAATAAAAGGGGGGAAACACTGAAGCTGGGAGGGAAGTGAGGCTGACTGCTGTAAGGAAGAGAGAAACAGGGGAGAACCTGTGTGCAGCAAAATAAGCCAAGGGAATCTCCATGGAGGTGCAGTAACCCCATGGGCCCCTTTTCTGAGGCTTCAAGTGTGACCCTGTTCCCTTTTCCCGCACAGTGGAGGGCAGATGTCCCAGGGTTGTTTATATAAATGGCTAATCCACATGTGTTTTGTGCTGAAGCAAAATATTTTTTTAATTATTTAGATTATGTTCATGTTTCTTCTTTATATGAATTTGTTGAAGGCATAAAATGTCTGTATTTTGCTTTTTAAATTGGTTAAAAATTCTCATATCTTTTGTGGGGGAGTTCAGACCATTAATATTTACTGTTACTATTTTTAATTTATCAATTTTGTCCTGATGTTGTCTAATGGACATCTAATTTGTCCTTTTCTTTGTTTCTTCTTCAGAACTTTTAGTCTCTGAACTTTGCTTTGAGTTTCTGAAAGATTTCCCTTCGGTTCCTTTGTATAAATCCTCTGCTTGCAATTTTTCAGCCAATTGCTTGGCTTGTTCTTCTGTTGCAATTACTTTTCTTCCTTTTGGTAAATATAGCTCTATCACAAATGGAATTTTCCAGCAGTATTTTATTTCTTTCTCTAGTAGAATTTGTCTCAGAAAATCAAAGTCTTTCCTTTTCCTTAACATACTTGTTGGTAGATCCTGAAAGATCTGCATGTCTGCTATTTTAAGTGATGATTCTCTTTGTTTCTTTAATATTGCATCCTGTGTTTTCTTGTGAGTGAAACAAACCAATACTTCTTGAGATAACTTATTATTGAATGCAAATCTTGAATTCATTCTAAGTATCTGGTCAATATTGGAAAAGTCTTCTTGTATCTTCAAATAATCCTGAAGCAAATCACAGAAGTTATTTTCCAGATTTGGCCTCCCAGAATCTTCTGAGGTGCTGGAGAAGACTCTTGAGAGTCCCTTGGACTTCAAGGAGATCAAATCAGTCAATCCTAAAGGAAATCAAACCCAACTGTTCCCTGGAAGGACAGATACTGAAGCTGAAGCTCAAATACTTTGGCCATCAAATGAGAAGGGAGCACTTACTGAAGAGGACCCTGATGCTGGGAAAGACTGAAGGTAACAGAAGAAGGGGACAGCAAAGGATGAGATGGTTAGACAGTGTTACTGATGCAATGGACATGAAATTGAGCAAACTCCAGAGGACAGTGGAAGATGGCATAATGTGGTCCATGAGGTCATGAAGAGTTGGACTCGACCGTGCAACTGAAAAACAACAACAAATCTTCTGAGGTGCCTCTAAAATACAGGTTATTAGATCTGCAATGAGTTTCCAGGATTTCAATTGTTTAGTCTGCTTTTTCAAACTGATAATTTTGCCTTTCTAAATATATGTCATCTTTTTGCTCCTCTTTAATTCTTACAATCTCTTGTACTTGTTCTTGTAGTTTTATATCAATTTCTGGCAATCCAGCTGATACTTTTTGACACACTTGGATATTACTCTGGGGTTTTTCCTCAGATTCTTGAATTTCCCACTACCTTTTCAAGTCTCTGCTTCATCTGCTTTCCTTTTATCATTCTGATGTGTTCCAGATCCTGGAGTCTCTGAGGCAGCCCTGAGAGTGGGAGGTAGCACATAAGAACATAAGAGAAGACAATGTTGAATCAGGCCAATGGCCCATCTAGTCCAACACTCTGTCACACAGTGCCCAAAATATACCAGGTGCCATCAGAAGGTCCAGCAGTGGGGCCAGGACACTAGAAGCCCTCCCACTGCTGCCCCCTCCAGCACCAAGTATAGAGTGCATCACCTGCCCCAGACTTGAGAGTTCCCATCTATATCCTGTGGCTAATAGCCACTGATGGACTTCTGCTCCATATGTTTATCTAATTCCCTCTTGAAACTGTCCATGCTTGTAGCTGCCACCACCTCCTGTGGCAGTGAATTCCATATGTTAATCACTCTTTGGGTGAAGAAGTATTTCCTTTTATCTGTTCTAACCCGACTGCTCAGCAATTTCATGGAGTGCCCGTGAGTTCTTGTATTGTGAGAAAGGGAGAAAAGTACTTCTTTCTCAACCTGCTCAATCCCATTCATAATCTTATAAACCTCAATCATGTCACCCCTCAGCCATCATTTCTCCAAGCTAAAGAGCCCCAAGCATTTTAACCTTTCTTCATAGAGAAGGTGTTCCAACCCTTTTATCATTCTAGTTGCCCTTCTCTGCACTTTTTCCAATGCTATAATACCCTTTTTGAGATGTGGTGACCAGAACTGTACATAGTATTCCAAATGAGGTCGCACCAATGATTTATATAGGGGCATTATGATACTGGCTGATTTGGTTTCAATTCCCTTCCTAATAATCCCCAGCATAGCGTTGGCCTTCTTTATTGCAGCTACACACTGTCTAGACACTTTCATTGAGTTATCTACTACGACTCCAAGATCTCTCTCTTGGTCAGTCTCTGCCAGTTCAGACCCCATCAACGTGTATTTATATTTAGGATTCTTGGCTCCAGTGTGCATCACTTTGCACTTGGCCACATTGAACCCCATTTGCCACGTTGTCGCCCACTCACCCATCCTCAGCAGATCCCTTTGGAGTGCCTCACACTCCTCCCTGGTTTTCACCACCCGGAACAACTTCGTGTCATCTGCAAATTTAGCCACTTTACTGCTTACTCCTAATTCCAAATCATTAATAAACAAGTTAAAAAGCATCGGACCGAGTACTGATCCCTGTGGTATCCCACTGCTTACCACCCTCCACTGAGAAAGTTTCCCATTTATACTCACTCTCTGTTTCCTATTTATAAGCCAGTTTTTGATCCTTTGATGAGGAACTGTATCAAAAGCTTTCTGGAAGTCAAGGTAAATAATATCTATTGGGTCCCCCTTGTCCACATGTTTGTTCACTCCCTCAAAAAACACTAACAGGTTAGTGAGACAAGATCTTCCCTTACAGAACCCATGCTGAGTCTGCCTCAATAGTTTTTGTTCATCAATGTGCCTACTAATTCTCTCCTTAATAACAGTTTCCACCAACTTACCCGGTATTGATGTCAGACTGATTGACCTATAATTTCCTGGATCTCCCCTGGAGCCCTTTTTAAAGATGGGAGTGACATTAGCTACCTTCCAGTCCTCAGGAAAGGAGGCAGATTTTAAAGAAAGATGACATATTTTTGTGAGGAGATCCACAAGTTCACATTTGAGTTCTTTCAGAACTCTCGGATGAATGCCATCCGGGCCTGGTGATTTATTAGTTTTTAAATTGTCCATCAGTCGGAGGACTTCCTCTCTTGTCACCGCAATCTGATTCAGGTCTTTCAAACCCCCTCCCGAAATCGGTGCTTCTGGAGTGGGCAAGCACTTCTCCTCTTCCACAGTGAAGACAGAGGCAAAAAATGTGTTCAGCTTCTCAGCCATTTCCCTATCATCCTTCACTACTCCTTTTACCCCTTGGTCATCCAAGGGCCCCACTGCCTCCCTGGCTGGTTTCCTACTTCTAATGTATTTGAAGAAAGTTTTATTGTTGGCCTTTATGTTTTTTGCAATATGCTCCTCATATTCCCTTTTTGATTGCCTGATCACAGACTTGCATTTTATTTGCCATAGTCTGTGTTCCCTTTTATCAACCTCACTAAGACTAGCTTTCCACCACTTAAAGGAATCCTTCTTACCTTTTACAGCTTCCATTACTTTATTTGTTAACCATGCAGGCTTTTTTCTATACCTATTTGTACCTTTCCTAACCTGCGGTATATATTTTTTCTGAGCTTCTAGGACTGTATTTTTAAATAGTCTCCAAGCTTCCCCAATGGTTTTGACCTTCTCCACTCTTCCTTTCAACTGAAGAAATTGAGACAGAAGGGTGGGGTTGTGACAGCAATAAAGAGAAAAATGAGGGGGGATGCACCCAATGTCTTTGCTTTTGTTTCACAGTACACTGATTTTTTGGTAGCCTCCAGCACCAGAAAGAAAAATATTATAATAATTAGTCCAAGCTCTTCTCATTGTTTCTATATATTGAGGAGTATCAAAGGAAGTGCTTGAATAGATAATTGTAAAAGAAAGGAAAATAAATCATATATTTCTGTTGGACAGTCTTTTTGTCGAATCTGTTAGTTTATGTTTTGTTTCATTTTTACTGTGTCACACCAGAGCCAAAACACTGAACCTTTTAGTAAAACAGTTTTCATCAGAGGAAAAAGGAAAAGAAAAGTAGCTGATTGTATAATCTACAATTATATATGATAAAATTCATCCCAAAGAAAAAATAAAATAAAAGCTTGATTTGGCTTGATTTGACCCACTTCTTCTCCACTTTCCTTGATGTTATCAGAAACTAGAGCAGCTTGATAAGTCACCCCCCCCATGGATTTACCTGTCAGTTGGGTCCTCTCCAGGTGAGGATAAATTCTCCTCCTCTCCTGGCATAGCATGCCCAACAGCAAGTTAGGTCTGGAGCCTTTAAAAACACTCACACTCAGGTCACCATTTTCCCCAGAAGTCACTCCTAATTTTTCAATGAACCTTCTAAGGAAACCAACTCAGGTTCAGAATTGATTGGAGGAGGCCATCCCAATCCTGCTGATAAGGATCACCCTCCTTCATCACAAGGAAGTGGTGATCATATTACTGAGTTACTGAGGTTTTCTCTGCTGAGACTGCAGTTGAATCAAGCCAAAGGGGAAGGTCACAGTGGCAGTAAAAATATCTGGCCTGAATGGCTGAATATTCTACCTAAGGAGGAGGTGTGTTGTGTACTGCCTCTTTAAGAGGCTATCACAGTAGGCCTCAGAGCAAGCAGGAGAGTAGGAGGGACCAAGCTTACATTTATACAAGTCAAAAAGATTCAAACACCATTCACTGCCTGTAAAGGCATTTTCAAAAGCAAGCAAAGGAAAGTACTGTCCAATAAACAAGATGTCAAAAACAGATGATGAGAATACACAGAAGAGCTGTACACTAGTAGCAAAGAAACCCAACCTCAGGACACCAAGGAAAGAGAAGTTGAGAAAGAACCAGCCATCCTTGAAGAAGAGATCATGTAGGCAATGAGCCAAGTACCAAACAACAAGGCTCCAGGTGTTGACATCATCTCCACAGAATTGCTGAGGCCTGTACCACTTGCCATCATCAGAGCCCTGTGTCAGAAAATTTGGGAAACCAACACATGGCCAAGGGACTGGAAATGCTCACTGACCATTCCACTACCAAAAAAGGGAGACTACAAAGACTGCTCCAATTATTGCACAATTACTCTTATCCCTCACATTAGCAAAATTCTGCTTAAAATTATACAACAATGCCTGGCACCAACCATTGAAAGGGAATTACCAGATGTCCAGGCTAACTTCCAAAGGGGGCATGGCACTTGCAACCATATAGCAAATCTGCATTGAGTCATGGAGAAATCTCATGAGTATCAAAAGATTATCTACTTATTCTTCATTGATTACAAGAAAGCCTTTGACTGTATCAATCATGACAAGTTTTGGAGAGCCCTACAAGATCTGGGGGTGTCAGCGCATCTGGTCAAGTTGACACAATCATTGCTCACAAACCAGGAAGCCACTGCACAAACACCATATGGAGATACTGACTGGTTCACAATAGAGAAAGGAGTATGACAAGGTTTCATTCTTTATCCTTTCCTATTCAACCTGTATGCCAAAACAATCATGAGGAAGTTAGAGCTGGAAGAGTCAAAAATCAGGGTAAAGATTGGAGGAAGGAATATCAACAATCTTTGATATACTGATGACACAACCCTCCTCTCAGGAACTAAAGAAGGCCTGGAATACCTGATCAAGAAAATCAAAGAGGAAAGTGAGAAGTTTGGCCTCTTCCTAAACATCAAGAAGACCAAGTTCAGGACCAACGAGACAAAGAGAAACGTCAAAATAACTGTTGACAATGAAGAGATTGAATGTGTGGAAGAATTCACTTTCGTAGGATCACAGATCAACCAAAATGGCAAATGCAGTCCAGAAATAAAATGTCAAATCATGCTGGGTCACACAGCAATGATGAGCATGAATCGATTATGGAAGAGCAAGGACATCAGCCTAGCAACCAAATGCAGATTAGTCTGTGCTATTGTGTTCCCCATAGCAACCTATGGCTACAAAAGTTGGACCATGCAGAAGCAAGACAAAAGGAAAATTGACCCATTTGAGCTGTGGTGCTGGAGAAGGCTACTGCACATTCCTTGGACAGCAAAGGTGACAAACAAACAAGTATTGGAGTGCATAAAACCAGACATGTAACTGAAAGGAAAAATCATGAAACTGCAACTGACTTATTTTGGTCATGTCATGTAGAAGAATTCACTAGAAAAAGCAATTATGTTTGGATTGGTTAGCAGCAAAAGGAAACTGGGCCGCCAAAGAACATGGTGGCTAGATATCATAGAAATCAACACCAGCCTGAGCATGCAACAACTCAAAGAAACAGTACAACAGTTACTTTTTTCCCACCATAGAGAACAATGGAGGGAATAGGGGCAACCTGTTTGGGGGCCCATAGAATTGGATCCGCTGATCCAATGTTCTTGAAACTTGATGGGTATCTTGGGGAGAGGCTCCATCAGCTACCCTGTGAGTTTGGAGCCTCTTCCTCAAACCCCCTCCCCTCCAGCCCTCAGAATATACCCTATGTTTTCACCATTGACTTCAATGGCCCATAGGATATAATGGAGCTGAAATTGACATTCGGCAGCCTGAAAGACTCCTGGGACGCCGGCTGGGGGCGGGGCTTGTCTCCTGAGCTCCCGGAGCTGCCCTCCGGTGGGCTCCCCCCCAAAAAAAGACCCCTGGGTAGAACATTCCAAAAAGTAGTTGTTCTGGATGAAATTCTATATGAAATGGGGTGGGAAGCAAAGAGGTTGACTTGCATTGTTATAGATTTCCAAGATAAATTATTTTCTTGTAGGGTTGCAAGCCTTGATTAATTTGATTACTACAGTGCAACTTGACTAACTGCTGGGGCTGAGAGTTCAGAGCAAAATGTTTACTTTTCTGAGTGTTTTTGTTCTACTGTGTTACTGTTATTTGGCAATGACAAATGAAAAATGGCCTCTTCTGACAATGAGTCAAGTCAGCCATCATGTTAAGCCATGTTACTCTGGCTTGCAGTAGTGTCTGAAGTGACAGAGAAGCATGCTGCTTCCACAACCACCCCCAACTTCAGGACATTTCAGGCAACCAAGGAACAATTATTTTGTACATTATTTTTTTTTCTGTTGAAAGTGTTTAAAAGAGAGCACATGGTGAAGGGTCAGGGACATTATGGGAATGCATTGTGAGAAGACACACATAGGGTTGCCAGCTCTAGCCTAGGAAATTCCTGGAGATTTAGAGGCAATGCCTGGCAAGGGCAGGTTTGGGGAAAGAAGGGAAATCAGAAAGGATGTGATTCTTCAGTCTACTCCCTGAAGCTGCCATTTTCACCAGGGGATCCGATCTCTGTAGCCTGGGGTTTAATTGTAATTCCAAAACTCCATTTCTCACATGAAAGATGACAGCCCTAGATATATACCAAGAATTCTCAGTATAATTTATAAATATTTTGAGCATTAGAAAAAGCAAAAAATGTGAATGTCCATGGGTGCTGCTTGCAATTAGTGATCAAATTGTAATTTGAACAGAAGACTGTTTCTTTCTTTGCTTACTCTAATTGGTTATCCTATGGCTTCTCAACATTTCACTATCTAAGTGGCAGGCTTAGTTATTCCTTAGGTACTATATGCCTCAACATCATATTTTCCTGATTCTATTCCCTTTGAACGCCAAAGGGAATTCATCTCACTTCAGTCAGGAGTTAGTGTGTGTGTGGATGCATATGGGTGGTATGTTTGTCTTTTGGACTGTCCTTTTACTAGGTAGTACAGATGATGCTTATTTCTCTTTTCTAAAACAGTACATGTTGTTGGGTTAGAATTAGTTATGGAAATCTTAAACCCTCTAATCAAAAGCTGAAATATGTTAGGCTGAAATAGCTTATCACTGATGTAGTTACAAATGTGCAGAATGCAAGTGCCAGTCTAAGGCTCAAATTGGAATGGTACCCAGTTCAGATACTGCAGCGTACCCAGCAAAATGCTGGAAGGCATAACTCCAGCTTGGAGATGTAACTAGACAGGTGTCAAATGTCAGTGTAGTCTGAACTTTGCCAGAGAAAAGAAAATTTCCCATCATTTTTGTACTGTTGCTTAAGGCCATTTTGTGCTGGCTGTTAGGAGAGTTTTAAGATATCTGGCACCATTCTTGAAAACAGCAAATTTCCCCCCTTTAAGAATCAAGAATTCTGCACTTGAAAAAAAAATGCAGATTGTTTTCCAGCAAAGAATCTGGTTTATAGAGTGATTTGAATTAATTAAGTTGATTTTATCCTCCTCCTTCTCCCACAATTATATATGTCTCTACACAGGAGTTTGAAGGTTTGAAAATGTGCAGTAGCAGAGAAAGATACCACATAGATGAAACATGCCAAGAGGTCCTGCTGGGAAACATAATAAGTGGGGAAAGCTGAGGAACCACGCTGGATACAAATCACAGTGGCTGTCTCCAAAGGAGTCTACAGAAAGCTCTATATGCCTTAGCAAGGGAACTCCATAATTCTGGACAGCAGAATTATGAGGCAGGGAGTGAAATGCTGAGGCAGCAGATTTGTTTCTTTATCCAGGCTAAAATAGTGGCAGAAGGGGAAAAAACTGAATGAAGCGGGTTGCTTGTCTGCTTAAACAGCTCATCCTCTAACATCTCCTGTTCCTTCTTGGTTTAACTCAGTATGATTCATTGGCTCATTTGTGGTAAAAAGGTAAAGGTAAAGGTTCCCTTGCTTGAAAGCCAGTCGAATCCGACTCTAGGGTTGCGGTGCTCATCTCCGTTTCAAAGCCGAAGAGCCAGCGCTGTCCGAAGACGTTTCCGTGGTCATGTGGCCGGCATGACTAAACACCAAGGTGCACGGAACGCTGTTACCTTCCCACCGAAGTGGTACCTATTTATCTACTTGCAATTTCTTGCTTTCGAACTGCTAGGTTGGCAGGAGCTGGAACTAGAGACAGGAGCTCACCCTGTCATGCGGCACCCGGGTCTTGAACTGCTGAACTACTGACCTTCCAGAGCCTGCAGTTCAGCGTCTTAACCACTTGAGCCACCGCAGCTCCCTATTTTTCCTTCCCTCGAAATGTATTGCATTTTGCAATAATGAGAAAATAATCCAAAATAATATACTCAAGAGGTTTGGCTTTAAATTATATTTGCATTTTATTATGACTAATCCAAGTACTTTGTGCCAGTTATAAAAAAAAAACCTTTTAAGTTCATTCTCCCAACTGCTTTCTGTCTGTTTGAGTTTTGCCAGACTTTTTCTTCCTTCAACTGATGTCATTCATTTGTATTTTCAGATTAACCTATATGATAGATGCCACATCTCTAACATTTTGGTTGTTTATTGTAGAGAGAGCCAATTGTGATGTAGCACTTTGCAAACTAGATTAGTATTGGTGAAACCTGGGCTCAAACCATTGAAGCTCACTGGCAGAGATTTCTCTCAACCTTACCCACCTCACAAGTTGTTATGAGGATAAAATGGAGAGAGTATCAATATACCTAATCCTCAACATGGTCGCATTCATGCTCCATCTGTGGTTTGCAGAAAAATCTAAATCTCTAAAAATATATACATTATGAGGTTAAACACAGAATAATAGAAGCAGAGTTTGTAAAGAAACATCCCAGCGGCCAGTGTAGGAGTTGTTAGGCAACCGCAACAATGTTTCCAGCCTTCAAACTTTGGTTTCTGTCAGTGAAAGGCAGGGGTGGGGCCTTTTTTCAGGCCTATTTTGGGCTCCAAGTCTACCCCTGCTCTGCTTCGTCCTGCTATGAAGAGAGGATTCTTTGAGGCTATGCCCTGCAGCAACTACCAGACAAGTTGCTTACCATGCAGTTTGTGCAACTCACCTAGGTGCAGTGGTAGCTACCCAACAACTCACATAACTCACGTGGGCTCGGTGGTATCCTGCAGACAACTTCTGTGACTTGGTCAGACCTAGCAGTGGCAACTTACTACTGCACAACTTTTGGGACATGCCAGGGGAAGGAAGGAGGAAAAGTCAGTTTGTTGTAGCGTTAGAAGTGTCAAACTAGGATATGGGAGACCCAGGTTCAAATCTCCATTCTACCAGGAAAGGTTGCTGGGTGATCTTGTGCCAGTTATTCTTTCTCAGTTTAATGTAACTCACAGGGCTGTTTTGGGGATAAAATGGAGGCAAGGAGAATGATGCAAGCTTCTTTTGGTCTCCATTGGGGAGAAAAGTGGAAGGAGAGAAGCAAGCAAAGAAAGGGACGCACACACATAGCTGTCATATACTTCCCTTTCACTGCTTGTACATACACGCTCGCACGCACACAGAGGCAGATATTAGGGGGTTAACCTTCCCAATAACAGAAGCAATGCCTCTAGTTTTACTAAACAAGTGCCATCGCAGTGACTTGTAGGGGTTGCAAGGCAACCACAACTGTATTATCTTTCAAGACTTGGATTTTGTCATCAAAAGGAAGGGGGAGAGGGCATGGACCTTTCCAGTGTTGTTTTGGCCTTTGAAGCATTACTCCTTGGCATGACTTGCTACTACCCAACTTGCAGGACTCACCTGGGCCTGGTTGCTTGCTACAGCTCAACAGAGCCATCTCAAAAATTGGCATGGTGTAGTGGTTACAGTTTCAGACTCGGATCTGGGAAATAACAGGTCCAAATCCCCATTCTTCTCAGATGGCAACCTCAGTTGCTCTCTCTCAGTCTAATCTATCTCACAGGGTGGTTGTTGCTGAAATAGGCAACGTCTGGTGTACAAAGAAGAAGAGAAGACGACCCAACAGAGGGCAGCAGGAGGGCAGTTACATAGAATAGTAAGACCAGCACCTTCTTTCTCATTGTCATTCCTTGTCTGTCTCCAGATTGCTACTCTTAGGACAAAATCCTCCTTACTGCCTTGAGGAGGGAAAGAGGAAATAATATGGGAAAGGGATAGAGGGGGAAATGAGGTGCCCCTGCAAGACCTTGTGGGTTCCCCACCACACAACTGGGCCACATTGAACAGCTGGCAATATGGAACTGGGCCTTAGTTTTCCCACACAGAGGCTGCCAGGGTAGGAAAGTAGGGACAACTGAAGATGGAGAGGTGATAAAGGTAGGTTGTCTGGTGGGTGGAAATGAGAGAAGGAAGCAGGAAAGGGGGAGAGGTTATACGAACTTTCAGGGAAGGGCAAAAGGAAGTATTGGGTGAGGGGGAAAATAAGATGTCCCCCAATTCCTTGAAGTTTCTCCACTTGTAATATAAGGGCCAAACTAAACATGAGAACAAACTTATGGCTGCCGTGAGTTCACTGTTGACATTTTAAAGTAATTTTAAAATAATTCTCCCTGCACTGCCTGTTGCAGGGGAAGAGGCACCCAGCCATCTGGGCATGAAGACTTCCTCTTCAGGTACTAAGGCCAAGATGAGGGGGATACTTTTCCATTGCTGTTTCACACTCCCAGTCTACTTCTGTCGCCTCCTCCTCCTCCTTGAAAGGCACAAAAGCCCTGGATAGGGCCCTGACCCCTTTCCCTGCCTTTCCCTGACAGAAAACAAGGCTTGAGATCTGAAATGATAGCTCATATAGGGCTGAGATCTGAGCCCAGGTGAGGTTGTCTGTTTGCTGGTAGCCAATGGCTGAGTGATAGGGTAACCTACACCAAAGGGGAAAATGAAGTCAATACGTAAATAGTGTGTTGCTGCCAATCATTCATTAATAAACCTCAATTTAACTCAGATTTGAAGTATCATATTTTCATTCCAGAATAACAGAATAATAGAATAACAACCAGATAAGAACCAGATAAAAAATCTTGGATGTACTTGTCATAAACCTCTCATGGCTCTATATTTGCTTACATATATGTTGCATGTTCTTGTGCATGCAAACTGTGTTCCTCTTCATTGTGCCACCACCCAAGTTATAAATCTAGCCACCCATGTTACCAATGACTTGGGGAACACTGGGAAAGGCTGCCTCTGAGCAAGTACAAAGGACAGTTTCCCAATTACTCCAGCTTTACTTCATGAGTGAATGACCTAAGGTACACAGGGAGGAACTGAATCATAGTCTGCTCTCTTAAATAGGAATAGAATATAAAATATGCTATAGAATATGCAAGTGCAGAGGAAATGCTATCATGCCTACTGGTTACAGATCTAATGAAAAGAACAGGAAAATATAACACTAAGTTAAACTTAACAATACAGATGGTTTCGCTGCAAGACCCACTCATCCTTGAACAAATGCACAACCTGGCCTGCACCTGCTCCATGCAGGGAGAATTCAACCTCCAGCATTTGAACAAAGAACAATGGATGTTTCAGCCTTTTAACCCTTCTTGCTTTCATTGGCGGGAAGCCTCTCACAATCCAGTGTTAGAGAACTTGCCCCACATGGCTAGCTGAACCCCAGTCTCCCAGTCAACCTAGACTGAACACCCCACACATCTCAATTCCCAGATCATGTTTTACAACAGCTATCCATCTTGCCCTCCTTGAAAGATAAGCAAATAGTTCTCTCTCTGCAGAAATACAACTCTGCTTTCTGACCTCTTGGTGCATATTATGGCTCTCTTTATTTTATGGAAAATAAACAGCTGCCAGGAACCCAGGAACTCCTTAATGCCTGTCTAAGCACCTTACATCTTCAAATCACTGCAGTACTTTCCTCCAAGAAAAACATGAATGTTAATTCTACTTAAAATTCTCTGTTTGACAGCCTGTCACAAATGAACATATTGTATTAATTATGAATAACTCATTAACTCAAATACAAAAACAACAACAACAAAAAATCTTCTCAAGTCAGGATACATTCCCAAAGCTGTTCTTGATCGGAAATTTTATGCTTCTGGGGGAGGACAGGATAAAAAAATCCCATAAATAAATAAATAAATATTTGTTACAGATATTTTAATTAATTTCATTCATTCCAGGAAGGGGCAGTATATGGAGACAGAATTTTGAAAATGTTATGTGATTAACTTAGCACACAATGTATTTGGATGCTGGCAGAATTATGTACAGCTCCTATGTCATTGTATTCCCATTGGATGAATGTTGAACACTCACTCATGATCACACTTGCCTCCTTGATTAAAGTAATTTTTATACAGAATACACTATCCTTTGTGCAACGTCTACCACTGTTGAGATAGCTAGCTAGCTCGCTAGCTAGATGACAGACAGACAGACAGAAGATACAAGTATCCTGCACATTTTATCCTAAACAATTGAGCTGATTGCAATAGTCAACATCCAATGTTAGAAATGAAAATTGGAGTGGAGAATAAATACCCTTGGAAATGTCTCTTGCTCCCTTGAAATACGGATCTGCTTTCTAAATCCCTATACTTGTTTAGCCAACCATGGAAGCATCAGCTAAAGAGATAATAGGGATGTCTTGGCTGCTCCTTTGTGAGCCATCCAGCTGATTAAGGAATGGTGATAATTCTGCAGGGAGTTGCATTAACTCTTCCTCCAGCTAATCTTTCCTAGTTAGCAGGTCATGATGTAGAACTGAAGCATGTCATTTAGCAAGAATGTGATGAGGTGTACCTCTTATGGGTCCCACAAGAGAAAAATTACTGTCCTTTGAAATTGACATGGGAGAGTGTTTCTCTTTGACAGTGTACTTGGCTATGGAAAACTTTCAGTGTACTGGGTAAAGGCACACCAAGTATAATTAGTACTTTAGTTGCTGTAGATTTTCCGGGTTGTGTGGCTGTGGTCTTGGCATTGTAGGACCTGACATTTCGCCAGTAGCTGTGACTGGAATCCTCAGAGGTATAACACAGAAAGATGGAGTACTCTCTTTGTCAAGGATCCCTATGTACAGCTCCTATGTCATTTACTCTCTATAAATGTAAAATAATAAATAATAATAATAAATACAAGTAAAAATCTATGATGACATGAATCTTTGTTGTTGCCACAAACTTTCTTATAAGTATCACCAGTGAAATGTAGTACTATAGAATTCATGATATGACTGTGCCTTTTAATTACATAGCATGATAAATAAATGAACTGTCATTAGTAGGACTGTGGGTCTATTATGGGGTTTCCTGTGGCTTAATGTAAGATGGTGTTGCTCAAGCCTCAGTCATGAAACCTTGTTCTTAAAGTCTGAACTCAATCTTAGGAAACGTGAAGCAGTAAAAAAAGAGAAAGAGTGCTTTTTAAAACATGTGGGGAGTGCTTTTCATCTTGGTCATATACATTTCACCTACCTTGTAGGGCTGGTGTAAGGATTATTGAAATAATAGATTTGAAGCAGGTTCAGCATATACATTGTTGCCTTCTTGGTGCTCAATAATGTTAAACTCACTGTCTATCATGCCAAGTGGGAACACAAACACACCCTGTAAAGAAACACCTGCTAGTCAGATGATCGATGACAGTGGGCTCTTTAACAGCCAGCTATCCAACAATCAGCTTTCTGGATGCTCCACCCTTGGGGTGGAAATGTGAATAGCAAGGGTGAGATTGCTCCACAGCTACTATACATCTCTCATGGGCTTGGCCATGTTCCCATAGGGCTTCTGTACAGACTTTTAAAAAAATGTCCTGTAGAGATACCTCACTGAAAAACAGATCAGCAACTAGATTGTGGTGCTTCAGTATCCCTATGCAGAGAGATTTTTGTATGTGCACAAAATTTAGAAGACAGTGACATTTTTTTAAAAAAATCTATTCCTGACTTGGCAGCAGGCCAGATGCCAGTCATAAATTCATCCAATATCAATAGCTACTGGGCATACCTAAACCTATGCATATTATACAAATCACTCTTTTATAAAGTGTTTTTGCTTATGAAGGGACATACTGTTTGTGAACAAGTCAGAGTTTAGCATGTAAAAATGTGTTTAGTGTGTAAAAGATATGTGCATATATGTACAGAAGAAGGAGAAGAAGAGTTTGGGGTTATACCCTGTCCTTTGCTACCTGAAGGAGTCTCAGAGCAACTTAAAATCTCCTTTCCCTTCCCCTCCCTACAACAGATACCCTGTGAGGTAGGTGGAGCTGATAGAGCTCTTCTGAGGACTGCCCTTGAGAGAACAGTTCTGAAAGAATTTATGACTGACCCAAGGTCATGCCAGCAGCTGCATGTGGAATAGTGGGGAATCAAACTCAGTTCTCCCAGGTAAGAGTCTGCACTCCTAACCACTATACCACACTGGCTCTCAAAATGCTGAGTAAAATATTGAAAGGGATGGAGAGAAAGAATTAAACCTATAAGTGTATATGTTTTTGAATTCTTACCAAAAGTGAGCTTTGGGTGTTATGTCTAAATACATATGATGCATAATTTAAAGTTTTTATTTCTCAGCATTTCTAAAGTTGTTTTACAGTTTTTTTTAAAGGTACTGAAGAGATGTTTTGCCCCTCTCACCCTGTACTTTCACACATGCTGCCTGTGCTTCTGTGGAGAAAAACAATTAAGTGCAAGCCAAAATCATTAAGAAATATTCCATGCAACTGGGGCAATGTCAGGCTATTCTGACAATGGGGAAATTAAATCCATTTACCTTTGTGGAGGGGATCAGTTATGAGAGATATTTAAGGTGGCTTAAATCACCCAGCTTTTTCGGTAGCTGTCAACAACAAAGGCATTAAGACTTCATTTGCAAGCTTTATCTTTAATGTAAAATGGCAGCAATTGACATTTAAGAATTGCCTGGTAGAATGCCTCACCATTATGCAGGCAAGATCCAGGAAAAGCTGATGCTGAATGAATAGACTGCATATTTCTTTCATTGGTCTCTACCCAGCAATTAGTTCTTGTTGATAAAATAGCTGGAATCTTATAACCTTACCTCCTGGCGTGCAGATGCAATTTTATAGTTTTCTTTCAGAAAGGGAGGGGTGAAGTCACGGTTCTAGATTGGGGGCTGGTTTTGTGTGTAAGAAGTCAGTCTCGGGAAGTAAACATTTCCTTTCATTATCACTATAACAATATTTAGGCACTGTGTAAAATTAAAGATAAAATGAATGTATAGAAAATATTCATATGTGGTTCTCATGAATCAGCAATCACATCAATCAGTTTTGAATTGGGATTCGTTGGTTGGGTGAGGGGATTATATGTAGCTGGTGTCCTGAGAGCATGACATGCTGTCATTTCTACCAGAAGTGGATTTTTATTTATTTATCAAATTTATACCCCACCCTCCAAGCCGAAGCCAGCTCAGGGTGGCTTACATAAAAGAACAAAACACATCGATAACAATTTAAACAATCCTAAAATCATCTAAAAACACTCCAGTATTATAAGGTGCTATAAACATTAGGTGATACTGATAGTAATCATGTTACTAAATGATGGTGGCCATCAATCAGTAACATATTTTGGTGATCAGCCCATAGATCTAATCCTTTATGCAGCTGGCACAGGCTGTTGTTATCGGCTCCAGGGGACAGGGTTCTCAACCTTTCAACTATTGGTGGAGGCTCCTTAGTTGAAAGCCTGGTGGAAGAGCTCCATCTTGTAGGCCCTGTGGAACTGCATAAGGCCTCACAGGACCCTGATCTCTTCTAGGAGCTCATTCCACCAGAACGGAGCCGCCACCGAGAAAGCCCTGGCCCTGGTTACAGCCATCCTGGCATCCTTAAGGCCAGGGAGGGCCAGTTGATTTTGTGACCCTTATTGCAGTACTCTCTAGGAAACATGTGGGGAAAGGCAGTTCCTCAGGTATGTAGGCCCCTGACCATAAAGGGCTTTAAAGGTAAGCACCAGCACCTTGAAGCAAATTTGGTGTACTATCGGGAGCCAGTGCAATACTTTCAGCACAGGATGAATGTGCTGCTGTATTAGGAGGCCAACCCCAGCTCAGGCTCAGGACCTCCATCTTCATCAGATTCAATTTCAGTCGGCTCAGTCTAAACCATCCAGCCACAACTTGTAACACCTGGTCCAGATCTTCTGGTTTAGATTCAGACAGGCCGCCCAACAACAGATAGACTTGGGTATAATTTGCATACCGGTAACATCCCAGCTCATGCCTCCATGAAATCTGGGCAAAGGGATGCATATAGATATTAAATTGCATCGGGTACAGCACCGCCCCTTGAGGTACTCCACAGTTCAGTGGGTGCCTGCACGATAGCGGTTTCCCCACTGCCACCCTTTGTCCCCAGCCTTGGAGAAAGGAGACAAGCCATTGCAAGGCAGGCCCCTGGACTCCATTGTCGGCGAGGAGGTGGATCAGTAACTGTGTCGAATGCAGTTGACAGGTCCAACAACAACAGCACTGCCAATCCGCCCCAATCCAGATGCCTCCAGAGGTCATCCGTGAGTGTGACTAGTGTCATCTCTGTCCCATGGCCAGGTGAAAAGCCAGAATGGAAGGAATGTAAGATGGAAGCATCATCCAAAAAGCTCTGTAACTGAATTGCCACAGCCCTCTCTATTATCTTGACCAAATAGGGCAAGTTGGAAACTGGCCGGTAATTTGCCAATTTGGTCAGATTCAAAGCTGACTTTTTCAAGAGAAGATGGACCACTGCTTCCTTAAGCACCTCCGGGAACAGCCTCTCAGAGGGACTTGTTGACGATCTCCCTTAGGGTACCTTCGAACCCCTTGTGGCCAGCTTTAATTATATTTAATCATAAACTGGATATGACATAATGGGAGGGAAACCAGGATATTATTATGGGCAAGGTTGCCAGGTCCTCCCTGGCCATCAGTGGGGGATGGGGGAGTAAAGTTGCCAGATCCAGGTTCGGGAAATTCTTGGAGATTGGGGATGGAGACTGGAGGGCAGGAGCCTAAATGGGATACAGAGTCCGCTCTCCAGAGCATCCATTTTTCCCCAGGGGAACTGATCTCAGTAGTCTGGAGATGAGCTGTTATTTCAGGGGATCCCCAGGTCCCACCTGGAGGCTGGCAGCCCTAGTCACTGAACTAATGAGATAAGATGGTTGCCCAGGAGATTCATGAGAGTGGTGAGCAGAAGCTAAAGCCAATTGTATATGAGAAGAAGAACCATGAACAAATAAGACTGATGCAGAAAGCTCTGCTACCTGTAAGAAATCACATGTGAGTCTATGAAACTGACTTCTGTCAGAGAAGGGGAGTATTATGCACTAGCAGTGGTAAGCACAATGACATGTTTGGCACACATACCCTGGTCAGAGATAACTTGAGTGTGGATGCTATGTTTAACTATGTCACTAGAGGTGTTGGGAATCACTTGGGTCTTAGCCTGGGATAAGGCTGTGCCTGATGAGAACTAATCACATTTCTGGGAGGTCTTAGATGTAACACACACCCAACTTATGAAGCCTGGAAACCTACGTTTGTACCAGGCTTCAGGTTTCATAGCCAAAGGTTTGTATTCATATGTGAATATCTGCTATCAACTAAGCATTTATGAATGTGATGATACAACACAATATCTAACATGAGTATCCAGTAACAAACACTGTCATCATTAATATATTTTGATAGGGGAAGGATAAGCATAAAATCATCTCATTAAAAATAAACTATTCCATAGGACAAACTCCAGAAGTTACATTATCCTATCTCTATCCATATTCATCTGACAACAATTATTTTGCGGCTTACATACATAATAATAAGCATAAATAAGAAATGATTCCATTAGTCAATATATTGTTCATGGTTAAGCTAGGCACAAAAGTATTATTGCTTTGTGATGGAAAAAAATAATAATGCTAATGGAACAATTCATAGCCTGATTTTAGTACAGTCATAATATTAAAATTCCACATTTCAGCCCGAGCTCTTCATTAGTCTCAGACCCTGCCTTAAAATATGGGCAAGGTCATGAAAAATTATGGTTTTATATTGCTGTTATTGGTTCATGTATTCATGTAGTTTTTTTCATTATATCTTCCAGCTTATTCTGAGAATGTCTATCAAGTACATGTGAAACTTCCCTCCAGTATCTCCTTTGTTACAAGCCTCCTTTCCAGGTAGTTATGGGCATGTGCCTAAGAATAGGAGCCCCAAAGCATCCTGAAATCTCAACCCTGTCCTCTGAACACACTGAAATGTGATATACTGGTGTTGTGCTGGAGGAATAGAGAAGAGTGAATGTTGTCCCGATCTTCAAGAAGGGAAAAAAGACAGACCGGACCCAGGAAATTACAGGCCTGTCAGCTTGACATCAATACCTGGGAAAATTCTAGAGCAGATGATCAAACGCTCTGTCTGTGAGCACCTCAAATGGAATGAGATAATTGGTAGTAGCCAGCATGGGTTTATCAAGAATAAGTCATGCCAGACCAACCTTATCCCCTTTTTTGACAGAGTTACTAAAATGGTTGACTCTGGCAATGCTGTGGATATAGTCTATCTAGATTTCAGTAAAGCATTTGACAAAGTTTCTCATGATATCCTTGAGGATAAGCTGGTTAAGTGCGGGCTGGATGGTGCATGGTTGGTTGAAAAATTGTACCCAACGAGTGCTCGTAACTGGCTTTGCATCTACATGGGGGAAGTCTCGAGTGGAGTGCCACAGGGCTCAGTGTCATTCAATGTTTTTATAAATGACCTGGAGGAAGACATAGAGGGGATGCTTATCAAACCTGCAGATGACACAAAGCTGGATGGGATTGCTAATTCTGAAGAAGACAGAGTCAGGATTCAAATTGATCCAAATAGGCTGGAACAGTGGGCTGAGGCAAATAAAATGAAATTTAATAGAGATAAGTGCAAAATCCTACATCTGGGCACAAAATCAAAGGCACAGATATAGAATGGGAAGGACTTGGCTTGACAGCAGCACATGTGAAAGGGATCTAGGTGTTCTGGTTGATCACAAGCTAAACATGAGCCTGCAGCGCGATGTGGCTGTGAAGAAAGCTAATGCAATCTTAGGATGCATTAACAGAAGCATTGTGTCCAAATCACAGGAGGTGGTAGTTCTGCTCTATTCTGCTATGGTCAGGCCTCACCTGGAGTATTGTGTCCAGTTTTGGGCACCACACTTTAGGAAGGATGTTGACAAGCTTGAGCGTGTCCAGAAGAGGGCAACCAGGATGGTGAGAGGATTTGAATCCAAGTCTTATGAGGAAAGGCTGAAAGAACTGGGTATGTTTAGCCTGGGAAAGAGAAGTTTTAGAGGGGACATGATTGTAGTCTTCAAGTATTTGAAGGCCTGTCATGTAAAAGATGGAGCAGATCTATTCTCTCTTGCTCCGGGTTGCAAGACTAGATCTAATGGGTGGAAATTATAAGGGAGTTGTTGCTGGCTAGATATCAGGAAAAACTCCCTAACCATAAGAGTGGTTGAGCAGTGGAACAGTCTGCCTTGGGAGGTGATGGATGCTCCTTCCCTGGATGTTTTCAAGTGGAAGCTGGACAACCATCTTTTGGGTATGTTGTAGGTATGTAGGGCTATCTTTTGGCTATGCTCCTGCAGAGTGCAGGGGGTTAGACTAGATGACCTGCAAGATCCCTTCCAACTATAACATTCTATGATTCTATGAAATCTTGTAGTTACAGATCACCTGATTGGCTTATGGGTGGGTTCTTAAGGTCAGCTGACCACCTGCTGAATTGCCTGATATTCTTGTATATAAAACTGCCTTCATGACTGAATCACAACATTTCATCATCAAAATAGAAGGGATGGGATACTGGTTAAATTGGGGGAAAGTGTGATGAATTAAGAGAAGATTTTAAATGCCTATCTATAAAAGTATAAAATACTTTAGAGATACAGCCCATGCTCTTGTTCCCACCAAAGTATATCATGTACAAAAATATGTTCATTATTCATATGGAAGTTAACTGCAGCTGCTCCTAGAGGACACTCCACTGCATCAATTAATGTGCCATGATAAATATGAAATTTACATCCTTCACACCAATTTAGTTACAAAATAATTAATTTGATTTCAGTGTTAAATTAACTATGGCAAGGAGGTTTTAGATTAAAGTAAAGACAGGAGGAGAGGCGGGTGGGGATGGATTGAACCAATGTAGCTTTGGAAAGCCTAGAGCATTTTTTGCATTGCACCTTGGAACAAACAGCTTTAACTAAAGAGTGAGTTATCCTAACTCTTTGATGACTGCATTACCAAGTCAGAGTCTTCAGGGCCTCATGAGGCTCAATGACAGAGAATATTGTAGTAGCTAGATGTAGGACACATAGAATTCCGACTTTTTGATCACGTTGTAATAAACAGCTTTAATTAACCAGACTTCCCAAGGGGATTCAAGAGAAGGGAAGAACTCTATTTTATTTCAGATTTGAACTGTTAAGCATATTCAGTCAAAGTTTACAAACAGGGTCCTTTGAGGGTTCACTTCAGTAGAAGCTGAGCGGACAGTACAGTTGATATATGTTCTTATTTGGATTCATATAGAAAGCTGCAGGCACCATCTGTGTTTGAGAGCAGTAATTAAACAGTAGTGTTCTTTTTTCCCCCTTCAGAAGCACATCTGTTGAACTGCAAGCAGGGGAAGGGGAAAAAAGAGAAAGGTTTTATAATGATAGACCACATCTCTATACTGATTCCTTTTTTAAAAGCAGTATTCTATTAGACATCTGCAAATGACTGTGTTGAAGAAGTTAAGGAAGGGGGGAAATGCTTAAATTTCCTTTTCCATTTCATTACAATTCTTTTGGGCCAGACTAGACAATACCATGCCCCTGAGTCTGCCACAGGGACTGGCACGATTGTAGATGCTGCAAGGGCCCAGTTATGCTGGGCACCACATTGTGGGAGGATGAGGGGCTTCTGTCTCTCCCCACCGTTTTCAACAGATGAAATGACTTTAAGTGGATTGTCTAAAAATTGAGTAATTAATTATAAAAATAAATAAAGTGACCTTTATCTAGGGCTCCTGCCCAACTTGAAAATAAAGGATATTGCTTCTTCCTGGTGCATTAGAAAATGCAGTATGAAATCCCAGTGATTTTTTCCGGTATACCTGTTGTTTGCAATCTTTGTGATTCAGCAGAAACTTCCATGCTCACTGGGTGGCAAGAGAACAACATGGTTAGAAAGGCCATATGATCGTTTGACTTTCCAGTAACATATGATCACTTCATGAGGAAGCAGTTCCTATTCTTCTGAGTGTGCATCAAGAGCACTGAACACAGGCCCAGCTTCAGTATATTTAATAAGCACAGGGACGCAGCTGTGTACAAGAGCTGTATGTCCTGCCTTTTAAAGTGGAAACTGCAATGTACATGATCGTACATGAGCACTCATAACAGGAGATTCTTTGTCTGAATGATAGCCAGTAAAGATCTAAAACTCTTCTTGGTCAGTTTGGTACCTGTGGTTTAGACATTCCATCCACTCCGGTATTATCAAAGAGGAAAACTGTGCAGAGCTAAATGGGAAAAGGTACTAAGAAGCACCACACTATATAATTATAATAGACAGGATACGTCACCCAGTGAAGAATACTCAGGATAGTGATATTAATAGAAATGATGATTGTCAGTACACAAGTACAATACTATGCACTTTTTTTTTTTTGCTGTCAAGTCACAGCTGACTTATGGCAACCCCATAGGGTTCTCAAGGTAAGAAACGTTCAGAAGTGGTTGGCCATTGGCTACCTCCACATGTTACAATCTTGGTATTCCTTGGAGGTCTCCCATCCAAATACTAGCCAGAGCTGACCTTGCTTAGATTCTGAGATCTGACAAGATCTGCCTAGCCTAGACTATCCAGGTGAGGGCATGTACTAAATATATATTCAAAAAGAGTGCATCATAAACAAGACAGGTATCCATTATACTATCCTGTTTTAAAATATACCTTCAATAGAAGAATCCAAATTGGAAAACCATCAAATGGATTTTCAAGCATTATCTTTCCTACATAATTGAACCAAACAAGTGGGAACCTGCAAGGACTTGTGGGGAGCATCTAATTTCCCTCTCCTCCACTATTTCCTCTTTCTCTCCCTGAAAGCCCCCACAGCCTCTCCCATTTTCCCACTTCCTTCTCTTCTTCCATCTCAATAGCCAACCTATCTTGATCTGCTTCCCTATCTTGAGTTGCCCCCCTGCAGCCTCTACCTAGGGCAACTAAGGCCCAGTTGTGTGGGGTTGGCTGCTGGGCCAGGCCCACTTGCATGGTAGGGAACTTTCAAGGACTTTGGGGGGGGTGGGCAAATCACTTTCCCCTTTATCTCCCTTCCTACATTATTTCCTTTTTCTCTCCTCCTGGCAGCCCCTATATCCTCTTCCCTTTCTCTGCTTCATTCTCCACTTCTTAGCCATTCACCAACCTATCTTTTATCTTCCTCCAGCTATATTTAATATTTAGTTTCTTCATTTATTTATACCCCAGCTTTCTCCACAGTGGAGGCCAAGGCACATTATATCATTCTCCTCTAGGGCTACTAACTATAGGGTGGGATTTGGGCAGGAGAAGGACTTTAGACTTGGGGGAGGGTATGGTGCCATAGAGTCCACCTTCCAAAATAGCCATTTTCTCCATGGGAAATTACCTCTGTTGCCTGGAGATTACTTGTAGTCCCAGAGGATCTCCAGCTGCCACCTGGAGGTTGGTGACCTTGTCTCCTCTTCTCTTTTTTATCCTCAACAAAAACCCTGTTAGACAGAAGGTATGTGACTATCCCTACATCACTGAACAACCTTCCATGGCAGATTGGTGATCTGAACCTGTGTGGTGATTTGAATCTGTGTGTCCCAGACCCTAGAATGAAGTTCTAACCACTACACCATACTGGCTTTTATAGGGTGGCTGCTGTTGAACAGCAGCAAGCAGCCAAGCCTAGGTGAGTCCTGTAAGTTAGATAGTAGCAGGTAGCCTGGTGGATTCTGCTAGGCATGGACCAATGAGTCCTCCCTCAAAGGCCAAAAAAGCCCTGGAAAGGATCCTGCCCCACCCCCTGCCTTTTAATGACAAAAACTGAGCCTAGAATGCTGTGGTTACCTAGCAACAGCCACCGAGGGCTTCTGTTTCTTAAAGCTACAGGTACTTCTTTTACCCTTTAAGTACATAAGAACATAAGAGAAGCCAATGTTGAATCAGGCCAATGGCCCATCCAGTCCAACACTCTGTCACACAGTGGCCAAAAAATACCAGGTGCCATCAGGAGATCCACCAGTGGGGCCAGGACCCTAGTAGCCCTCCCACTGTTGCCCCCCCAGCATGAAGAGTACAGAACATCACTTGCCCCAGACTGAGAGTTTCTATCTATACCTCGTGGCTAATAGCCACTGATGGACACCTGCTTCATATGTTTATCCAATTCCCTCTTGAAGCTGTTCATGCTTGTAGCCACCACCACCTCCTGTGGCAATGAATTCCATGTGTTAATCACTCTTTGGGTGAAGAAGTATTTCCTTTTATCTATTCTAACCTGACTGCTCAACAATTTCATTGAGTGCCCACGAGTTCTTGTCTTGTGAGAAAGGGAGAAAAGTACTTCTTTGTCTACCTGCTCTATCCCTTGTCTAATCTTGTAAACCTTTATCATATCACCTGTCAGTTTTCGTTTCTCCAAGCTAAAGAGCCCCAAATGCTTTAACCTTTCTTCATTGCAGTTTTGCTCAAATCAAAATAAATCAAAATAAAGATTATTAAGCAAGAGAAATGTTACCTGAAACTGAACTCTTGGGCACTGTATCACAGAGAGGTTGGCACCAATTTTCCTTACAAGAGGGAACTATAAGGTTTACTTGACCATAGCAAAGGGACTATAAGGTTTACTTGACCATAGCAAAGATTCCATATTCAGCCCAACTTGTTCATATATCATTCTAATGAGGTGTTCATCTGGAATAATGTGGAGCCTTCACAAACTTGTAACCCAACTATCTCACTGTGCCAGGACACTGGTGTTCCATAGTATCTTTTTAAAAGACTTGGTAATCCTCCACAGAAGACTACATTAGGCAAATAATACATATCCAAAGATTTGGCCAACTTCACTATTAAAATATAAGACAATATGCATCACTTTGTTACATAAAGACTTATAAACCAGAAAGTCTCTATAGAAATCAGCTGCAATAAATATATAGCTACTCACAAGCAATTGTCATAAAATAGATAATTCAAAAAGAAACCATATGACCAGAGTCTAGACATCAAAGAGTATGTGGACGCTGGATGACATACTGAGGGAGGTGTTGGCTTGAATATTTTTATATCACCACAGGATGGGTTTTGGCTCATCACAATCAAGAGATGAAAGAAATTCATCTGTAAAGGAAGGATTTTGTTCACCACATCCATACCATGGAAACTTATCGAGTGGCATGCTCAGGTTATCAATCACTTGATATAGTGCTATCATTGTGCTATAACAACTGTGTAGACGAGCCAATCATTTGCTAATAATCAAAACAATTTGGGAGTTGGACTGCAGAAATCAGATTATTCAGTCTGAAATCATGTAAACTTCATAGGCAGTTTTCTGTCTATGCCTTTCAGCTGCCCCTCCAAACACATTTATTAATATCCAACTGCCTCTTTAGCACACTCAAAGCTTAAAAGAATGTCAGAGAAAAAGGTCACATATTAACTCAACAGAATCAAGTAAAATAATCTCCAGTATCTTAAAAGCTTTACAATAGCTTCTACAGAATCTCTTTCCTTCATGAGCATTAATGCTATTTCACAATTTCACAGAGGAAACTAAAACTTTAAATTTCATGAAAGAATTTTTTACTGATTTCCCGAAAGAGTAAGGTTTGTCATATCATGGCAAACATGATAGAAATTTTATCTGGGATGTGGGTTTTTTAATGATCAATGTTTATTCTTAAGTATAATGATTTTCAGGAATAGGAAATTATTCATTCCTTTATCCAATGTACTATTAAGAAGACATATGAAATAATGCATGCATCCATACATGTATGTACATATCTGGCTTTTGGAATGCTGATTAGTCATGACATTAATCCATAACTAAAACTGTTGTTCCCTGTGCAACATCGTCAGTGTTATAATGTGTCTTTGTTGTGAATTCATTATAGAAAACATAGTCATGAGCACCATTGCTAGCAGGGCAAGGGACACTGGTCTGTAACTACACATTTAAGCTGTTTTCTTCCCATGCTGACTTCATGGGAAGGAGAGTAAATTCTATGGATGACTGCCTTAGGAAGGTAGATTCAGTTGGGTAGCCATGTTGGTCTGAAGCAGCAGAACAAAGTCTGAGTCCAGTGGCACCTTTAAGACCAACAAAGTTTTATTCAAAGTGTAAGCTTTCATATGTGTGCGCATTTCTGTATCTGAAAAAATATTCATGCACCAAAAGCTTATACCTTAAATAAAACTTTGTTGGTCTCAAAGGTGCCACTGGACTCAGACTTTGTTCTGCCTTAGGAAGGATTCAGGAAACCTCACTAGTAATACAAAGAGTTAACCCTTTATTTGTTGATGTAGTGCATCATTTAGTGCCTTATTTTCAAACACTGTTTCAATGAGAGATGGGACAAGTTTTCTAATGTTTCCTTTTGATGCAAAGTATGTTGGCAAACACTGGAGGAGAAAATCAAAGTTTTCAAGTTGCTTGTGGGAAGAAAGCAGCTTTTGCAGCTTCAGAGACATTAAATCCTTGAAGAAGCACCAAAGACCATATATGGGAAATGTAATGTATCGAAACCCGTTCATGCACGAGGCGAGTCTTCACACGGACATGCGAAGCCTCTGAGCTTCGATTCTGGAGACAATAGCCAGGATGGATCCTAGCCCACACCAATCAGCAGACTAGGTTCCTGGTCGGGACCTAAGGAACTCTCGGCTACTGTATATAGCCTATCACTAAGTGGGGGGGGGTGTTTTGGGAGTGGGTTTCACGAAGCATATAAGCCAGCTTGCAAGCCGGGGTTCCCTTGCCTTGTTCTTCACCTAAATAAAAGTATGAGAGCTGAAATCACTTGCCAGTCTCAGTACTTTTCAGGAAACTACACAGCCTTGTTTGAAAAAGCCACAAAGTCTTTATATTCAGACAAGCCTGAAGAAGAGGGGGGAATTGAAAAGGCTTGTTGGAGCCTTTACATTTGAGTTGTTTCAGGGGTAGTTTCAGAGGTAGTTTCATTTAGCTGTGTTACTACTTTAGAATCAATGTGTGGGATGTGTTTGAGTTGTATTTCAGCTATGTTATATTTATCAACCTTGAAGGGATAACTAATCTGAATGAAATGATTTGCAAAAATTAGAAGCATATGAGGAAGTTTTGAAATCAGCAGTGTTCTGGTGCTTTGTCTGTTCCTTGATACAGTTTCTGTTCACAGTGTGAATGGCCTGGAGAGACAGAGAAAAGACTGAGTCAGCAGCATGCCCAGTACTCTCATACAATGTTGCCATCACCAGCATCATTCATGATATGTATTCCTGTATACAACATTTTCTTCTAGGTGGGGGCTGGACACATAAATAGGAACATTCAGCCTAGATATCATCTCATAAGAGCAACTGCCACTGGGGAATCAGCCCCACATGTGCCATGCCCTCCACCTCACTTGCAAAAAGACCTTGGTGACAGCCCCTCTCCCTCCCTGATGAAAGAGTTAAAGGGCCCTCCAGCTGCTCAGAAGGGAGAGGGGTGGCTGTGGGTGGCCATGGATTGGGGGTGGGGCTTGGGGTGTCCCCACCTACCCTTAGAACATCCCACAAATTCCCCTGCCAGAGTGACAAGGGGACCGGGCAACCCTAGATCAAGAGCAGAAAGCTGATTTATCAACAGGCTGTTTGGCTGCTTGCAAGCAGCTCAGCCCTCTTTTGCAGATTCCTTTTTGTGCATTAAAGAAGTAGAGTATTATCAATTAATCAATTTAATATTTCATGCATGTTAAGCCACTTGACAGAAGCCCTAGTTTCTTATGGCTGTTCACCACTTGGCAGCCAGCAATGGACAAATGAAACAGTACAGCAGTAATTACAAATAAACAATATATATTTTAAAAGCCTTGCTATTTATTGTTCAATCCATGTTATCATCAAGCTGATCTCACACAAGAATATTTTCTCACAGCTTTATGGAGGTTATAGCACCCTTCAATGCCATTTTATTATCTAACCTGATGATCCATGGTCCTGCGGGAGAATCAATTTCACTTACCCTTCAGGTGTAAAAGTAGCTTACAAGGCAAAGGAAATGAAACTGAAACACTACAACAACTGTGCAGCTGCAAAGCTGTTTGGCAGCTGGTCAGTATAGACCTCAGCAAGGTAAGATCTGAAGCTCAGCAAGCCAGTGCTCATATATGAAGCTGGAAGTGCTGCACTTGCCTGCTGAACCTGTCTGCCACCATGAAGTTTGCAATAGCCCTAAGGGGATGGGAGCAGCAACTCAACTGCTTCTTAAAAATGCCTCCACCTGTGCTGTGTAATTGCTATTAAAAGCAAATTTTACAAAAAACATCATGAGTCTCCATTATTTTCTTTCTCTCATTCCAAGGAAACCCAGACTGGTAATACTGCCCTTGCAACTTCTCAACACTCACAAAAGTGGGAAGTATGTGACACTATCTTTGCAATTACCCTTAGTTATAAACCTTGAATGAATGGTCCAATAAAAAGTCTTCGTTTAATCAGCCAATCCATCCAATAATAATATAGTTTAAATTATAGTCTGTTATTAAAGGAAAATAAAAGTTTTAAAATAATTTGCTAACAAGAGGTGATCATCAGCTGGTTTTAATAGTTTGAATTAAATTTGTAAAGACAGTTAAGCCCTGCAAATTAAGTTCTCAAAATGTTTCAATTAAGGGAAATTACTAATGATTTCAATACCTTACAAAGGTTGCCATTATGTTCCCCTGAAAGAAAAGTATTGGGTTGCTACTTTTGCCTTCACATTTTGCACTTTTCTCTTAATGAAACAGGTTTTCTTTCACTTTATGATAACATCAAATGTACAATCCTTCTTTAAGCAAATGCACCTATGTATGTACAGAAGGATCTTCATAAAATCTTTCCCTATCCCAGTTTACTGGCTGCTCACATGCATTTACAACATCCTGGTCTTCAACCAGAACAGGAAACAAGAGTCTTCCTTAGTCATTTCTTTTTAATTAAGTCCAGAGTGGATATGTATTTGTATGAGGGGTTGCCTATGTGTTACATGAAAACATGATTGTTAGAGACCATAACCAGTGTTTTTAATAACTATCTTTTTTTTAGAAAGATGACTTTGATACAGAGATATTTGGAGCAGAAAAGCAGAATGGAAAGGGAATTTTTGCTCAGTTCCCTACTTTACCTTCTTCACTCCATGGAGTAGCAAATGGGATTTTGTGAATTATGCAGTGAACAGGTTCAGCATGTAAACATGGCACGTTTAAAAGCTGTGATTTCTTGTTTGCTTAGCCTCTCATCTGCTCACCTTGCTATCATCCACCTTGAGTAGATGTCAAACAGCTGTGTGGCAATACCCTAGCTATAGTATTTCAGGATCATTTCTTCTCTCCCTTGGAAGCCTCATGTGCTGCTGCACTGTAGATGAAACTGATTCTCTTCTATTAACTTGGATGGTTGGGTTGGATAATTAAATGGTGTGTGAAGTGCTGTCAAGTCACAGCTGACTTACGGAGTCTCCAGAAAGGAGCTTCCAAGATAACTGAGGAGTACCAACCCTGAGTACCAACCCTGTTTAGCTTCCAAGATCTGATAAGATTGGGCTTTCCCATGTTGCCTTCCCTTCCATTAAATGATGTGGAGACTACTAACTTGACATAAGGCTATCTGAAAATATGCATGCATAAGATGAATGCAGACTTAAATGAAGGGTTTTTTAAAACAACAACAACACTGTGTCTATAATAACTGATTGATCAGTTGATTTGGTCACTATTTATACAATTGGCTGCCAAACAGCAAGGAGCCACAAAATGTCTGTGAAGTACCAAGGAAACTAGGACTCCCATTGGCCTGTGTGACAATGTGCATGCATGAAATACTACTGATAGCATTATACTGTACTGCTTTAGTACACAAAATGTAACCCAGCTAATAAGGCCAAGCTGTTTGCAAAATGCTGAACTGGTTGATGCAATATTGAATCCCTGCAGAGAACAGACCATGATTTGAATGGGTAGATATTTGATCATCCCTATATCTGATATACTTACAAACAGAGAGAGAAAACATGTACCTATGGTGTATCACCATCTTACAACTTTTTTATTTTTGTATTTCTTTCTTTTTCATTAACACACAGCTGTTCCACTCAGCTGGAAGGGATGATGTTATCGCCAAGCTTTCATTAAAGAACGAAGCTATGCAATGGGCCTTGGGTTCACCTGGGCCCCTGTTTGCACGCCTGAAATGAACAGGAGGAGTGGTGACACTGCAGGCTGTGCAGGCTTCCAAGAGCCTCTTCCCTAAACTATTGAGGCAGACTCAGCATGGGTTCTGTAAGGGAAGATCTTGTCTCACTAACCTGTTAGTGTTTTTTGAGGGAGTGAACAAACATGTGGACAAGGGGGACCCAATAGATATTATTTACCTTGACTTCCGGAAAGCTTTTGATACAGTTCCTCATCAAAGGCTCCTAAGTAAGCTCAATAGTCATGGGATAAAAGGACAAGTCCTCTTGTGGTCGTGGATCAAAAACTGGCTTATAAATAGGAAACAGAGAGTGAGTATAAATGGGAAACTTTCTCAGTGGAGGGTGGTAAGCAGTGGGGTACCACAGGGATCAGTACTCGGTCCCATGCTTTTTAACTTGTTTATTAACGATTTGGAATTGGGAGTAAGCAGTGATGTGGCTAAATTTGCAGATGACACGAAGTTGTTCAGGGTGGTGAAAACCAGGGAGGATTGTGAGGCACTCCAAAGGGATCTGTTGAGGATGGGTGAGTGGGCGTCAACGTGGCAAATGGGGTTCAATGTGGCCAAGTGCAAAGTGATGCACATTGGAGCCAAAAATCCTAAATATAAATACACGTTGATGGGGTCTGATCTGGCAGAGACGGACCAAGAGAGAGATCTTGGAGTCGTAGTGGATAACTCGCTGAAAATGTCTACACAATGTGTAGCTGCAATAAAGAAGGCCAACGCTATGCTGGGGATTATTAGGAAGGGAATTGATAACAAATCAGCCAGTATCATCATGCCCCGTATAAATCATTGGTGCGACCTCATTTGGAATACTGTGTACAGTTCTGGTCACCACATCTCAAAAAGGATATTATAGCATTGGAAAAAGTGCAGAGAAGGGCAACTAGAATGATAAAAGGGTTGGAACGAACACTTCCCTATGAAGAAAGGTTAAAATGCTTGGGGCTCTTTAGCTTGGAGAAACGACGGCTGAGGGGTGACATGATCGAGGTTTATAAGATTATGAATGGGATTGAGCAGGTTGAGAAAGAAGTACTTTTCTCCCTTTCTCACAATACAAGAACTCGTGGGCACTCTATGAAATTGCTGAGCAGTCGGGTTAGAACAGATAAAAGGAAATACTTCTTCACCCAAAGAGTGATTAACATATGGAATTCACTGCCACAGGAGGTCGTGGCAGCTGCAAGCATGGACAGTTTCAAGAGGAAATTAGATAAACATATGGAGCAGAAGTCCACCAGTGGCTATTAGCCACAGGGTATAGAATGAGAACTCTCAGTCTGGGGCAGGTGATGCACTCTATTCTTGGTGCTGGAGGGGGCAGCAGTGGGAGGGCTTCTGGTGCCCTGGCCCCACTGCTGGACCTCCTGATGGCACCTGGTATATTTTGGCCGCTGTGTGACAGAGTGTTGGACTAGATGGGCCATTGGCCTGATTCAACATTGGCTTCTCTTATGTTCTTATGTTCTTATGTTCTTATGTTCCCCTAGAGTGGCCAATCGGGCATGGTGTGTTGCCCTGCAAGGCACTTAATGTGCTCTTATGAACTATAAGACCTATGTTAAAAGAACTTGGACTGTGCAATGTTATGATTATGGGACTGTACAGCATAGTAACCCACTATGATGCCTGTTGAGACTGCACCCTTGAGAGAAGGACACCTTCCTTTCTGCATTGCTGTTCCAATGGATTCTTCAAGGTTACCAGTCTTCTTACCTGGTGGGAGATGGATCAGTTCCATAGTCTGCACAAAGCATCAGACACCATGCCAGGCCAAAACACGAGGACAGAATACTCCAAACACCATTAGGAGCTCCCTCCAAGACATGCAGGCAATCCCCTCCCCCCACCACCTACCTGCAAAGCTGCACATAACCAGGAGGCTTTACACATTGTTGTTTGGCAACTAATCACTTGCTCATCAACGAGCCAGCTAGGGCTATCATCATCTCACCTACACCCAGGTGCCAGACTCTAGTCTAAGTTGCTAGTTCTCAATATTACCCACTCCCCTAGACCCTTCCCCCTTGAACCCAACACCAATCAGCATGTTTTGGGGACAGACTAGTAGAAGGTGGGCTAAGACATGTGACCAGCTTAGGCCACCCCCCAAGAGACATGTGACTAGGACATGTGGCCAGCCTGGCCCAACTCCCCAAGCCATATGGTCTCTCTCTCTCCCCCTCAACAACCTCTATATTCTCTTACTCTTGAACTTGTGGCTACCTTGCCCTAAGGCTATTGGACTGCAGCCAGAGTCTTCCATGTGCTTTCTGTTGGTTCAGTTTGCACTCTCCATTTTCCTAGCATAATCCCCATTTTTCTATAATTCCCTTATTTTTTTCCATTTGGAAGCCTTCATCTCATTGTAACAGGTAACTATTGCCCAACCAATGAATATCCTGCTCATGCAAACGTGCCGATTATCTATCTTTATTTCCTAGTACTGAATAATTGTGTGTGTGACTGTGTATTGTCTGCGTGTGAAGAAGACTACAGTAAAGACATTATTTTAACCTAACTGCAGCCTCTGTGTCTGTTACTGGTACCTCTGGAAGGGTGGGACCTCTGTAAACACTGGTGTTCATTCCCTAATTTACCTATTGCCAATTAATAATATTGCCAATTAATAATCGTAATTCCCCCATATTAATAAGAAATTAAGGCAATTTGGCTAACAATGGCCTGATGTGGCTGGGAGGGGAGCTTGGGCCAGTGGACCTCAAAGAGGAAGTTTTCCCTCAGGTCCCCTAGGCCAGGATATTAAAGGATCCTGCTACGCCACCAAGGTCAGCAGGCCTTGTGGCTTAAGAAGCAGCAGAAAATGCAGCTGAAGAAGATAGTGTGGGACTGAATGGACTCATTGAGTCAGTGGCAGCAGCACGAGGAGAAGTGGAGAGCGTGGGAATGGGTGGGCTGGCGCAGGTGCCTTAGCACTTTTCTTCTGAGGGTTGCCCACTCCAGATTGGGACATACCTGGAGATTTGAGGGTGGAACCTGTAGAGTGCAGTTTGGAGAGGCAAATATAGCAGGGTATATTTACATAGTATCCACCCTCCAAAGCAGCCATTTTCTCCAGAGGAACTGATATCTATTGTCTGGAGATCAGTTGTAATTCCAGAAGGCTGGCAACCCTAACTGCCCTCTATTTTTCTTTTTCCTGTCCTCTCCACTGCTCACTTCAGGCTAGGGAGGGTGATTGCACCTATGAAGCTATGGCATGGCTGCAGCTGAGTCATGAGCCCAATAAGGGAAATGGGCTGCCACACTGAAATCACTTCCCTTTTCACGAGTAGCAATCTCTCCTGGAGCTGGGCTCCACTTTTTTTTGTTTACTTCCCCGTGGGCATTGGTCTCTCTGTGACACCCCCCCCCAGGGGCAAGATCATGCCCCCCCCATTTCTCACAAGCTGAAATCTTTCACTGGAGCAGAGTGCCACTCAGTTTGCCCTTCCTTTCTAGTGTATATTACTCTCTTTGTGCCACACCCTCACACTCAAAGGGGCTAGAATTCCCCCACCATGAGCTGAAATCTCTCCCCTAAGCTAAAAGCCATTCATTGTTCTTTTGTTAAGCTTCATCTCTAGACACCAGGGTACTTGGGACACTGATATGTATTGTGCCTGTTTGCGATCCTTTCTCAGTGGGTCCAAGATGCATCCCAAGAGGAAAGCCATGCAAGCTGGGGCATGAGAGGCCTCACCCTCTTGCACAATGGGCCAAAATGGGTGTGCAAGGAAGTCTTGGGGTTTCCTGGTGCCCAGGAAACAGAGCAAGCAATAGGCCCAATGCCAAGGTAACAGGAGGCCAGACAGGACAAGGCCATCCTGCAGGGCTTCTCCTGAACCTTGATGCCTCAATGAGGTTAAACAGCTAGGCTTCATTCAACAGGTCCTAAGTCCCATGACAGACATGCCTGTTAACCAAAAGAGCCCGCAGTCCATGGTGGGCCAGACCAGAGTTGGGGGGGGGGCTGCCTAGCAACAAAGGCAAGCAAGCTCCTCATCCACAAATCCTGCAGCTCCAGCTGGGCTCCCCAAAAAGGGATGAGACAGCACAAAAGAAGAGTGATGGGAGGTGCACAAAGGCCAAAAGGACACACCACAGCAAGGAGAACTCACACAGCGCTGGAACTTCAGGTGAGTCCTTCTCTAATGAGGAACCAGAAGGCATCTCAGGGATTACTGGTATGTTGTTGGCCACTTGCCAAGCCTACCAGCTTGGGTGCTCAAGAGAAGACCCTCTCACAGTCAAGTGCTGGCCTGGCACCCAGGCTGTCTGGGCCACACGGCAGACCTCAGAGGGTCATAGAATCATAGAATGTTAAAGTTGGAAGGGATCTTGCAGGTCATCTAGTCCAACCCCCTGCACTCTGCAGGAGCATAGCCAAAACATAGCCCTACATACCTACAACATATCCAAAAGTTGATCATCCAGCCTCATCTTGAAAACATCCAGGGAAGGAGCATTCACCGCCTCCCGAGGCAGACTGTTCCACTGCTCAACCACTCTTACAGTTAGGAAGTTTTTCCTGATATCTAGGCAGTAACAACTCCCTCATACTTTCCACCCATTAGATCTAGTCTTGCAATCCAGAGTAAGAGATAATAGATCTGATCCATCTTTTACATGACAGCCCTTCAAATACTTGAAGATTGCAATCATGTCCCCTCTAAGTCTTCTCTTTCCCAGGCTAAACATACCCAACTCTTTCAGCCTTTCCTCATAAGACTTGGATTCAAACCTTCTCACCATCCTGGTTGCCCTCCTCTGGACACGCTCAAGTTTGTCAACATCCTTCCTAAAGTGTGGTGCCCAAAACTGGACACAGTACTCCAGGTGAGGCCTGAATACTGAAATCTCAAAGATTAGAGCCAGAGGCTCTGAAATAACATCTGCAATTTCTTTTAGCACCCTGGGATGCAAACCATCTGGCCCTGGAGATTTGAAAGTATTTAAGGCAGCCAGATGCTCTCCAACCATTTCCTTACTTACTCTGGACTGGCAGTTCCTCCTTCCTTCATATGCCCTGCATTCTTCAGTTTGTATACAGCTTGCCTTACAGTTAAAGACTGATGCAAAGTGAGAGTTGAGTAATTCCACTTTGTCTTCATCCCTTGTTAAGACTTGACCGTCTTCCCCTAGCAATGAGCTTACCCCATCCCTGTTCTCCTTTTGCTCTGAACATAGGCATAGAATTTTTTCTTGTTATTTTTAGCATCCCTTGCAAGCCTCAGCTCCATCTGTGCTTTAGCCTTTCTGACACCATCCATACAGATTCAAGCCTGCTTCTTGTACTCACCCTCAGGAATTTGGCTCTCCTTCCATTTCTTGTACATTTCCCTTTTTAGTCTCAGCTCTTCAGAGAGTTCCTTGTTCAGCCACCTTGGCTTCATTATGTGTCTCCCACCTTTCTTTCTTACCGGAACAGTTTGGGATCATGCCTTAAGCACTTCATTTTTCAGCATCTCCCATCCTTCCTGTGCAGATTTCCCCCTCACCATTTCCAGCCACGGAATCCTAACTAATATTTCTGTGAGTTTTTTAAAATCAGCCTTCCTGAAGTCCAGGATACGAGTCCTACTATGTTCTGGTTTCACATCCCTCACTGTGTTCAATTCCAAGGTGACATGATCACTATTTCCCAAGGGTCCCGCAACATTCACCTCATCAACCAGCTCTTCCCTGTTAGTCAGAATTAAATCTAGGATAGCAGATCTTCCTTACCTCCACCTTTCAGAATAACTAGGACCCCTGAGATACACCTCATATGTAAGGTTAGGGATCAGATTCTCTATGGTTATTATGTGGACATTTTCCCTCTTCTAAAACCAGAGGCAGAAGAGAACAGGAGTGCCAGTTGTTCAGCAAGGGGGGAAAAGAGGGAAAAGAAGGAGGAGGCTGATTGCACATTCAACAGCTGGTTAGCTGGGTACATGGTATTCACGAAGGTGGTTCAGTCTGCCTACCCTGACTGCTGCTGGCACCTCACCAACCATTTTGGGACCATGCTGGCTGCCTTTGCAATGCTGGTGGACCCTGTGGCCATTGAATATAATGAGGGATTCCATAAGCAGGTGTCTCACAGCGAGAGGGTCAGGTTGGACCTTATCAATGACAATATTTGGCCGATGTTGGTGGGCTTCCACATCAAGGGGAAATCAGACTCCTCTAGGCCAGGCCAGTGATGGCCAGGTATGACCCAGCTTGCAGGGTTTGCTGGGGATTTAATTAAGGGAAATACCAGTGGACCAAATGTAAATTTGAGCATAACTGTGATACTGCTTTAGCCTGCATCTCAGGTCCTCCAGTTCCTGCAACTTTTACAGTCAGTCACCCTTTGGGCAACTAACAACCCTCCAAATCTGCTGCCCAAAAGGAAGAAGGGTCCACCAGTCGCCCTTCCCTTGCCCCCCAGTAAGTGACCTTTCAATCATGGGATGGGGGCTGGCAGCCATGCCAGTTCAAAAGAAGGCTGTTCACCCTCTTCAACTGTTATCCTCTTAGGTCAGGGGTCTTTTGGGGGGGAGCGCACCGGAGCGCAGCTCTGGCAGCTCAGGAGCCAAGCCCCGCCCCCAGCTGGCATCCCCAGAGTCTTTCAGGCAGCTGAATGTCAATTTCAGCTCCGTTATATCCTATGGGCCTTTGAAGTCAATGGTGAAAACATAGGGTATATTCTGGGGGCTGGAGGGGAGGTGGTTTGAGGGAGAGGCTCCAAACTCACAGGGTAGCTTATGGAGCCTCTCTCCAAGATACCCACCACGTTTCAAGAATATTGCACCAGGGGGTCCAATTTTATGGGCCCCCAAACAGGTTGCCCCCATTCCCCCATTGTTCTCTACGGTGGGGAAAAAGTTACTTTTCTCCCACCGTAGAGAACAATGGAGGGAATGGGGGCAACCTGTTTGGGGCCCCATAGAATTGGACCCCCTAATCCAATGTTCTTGAAACTTGGTGGGTATCTTGGAGAGAAGCTCCATAAGCTACCCTGTGATATTGGAGCCTCTCCCTCAAACCACCTCCCCTCCAGCCCCCAGAATATACCCTATGTTTTCACCATTGACTTCAATGGCCCATAGGATATAAGGAGGCCGAATTGCAGCCAAATTTCTTTCATTCCCTCCTTTCCTTCTCTCCTTTTCCTCTTTCCCTCCTTCTTCTCTTCTCTCTTTCTTTCCCACCTTTTTCTCTTCTCTTTTTTCCTCCTCTCCCTGTCTCCCTCCTTCTTCCCTCTCTTTCTTTCCCTCCTCCTTTCCTTCTCTTTCTTTCCCTCTTTCCTTCTCTCTACTCTCTCTCTTTCCTTCCCTCTTTCCTCCTTCTGTGGCCCAACTCTAGTGAGAAGGAGTTTAAACTTTAAACCCCTTCTCTCTTAGCTCCCCCACCCAGGCCAGCTGGGGAAGGGAAGGGGAGACTTTTGAAGATGCCTCCCCCTCTTTTGCTTCCCCTTCTGACATCACTTCAGGTGATGTCAGGGGGCATGGCATATGCTAATAGCCTAATAGCTCATTAGCATACCATATGCTAATGAGCTCCTGCAGCTGTTTTTCTATGAAAAGACCCCTGTCTTAGGTCATCCACAAAATATACGTGAATTGATTTTACTAATGGCTTTTGTGTATGTTTGCTTGGCCCCCATAACTCCATGGACTCAGGTAATTTAAAATCTGCCAGGGAAATCCCTGAGATCATAGCCACCAAGGTTGCTAAGGAATGTGCTGTAGGCTGGGTGGCTTGCCTCTTCAGTGCCCCCCCCACTTCCTAATCTTCACATTTCCCCCTTGGTGGTAGTGCCTTAAAAGATGCCATGGAATACTGTCTCATACACCATCTTTCCTACCCCAGGGGCTCCTCAGTTAATGAGACCATCCCCCCTCCCAAATTTTGCTCTGTGAAACATGCTTCCTTCATCCATGCCAATTACCTAAGGTCATATGTCCCTACTGTCTAGGCAAACTGTGATATACAATTGGCCTTCCAGCTGCTCCCATGCACTCCCAGGACTTTTGCCTTCTGAGTTTCAAATCTAAGGGGTCCTGCTATATTGACAAAGCCATGCCCATGGGATGCTCTGTAGCTTGTGCAGCATTTGAAATCTTCAGTACCTTCTTGGAATGGGCCTCAAAGGACAGCATATGGTCCCCTCATGCCACTCATTATCTAGATGACTTCCTATTTGTTGGTTCATCAGGGAGTGATGTTTGCTCCAGGTTCATCACAACCTTTCAATCATTAGCACCTGGAAGAGAAGAAGAAGTTCCATGACCTAGCACCTGGCACATACTGCTACCTGGACTCATTCCTGAAAGAGCTTGGGGCCTTGGGAGCACTTCATAATGCAATTCCATGGCATAATTCCATGGCAGCAGATTTTTGGTCTTTCATTGCTGGCATCAGGGGCCTGAGGTCATGGCGTGTATTCAAGGCCATGGTTCCCCGATACTTGGCCTTGATGTAGAACCAAGGTATCGACTCCAAAACTATGGTCAGGAACCTGGTAGCCATTTTCTTCTTTAACAAAGCTTATGGCTACCTAGACTCATTTACCTTTTCCCCTGCCTACTGGGCCATTGATGGTTGGTGTAGGCTCACTCCAAGGGCACCCAACCCACACAGGCCCATTGCAATCTCTATTCTGTCTTGGCTCATACAGCAGCAACCCAAGCTGTTCTGGTTGGCATTTGAGGCCAAACTGAGCTGCCTTTATGTTGGCTCTTCTGGGACCCTCAGAGTCTGGGAAGTGGTCACTGACTCTTGCAGGAACCACTCTAGCTGAGCAATGGGGTTGCAAGAGATAGCTGTTTGTGGTTCAGAGGTCCACCTGGTGGTCAGGTGGTCCAAGAGGGACCAGAAGGGCCAGAGTGTGTACTTGAATCTCCATGCAGTGCCTAAGCCAGCCATTTGTCCAGTTCAGGCCATTTTGGCCTTCCTCTTGGTGCACCCACACCATATGGGCCCCCTGTTCATACATAAGGACTGCTCACCATTCATTAGATACTACTTCACCAGCATCCTCAGGGCTGGCCTGGCAGCCCTAGGGATTCCCCATCTCGGAATATGAGGCCCACTCTTTCAGTATCAGGGAGGTCACCACAGTAGCCTCCTGCATCCAGAACATTGGCATATGGAAGTCTGTTTGGATTTGTGAGCACAGCATTGTCCACTGGGCTGGAGTCTACAGAACATCTACCAGCTGGAGTAGGCATCTGGGACTGGGGAGATCCTTACACATCATCTGGATTTGTCTGAGAGGGATGCTATGGGACCCACTTGTGCCCATGGTTCTTCAGCATGTCCATCAGAGTGGCCCCCCAAATTCAACTTGATGAGAATGATCTTGGGGCCAGCAAGGGCCAGGACCCAGTATAAGCAGCGGCGGCAGCAGACCTGTAGTCTCTTTCTTCCCAGCTGCCCGGCAGCACACCTGTAGTATCTTTCTTCCCAGCTTCTGCCTAGCACCTTGCTCTTCTGATCCAATCTGCTGGAAATGTTCCTAGCATTGGCCAGCTTCCCTGGACAAGATGGATGTGGCCATGTGGAAGGTCACTAACACAGTAGGGAAGGTAGTCCTACGGGGTCCTTATTTGTCATCACAATATTTTATTCCAACTGGAGGCACTATTCTGGCTGGATTGCATCCATCCACCTCTTCAAGTAGGGACAGAGCATTTGGTAGCACAGGTTTTGGCATGATCTGCATGTATAGTTATAGCTGTAAGAGCTTTTGCAGGAGCATAGGGCTCCCACCCACTTTTTGTGGTGGTACCAGCATGGGGTTTGTATCCATTTTTGGGGGGGAAATACAGCCTGCATGCCTGTTTTCCCCATCTTTGGGAATCTCCTTAAGGTATTTGAGGGTGAAGGTTTGCAAGGGACATGCTCAGCTCAGTTGCTGTCAAGGCACCCTCACTTCTAGTGGCAGGTGGAACCTATGGCCTATGCTCTTGTGAAATTCCACATAGTGCCACCCCATGGTATCCCCCAACAGCAGTGTTCCCTCTAAGCTGAGTTAGTGTGATCTCGCTCACAGTTTTCTTAGCCTCCAGCTCACACATTTTTGTGTCAGCTCAGGAAGGATGGCTCCAGAGCAAACTCATTAGCCAAATAGTTTGCTCACAATTTTAATGTCAGTAGCTCACAAAGTGAATTTTTGCTCACAAGACTCCACAGCTTAGAGGGAGCATTGCCTAGCAGGCAGGCTCGGGTGGCTTGTAGTTTGCCTGGCAGATAGGTTGCTTGATGCCCAGATCTGTTGCCCCTAAGCTGCACGTTGTGGCCACTTTTACCCCAGTAAGTTGTCTGTTTTCCCTTTTCATACTTGGGGGGGGGGTTGCCTCACCATCCTCCTGTCCCCCTTTGGATGCTAGATTACAACAGGAGACTTTCCTTTTAGCTCCCATTGAGGAAACATCTACAGCCATTAAAGGTCATTAATATTCTTTCGTCAAAGTTCCTTACTAACATCATATGGCAGTTTATGAAAACATATGGTGACAGGTCTATGCACTACTCCCAAGTACCAATCAATCAACAATATATAACCAATGTAAGGAATAATATTTTGTAAGGAAATGCAAATTTCTATCTACTGTTTATTTATCATGCATGTCCAAATCCTTTATTATTAGTTTTTGTAGGAGCCTCTCTCCTTTTTTTCATGACTGTGCTTTTATAAGCAGCTTGACACCCAGAAAGAAAGACTCTTCCTTCCGTTTGTTCCACTATAGGAAAATAACATGCCTTTATGCTGGACTGCTGTTGAAGGTTCTGTAGCATGGCTAGAACAAGGTAGATCCATGAACTTCTCAAAAACTAGTTTATGAAAACTGGATATTTTTAGAGTGAACCATGCTGTCTTCTGCTTTGTTATCTTTAAGGATGGGAAGGATGAAAGGCAAACAAATTTGTTTGCACATTTCCCAGCACATTTTTAACATCTTTGTTCTTTTTCTGGGCAAATACCGAACATCTAATTAATAATAATTTAATCAATAATAGCTGAAACACCACACTCTAGTTGTAATTCAGTCTCCAGCAAAAAGAACCTGTTTCCGTCTTCCTATGACTAACCTAGTTAATAAAAATGGATGTCTTCAGAATTGTGGGGTTTGCTTCATTCTTTCACATGGTGTGTCCCTCCAAACAACTGTCTTGAACAGTTAGCATTTCTTTTGTCGGGTGTATTTTGTGTTCAATGATTGTGGCATTAAAGAAATAAAAATGTGTATTTTCATGGTAGTTTCATTTTTTTAATTGTGTTTTGAAATTGTTACCCACTTTAGAAATGTTGTACAAACAGTTGAGGGACTGTGAATGGTTAATTCTTCACAGAAAGACAGGCTGCTCCAAGCAATCTGATTGGCTAGCATCAGCTGAGCAGAGAAAGTCTGGAGAGGGCTGCATGCTGAGGAGAGATTCAGTCAGATTTCTGCCTTGACTGAATTCAGTTTGATTTCAGCCCTAGCTGAGAGGAGTCTAGTACTGACAAAGTTGTAATTCAGAGCTGACTGAGAACACAGACAGGAGAATTGGGGGACAGTTGGCAAGGAAGTTTGGGAAGTAGGCAAAGTCTCCCATTTGGGCCCAGGAAAGGGGATAGATCTAGAGAGAAAAGAAAATTCTGTACTCAGTCAAGCAGGGAATTAGCTCTAAAGAGTGCAGAGATCCCTGGTTGGTGTGGTTAGAAACTGCCTTTAGAGACCTTAAGAGTCAGTTAGAAACTCAAGATGAGTACTGATGTTTTAAGAAAAGGGGTTTGGGTACTGGAAAGAGCGTACCAGCCTTCTGGAAATGAAAAGAGTCAGAGAATACTCAAAGAAAGTGTACTGAAGTTTTTAGGAAAGCACTGGAACAAAAGACTTTATATCTGTGAATGTAACTGTGAATGGTTTAAGAAACTCTCATTAGCCTGAAACATAAAAACTAAAGTCTGTGCATGTATTGGTTTTACCTCAGAAATTTCAACCCTTGATTTCACCTGACCTTTCTCCTCTATGCTAAATAAAATATTTTCTTATTTTTGAATTTCAAAACGCCTCAAATGCCATTTAAATAGTTGAAGGGTTGAAGGGTGATCCTGACTCTTCCCTCAGGTTCCTGGGCTGAGCCAACAGCCAAAACATCATACTATGACAGGGTAGAACGGCCAGAGTGCACCAGCAAAGGAAAAAAAAAAACATTACTAGGCCAGCTCAGTAACGTAAGAGAAAGAAAAATGGAGGGAAAATTATGCCTCTGAGAGAGGGAAGAGAATGAGACCATCATACCAATGAACACCCAATAAATGATAAATGCTGATAGGATAATTCACAGTATACTTTGTTCCCTGGAGACCATATGTTCTTGATTATCTGAAATTCAGTTTCTAGCTAAGCAATCACCAGTGTTTCTTAAAAAAAAAAAACTTTTAAAAAAGTGCTTTCATTTGTTATTCAAAATGTTATTTGTTTAGATAACTCCTAACATTCAGCTGCTAGCTTTGTCACATAATTAGTATTTTCCCCTTTGGTTAACTTTGATTGTTAGGCTCTTGTGTCCTGCCGAGTTCTGTTTTCCCCTTCTTCTCCAGGAAACTCAAATGATGTTTTAATTTAATGCAAGAGGACTGAAACTTTAAACCAAATGGTTCCTATGCATTAAGCTCATTATCCATTCAACTGCTGGAATATAATCCTTTCTTTTCATCTGGATTTTATAAAATCTATCTCTTTGGTTGACATGAAAAGGTGTGCCAGCTGGAAAACACATAAACAGAACTCAGATACATAATAAGGCTGGCTGTAAGGGCCATTTTCAGTATTAAATTCCCCAACTGGTATTTTGAAAACATACACAAGCAATTGCAGTCAGAATTAGCCATTGAGGCCTGGTGTTACATGGCACCGATTGGGAACGAGTAGACTTGGGCAAAGCATCTAACTCCTTTTCTTCTCACATCTGAATATTTTTATTCTATGATGATGGTGATGACATTTGACCAATTCCATACCAGAAAAAATGTTTATATGGAAACTATCAATTCCAGTAGTGTGTTATTACAGACAACAGCTAACATACAACACCAGCAAGCACACAAAGTGATTTGGAAAGCCAGAGGAATGCCAGTTTTGTTTTTACTTCCCAATAGGGTTACCAGTTTCTTGGTTACTGGTCTTTTAGAGGAGGAAAAGGATAGGGAAAAGATCCTGGATTTGATAGATTGGCTCACCAGAGCAGGCTGCATCCTCCTCCCTCAAAGAGCCAACAAAGCAAGGAACAGGTTACAGATCATGGGAATGTTAGCCCTCTGGTTGACATAATCCATTTTATTGAGATATCTGAAAACAGGCATTCTGAGACCTTACGCTGCATCAGAGACATTCAGGCCTGATTGGAAAGCCTGCTGAAGGAACAATCTGCTTATTTCACTTGTTCTTGATGAGTGTATTTGTGTGTTCATAGTCAATTGGTCTAGCTGAATATGTAATCTTCATTGGCAGATTTTTGTAAGTTACATATGTTGTAGAAGGCTTTAAAATCATATAACTCTAAAATAAATAAATAAATGCTGTATTTAAAAAAAATTATACCAGTTGGTGTTTGTATAAGTAGTCCTTAACAATGTTAATGGATGCTGATCTGTTTGAATCAGCAGTATTTTGGTATATACTCAGGGCATTTGGGGGGCGAGGGAGGCAAACCTATTCGATATTCTAGATATTCAGTATGAACTTAACAGACATTGTATTTGACTTCTGTGTGATCACATTCAAAACATGGTAAATTCAACTGCTGAACTGTTTGGTGTGAAATTCATGGCATTCTTTACTATAATTGTGCTATAAACAGGAGAAAATAACCCTCAAGCAGAATAGTTAGCCTCACTTGAAATCTGTGATTTGGTTTACTTTCACAAGTAAATCAAAGAATTCAACCTCTAGAAATAATAATTTTACAGATTAGGAAAGCTGATGGTGAGAAGAGTCCCAAGGATAATGACAGATTCTGTGGCAAAAGAATCAAACCCACAGGAGAGTATCATTCTAAGCCACAGACTGCAGGTCAAGTAATATCCATTACATGATCAAAGAATTAAGCACATAGAAATCATTTTCCCACTTTACTGATGAGTCATCTGAGATAAAAATTCACAACTCTTTCTTTGTCTTTCTGTCTCCCAAATGATTTGTGACTTTTACCACAGACACATACATTTCTCACTATTAAACAGAGAGGCATTTACAGAACTAATAAAAATATATATGACACAAATCTATTTCTGTCCTATGCAAGAGCCCATACAAACACAAACAGGATATGATAAGCTGAGAATCCTAGGGGCACAACTGCTGTGATTCAGGCCTCTCAGAAGCTAGCAATCTACCTCTGTAGCACCTACTGCCATCTCTACCAAACTTGAATAGCAACAAGCTACATTATCAGATTAACTTTTGTTATGTCCGCTGACCACCACTAGGCGACAGTGACATTTACCAGAGCTTGGATCTCAAGAGACAATAGGGATTAAGATCCTGAAACCTCAAGCATTCACCAATAGGAACCTTGGCAGGAAGTTTAAACCCACCAACTGTATATAGTTGGCCATCGGGCCAGTAGTTTCTGTTCGTTTGTGTGCTAGTAAACTATGAACTAACAATCACACTGTGTCCTGGTTCTTCATGTGTTGAACCCACTACACAACAATGGCAATGAGGATGGGATTCAACTGAGCTGGCTGGGCCGTGGAGGCATCAGAGGAAGACTGGTACCTGAGGATGATCGCGGCTCCAGCCAATGAATCCAGAAGAAGATCGACCTCCACACCTTCTTCGTCTCCTGCTTCACCTTCTCCTCCACCTCCATGTGGCATGATGGTAGTCACTCTGGGAGCAGGACTTGTCCCTCTGTTCGACCCTACGTGGCCACATCACTGGGAAGCCTGGGTCGAGGGACTCAAGTCCATCCTAATCTTCTATGAAGTCATCTCTGACAAATGTAGGAAAGGTCTCCTCATCGGCTCCTGTGGCCCCGCCACAGTGCAGCTGGCCCGCAACCTGCTCTCCCCCACAAAGCTGGCCAATGCCTCATTCGAGGCTATAATCAAGAAGCTCCAGGACCATTTCGTCCCACAGCCATTGGAGATCGCACGCCACGTGGCCTTCTACACCCGGCAACAACAACCACAGGAATTGGTAGCAGCGTATCTGGCTGAGCTTCGCTGGCTTACCTCGGAGTGCACATTTGGGGGCCATCTCAAAATGGCCTTCTGAGACAAACTAGTTTTCGGGCTGAGCAATGAGAAGCTCCGACGCCGCATCATGGAGGACGAGAAGTGCTCCCTAGTGTTGTGTCCTGAGATCAGAGGGCTGAGCTGGCGAAACACTGCCAAGCTTCGCTCTCTGAGAACAATAGGGACTAGGTTCCTGAGCTCGCCAGTAGTGAACCAATGGCAGCATTGGCGGGCGATTCAAACCCGCCAATAGGAATATAGGGCCGTCCCCCTAACTGTATATAGTTGGCCTCCGGCCGTTACTGTGTGTTCTTTGTCTTACGTGAAGTACGAATAAACGCGTCTTCTCTTATGTCGTCGTCCGAGTCATGAGGCCTGAAACCCAGTACTTTACAGTGGCGACGAGGATGGGATTCTAACGCCTTCTGTGACTCCATGAACGACGAAACGGACACCGCCGAGCAACGCATCGCTGACCCCGAGAGCAGCACCGCACCGCTCGCCGAGCATCGCATCGCTGACCCCGAGAGCAGCACCGCACCGCTCGCCCCGGCGCGCGCCGTTCCTGACAGAACCATGGCCGCTTCCCACGTAACACTGGAGCACTTCGACCAGTCGCAGCCAGAAACCTGGGACGCATGGGTCGACCAGCTCATCAGCTACTTGGAGCTCAACGAAATCCGCCACCCCGACCAGAAACGAGCGATCCTCCTGAACGCCTGCGGCACCCAAACCGTCCGCCTCGCCAAGAGCCTCTTGGTGCCCCGCACGGCCTTGGAGAGCTCGTTTGGGGAAATCCTGGACGTCCTAAATGGCTACTTCAGCCCCCGGCCGACCTTCCTGGCCAAGAGGATGGATTTCCAGAGGCGAGTCCAGACCCGAGGGGAATCCATTGCCAACTTCCTAGCCGCGCTAAGGGCGCTAGCCGTGGACTGCGGGTTTCCGAAGGTGGAGGACAACCTGCTGACACAGTTCGTGTGGGGCCTGGCGGACTCCAAGCTGCGGCGCAAGTTGGTGGGACACCGGAAGCTCACCTTGGACGAGGCCCTCGACGCCGCCACTGCCCACGAGGCCGCAGAAGGGGATCGGCCGGTCGCGGCCGCGCAGGTGGTTGGAAGGAGCCCAAGCCCCGGAAACGAAGAGACGGACGAGGTCTTCGCCCTCAAACCCCAACAACGCCGGCCGGCGCCGTTCCAGCAGGCCAACAGGGAGCAAGCCAAGTACTCCGGCAACCGAGCCGTCTGTGCCAGCTGCGGGGAGGGCCACGGACGGAAATCCTGCAGGTTCCGGGACGCTGTCTGTCACGGGTGCGGAAAGCAGGGACACCGCGCCCGGGTCTGCCGGTCCAAGGGCTCCCGGAATTCGAGATCGTCGGTCCCCCAGTACCGCGCATCGTCCACCGCACACGAGACAACGGAAGAGGTCGCCGAGTTGTACCACCTCACCGACCAACCACTACAGGTACTTCGCCTCCCCAACCCCAACCTTTCCTCTGCCCCGAAGATCCAAGTAACCGTGCGGATCGAGGGGTCCCCTGTTGCATGGAAGTGGACTCGGGATCGGCGGCGTCCATCATTTCCCTGGACACTTTAAAAAGACTTTGCCCACTAGGGGACCCCTCTACGTCCATCGCCACTAAGCTTGGTGGACTTTCAAAAGAACCCTGTCCCCATCCGGGGAGTCGGCACTTTCCGAGTGCAGTACCGAGACTTTGAGGGGAAGTTGGACTTGGTGGTGGTAGAGGGAAATCTCGCGAGTCTCCTGGGGCGGGCGTGGTTCGAGGCCCTAGGCATATCGATTGGGGGAGTAAATAAATGTGGGGTGCGGGACTGGGGGGCGGTGTGCAAGGAATTCCCGGAGGTCTTTGACGGGAAACTGGGATGTTACAAAGGGCCCCCGGTGTCGCTCCACTTAGACCCCACCGTGACGCCCATCCGTCGGCGCTTCCGCACCGTGCCCCTGGCCCTCCGCCCTAAAATAGAGACCGAATTAGACCGGCTGGTGGCCCAGGGAGTCTTAGAGCCCGTCCCGAACGCTAGATGGGAGACACCGATAGTGACACCCGTCAAGCCAAACGGGGAGATCCGCATCTGCGCGGATTATAAGTGCACTATTAACCAGGCACTCCAGGCGCACGCATACCCCGTACCAGTGGTCAGCCATGTCCTAGCAACACTGGCAGGGGCGCGCATATTTGGAAAGCTGGATCTCGCACAGGCGTACCAGCAACTCCCGGTAGATGAGGCCACGGCCGAGGCACAGACCATAGTGACCCACCGGGGAGCTTTCCGGGTGAAGAGGCTGCAGTTCGGGGTCAGTGTGGCCCCAGGGATCTTCCAAAATCTAATGGACGATTTGTTAAAAGGGATCCCTGGAGTGACGCCGTTCTTCGACGACGTCCTCATCGCCGCGACCACCCCGGAAAGCTTCGCCGCCCGCCTCCGAACTGTATTGGAACGCTTCCAAGCCGCGGGGCTGAAAGTGAAGCGGGAAAAGTGCCTCCTCGGGGTGCCGGAAGTAGAGTTCTTGGGATACCGGGTAGACGCATCAGGCCTGCATCCGGCGAGGGACAAAGTGAAGGCCATCGTGGAGGCCCCCACCCCGAAGTCCAAGGCCGAGCTCCAGGCGTTCTTAGGCCTCCTGAACTTTTACCATTCCTTTCTCCCACACAAAGCCGCCGTGGCCGAACCCCTACACAGGCTGCTGGATAAGACGACACCTTGGGCATGGGGAGCGAGGGAGGAGGCGGCGTTTCGGGGGTGAAAGTCCTCTTGATTTCAAACGCAGTACTCGCGCACTTTGATGAAAAGCTCCCGGTCATCCTGGCGTGCGACGCATCACCGTATGGGGTCGGGGCAGTCTTGGCACACAAGCTACCGGATGGGAGGGAGGTCCCGGTGGCTTACTACTCCCGCACGCTGTCCCCCGCGGAGCGGAACTACGCCCAAATCGACAGGGAGGGCTTGGCACTGGTGGCGGGGGTAAAAAATTCCACAATTTTGTGTACGGGCGGCCCTTCACGCTCGTAACAGATCATAAGCCGCTCCTGGGACTGTTCGCGGCGGACAAACAAACGCCGCAAGTTTTGTCGCCCGGGTGTTGCGCTGGTCCTTATTTTTAGCGGGTTACCAATACCGACTGGAGCATCGGCCGGGCAAGGCGCTGGGGCATGCCGACGCCTTGAGCCGCCTACCGCTGCCGCAGACAGGGGAAGATCCGGCCCCAGCCCCCGCTGTCTTGCTGATGGAGGAACTGCCAAAACCCCCCTTCAGGCTGCAGATGTGGCCGCCCGCACGTCCCGAGATCCCATTCTCTCCCGGGTCCTAAACTGGGTGGTGAGGGGTGGCCAGCGGAACAGACAGGGCCAGAGTTCACAGCGTACAAGGCCAGGCGGGAAGAGCTGTCCGCATTGAAAGGGTGTTTACTATGGGGAGACAGGGTGATCATTCCGGGGCCCATGAGACAAGGGGTGCTAGAAACGCTGCACGAGGCCCACCCGGGCATCGTACGAATGAAAGCTCTGGCAAGGAGCTACGTGTGGTGGCCCGGGGTGGACGCAGAAATTGAATCTTGGGTCAGAGGGTGCACACGATGTCAGGAGGTCCGCCCCAATCCACCGAGAGCGCCAACCCAAAGCTGGGAGTCTACCCACAAGCCGTGGTCACGCCTGCACATAGACTTTGCGGGGCCGTTCCAGGGGCTCCAGTTCATGGTAACGGTAGACTCTTATTCAAAATGGGTGGAAATAAGCCCAGTGTCTACCACCTCTACCAAGGCGGCAATAAGGGCCCTGCGGAAGATATTTGCAACGCACGGGTTACCCGACACAATCGTGTCGGACAACGGGGCAGCATTCACATCTGCGGAGTTTCAAGCGTTCCTCGAAAGGAACCTCATCAGGCACATACGATCCGCGCCTTTCCACCCGGCAACTAATGGACAGGCGGAGAGGACGGTACGCACCGCCAAAGAGGCCCTGAGCCGCATAACGGGGGGGACTGGGAGTTCCGGCTGGCCCGCTTCCTTCTCACATACCGCACCACCCCAAACCCCATCTCCGGACACTGCCCCGCTGAACTATTAATGGGCCGCCGCCCTGCCACTTTATTAGACAGACTCCACCCGGACCGAGCCCCCGAGAGAAAGCTGGTCGAGAACAGGGAGGCGCCCGGAGCTTCCTACCGGGAGACCCTGTCTACTTCCGGAACTACGGAGCGGGGCCGCAGTGGGTGGCAGGGCGCATCCTAAAACCCACCGGGCCAGTGTCATACGAGGTCCTAACCGATGGGGACCGGGTCCTCCGCAAACACATCGACCAGCTCCGGAGGCGTCAAGACCCCGATAGAGAGATCGAGTTACCGGGAAATGCCGCCCCTGCCCCATCATCCGATCGACCGCAAGCACCGACAGCGGAGCCAGCGCCAGAGAGTCCACGGAATCCGGAGGGGGCCCCGGTAGCAGCTGAGCCGCCGCCGCCGCTGCCGCCACCGTTGGCCCCGGTAGCAGCCGAGTCGCCGCCGCCGCTGCCGCCACCGTTACAGCCGCCACCGTCACCGCCTCGGCGACTTCCAGAGGCCCAAGCTCCGTGTGCGGGCGGAACAACCGATAGGGGCCCCGCCAGTCCGGTACCGGCCCCCCGACGTTCGCTAAGAGAAAGGAGGCCACCAGCATACTTAAAAGACTACGTCACCTGATAGGGGACGAACCATGGGGGAGGGGTGTTGTGTCCTGAGATCAGAGGGCTGAGCTGGCGAAACACTGCCAAGCTTCGCTCTCTGAGAACAATAGGGACTAGGTTCCTGAGCTCGCCAGTAGTGAACCAATGGCAGCATTGGCGGGCGATTCAAACCCGCCAATAGGAATATAGGGCCGTCCCCCCTAACTGTATATAGTTGGCCTCCGGCCGTTACTGTGTGTTCTTTGTCTTACGTGAAGTACGAATAAACGCGTCTTCTCTTATGTCGTCGTCCGAGTCATGAGGCCTGAAACCCAGTACTTTACACCTAGCTTCTTCCCTTTCCACTGCCATGGCATGGGAGAGAAACCGTCCGTTGACTGTCCTCCAGGTGCTGGGAACAAGGCTCTGCATCCTGCTCCGTGCCTGCCCAGGAGTGTGCAAGCTGCAGAGACAAGCACAACCAGAAAACCTGCCAGTTTTGGGATGCCAAGTGCCATGGGTGTGGCTGTGTGGAGCACATCGCACATGCCTGCCATTCCTGGGGGTCCAAAGCTCAACAGGCACTGCCACAGCCCTGCTGGAGAGCTGACACCCACTATGAAGATGACAAATCAAAGGAAGAGCTCTATCTCCTTGCAGCCAATCCAGCCAAACAGGTACTGAGGCTTCCGAGCCAGTCCTCTTCCCCAAAGATCCAGGTCCAGGTCCACATAGAGGGATCCCCCTGCACTATGGAGCTTGATTCCAGCTCCATGACCTCCATTATTTCAGAGGAGACTCTTAAGAGACTCTGTCCCCCTGGGGGGCCCCGCCTGCACCCATTTACCCTCACCCTGACAGACTTTCAGAGGAACTGCATTCTGATAAGGGGTGTGGAGAGCTTCTGGGTCCAGCATAAGGGGTTTGATGGTCAATTGGACTTGGTTGTGGTTGTGGGGGATTTGGTCAGCCTCCTCAGCCATGCATGGTATGCCCCATTGGGAATCATCGCAGGACTTCCGAGAGGTCTGCAAAAAGTTCCCATCCATTTTTGATGGGTATCTGCACGGATTACAAGTGCACATTAAATAAGGCACTTCAGGACCATGCTTATCTGGTCCCAGTTGTCAGCCACATGCTGGCCTCCCTGGCAGGGGCAAAGATCTTTGGGAAACTGGACCTAGCCCAGGCCTACCAGCAGTTCCTGGTGGATGAGGCCACCACCACGGCGCAAACTATCATCGGTCACAGAGGGGCTTTCAAAGTAAAAAGACTGCAGTTTGGGGTGAGCATGCCCCCGGGCCTCTTTCAACAACTAATGGACTCTCTCTTGAAAGGGATCCCGGGGGTCACACCATTTTTCGATGATGTGTTGATTGCCACAGCCACGCCTGCTGAGTTCGCCGCCCGACTGCACACCGTCCTTCACAGCTTCCATGAGGCGGGCCTAAAGGTGAAGTGGGAAAAGTGCCTCTTGGGGGTTCCGTCAGTGGACTTTTTGGGCTTCACAGAACGCGGACAGCTTACATCCTGCCCAGGACAAAATCAAAGCCATTTAGCCCCCGCCTAAATCCAAGGTGGAACTACAGGCATTCCTGGGACTATTGAACTTCTACCATGCCTTCCTCCCACACAAGGTGGCGGTAGTGGAACCCTTGCATCGCCTACTGGACAAGCATGCCCTTGATCTTGGGCCCCACGGCAGATGGCTGCTTTCAGGGAGGTCAAAGCGCTGCTTATCTCTAATAAAGTTCTGGCACATTTCGATGAGTCCCTGCCAGTCGTGCTGGCTTACAACACGTCCCCATATGGCATCGGCGTGGTGTTCGCCCATTGCCTCCCGAACAGCCGGGAGGTGCCCATCACCTACTACTCCTGGATGCTGTTGGCGGCAGAGTGGAACTATGCCCAGATTGACTGGGAGGGCCTGGTGATTGTGGCTGTGGTAAAAAAATGACTTTGTCAATGGCCAGCCCTTCACCATTGTCAAGGACCATCACCCCCTCCTCGGCTTCTTCACTCTGGATTGTTGGACTCCACAGGTCCTTTCCCCGTGGGAAATGGGTGGTCCATTTTCTTGTCTGGCTACTCTTACTCCCTGCAGCATCACCCAGGCAAGGCTATGGGCCATGCTGATGCCCTGAGTCACCTGCCCTTGCTGGTTGTGGAGGATGACCCAGTTCTGGCCCACCACATTCTGCAAGTCGAGGACCTTCCTGATCCCCCCCTCCAGGTGGTGAACATCGCCCGCTTGGCCAGGGATCTCATCATCTCTGGAGTTCTGGGCTGGGTGGTGAGGGGGTGGCCTCCGGTGGTAGACAGGCCAGAGTTCACAGCCTTTGCCACCTGCTGGGATAAGTTGTCTGCATACAAGGCCTGTTTATTGTGGGGAGACAAGGTGGTTGTCCCCAGCGTACTGCAGGCTCTACACGAGGCCCATCCCGGCTGGTGGCCAGGGATAGATGCAGAGATGGAGGCTTGAGTAAAGCACTGCCAGACTTGCCAGGCCATCAGGCCCAATCCGCTGAGTGCACCCACCCACGCCTGGGAATCTACCTGGATGCTGTGGTCAAGGCTCTACATGGATTTCGCTGGGCCATTCCATGGGCTGCTGTTTCTAGTAATGGTGGAGTCTTATTTGAAATTGTTAGAAATCAGCCCGGTCTCCACCATCTCCTCCAAAGCCACCATCCAGGCGCTCCACGAGATCTTCACCACCCACGGGTTGCCAGACACCATTGTATCAGACAATGGAACAGCATTCACCTCGGAGGAATTCCAGGAGTTCCTCTGAAGCAAACTGATCCAGCATGTAAGGTCCACCCCATTACCAACAGCCAGGCAGAACGGATGGTGCATACCACCAAGGAAGCCCTCAGCTGGCTGACAGAGGGGGCCTGGGAATTCAGGCTGGTGTGCTTCCTCCTGGTGGATGAGAAGTGCTCCCCGAATCCAGTCAGCAGGTGCTGCCCTGTGGAACTCCTCATGGGTTGGTGGCCCGCAATCCTCTTGGACAGACTGCACCCGGACAGGGCCCCAGAGTTGTGCAATTTGTCTGAGCAGAGGGAGGCGCCACAGGGGTTCTTCCTGGAGGACCTGTCTACATCTGGAATGTTGGCAAAGGCCCCAAATGGATCACTGGCTGAGTCATCGCCCCACAGACTGTGTCTTATAAGGTCTCGATAGACTGTGGACAGGTCCTGTGGAAGCATGTCAGCCAGTTGCGCAGGCACATGCTCCCGGCTCCAGCAGAGGTTCCGGCTCTGGGGGACACTGAGATGGAGCTACTAGACATCCTGGAACAGGAAACTCTGGATGGGAATTTGCAGGAGACAACCCCCATCACCGTGGCTGCCCCTGAAGACAGAGCGCCTACTTCCACCCTGGAACCAGATGAGACTCCGCTGCCTCCCCCTCCAAGCACACTGGGCATGGGGCAGGACAGGCTGCCCATTGGCATCCCAGTTCCAACCCTGAGGCATTCCATGTGAGAGTGCCGGGGCCCCACCTACCTAAAGGACTACGTCACCTAGGCTGGGTTTGAACTACAAGGGGAGGGGTGTTATGTCTGCTGACTGCCACTAGGCAACAGCGACGTTTACCAGAGCTTGGATCTCAAGAGGCAATAAAGACTAGGATCCTGAACCCTCAAGGGGTCACCAATAGGAACTTTGGCGGGAAGTTTAAACCCACCAATGGGACCGTGGGTGGTCCAAAAGGATTGTATATAGTTGGCCATCGGGCCGGTATTTTCTGTTCTATTGTGTATGCTAGTAAACTATGAGCTAACAATCACACTGTGTCCTGGTTCTTCATGTGTCGAACCCACTACACAACAACTTTGCAGCTGTTCCTTGACACTTAAATCACCTGCACCACTCAACAGATGCTCCTGGTCCCCCTCTCCTGCTTCTTCCAGTTCCAGATCTGCAGCTGCCCCAAATTTGGGCCAGAGTTGTCCCAACATGGGGGTCACTACTTCCACTAAACAGCAAGAACAAGTGTTAGTGAGGAGGAACAGATAGTGGAAATGTGAAGGTTTGTGCATAAATGTATGCAAAACAGTTACTTCCCCTTTGCTCCATCTGCTCCCCTTTCTCCACTATACTTGTATGGGCTATGTATATATGTATAGGGGAAAATTATTCTGGCATCACCATCCCCACCCAAAAATGGAAACTGGCCAGATAAAGAAAAAGACCTGCCAAACTAAGGATCTCCCCCCCCCGGTCAACTGGCAACAAGGCCTCTATCAGAGCAGCAGCAAAATACTGCACACAATCTGTTAATTTTTTCATGTTCCACTGAAGAGGTCTCTGCCTAACAATTAGGCTTTTCCTCCTGTTTTCCTTCCCTGTGATGATTCTAATTTCATTTTGTTTTTTGTTCATTATCTTGCACAATGCATCATAATTCTCTGGTATTTTAGGTACTCTGATAGGTTATCCTGTGTTGCTACCCAGCATTGATAAGGAATGTGGTGTAATATTGGTTTCTTAGCTGATGCCCATGATGCTTTTGATGCCTTTTGTGGCTTCTACTGCTGTGTTGCCAGTGTGCACTCTAGTAGAATAGAATTGTGCCTAATGAATATGGTAACAGCATGTTCTCTTCACATTTATGGTTTGTAAGTATTTTTCTGGTACAGCTGCTCTTAATGTACCTCATAAGCTGGTGTGAAGCAATATAAAATGACTGTTGTTATTGCCATTATAGTTATTAACAGCTCACTTTTCAGTTTCTTTTCTCCATCCTCTAATGGAAAGTAAAGCTGCACATGCAAAACAAACCTTGCAGCATTTAGATATAACAACATCCCTAATTGCTTTGTAAGATACTGCTTGACAATAGGATGCTAACATGTGTGTGAACAGCAGTGCTTCTGCATGATTTCTCAAATTACAATTTGATCCACACCAAGCAAATGGCTACCATCTAGACATCACTTCTGTTGACGATTTGGGGTCCTTTTCACTCTCCAGCCTTCAGTTTATTTGTTTATAGAATTTATATCCTACCTTTCTGCTAGTGTTGCCAGAAATTGGGAGTTTGGCACCAAAGGTCTTGTTCAGCATGGCAAAAGAGCCCAAATATAAAGGAGGGACAAATTCATTATATGGTGAGATTGAGGCGGAGAGGATCTGTCCTGGTGTTTCCTTGAATACTGCAACTGAGTGACTACAATTTTTTTTTTTTAAAGGGTGTGTGTGTAGAATTGCATTTTCCTTACTCTCCTTTTATCAGCCCAGGCTAGCCCAGTCTTGCCAGATCTCAGAAGCTAAGCAGGGTCGGCCATGGCTACTATGTGGATGGGAGACTTCCAAGGACTACCAGAGTCGTGACATGGAGGCAGACATGGCAAACCACCTCTGAATATCTCTTGCCTTGAAAACTTTACAGGGTTTCCATAAGTCAGCTGTGACTTGACAAAGCTTTCCACCAAACAGCCTTAAGGATTTTAACCAATCCTCATCGGGCAATTGCTCTAGCCTACCTGATCATTTTGGTTGCTCTTTTATATACCTTTTCAAGCTCTATAATATCCATTTTCAGGTGTGGTGACACAGTATTCCAAGTGTGGTCTCACTATAGGTTTGTACATGGGCAGTATGGTTTATTTATTTATTTATTTATTTATTTATTTATTTATTTATTTATTTATTCAGTTCCTGACTTGCCCTCCCCTGCTAGTGCAAGCCTCAGGATAACAACATATTATAACAACAACAATTATAAATTAATTAATACAGTTTAACATATCCAACTTTAAGTTACTAAACATAGCAGCAGATACATAAAATTACAATAAATATATAACATTTTTTCACATCAGGGAAAGATTTAGTCAGGGTGATTTATCCTAATTTGCGCTGTAGGTTTTCTGTATATAGCTGAAATAGCTGTTAAGGACTTATCTCCAAAGCCCATATTTCACAGGAGTGTTTATAGGTAAGAGACTTCCACTGAGTCAAAGGCTTTCTCTAAATCTAATGACAGGAAAGCAGTAGGTATTTTAGATATGGTACAGTGATTCAGAAGTGTAAGGGCTTTATAGGTGTTTTCATGATGTCTCTTTTTGGCATAAAACCAACTTGGATTGCATTGGGAGATGAATGTGTTAAGCCTATGCGCTAGTATCGATGTAAAAATCTTAAAATCTGTATTCAATAATGAAATGGGACGATAAGATGCCGGTTGCGTTGGGTCTTTCCCTTGTTTGGGAATGACTATAATATCTGCACTATTCCAGGAAGGGGGTAGAATACCTGATGATAATATGTAGTTGCACATTTCTGAGAGTGGGCCAGCTAGTATTGGTGCAAACTGCTTGTAAAATTCAGGCGTAAAACCATCTGGCCCTGGTGCTTTGGCTGATTTTAACCCTTTGATAGTATGCAAAACTTCCTCTTTTGTGATCGGATTTTCCAATTGGTTTCTATGTGTTTCTGATAAAGTGTTTATCCAAGGGTTCATTGTAAAAAACTTTTTCAGGATGTTCGGGTCCTCTGCCTTTGAGTTGTATAGTTTTTGGTAAAAGTCTAAAAAGATTTGAGATATTGAGTTAGAGTCATAGTATGTTTTGCCTTGAGAATTTTTCAAGGCTGTTATTATTCTAGATTGTTGCTGTTGCTTGACCTTTATGGATAAAAATTTTAGAGATCTTGGGGTGAATGCCCATCCTCTTTGCTTTTAGTATGTTTTTTTTGTATTTGAGTCATTTCCAACAGTCCCAGTTTCTTTCGTTCTGCTAACAATTGTTTATAAATTTTCTGATTGCCTGTGTGTTTATGTTGAGTTTCTAAGGAGGAAATCATGTTTTGGATTTCTAATCACTTTGTTTCTGCTTTTTAATGTAGGATGCTGAGGAGATTAATTGTCCCCGGACCACCATCTTCATGGTATCCCAACCTATGTTTGGGGATACCTCCCAAACTATGTTTGGGGATACCTCCCCCAACATATTTTCTAGGAAGTAATTACAAATGTTTTGTTTAGTTTTTGATACAATAGCATCATTCAATAATAAAGAAATCTTTAGAGTCCACCGTGGTTGTGTTTTCTGTTCACAATTAATATCCATGTTGTGGTTAACCCAGCAATGATCAGACCACATTTGAGTGCCAATGTTTGCTGTTTGAACTAAGTTCACCAAAAAAAGGAGTAAGAAGAATGTAGTCAATGAGAGTATATGATCCAGGTCTTGTGGAATAAAAAATATAATCCTTTTCCATGGGGTGCATATGCCTTCAAATATCAATTAAATTATGTGCAGCCAGAATATCAACCAGTTTGGTTGTAGTTCTTTTGGGCTTGCTATTTCTGGGTTGAAAATTTGATTTGTCTTTTGAATGATCCAGTATAAAATTTAGGTCCTCTCCAATTATGAGTTCACCAAACCTGAAAGTTTCTAATCTCTGTAGTGTTTGTTCCAGAAACGAGATTTGCTCCATATTAGGGGCATATATTGATGCCAAAGTGATTGGTCTGTTATTCAGTTCACCTTTCGTGAACATAAACGTCCCATTAGGGTCAGCCATGGATTCTTGGTGTACAAAGTTAAGCCCTTTAGAAATTAATATAGCAGATCCCCTAGGTTTTGGGGAACCTTTGGCTAGAAACTGTTGTTGAAATTTTTTTTGTTTTGAATTGTTGTTGACATTTTTTTGTTTTGAACAGAGGGGCTTTGTCATCTCTGATATGGGTCTCCTGAAGGAAAATAATATCCGGATTAAGTTTAGTAATTTGACTCTGAATTCTCTTACATTTGATGACGTTGTTCAAAACTCGCACATTATAGGAGAAAATCTTTATCGTCGAGGACATACTACCATCCTGTTCCTGTAGCAACCTATAAAGAATAAGAAATCAAAAATCCCAAGGAGATAGTTAGGTAATAAGTCAAAACAATAGCTCCGTTTGCAATTGTATAGCACTAATTCAGTGAACTCTTATACTGTACAGTGGGTTGTTAGCCAATCTCTCTGATTGCTTCACCCAGTATCTTGTTGATTTTATATACTCCAGGTGAACTCTTTTGAAATTGCTTACACTCAATATTATAAGTGTGATTTTAAACGTGAACAAATGGCAAAGTGTAGTATAGGGGCTATATGGAAATATATGAGGTATTTGTCCATCAGAAAAGTAATTCAGAACACACTAGACTGAGCTTTGTATCAAATTAGTCTAACAAAACAATTTCTATGTATAAATGATAAAAAATTATCAAACTATACAATACAATTAATTAATTAATGTTGTGAAAGATTAGGAATCAGAAGTAAATTGATTGGAATGATTTGTTGGAAGTAGATCCTGGTTGTTTAAGTGGATTACAAGCACTGGCACTTTTAAAAATGAATTAATTAAAAATATTCAGAACATTCACTACAATCAGTGTATAAAATCATCTCCTTAGAACACTACAATTGATTAGCCTAGTTATCTAACAACACTTGAAGTAACAAAGTTTTAATCATTCAAAATGAGTGGTCTCTCTAAGCTCCCACTAGCTAATGCTATGCAGGAGGCTGAGGCTTGCTGGTTACAACACAGTCTTAGCGTGTTTAAACAGAGCATAAATTAACTTGTTGGACTTAAAGATCCTGTGTCTCCTGACCTACCCCCCTCCCCTAAATGATATAACAGTAAAATCAATAACCATAGCAGCGAAAACATATGTAAAGCACTATTGGGAACATATTTGTAACCTCTGAAAGTTTGTAAAGATACCGGTTAATTTTTTTTTACTGAACGAGTAAAGGTGCCATATATGCAGAACTTCATGCCAAAAGGAAAGTAAAGGATGCCATTACCCTCAATACTTAGAATGATTTTAAATAATAATACAACACCACACAACAATGCATTTTTGTGAAATACTTAGCAAACAAGTTTCAGTTTCTTTATGTTGACTCATCCTGATGGTCCGGTGCTCTTGGAGGAGACGGCGATGAGGATCAGTTCTTTCTTTAAAGGGATTGCCTAGATAGTTCCATAGCAGTGATTAAGTCCATAGAGCCAAGCACTTTAAAACCTTCTTCTCTGGAGGTGATTCTGTGGGTTTTGCCAGAATATGTAAATTGTAGAATGAGGGGGGAAACCCAAGAATATCTGATGCCTTCTTCTGTGAGACATGCTGAGATTGGTTTCACTTCTCTTCTTTTGATGAGCGCTTCTTTTGGTAAGTCAGGAAAGATCTCAACTTTTTCTGATTTGAACATAAGATGCCCTTTCTGCCTGGCTTTTTGCAGAATTTGTTTTTATATTGGAGATCTAGAAAAGTCACTATTATATCTCGTGAGGGTCTGGCCTTTAAAATGGCTGTCGGACCTGCTCTGGAGGTCATTGAAACAATGAAACAATGAAACAATGAAAGGGTCATTGTTTGCCTGTAATTAAGTGCCTGGGTGAAATTGAATAGTAGACTCCTGGCTGCTGGAGTTAGAGTGTGAAAGGGTCATTGTTTGACTGTAATTAAGTGCCTAGGGTGAATTTGAATAGCTGCTAGCCACACCCTCTCCTGGGGGATGCGTCTATTTAAGGCAGAAAGCTTGCAAGAGGCACAAGCCTCTGGCACAAGCCAAAGGGTGAGGCTCTTGGCCTGTGGCTCTTGACCTAGGGGCTCTGTAAGAAGAGCCAGAAAGCCAGGGACCTCAGCTCCTTGGGTTCCCAGTAAGGTAAGTAGACTTCTACAACAGTAACCATATAAATACAAAGAGTTTTAAAAGGGGGGTTATATAAAAGTATTTGTTTAAAAACAATTATGAAGCCAAAATGCCAGCAGGGGGTTGGGGGCTATCCAGTGTTTTGCAAGGAGTGTCACATGTATGACTATCTGCCCACTGGTCAGAAGTCTTGGATGTGTGCTCGGTGCAAGGAGCTCCTGGTTCTCAAGGAGAGAGTTTGCTCCCTTGAGGCCAAGGTGGCTGACCTGGAGAGGAAGAGACAGTCAGTTAGGTGCACGGAGAAGACTCTTAGGGACTTGTTAGATATGTCCCACTCTGGATCTGGCAGCCCAGCTGCTGCCAGGGAGCATGAGGGTCAAGGGGAAACGGGGCACCATGATGAGGATAAGGGGAATGTGCCCTCAGAAGGGACCTCTTCTTCAGCTGGTGAACGGGTATCCTTTCATACCAAGGAACCGTCCCTGGGAAGGGTGGGAGGGGGCTCTTGGTAGTTGGTGATTCGATCCTTAGGCAGGTAGACAGCTGGGTGGTAAACCCACGTACTGATCATATGGTGACTTGCCTGCCTGGTGCGAAGGTAGCAGACATTATGTGTGTTTTAGATAGGCTGGTAGATAGTGCTGGGGAGGAGCCAGTAGTTGTGGTGCATGTTGGCACCAACGATGTGGGGAAATGCAGTCGTGAGGTCCTGGAGGAGAAATTTAGGCTGCTGGGCAGGAAACTCAAGGCCAGGACCTCCAAGGTAGCCTTCTCAGAAGTGCTACCTGTTCCACACACAAGGCCGGAGAGACAGGCACAGATCAGGAGTCTCAATGCATGGATGAGACGATGGCGTAGGGGGGAAGGGTTCAAGTTTGTTAGGCACTGGGATGCTTTTTGGGACAAGAGGGAGCTGTACAAAAGGGATGGTCTCCACTTGTCCCAAGAAGGATCCAGGCTGCTGGCGCTCAAAATCAAAAGGTGGCAGAGCAGTTTTTAAACTGAATAATGGGGGAAAGTTGACAGGAGATGAAAAGTCTCTGGTTCGGTATGGCTCATCTCAAAGAGATGAAGGGGTAGCTATTACTTTTGTACAAGGGAATGGATTAAAATTGTCCACTGAGACTGCGACTAATGATAGGAACTGCTGGTCTCGAGGCAGCAAGAGGAAGGCTGTGGGCTTAACAAGTGTGGGAATCTATAAGTGTTTATACACAAATGCTAGAAGTCTCCGAGGTAAAATCGGGGAGTTGGAATGCTTGGTGTTGGGGGGGGGAAATAGACATTGTGGGTATTTCAGAAACTTGGTGGGATGAGGAAAATCAGTGGGATACGGTGATTCCTGGTTATAAATTATATTGGAAGGATAGAGGGAGAAAGGTTGGAGGTGGAGTGGCTCTGTATGTCAGAGAGGGTATACAGTCCAGTAAGACTGAGAGGGTAAGAAAATTGGATTCGCTTCTGGAAATGCTATGGGTTGAAATAGTGGGTCCAAAGGAGGCTTAACAGTGGGAGTTTGTTATTGCCTACCAGATCAAAAGATAGAGGAGGATTATAAAATGATGACTGAATTAAAGATAGTGGCTAGATGGAATAACTGTGTCGTAATAGGCGACTTTAACTACCGACACATTGATTGGGTCAATATGAGTTCTAGTCGGGAAAAAGAGATTGAGTTTTTAGACACTCTCAATGATGGTGCTATGGAACAGATGGTCACAGATCCTATCAGGGGAGAGGCGATCCTGGATTTGGTCCTAAGTAACACCCAAGACCTGGTGAGAGATGTAAAAGTGATTGCACCGCTTGGGAACAGTGACCATAATGTTATTGAGTTTAACATTTGTACAGATAGGGAGTTGCAACCACTTTTAACTTTAAAAAGGGTAACTTCTCTGGTATGAGGGGACATGTGAGGAAGAAATTGAAAGGAAGAGTGGAGAAGGTCAAAACCATTGGGGAAGCTTGGAGACTATTTAAAAATACAATCCTAGAAGCTCAGAAAAAATATATACCGCAGGTTAGGAAAGGCACAAATAGGTATAGAAAAAAGCCTGCATGGTTAACTAATAAAGTAATGGAAGCTGTAAAAGGTAAGAAGGATTCCTTTAAGCGGTGGAAAGCTAGTCTCAGTGAGATTGATAAAAGGGAACACAGACTGTGGCAAATAAAATGCAAGTCTGTGATCAGGCAAGCAAAAAGGGAATATGAGGAGCATATCACAGAAAACATAAAGGCCAACAATAAAACTTTCTTCAAATACATTAGAAGTAGGAAGCCAGTTCTGATCGCCACATCTCAAAAAGGATATTATAGCATTGGAAAAAGTGCAGAGAAGGGCAACTAGACTGATAAAAGGGTTAATATCCTCCAAACCTCCTATTGTTAACATCTAGGAATGGGCACAAACTGGGAAAATGTAATTTGGTTCATGGTTCACGGTGTACCCCATCATGAACCATGGACAGCCTCAAATTTTTAGCTCATGAACTAAACTACTGAACAGCCCCCTAGCATGCTAGAGATACCAAAGTCACAGTCACATGCTAGAGACACCAAAGTCACAGGGCATCTCTGGCTGACTGTCCTCTATCTGCCCTCCAAGATTGGTGAGGATTGGATTTATAGGGTCTGAGTTAGGGGTGTGCAAAAAAAAAAAAAATCAGCCCAATTCGGATTCAGACGAATCAGGCATAATCAATTTCAGCCAGCAGAAAGATGCCTGAATGTCAATTTTAGCAGCACCAGCCGATTGGGAAGTCATTCCGCCAGCCGGATGTCAATTTTGGCCCCATTATACCCTATGGGCCATTATAGTCAATAGCAAAAACATAGGGTATATTCTGGGGGTGGGAGGTGAGGGGGTTTGAGGGAGAAGCTCCAAACTCACAGGGTAGCTGCTGGAGCCTCTCCCCAAAACACCCACCAAGTTTCCAATTCTAGGGGCCCCCAAACAGGTTGCCCCATCCTCTCCATTGTTCTCTATGGTGGGGGGAAACATTACTTTTTCCCATAGTGCTGTTAGTGGCTGTGGGGGGAGGGATTTTGAGGGAGAAGCTCCACGTTTTCTGAGTAGCTTTAGGAGCCTCTCCCCACATAAACTCCCATGTCCCAAAGAAATTGGACTACTGGGTCCAATTCTATGGGCACCCAAACAGGTTACCCCCATTCCCTCCATTGTTTCCAATGGGGAAACCCAGCCAGCAGCACTTAAGGCAGGCTAGCAGGCAGCACCCAGCAGTCAGACCCTCCCAGAGAATCTCAGGGAAAGTGAACTGTCTTGGGAGGTGCTTGTTTGCCAGGTGAACAAGTGGCACACTCCAGAACAAGTGGCACTGAGGCAGTGCAAGCATGCCACAGTGCCACACAGAAACCTCAAAAGACCAACAGGAACATTTATATAGGTCCTGCCCTGTATAAATTCATGGTGCAACCTCATTGGACCATTCACACCACATGCACCTCAAAAAGGATATTTATAGCATTGGAAAAAGTGCATAAAAGGGCAACTGCAATAATAAGAGGAGGACACTTTCCCTAGGAAGAAAGGTTAAAGTGCTTGGGGCTCTTAGCTTTGAGAAACTGTGACTGAGGGGTGACATGATAAGAGGTTTCAAGACTATGCGTGGAATAGAGCAAGTAGAGAAAGATGTACTTTTCTCCCTTTCTCACAAGACAAGAACTCGTGGGCACTCAATGAAATTGCTGAGCAATCAGGTTAGAAGTTAGAACAGATGAAAGGAAGTACTTCTTCACCAAAACAGTGATTAACACATGGAATTCACTGCCACAGGAGGAGGAGGTGGTGCTGGTGGCTGGCACGAACAGCTTCCAGATGGAATTTGACAAATATATGGAGGCTGGAGCAGCACCCTGGTCCATCAGTGGCTGGTGGCTAGTAACTATAGATAAGAAGGAACTCTTAGTCTCTGGGGCAAGTGATGCTCTGGTGCTGGGGAGGGGCAACAGTGAGAGGTCTAATAGTGTCCTGGCCCCGCTGGTGGGGCTCCTGATGGCACCTGGTATTTTTGGTCACTGTGTGACAGAGTGTTGGACTCGATGGGCCATTGGCCTGATCCAACATGGGCTTCTGTTGTGTTCTTATAAAACATCAGAGAATCTCTGTCAATGGGGGCCTTTCTGAAATGGCAGCACAATCAGTGCATTGAATGCAGTAGTGCCAGCCTGGTGACAGGATCCTGTTTCTGCCACTGCTTGCCTGCCAACCTGTACAGCATTACTGCATTCAAAAGCTTCAAGACAGGCTCCCCCCCCCCGACCCAGGGAAACTGAGAAAGGAATGATAGGTGGGAGTGCGTTCCACACAACCTTAGCTAACCCCTCTCCTCCCTGACACCCCCCTAGCTTGTCACCTCACCTCACCTGTAAGATCAGATGGACTACAGAATGAACTGCTTGGGAGGACAGTATGTGGCACATGCTCGCCTCGAAGTCAAGAAGGTGCTTTCCCTGGGTCAACCTCCTCCAGGGTTTGCAGCAAGAGACAGATAGCTGGATAGTCTTCCCCACACTGACTTCCCATCAAAAGCTTTACTGAAATCCAGGTAAACAACATCAACAGAGTTCCCTCAATCTAATAAGCTCATCACTTGATCAAAGAAAGAATTTAGGTTGGCCTGGCAGGACCTGTTGGGGACGAATCCATGTTGGCTTCCCCAAATCACCTAATTGTCCTTTAGATGCACGTAAACTGATCCATTTAAAATCTGCTCCAGTAACTTCCCTGGGACAGAGGTCAGACTGACTGGCCTGTAGTTTCCAGGTCATCCTGACTGGCCTTCTCCCTTTTTTGAAAATTGCGATAACATCTGCCCTCTTCCAGTCTTATGGCACATCTCCTGTCCTCCAAGAGGTCTGGAAGTTGATGGACAAAGGCTCTGCAAGCTCTCTAGAAAGTTCTTTGACCACTCTTGGGTTTTATTATTTTAGGTTTTATTATTTTACTGGGTTCTAGTTTATGTTACAGAAGTAGTCCAGATTGTGAGAAATGTGAGAAACAAACATATTTTTACAAAGGGTTATTTTCTTGTCTCCATACATTTATAATTGGGAATTGGATAAGGATAACAACATGGAGAAACAGTTGATGACAAAGAGATCAAATGGGTGGAAGAATTCACTTTCTTAGGATCACAGATCAACGAAAATGGCAAATTCAGTCCAGAAATAAAATGTCAAATCATGCTGGGTTGCACAGCAATGATGAGCACAAATTGAATATGGAAGAGCAAGGACATTAGCCTAGCAATGTCAAACCAGAGGATCCTAGCATAATTTAAGAGGGGGGCATTTTGCAAGCCCAACAGTATGTCAATCAACAGAAGCCTAAAAGAACAACTCTAAGTAAGGGGCACACTATTGCAAGCCCAACAGGACCAATATCAATCCATAGAAGCCCAGCAAAACCCAGGGCCAATATGGCAGTGCAAGACCAACAGAAACAATGGCAATCCACAAAAGTCCAGAAGAACCAGAGAACATACCCAAATATATCTGGATATTCTCAGGATCAGATTTACTGACTTTGGCTCAGATTCTTTGGTGTGTATTCAGATTTGGATACACCCAAAAAATTCTAATATATTTTTTTCTGGTATATTTTTTGAATTGGCTAAATCTGTATGCACATCCCTAATCTGCACATATACAGATCTCTGTATTCACACTGGATATTTTTAAAAGGGAACATTGGAGAATTCCTACTACATCTGTTCTATTTTAGAAACTAGATTAGATGCTCTGGAATTCCAAAATCTGGCAGGAAATTTGGATCCAAATCTGGACAAGCTTCATGAATGCACCTTGGAATAAATAATTTCTAGTACAAAGAAGTGGGCTAGCCTATCCAGTGGGGGGAGGTTTGTCTTCCACTGCAACAATGCCCTGAATGGTTCCATCCCAAAATGAGTCACACCCTTCTAAATCAATTACGGTCATCTGAAGGGATCAAAGATCTACTTGGATGGCACTTTGGCGTTTCCCACTGGAGTGAATAGTAATCATTTGTAAACATGGGGGGAATGAAAAGTATGTGCACTAGAATCAGGGAGAATCTTGTTACATTTATTTTATTGTCAAAATAAGTTTTATCCTTTTTTTGTTGTTAACTGATGTCCATTTACTGTACTGTACTCAAAATCTATTTTGTATCAAGCCGGGCATAGCACCCACATGTTCCTAAAAGTGTATTAACTCTAAATGTGAGGGAACACAGGAAACTGGCTTTGTTGAAGGGTGCAAGATAACCATATAATAGAAAAGGCTTCATTTAGATCAGAGCAAGTATTTGTTAATCTCTGCATTATCATTTGGATTTGGTACTGATCTGATGAAATACTGTGACAGCTGCAGTGTTCTAATAATTCCTGGCATCACCTATAGTCATGTAAAAGTCTATGTGTAACCTCTAAGATCATCATTTATTGCAAACCTTGCCTGCCATTTCTACAATGTCTTGACCAATGTGATAGACGACGTAGCAGCTGAAAAACAGACAGGCTCCCAGCCAGCTAAATAACATCACTGGAGTAATAACAAAGGAAAGGAAGGTTGTTTCCATCTTTCATTCGATAGCATGACACATTCTGTCATAAAAATGATGGGAATATAGTCTAAATTGGCTTTTTGGAGAAGACTCAATAGGGAAATATCACTCATGGGTCTTTGCATGAGACAGTTGAAGTTTCTTCTAAATGGTGCCAAGGTCTGTTTTTGGTGCAACACAGTATTTGCTGTTTGATCCATATTTCCTGTTAGGGGTGCCAACTAGCCAGGGGAAAAAATGCCCTGTATCTTAAATGAAGGTTTAATGTATAGAAATGGGCCATTGGAGCTTTTTGTGGAATTGAGTTGAATAACAGCACCAGGTAGTTACTGAACATCAAACTGGCATTACAGTGAGCTTGAGGGAGCAGTTTAAAAATCGGCAACCCTATTTCCTATTCTAGGCAGCTAGGAAAAAATGCATTGGTTATTAGTTTAGTTTGGTATGCTTGATGAAGATACTATCCATGCTTGATTAAGGTACTATCCATGCTTCCAAGTTTGACTTTTTAATCACCAGATCAGATTCCCCCCCCAAAAAAAATAAAATTGCTTTTCATCATCTCACTGGGAACGAGCATACAACAAATTGTTTTAATGAAGTGAATGTTACATTCTTTACAGGTTCTACTTTCCACCCATCAGTATATTTGAGGGATCAGTGTTGTTCATATCAGGGTTCAACTGTTTTTTGAGACAATGTGACTTAGTCTCATCCATCTTAATTGGTACTAGTGTTTATTAACATGTCCTCGTCCAAACTGAATTGGCTACCCTATTACTCTGGATCTTCTGAGTACCTTAAAAAGTGGTTGTGAGGCAAAGCACCCTGTTTCCTCCCAAGGGTTAATGTGAATACTAGTGGGCCTACTCCAGCTTGCAGGTGTCTGTAATTGGGCCTCCCTGTCTGCATCATCCTTATCTCTTTCAAGGCCAGAGTCAAGAATGTGGCAATAAGCTCTTCCTGGGAACCTGTGGTCTGCTAGATGGGAGGGGGACAAGGGCAATGTAATCTTCCAGAAGGTTCTAGCAAGTATGCACCCTGATTGGATTTGGAACATCACCTGATGCCAGATGGCAAGAGACTATAATTAAGCTATAGACAAGAGGGAATCCATGTATGATGAACCCCCATATCTCCCCAACTGTCTGGCAGATTTTTTCCACGAAATCTTCAGTTCCCCTCAGGTGCTGTCCAGTTCTTTTAAACCCTTGAGAAATGGCACTTGAGGCAAATTAACTTTCAAATCCAGAATAAAGATTTTATTTTAAAAAGGCAGGGAATATATGTATAAATGGAATAGTCAAGTTATTGAGACTGCTAAGGTAAAAACTTTCTAATATTTACGGAGTTGAATTCATAGAACATTCAAGAGAGTGTTTGTAGTTTTGTTTCAAGGCTTTCTATTTCTTTCTTTGAGAGGTATTTTGTTTAGTATAATTCATCATTACACAGTTCCTATTGATGCTTCTAGATTTCTTCCTTCAGATATTACAGGTTTTCCTTTAAATAATACAGCTTTTCACTAGCTCCCGAATTGTCTAAGCTTCTCCCCTTTATCACAAACCAGGGTTCTATTTCTAACCCCTTTCACTGGAGGAGACTGAAGTTGGTTCTTTTTTTCGCACTTCCTTATTCATTCCTTATTTGTTACTTATTTGTGTAGTCATTCTGAAACACTAAGGAGCTCAGAACCTCAAAATAAGTTCTGGACCACATATCATATACCCCCACATTCACAGGACTCTCTACTTCGAGGGGACATATTCTGTGTGCTGGTCCAAAGCACAGTTCTGGTGCCAGCTGCTCCAGAGTGTGGTGCCCCTAGGACAATCACACAAGCAGACACTGAGGCCTCACTGCAACCCCAAAATAAACCCCAAATGACACATCCTCACACTCTGGAGACTGTGCCCTGCAAGGTGACATACAGTGATGCCCGGTCTAAACACTGGTTCTGATGCCACGAGTTTCTATCCAGAGTGCTTCCCTGAGGCCTGCATTTCAAAGGAGATTTGAGTAAGATACTGGTTTGGAGGAGGCTGAAGTTGGTTCCTCATTCGCACTTCCTTATTCACGAATAAGTAACGAATAAGGAATGAATGAGGAAGTGTGAATAAGGAACCAACTTCAGCTTCTTCCAGTCTCACAGGGTTCTGGTGAGGAAGGAATAGGAAAGTATTAAATGCTACAAGCCATCAAATGGGATACAGAGACATGCCATACCCCTCTTTTTAGAGGATATCTCTTTTTAAAGGACTCAGAACAGCCACCCTGTGGGAGAAGGTCTTTGATGTGCCAACTCTAATGATTAGCTTGATGGTTCGGCTTCGACTACAGTCCTTTAGCAAACGTCTGCTTGATTCCACTGGTCTCCTCTACTGCTGTTGATGGTCCCCAGGGGCTCCTTTCCCCTGCTTCCTACTGCAGCCTGCCATGGGCTGTAGAGAAAGGATTTGGTATGCCTAGAAAGGTTTCAAGAAGTGCCACCTCTCTGGTTTTGGCTTGACCCCCACAGGGCTGGAGGCACACAGCATGGGCCAGAACCCCTCAGCTCTGGTGGCGTGAATTCCAATAGCCAGGGAGAAATGAAGTCACTGTAATGCCAGGAGGCAGAAGTTGGTTCCTAGTTAAATCATACACATTCTAGGGACTCTCCCCTTCGAGGGGACATATGGTATTTCCTGGTCCAAACAAAGTGCTGTTCTTATGCCAACTGCTCCAAAGTGGGGTGCCCTTAGGACAATCACACAGGCAGACACAGGGGCCAGGCTTAGAGTTGCCAGCTCCGGGTTGGGGAATACCTGGAGATTTGGGGGGTGGAAGCTGAGGAAGGCGGGGTTTGGGGTGTAATGCCACAAAGGCCAACTTCCAAATTCAGCCCATTTTTTAATACAACCAATGCATTTGGTTGCTTACATTGAGTGTATTCTGCAAAGCCCTTTTGTCCAAATTCCAGAGAAATTTTATGTTTCCATCTCCCCCCAAAAAAGGCCTTCTCCAGCAGCATGGTCTGCTGCACAACAGTTCTCACACTGGCCTTCTTGTGCCTTTGCAGCCCAATTCACAGAGGTGGTGCTAGGGAGGTTTTCTGGAGTGTGCTGGGGGTTTTGTACATTTGCTTTGCTGGGGTTACTGCTTCGGCACTCCCATGGTCAGACCACCATGCCCTAAGAGCCCACTTGAATGTCCCACCCCGACCCTGTTTAGGCAGCAAGCATATTTTAGTTCACCTGTGGAGCCAGATGGACCCAGGGCAATTCTGGATGGCTCTGTGGGAGCCAATGCCCCCAGCGGCTCATTGGATGAGCTTGTAGAGGATTGGCGTAGCCGACTCTCCGCAGCCATCAATGAGATCAGTCCCCGCTGTCCTCTGCGCTCCCACTCTAGGCTTGCTCCTGGTTTACCCAGGACCTGCGGCTTATGAAGCAAGAGCTGAGACAGCTAGAGAGACAGTGGCATTGTGCTCAAGATGAAGCTACAAGAGCATCTTATAGGACATTTATGAGAGACTATGAGATGGCAATCAAAGCCGCGAAGAGAGAGTACTACACGACCATGATTCCATCTGTGAGTTCATGCCCAGCCCAATTGTTTAGAATGATTCGGTCCATAACTGTTCTGCCACAGGGCACACCAAATGCTAGGGAATTGGATATTGGCTGTGAGGCGTTTGTGACCTTTTTTGCAGACAAAGTCCTGTCACTCCGCCGTGACCTCCACGCCACAGTTGAAACAGTGAGTGAGCTTGAGGCCCCTTGCACAACTATGATTTTGGTTTTGGACCATTTCAGTTTGCTCAGCCTGGAGAAAGTTGACAGATTGCTTGCAACGGTACGTCCAACCATGTGCAGGCTTGATTCGTGTCCTTCTTGGCTTATTAAAGCTGGCCATGAAGGGTTTCGAGGTGCCTTAAGGGAAATTATCAACAAGTCCCTCTCTGAGGGGCTGTTCCTGGGGGCACTCATGGAAGCGATGGTCCACCCTCTCCTGAAAAAAACCATCCCTGGATCTGGCTGAAATGACCAACTATTGGCTGGTCTCCAATTTGCCCTATTTGGGCATATTAATTGAGAGGGCAGTGGTGATACAGCTGTAGAGCTTTATGGATGATACTTTCCCTGATGTTATTTAACATATACATGCTCTGGGGCATGTATGCGGTGGGGTGTCAACAATATGCTAATGACACCCAACTCTACCTGATGTTGGGCAGCCAGTCAGACTCCAGACAGAAGATCTGGACTGGGCACTGCAAGCTGTAGCTGGTTGTCTTAGACTGAGTAGGCTGAAGCTGAATCCGGCAAAGACACAGGTCCTGTGCTTGAGTCGGGGCAGTTTGGGGGTAGAGACCCCACTCTCAGCCTTTGGTGGGACACCGTTGGTGCCAGTGCCAGAGAGTAGGAGTTTCGGAGTGCTCCTAGACGCCTCCTTAACAATGGAGGCCCAGGTAGTAGCCACTGCTAAGTTGGCCTTCTACCATCTTCAGCTGATTCGGCAGTTGGTTCCCTTCCTCCACTGCGATGACCTGGCTACAGTGATCCATGCGATGGTCACCTCAAGAATAGACTACCGTAATGCTCTCTACAGGGGCTGCCCTTGTTGCAAATCCAGAAGCTGCAGCTAGTGCAGAATGTCATGGCCAGGCTTCTGATGGGTCTCCCTAGATAGGAGCACATCTGGCCTATGCTGAGGCTGCCAATAGCATACCAAATTCACTTCAAGGTGCTGGTACTTACCTTTAAAGCCCTATATGGCCAGGGTCCAACATACCTGAGGGACCCCCTTTCCCCATATATACCCCAGAGAGCATTACAGTCAGGGTCTCAGAACCGATTGACCCTCCTGGGTTGCAAGAATGCCAGGCTCACTGCTACCAAGGCCAGGGCTTTCTCAGTGGCAGCTCTATACTGGTGGAATGAGCTCCCAGAGGAGATCAGGGCCCTGTGGGATCTTTTACAGTTCCACATGGCCTGCAAGACAGAGCTCTTCCACCAGGCTTTCAACTAAGGAGCCGCCCTACCACTGCCACCAGCAGCTGTGGTTGTGGGCCTGGTCCTAGCTCTGAGATTGAGCCATACCATCGGGCGACTTAAGAAGATCACCACACTGGAAACTGCTTGCATGCTTACATGCTGTAAAACACCATCTTAATTAATTGAAGAAACTACCACTAGCATTTTATGACCTTATGTTTTATTGTATTTGACTGTTTTAAATGTTTTTATATGGATTTTATGGTATTTTTTACCAGCTAATGTAAGCTGCCCTGACCCTCCTTGCAGGGAAGGTGGGATATAAATTGAATGAACAAATAAATAAATAAATAAATAAATAAATAAATAAATAAATAAATATCTTTTACAGCAGAGTTTACAGTCTGTATCTCCTGAATTAAAAGTGAGATTTCAATTATAGAGACTCATTATGGCCAAGTAAAGGGAGATTTCTGATGAATGTAAACATAAAATTGTCCTTGCAGTGCCAAGTCTGTTTAATGCATTTGCATGTGCATAGGGGGAAAAAATGAAATAAAAGCCTGCTAACCGTATTATAAAATCATGAGTTTTCTTTCTTTTTTGCAGTCATGCTTCTGTCAGTCATGTTGCAATATGCATTTTTTAGATCACCAAACCCACAGTGTAGTCCTAGCATGACTGAAATATGTATGCATTAAAAAAAAAAAAATTAGGCATGGTAGCAGGAGCAGCTAGAATGCAGTGTGAGTATTTAATATTTAATCACTATTAAAATAGGTATTATGTCTCTGCAAATAGTAGAAATCACCTCTGATTTCATGATAATTATTTTTATTCACCTGTATTGACATTTACCAGCATTGTGAATGAATGCATCATTTACCAACAACCTTTCATCTATCAATGTCTGCAATTTATATGGAATTAGGAGACTTAGAAAACGTCCCATTGGTCTTCAATTAAAATGACCTTTAAAATGATAACAGAGTATTTAATTCCATGCAGAAAGCGAAATCAACAGTCTCATTGATTATGGTTGAAAAAAGTACTACAATGATTATTCTACTGTTAAGTCAATTATCAGTGAATTCACAGCATCAATAAGTATTTAGAAAGATTATGAACATTATATATTCCAAGATAAATCAATGCAAATGAAGTAGGACATCAATAAGCCAATAAGCCTTTTCCAAAAGTGAACTACATCTCTTCAAAATTGCCACATTATAGCCACATTATTGTGTTTCTGCTGTTAGACAGTCTATTCAACCTTACTAGTTAAATCTTTATATTCATTCCATTTGCAAAAGATAAATCTTTTAAAATGAGAGAGGCTGACCCAGTTAGCCATTGATGCGCCTTTTTAGTAAGGAAACAGCCCTTCCATGAGCACAGCCATCCCTTTGCAGAGCAGATTGTAATGGATAGGGAAGTAATGACAGGAAACCTATGTATATAAAAAAAGGTGAGGAGTATTTAGAAAGAGATTGGATTAGCCCAAAAATACAACCTACAAATGTTTCAGAAGCTTCTTAGTTTGCATAGTTCAATAATAGCATATTGCTTGAAGCACAGAGTCTGATCATGTCTCACTGTGCTTCCTGAAAAAATAAATTCTTCATTTGAGTTCCACTGGTTCCAAAAGTGAAGTTGGTCATGACAACAAATAGCACTTGTTACAGTGGCCTTCTGTTTATGGTGATGGAGATACACCAGATTGTTTTAGGATGGTCATGAAATCATCTTTTCTTTCAACAGGCCCTTTATGGTAAGATCATTGATAGCTGAAATTATATTTAGATATTGTGTACAATTTTGTTTTATAGCAAATGTTAATGTTTGTTAAATGGACGAGGACAGACTGGCAATTTGCCCCGGTAGCCAGTCGCAGCAAAAAAAACTCAGATTAAACTATATCGGGTTTTCCTGTCCAAACAGCGGGGGCCGCTGCCAGAAGATACGGGACGGAGGCGCGCGGGAGCGTTCAGACTGCCGCACCAGAGGTATGCTATATTTGCCGTTTCCCCCTTAATTTGGCTGTGGGTGTATGGGTGTATGTGCGCATGAGCGCCCACGCGCTCATGCGCATAAGCACATTTTGCCATTTTTTTTTTTGTCCTGCAATGCCGGCACCACATTGGGCAGTGGAGCGGAGCGCAGCCAATCACAGTGCTGCTGCCTCGTGCCCAACGCGGCTTCTGCCCGGCTTTTCGCCTGCGCGTTCAGACTCCCCAGAAGCGGAGAAACGCGTGACGAACGCAGGCTTTTGGATTTGCGATGGCTTTTATCAGGTGTTTTTTTAATCCGGCAGTGAAGCGCAACAGCACCGGTAGGCTACGGGTGGGGGACGCCAGGCAGATGTGCCTGTGTGAACATTCCATTTAATCTGATATTGAATCATTGTCAGCCCGGGTCCCTTCCCGGGGCAAATTGCCAGTCTGTCCTCGGCCAATGTTTGCTAATTGTTTTTTAAGCCACTTTGGAGTCTTTTAGGGAACATATACAGATGAAAAGCAAGATTAATCTAGAAGCAAGATATATAAACAATCAACGAAAGGAAATATAAAATACAAGGATACATGAAATACATGACCACTGCTTTCCACTTTACAACCATAGCTGTAGACATCTTTTGTCAGCATAGAGTAATTATGGTATTAATTCAGCCTATTCTATTGCCAGTTCCATTCTCTGCACAGCCCCTAATCATAGTAGGTCTAATCCAAGCATATCTCTGCTTTTCTGTTATGCTGTTAATTTCACAAGGGTATCAATCTCCTTTATTTCCAACAACCAGCCTTGTAATTTAGGGGAAAAAATTGTTTCCATTGCCTTGCAAACGTGATGTATAAGGCAACCATTAACAGGTCTCTTAGGGATATCAGGTAGATAATTTAGCAGCACTGTCTCTGGCTTGTGGGATATCTGTTTTCTCAATCCATCTGATATAAGGGAGCCATATATTTGCAAACCCAACACAAACAGTGAAATGGAAAAGTTGTGTGGCAACTTGGAAACGTGAAAAAAGAAGGTTTTCCTTCACTTTCCCCTTCACATCTCTGGTCCAGTTGCAAATTGTAGGCTTTTTAATCCCACACAAAACAGGAGGGCTGTTTACAGATGTGTACACAATGTACTTACCTCCTCCTCTGTTGTCAGAGGATGGGAATGGCACTGGGACTGCCTGTACAGATGGTGGGGGCAGACAATGGGAGCTGGGGTCAGTGGAGGTGACAGGAAGGTGCAGAGAACTGTGATGGAAATGATGGTGGGCAGTCAGGGAACCATGCCAGGTGTGGAGCTAGGAGGCATACTAGGCCCAGCAGCAGTAATGATGTGTGGGGGGCACTCATAAATATATAAAATACATAATAGGATACTGCAGAAAAGAGGTTTAGTAGGAACTCCTACATTAGACTGTACCCCTCAATAGGTAAGTAATTGGGAAAGCCGCTAGTCCTGAGAGAAGTGTTGGTAGAAAAGTCTCATAATTTTGTGGTGTATAGTATTTTCACATTTGATGAAGACCATACTATTACAGAATCAAAAAATACTTTACTTTCATAGTAAGGAGAGCCAACATTTGATTTGGGACCCAGTAACTCTGTAGGCATGCCTGATGTCCCTCTACAATAGGAAAATGTTTTTTTTAAAAAAAGAAGAAAAGTATGCCCATTTAATGACATTAGTAGAATTATTTAATGGTGGAAGTAAAGCTAGTTATAAGAGGAAATGAAATAGTAATTTTCAATTATTTAAATGGGAAACATATTTCTAGTCCATCTATAAGTTTGAACCTCACCTATTATTCCAATGTATTTGAAAAAGTGTGCCTTGCACATGAAAACTCATACCTCGAATAAATCTTTGTTGGTCGTAAAGGTGCCACTGGACTCTAAATTTGTTTCTACTTCTCTATCCATACGCAGATAGAATAAATTTCCCAGGAATGTTACCAGGCCCGTAGCTACAGTGGGGCATCTCGGGGCCAGGCCCCCTGACTTGCTAGGAAGGCCCCCTGACTTTCCATCCAGCCCAGGGTGTCATGGCCTTCTCCACCGGATTAAATTGATTAGCCAGTGCCCCCTGAGAAATTTAAATGCCCCATGACTTTAAAAATCCTGGCTATGGGCCTGAATGTTACCCGTATCCCAAGGGAAGCAATATTGCCCCCCCAGTCGGAATAATGAGACAGACAACAGTTTGGAAGTAAACAAGGGCCACTTTATTAACTATTTAACATAACATTGTGGCAAGGGACCAGCTAAGCAAGCATGGAACAGGCAAGGCAGGTGTCATTCCCCTGACCAACCTCCTTGCCCTTTTCTCGGGCGGGTCACCCAGCTCCGGTCTTGAGCCGTTGGTTTGGCTCACGACTGGCAGCCCAGCAAACTGGTCGCCATTTAGGAGTGCCTACCCCTGAAGCCTTCCAACTTGCAGAGAGAAGCATACCCTAAGAGGTTCCCAGAGGAGGTGATCACCGTTCCCCACCCTGGACCTTAGAAATTCGAAGGCAGTTCCTGATGACCCCCTGTTCCCTAACAGGGAAAATGCCGTAAGGTGCTCACTGGTTCCGGTTTCTTGCCCACACCAACCTGCCAAGTGACCAGCCTATTTAGGTGCCAGCCACCACAACCATCTATCCAATCCACTGCTCTCAGTGCAAGGTAAGCGAAAACACCTCCACCCATTCAGCCAATACTGGGTAAAAGCGAAAAATTCCTACCTGGCCCCAATAGGCAACCAGCCATAGCCTACACTAAGAACAGGGCGGGAGGATGGGCGAGCACGTTGTAGAAAGTGTCATCGGGCGGGAGTGGAGCCTGGCTGTTTATCCAAGCTGTCTCCACCCCCCCCCATGTCATGACACAAAGCATCATGGCTCAGTTGCTGCCCGGCTTCCTCAGGGTGGCAAATCAGCCCCTGGTGACCAGTGGCGTTGCCGGGTCGTCAGGAGCTTTGTTTTGTAAGGAGAACAGTGTGGCCACTTAATGCTTTTACAACATATTATGGACAAAAAAGTGTTTATATCCCCAATCAATAATTCTGTCAGACAGAGAGATTATCTGATCCTCTCTCATCACTGCTGTTCCATAGCTTATCTGATCTGTATGTATAACTGTCTACATTGGGGTGTGTGTGTGAAGCCTTAACATCTGCTTCTTTCTGCCTGAAATCACCTCCAGATCTGAGGTTATTTCAGGCAGAAAGATGCAGATGTAGAAAGTGTAGTGTAAAAGTGTAATCAATAAGTAAATATTCCCAATCTGCCTGTAAGATTGGTCTGTTTATTGCCAGGAGGTGCTAAAGGCAAACATCCATCCATTCTCCTCACATCCTCTGCTCACCTGTTTGCAAGTAACATGAAGCATTTCTCCCTCCGCCTTACAGTACATGGTAGCTGCCTGATTCTATCAGTTGGGGGGGGGGTACATAGCCTTTCTGTCTCTATCATCTCCCAATATTCCTGAGCTGTAAATATACACAAAAATTATTGTTTTAGATTGATGCCATGATTTCCACAATGATAAACACAAATCTGGAATTCTTAGGCATTACACACAGACCCAAATCCTAGTTGTTTTGTTGTGTTTTTCATTTTCAAGTGCTTGCTGTCATCAGCATACCAAGCACCTTGCCTGTCTCTGATTCTTCTGATTCCAGGCAATGACATTTCTGCCTTCCAATCAGATCCTTGTAAGGGGTCGGAAATTGGAGACAAACCATTGTCATTGGAGACAAACACTAGAGAAAGAATTCAAGTCCAAGAAGCCCCTCATGGATCAGAACAGCTCTTCCTGGCTGGGTAAACCAGCTTCAGTGAAAAATACTCAAGAGTCCACAGAGGAGTATGTGTTGGACCCCCAGCCGTTCCCACCACTACCAGCACTTCCACTTCTATCTCCTCTTCCTCTAATAGTAGAAATAATGAAGATACCCCTATATTGGATACCCGGAGCGTGAAGATGTGTCTCATAGCAACCGGATGATTGATTTTTCACATGCAATCACACACACATTTGCTCTATTTTTTTTTTAAAAAATTGAACTTTCCCCAAAGATTGCAGACAAGGGTGGCAAGAGGGAAGGGAGGTCTCCTACAAAGGAAGCCTTACTTACTTTGTGAAAGGAGACTGGATCACAAGAAAGAAGTATTGAAAATATAGAGGGGGGGGTGTTAAGTGGAAAAGTTACATACATATAAAACCAGTCAGTCATACACTTTAAGATTACGTATCATAACCAGATATAGCCAGGAATTTTATTTTTAAATGTTGGTGGCTGGTGGCTGGTGTTGTGCTGCTGGGATGCCACCACGTCTTCTCATAGGAAACAGTGAATAGAAGTGCATTAAAAAACAGCTACTATAGGGCTCTGTAAAATTGAACCCATTTGTCCATTCTGATTTAAATTTATGGGTCTTTCGATTAGACGGATTACTATGTTTCGTGCAAATTTGGTACATTACATTTCTCAAATTGTTTTCCTATTGAAAATAATGGTTTCAAAAGTTTGGAGCCCAGAGGAGAAAAATAAGACAAACACTCCCCTGCCCCACACATAAATTTGAATCCTATACTAGGACTATTCTATACAAAAATCAGGAATAACAATAAAGATCCTGAATCCAAAATTATAATGAAATTTTTCATAGAGCATAAACCTAATCACCTGTCTGTCTAGCCCAGGAGTGTCAAACCTGGCCCGGAGGCTGGAAGTGGCCTATCCAAGGCTCATATCCAGCCCACGAGCAACTGGTAAGAGGGAGGGAACACAGGAGACTGCTCGGGGGGAGGGCAAGCAGGTGCACAGAGTGAGATGTGTATGATTGAAGCTGTCAAGGAATCAAAAAGAAATTCCTATGAGGCAGGACTATGAGGCTGAAGTAAAATAGTGTGGAGGAAATGATAATGAAAGCAGAAAAAGAGGAGATGTGATTTCTTTCCCTCCCACCTCCTCCAACCACAGCTCAGCAAAAATTAGCAAAACTACTACATGGAGGGGTAGAGCTGAGCAGCTGGCACAGCCACTGCTGCACAAAATGGTGACTGTGAGTGGGGATGGTGAAAGTGAGGGCACAAATTGATGGTTTGCTATGAAGGGATGGTGCTGACAGGGCAGGGAGGAGGAGGAGGGCCAACACGTGGATTGGGAGGCAACTGGGCTGTACTGTGTGTGCAACTCTGAGGGGAAAGATGTCCTGGCCTTGGAAGTGAGTGGCGGAACAAAGGGAAAAGGGGTGCTGATGTCACTGCTGTGCATCTGAACAGCTGTGGAGCCAGGAGGCAGAGTGAGTGTCAGGGAGGGTGGGGGATGATGACCTCCATTCTCCCCCACACCTGTTCTTAGTCCATGAAGGAAAAGGAGTCACGGGTGGACCAAAAGCACACCCCTTAGAGGTTTGGGAAAAAGCCTCTCCATCAGGCCTCCCTCTCAGCCCTTGCTCGAAAGCTAGTTGCATCTGACTCTAGGAGGTGGTGCTCATCTCCGTTTCCAAGCCGAAGAGTCAGTGCTGTCCAAAGACATTTCCATGGTCATATGGCCAGCATGACTAAACGCCAAGGTGCACGGAATGCTATTACCTTCCCACCAAAGCGGTACCTATTTATCTACTTGCAATTTCTTGCTTTTGAACTGCTAGGTTGGCAGGAGCTGGGGCCAGAGACAGCTCACTCTGTACACAGTATTCCAAATGAGGCCACACCATAGATTTATACAGGGACATTATGATACTGGCTTCCTTCCTTCTTTCCATTACAACTAACCCTGCAATGCAGATTAAATTGCAGCTGCTGAGGTTTTAGATTGAGTGAGTTCTTGTCCATCTTATTTTGGCCACCTCTGCTGGCTATTTTGTCTCTTGGACTTGGAGTTACATTTCATCTATCTGCCTTCTATCTCTCTGTCTGTTTCTAAATGTTGTGTGTTGTAATCCATTTGTTGACTGCCTGAATAGCTGTGTTTTACCAGGAATCTTTGCTATGTTCAAATATTATTAAACTTTTCAATGTTATCTGATTTTATAATTGGCTTATTGATTGACTGAATAATTCTATCATACTTGTAATCTGTTTTGAGTTCCAGTGAGATAGGCAGACTATAAATGAAAATAAATAAATAACATTATAATGTATGCAACTGCCCCCCACACTATGTGCTATCAGTTTCCCATATATTTTTTCCTCTGAGTGACTGTGACTATTTTAAGAAGGCAGTCTGCCTCAAATTGGAAGGCTATGGAGTGCTAAAAAGAGAAACAAAATGTAGACACATCTCTAAAATGTGGATGTAACTCGGATCCCCAGCCCTCGATCTTTGTGGCCATTGGTGGGGGAGGCGCCTTTGCCTCCCAGTCAGAGGAGGCTGGCTCAGTTTGGGTGCCAAAGAGCGCCTAAGACACGTATGCGTGGACGGAGGGGCTGAGGGGCTTAAAAGCCCAGCCCCTCTTCTCCTCACCAGCAATCCCGTGCGGTTCTGGGCTGTCGGAGAGCTCTGCAGCACGGCTTGCTCTTTGAGGCCTACCTGCCTGGTGGGCTGTGCAGCAGACAGCTTCTCTCCAGACTGACAGCTGGGACCCAGAGGACTAATCAGTGCGTGGCTTCATGTGGCTGAGCATGCAGCAGCAAGTGAGTAGGCGGTGGTGTGGAGAAGGCGGCAGTGTGAGAAACATGTGGTGCTCATGTGGAGTGGACCGGTGGGAGCTCAGTGGTGGATGAGATGACTATGAGGCAGTACTTGTTTGTGCGGGCGGCCTGCCTTGATGCAGTTTGGATTTTGGGGCTCACAGACAGGCGGCATTGGGTAGAGTGGTGGTGTGGCCCAGTGTGTTCAGTGGACGGCTGCCAGTTGTTAGGGGCTTGCAGCGGGTACCACTGGGGCTTTAGGTCATGAGTTTCTGAGGTTTGCGCCCCTTCTCCCCTCCTGTACGCAATTCGCTTGCGGGCACGGGCAGTGGGGGAGTTTCTCTTTTGCAGTAGGGCAGCTGGGTTTTTTTCCAAGGGTCAGTGCTGGTTTCTGGCATATCACATTGGACCCCCCCCCACCACCACTTACATTGGTCTTTTGGGGGACTACGGGTGGTTTCGGGAGCAGAGTGGTCCACCCAGGCATATTTCGAGGCTGGGGCTGTCGCCCAAGGGTCAGCCAGACTTCACCATGATAAAATTTTGGGTGGGACTGGCAGCCATTTTGTATTGGACACAGGGCAGCCATTTTGTTATTGCCCAATCAGCCACTTTGTTCCTAGCCTGGTGGCCAGCTTTTGGTTTCGGCTTTGTGGGGCTACTAGTGTTGGATAGCTGCTGTTGTTTTCTTCCACTTTGGGTGGGAGGTAATGCCTTATGCTATGGCTCCCAAAAAAGGCTTAGGTCCTTCCAAGGGAAAACAGCCTGCCCCCAAGCCGCCTCCTAAATGACCTGCTCCAGCCCTGTCCTCATCGGATGATGAAGATGATGGGGCCCAGCAAGCTATTTTAGATTGATTGCAGACAGTTGAACAGGCCACGGGGTTATCAACTCCTCCGGCAAGGTCTGTGGGTGGGGCCCATGGACAGAAGGAAATGTGAGCTGTGGCCAATAAGTGTTTTCAGGCCGAGGTTTTAACCTGCTTATCTCTTGTAGAGGGGTGCACTGTAACATCTGTGGCTAATACTGAAGGGGCCTCTGCGACTCAGGACCTTGGCACACCTTCTGCACCAATGCCTTTGGGACAATGGAGGCTGGCTGATGTCTTGGCTGACCTTTCCTTGGCTGCTGGTAAGTGCAGCTCTCACCACACTGGTAGTGGTTGGCCCTGTGGCTGCCCTGTGGCTGACGGTGTGGCACCTGCCAACCCAAGCACTCTGGCCTGCGGCCTTGGATGTAGCCAGACATGTGGCATCCTTCCATCATTGGGCATGCCTCTGTCAGTCTGTATAGTTGCATCCACTCAGCACCACCCTCCCCTTTGGGGACTTGGCACTCCCACTTGGGGACCGCCTGCTTCCATCTACTGGAGAGAAGATCTGCAGGGGCGAAAATGTGGATGTTTTCATGATTTTGTTCCAGGAAATGGAAAAGAAGGAGAAGGAAGATCTAGAGGATAGGGATAAAGAAAAGTATAGGAAGATGAGGGTTGATAAAACCTGGGCCAACTAGGTGGCTGGTTTCCTGATATACAATGGTGTGCTTTCTAAAGCACAACCATACAGGGCTGCATCCTTGTTCCAATACTTTGACATAGTTTATAAGGGGTACACTGGCTTTACTGGCCCCGCTTGGCTCCAGTATGATGAGGAGTTCAGGATGTGGGCTGCCATGAACCCTTCTTTGAGGTGGGATCAGATCCATCCACATCTCTGGCTACAGGTTATAGCCTCCTACAGGCCTAAAATGGGGATTGTTCACATAGCGGCCATCTGGTCAAGCATGTGGATCCTTCAGTCCCTGCCCTGTGGTGGGGTGGGCGGTTCAACCCCATCAGATTTGCTGGGAATTCGGGGCCAAAGGGGTGTGTAACTGAAAAGCATGCCAATATCAACATGAGTGTCCCTTGTGTGCGGGCCCGCACCCTTTCTCTGCATGCTTCTGTGGAAAACCCTGTTGGGGCAGCAGACGGCCAGACGGGGGTGGACCTGGGCAATTGCATTGAAAGGGGGCCAACGCCCATAAGGTTGAAAGTGCTTGAGAGGTTGCGTTTCTATCCTAGATGCGATGATGGTTTATATTTGTTAAAACGTTTCTCACAGGGTTTTCACATTCCTTACCAAGGTGCGAGGGTTCCATTCATGGCAAGTAACCTCCATTCTATCCAGGGCATGGAGCAAGTGGTCAAGGAAAAGCTCGAGAAGGAGCTTCAGGAGGGGAGGGTTCTGGGACCTTTCTCCCCCCCATCCCTAATCTTCATGTTTTCCGTTAGGAATTGTCCCCAAAAAGGCACCTGGGGAGTTTCATCTCATCCACCATCTTTCTTATCCCAGGGGCAGCTTAGTTAATGATGCCATCCCCAAGGACTTGTGTTCAGTACAGTACACATCCTTCAATCAGGCTGTGTGTATCATGCTGTGGCACAGGCTTCTTGGCTGCCTGTTTGCAAGTTGAGGGACTTGCGCAGCCACAATCAGGAATTTTTGGGTAGGTGGAAGTCACTTTAAGGGAGCTTTAACAGTTGGCCATCTGAACTTTGCTTGCAAGGTGGTGGCTCCAGGCTGGGCATTTTTGCGTAGGTTGTGCACTGCCATGTCCGGGTTGCGGCTCCCTCACCACAGGATTCGAATTACCACTGGTATCCATCAGGACTTGGAAATGTGGCTAGAGTTTCTTTCTTCTTTCAATGGTTTTTCCTTCTGGAGGGATGACCTCAGAATGGAGGCTGAGCTTCAGGTCCACTCAGATGCAGCCAGTTCCTCCAGTTTCAGAGTCTACTTCCATGGGTAATGGTGTGCAGAGGTGTAGCCGGCATCTTGGGTGGCAGAAGGGCTTACAGTCGACCTGACCTTTCTGGTTCTCTTTCCCATCCTGGTGGGGGGAGAGTTGGCCAACCACACAATGCACTTTAGGTGCGATAACCTTGCGGTGGTGCAGGTCATCAATTCCTTATTATGCATTTGGTTAGGGCTTTTACATTTTGTTGCCTCCAGGTGAACATTTTGTTTTTCACCAGGCACATACTGGGGATTGACAATGGGGTGGCTGACATTCTCTCTCACAAACAGATGGAGCGGTTCCGTCAGCTGGCCCCGGACGCCGACTTGCAGCTGGTACGGATGCCTCCTGGGATGTGGTTGGTTGGAAGGCAGAAGTGTGCAGGGCAATAGGATTAGCCATAGCGCCAAGCACCAAGCGGGCTTATGATTGGGTAGTCATCCAGTTCTCGGAATTTAGACAGGAGGTAGGGCATCCTAGTTCTTGGCCGGTTCCAGTGGAGCATCTGTTACATTTTTGCGTTGCATCAAGAGGTAAGGGTCTGGCAATTAGTTCTATAAAAGGGTTGCTGTCTGCCCTGGCCTATGCCAGCAAGGCGTGGGGACTGGCCAAATATACCAGTGATTTCCAGGTACATAAGTTATCAGAAGGTTGGGCTCGCAAGGCCAAGAGGCAGATGGACTTAGGGCTGCCAATTTCACCCAAAATTCTTCGCGGCCTACAGGCTTCATGGAGTGTGATTTGCTCCTCTGACTTTGAGGCCTCCTTGTTTCATGCAGCAGCCTTGGTAGCTTTCTTCGGGGCTTTTAGGATCAGCGAGCTGGTTGCCCAATCAAAGGGGGATTCTTCTGGCCAGGCCCTCATGGCACAGGATGTGCATTTGGGTGCCATTAAGGCCTCTATTACCTTGAGGTGCTCCAAAATGCTCCTTTACCTTGAGGTGCTCCAAAATGCTCCTTGAGGTGCTCCGAAACCTTGAGGCGCTCCAAAACTACGGTCAGGGATGCAACATGTCCTGGGAACCCCAGGCCCCAAAGATGCCAGATCTGCAGCAACCAGGGCCAGGGCTTTTTCAGTGGTGGCTCCTACCTGGTGGAATGAGCTCCCGGAGGAGAGCCAGGCCCTGTGGGACCTTGCGCAGTTCCGCAGGGCCTATAAGATGGAGCTCTTCTGTCAGGCTTTTGAGTAGGAGCCACTACCACTGCACCACCAACAACAACTAGGTTGGGTAACATTGGGGGGTGAGATGTCCCGGTGACAAATGAATGACAGTGCTGCCTGGAACTGATACCATTGATTAAGGACCACTACCACCTTGATGCCATCTTGTTACTGTAGATCTTTTCTGAGACAACAAGGGCACTTTGTATTGTTATATGACTGTAATTGACTGTTTTATCTTGTTTTTAATTGTTTTAATTATTGGCATACGTGCCCAGTTTGTTAGCTGCCCTGAGCCTGCTTGCAGGGAGGGTGGACTATAAATCTAATGAAATAAATAAATAAATAAATAAATAAATAAATAAATAAATAAAATGGACCAGAGGCAGTGAGGGTCAGTGATTGAGCTAGGCACATATGCTGAGAAGCAGCTTTGCCCTTTGTTGGCCTTAGCCACTTACCTAGCAGTTCGGGGTATGCAGGTGGGGATATTGATCAAGCACCAGGATGGCACTCCCCTTACAAAACATCAGTTTTGGTTGGTCACTTCCAGAGCACTAGCGAGGATTGGGCTGGCTGGGAGGCATTTTTGCACCCATTCCTTCCACATTGGAGCCGCTTCCACAGCAGCAGCCATGGGGTATCAGGGGCGTGATATTCAGCAGCTGTGGAGATGGCATTCAGCAGTGTATAAATCCTATGTTCGACCCTTGGTGGGTAACTAAGGTGAAGGCATCAGTGGCCGTTTGCTTAGACTTTGTGCCCCTGCTTACTGTTTTTTTCGTTTCAGATTTGAATTGCCGGCAGCAGAGGAAGACTGTTTTAATCTGCAGGCACAGTTATATGTTTTGGGTGGCTCATCATGCCAAGAGGATGCCAATGGGCATGCAGTTGGGCCTCTAAGCTAATGGGCTACAGTTTAGTGGAAAGGGTGCCAGGGCTTACAATGGTCAGGCCTATTACAGTTGTTGTTTCATGGGAGGGTTGGCCCCCACCACATGTTTTAATTATTCATTCAGGTGGCAATGATTTGGGCCTGATTAAAGGGAAAGCATTCATCCTTCAGGCTCAGGAGGATTTTCAACTGATTTGGAGGCAATGACCTGATACCCTAATTGTTTGATCAGCTATGATACCTCGGCGAGTTTGGTGGTGGGCTGAAAATCCACTGGCCATTGACAAAGCTTGATGCAAGGCAAACAGAGAGCTGCAATGGATCCTTGAGGGGGGTATCTTTTTGCCGCACCCAGGCATACATGCGGGGTGTGTGGATTTATACAGACAGGATGGTGTACATCTGTCTGGGAAGGGCATGGACATCTTTCTGGGAGATTTGCAGCAAGGGCTTTGGGGGGCCTTGGGCCTCCTGATGGGCGCAAAGGCCTAAGCAAAGGCTTGGCAGTGGCAGGGTTTTATGTGGTATACAGTTGCAGCCGTGTGAGCACCAGCCGACACCCATTTTGGGCTTGAAGGGGTCTTGTGAGTACAATCTTTGTGCCTCGCAGCACAGGGTGGGGAAAACAAGCTACCTTGGGGATCGCCCCTATTGGCTCCTCCCTTTGAGCCTGGTGGCCTGGGGGATGGGGCTACAGGCCGGGCCGACAATGGCTAGCCAGCCAGATGGAAGCCACTACTGATGGCTCCCGCTCAGGGCAGGGTGGCTCGCCCTATTCCATGAGGTAAGGGAGGAGTATTTACCTCTGGCCTTGACCATATAGTAAACTGTTTTGCCCTTGCTGTTTTCTTCCAGCTAAAGGTTGTCAGTTAATAAAGTGGCCCAAGAGTTAAACCCATCACTTGTGTCTGTCTCATTTTTCCGGCTTGGGGGGCAAAATTGCTGTATGTATCTCTAAAATCTAAACGTTAAAGTGTTGTTTTAAGTTTTTGAAACATGCTCACTTTATTTATTCATTTATGATATTTATAATCCAACTTTCTTGTTCAGACTCAAGGTAGATTAAAAAATTTAGAGGCAGTATAAGATACACAATAATCTGTGTCAATAATGTGATACAGCTAATGATGGAAAGGTAATGGAATCATGTTATATAGTTGTATGTTTAAAAAAAGTCAACTTCAGAAGAAAATTTGGTCAGCAACTCACAAAATGGCTGAACCCAGGCCTCAGCAAAAGAACAAGGTATAGATGTTTTAGAAGACATTTGATGGAAACATTGCATTACAAGCTTATCTTCAAGTCTTCCTCAGAGGAAGTTCCTTTTAGTGTTCCCCCAAGTCACCAGTACAAAATAGATATGGAAGGTATAGATCTGTTGAAGAAGCTACGCTATGAAGCAGATAAAATTTTAGAGTCCACTGGCATCTTTAAGACCAGCAAAGGTTTATTCAAGGTATGAGCTTTCGTGTGCAAAGCACATTTTTTTCAAATACATTGGAATGGTAGGTGAGGTTCAAACTTAATATGATAATGTTTAAGGTATGCAAAGTCAGAACTAAATAACAAGTTAAGGTTATAAGGTCAACAGTTGTAAAGCAATGTCAAAATAGCAGATAAAACTAAAGGTGTATTTTCTAATTGTGGGAAGCAAACCAAGAATCTGTGTTCTCTCTGCCCAGACAGGGAGATCACTTAACAGCACTTTTTGAGGTGGATGCAGTGTCATGTCAGCAAAACATCCCCATATTCCTTGAATTACATTCAGTATTCTAATATACCATTCTGAAAAAAGAAATACACAAAAATACAGAGGCTTTATAGTCCTTCTTGTTGAGAATACATATGTGAGGACTGAATGAGTTAACATATGTAATTAAATGAGAAACCAGTATCCCTGTTGAGTCCTGGGGAGGTTTTTGTTCCAAGTTTTGTAATAATGTGTAATTCAGCAATTTCCCTTTCTATTCTGTTCCTGAAGTTCCTTTGTAAAAAACCAGCTACTTTGAGGTCATCCATTAACTGTCCTGGAAGGTTAAAGTGTTCTCCTACAGGTTCCTCAATCTTGGGATTCCTGATGTCAGATTTGTGTCCATTTATCTTCTGATGTAGGGTTTGTCCTGTTTGTCCTATGCAGAGAACCAAAGGGCACTGTTGACATTTGATAGTATGTACAATGTTAGAAGATGAGCAAGTGAATAAGCTTCTGATGATGTAGTTGATGTTGTTAGGTCCAGTGATTGTGTTGTCTGGGTGTATGTGGCAGCAAAGTTGGCATCTGGGTTTATTGCAAGCTCTGGTCTCAGTGTCCATGTTCAAATTAGCTGTTGCATTATTGTGGGTGAGGAGTTGTTTGAGACAGGGGGGCTTTCTGTGGTTTGCCCCCCCCCCAGTACTTGTGAAAGAGAACTGTCATTATCCAATAGAGGTTGTAAGTCATTGATGATGTGTGAACTCTTTTGAGCTGAGAGCTGTATGTGACCACTAGTGGTGTTCTATTATTGTCTCTTTTGGGCCTGTCTTGTAACAGGTTTTCTCTGGGTATCATTCTGGCTTTGATGATCTGTTTCCTGACTTCATCAGGTGGATATTTTAGTTCCAAAAAGATGTGTTGTAAATCCCACAGGTGAGAATCTCTGTCTGTAGAATTAGAGCAGATGTGGTTGTAGTGTAGGGCCTGGCTGTATGCAATGGATCGTTTGGTATGCTTAGGATGGTAGTTGAGGCATGTAGGTATGTTTGTCAATCAGTAGGTTTCTGGTAAAAGGTGTTGTCTATGTGTCCACTGTGTACTTTTACAGTAGTGTCCAGAAAATGCATTTCTTGCATGGATTGGTTCATTGTCATGTGTACACACAATAAAAATGTAACCAATGTAACACAAATATAAGAGAGGTATGAGTTACACAGTCAGTTACTGACTAGCTTGGGTAAACTTACCTTCATCCTTAGATGCCTCAGGGTCCTCTTCAGTTAGCCCTATCTATGCAGTAGGAACCCAAACTATTCTGCCATTCCTAAGGACAGTCTAATTATTACAATATGTAGTAAGTGCCCTGGCCTGGATAGCCCAGGCAAGCTCAATCTCATCAGATCTCAGAAGCTAAGCAGGGCCGGCCCTGGCAAGTATTTGGATGGGAGGCCTCCAAAGAATACAGGGCCAGGAGGCAGAAGCAGGCTATCAAGCCACTTCTCTAAATGTCCTCCATGCCCCAGTAGGAGTCTTCAGAGGTTGCCATGACTTCAAGGCATGGGCACACACACATGCACGCACAAATGCAAAAAAATACAAAAAAAATGTAATGAGTGAGGAAAATGACCTCTCTGCAAAGCGATCTAAAGAAAAATCTTTTCTTTGCCCCAAAGGCAATATAGTATCCTCTGAGGTATGGTAGATAGGTGTAAACTTATCTTTCAGATCACTTTTCAATCCTGTTCAACAGCCAGCAAACAGGAGCCTTCCTAAGCTTCCATAACAGGGCTCTTTATTGCTTCCAACTGGGAAAGAACACTAGCTGATGGAAAATACTAAGACACATACTGGAAGCCTCCGCCACCCCTCCCCCCACAAGGCCTAAACAGACAACTTCCATACAGGCCTGAGCTGAAAGAAATATTAAACTTGTCACTAAAATCAACTTCCTTGCCAGATGTTTGGAAAATAACCAACATAATGTTAATTGTAAAAAGAGATTAGGGAGAGGTAACGAGGAAGAAACTTCAAAACAGTTAGACTAATGCCTCTTTAAGGTTTAATTGATGAAAACTTATTAAAGATATAGAAGAGGAAACCCTACTAAGAATGAATTAGCCTGGATTCTGCAAATAAAAGACATGTATCACCAACCTTTAGAGTTCTTTGAGAGTGTTACCTAGACTTAATAAGGGTTTTGTAGACAATATATACCCAAGCTTCCAGAAAGGTTTTGACAAAATTGTTGACAAAACCTTTCCCTGAATTAGTAGAAGCTTAGAAGTATCCCCGGTCACAGTTAAGTTGTTATGCTGACCAGTTAAATAAATGTATTTGTTTCATTCTCCATGTCTCCAGTGAATAATATAAGCAGCAAAATAAACTGCAGGGTAATGGATAAACAAAGGACAAGTTATCCTGTTTAATAATAAATCTGTCTTGGGAAGATTTGTATATTCAAAGAATATACCTTTCCTTCACATATAAAAATCTTGGCCCAGGTGCAGGAAAGGATGTGAATGGTGAAATGTAACACCCCAATTTGGCCTGAGTGAGTTGAAAAAAGAAAGGCTGGAATAAAAAGGGGGTGTTATGACATAGGTGGTCAGTAAAGTGGCCATGTTTTGTGGATAACACCAAATTATTCAGGATTGCAAAAACCATATCAGATTATGAAGATCCAAGAGAATCTGTCCAAACTGAATAAGTGGACACCTTCATGAGGTTTATTGTAAGTAAGTGCATAGTGATAGACACTGGAGCAATATATATATATATTCTAATTAAAATCTATTTTAGTTTTATTCACTTCATATCAGGATTTTGGCAAACAGATTCAAAGATGGATCAGCCTTTCATAAAATTCAATTTCATTTGAAAATATGTTCTTAAACATTGCCTAAATTCTTTAAATACCCCAAATCTGTAAACCATGCAGAGAGTATAAAATTACAATATCTATCAAAAAAGGGAGAAACTGAATGAGGACATAATGATGTGAGGTTGAAGTCATTGTCTTAAAGATCTATTGATTAATATCTTCTTAAAGTCCTTTTGGCTACTGTTCATCCATCTCTGTCCACTTGACTTTTTCTCATATTTTTCTTTTCTAAAATTGAAAGTCAGTTGGTCTTGACTGATAAAGCTCTTCAAAGTCACCGCTTTGCCAACATTTTGTGAATGTTTCTTTATCATACAAAAAAGAAAAAGCCACTTATTGTTTGAGAACAATTACTTCTAAAGACCTCTTCCAATCTCACTGTCGAAAATGCACTGGCAAGATGTTTAATAGAATTGCCTATAAACTATTTACATGCACTATAAATGATTGCAAAATTGTTTTCTGGCATGGCTCTGTTGAACAGCATTTTAAATTTGTGCTATATATTAAAGCAATGAAGTTTATTGTCAACATAAAAGTACATCAGCCTAAGAATTCTGTGGCAGATATGTAAGCTCTGAATGGTTTGCTACTGGTAAAATTAGTCTGATAGTTCCACAAATTCTTTGCACTGTGCTGTAACATTCATTACATTTACATTTTTAAAAAGATATATCCCTGTGAAAAGGCATATATTCATTTTGTCATTTAATCTAGACATCTAGAAATCCATTATTTTGTTCATTTGTTTGCTTGTTTCTTATTTAAAACTCTGCCTTTCCACAATTGCTCAAAGTGGCTTACAACATCATCAAAATCTCCACAAAATGCAAACACTCCAAAAATTGAACAGCAGGTAAAAAAATACAAGAAAAAAATAACTGCATAAGCCATAAAGCAATAAGCTCCAAACACAAGTTCCTCTTTCCATCAATCTAAAGTATTTTCTAGATTATTTATTTATTTAAACCATTTTATTGCACTTTTACCTGAACAGGGTCCCCAAGGTGGCATATATAATTTTTTTAAACATTTGAAAAATTAAAAACAACATTTATAATTATAAAATAATTCAATAAAACATAACAAACAATACCAGAATAAGGAAGGAGAGCCAATAACGATTATTGCGGGTATACCAAATGAAACAAAAGAATCCTCACCCACTAGCAGAAGTCAACAACAGACAAATCTTCCTTGGAAGAGTAGAGTTTGGAAGTTTGGCTGCTATGGTCAAGATAGTCCTTTCTCAGGTTGCCATCTGTGTAACCTTGGATGAAGCAAGACCTCTGAGGATGACAGGAGTGAATGGGTGGGTTTTAAGGGGAGAAGGTAGTCCTTAAAGTATGTTGGTCTCAGGTTGTACTAGTACCTTAAATTGAGCCTGAAAGCAAACTGGAAGCCAGTGTATCTGGAACCAGACTGTAGTTATATAGTCCCTACAGCCCATTCTAGTCAACACTCTGGCCACAGCATTCTGTACCAAATTCAGCTTCCAGACAGTATTCAAGGCCAGCCCCATATAGGACACATTGCAGTAATCTCATCTAGATGTTACTAGGATGTGTACCACAGTGGCAAGATCATTTCTTCCCAAGAAGGGCTGAAGCTGGCTCACCAGCTGAAGCTGGAGAAAGGTGGCCCTGGACAGCACTGCTACCTGTTTATCCAACAGGAGGCCCAGGTCCAGGAGTACCTCAAAGCTGTGAACCTGCTCTTTTTAGGGGGAATGCAACCCCATCCATCACAGGGGATAACCCATTTCCTGGGTCAGACCTTTGCTCACTAGTAGCATGTCCATTTTGTTGTTCCAAAAGTACTTCCAAACAGCTGTTCACAGTTTCCATACTCTCCAGGATCTGCTGATAGTATGATAGATTATATGGCCTTACTGGCAGCCTAATTCCTCCATGATGGAAAAAAAAATAGTATTTTGTGTTTTGGTTCAGCAGAGAAAAAGACGTTGAAAAAAGACCTAACCCCAAGGAACTGAGAACATAGCAACAGCACTGGTGACCATTATGACCCCATCTATACCAAACAATCATGCAGTGGCATACCAGTGACACTGTCGTGCTTGTCATACATGAAAGTAGTCAACCAACAAGTCATAATACTTCTGTGATAGCATTATGTTCCTGCCAATCAACATAACAGATCTAGGAAAGAAAGAAAGGATTACATAGTATCAAAGATTGTGGTGTGCGCCATAAAACTCCCATAATCCTGGGATCTCCAAAGATGGGAGGTTGAATTCCTCTTCTGCAAAAAAAAAAATTCCTTCAATATGCCATCACACAGGAGAAGTATATCACAGCTTATTCTGGGAGGGAACTGCCAAACAAAGTTCATGACCGACAGACATGGGTTCTAGCCCCAGTTGCCCTGGTGTTGAAATTGAAGGAATTATTGGCACATCTCACAATAGAATTTCCTTGGTATGTTTACTACTATGAAACAAAGTTATACATGGAGCCTTTTTATCTTTGTGAAACTAATGTGAGTCCTCTATTATAAGTAATTCTATTCTAGACAGGTTAGAGTAGGGACAGTATTGCAGTCCAACCAGCTAGGATGGCTGGAGATGTGGGAGGCATGTCCTGCTCTCATGGTAGCAAGATGGAGAAGAGTGGTGAGTGGAGAGAAGGTGTCAGCTGGAAGGAAGATTCCCTGAGAGTAGCAATCTATACCTCAAAGGGATAGCAACAGAACAGTAGAAAGGAAGGACGTTCAGGCTCCTGACCTTTCTATATCTCTGACTCTTTGTAGTCCTCTCTGTGCCCATTTCTCCCTGTATTCATAAGGTTAATTACTGCTGCCAGCTCTAAACATCCAAATAACTCTGTATTTGCTTGCCCCATCAGGCATCCTGCAAGGTTTATCACACTGACCATGATTAAATGGGTTGTAATACCTGCCCCCTCTTCCTAGAGTACAACTGTGCAGACAGAGGAGGACCTTCTCAGCTCTTTCCAAGTAAATGGCTTTCTGAAGGCCACTGAAGTTAGATAACAAGCAGTGGGTGGGAAAAGATCTATCAATCCCTGTTAAAATAGACATAGCTGTGGAACAATCCAACCCCTTATTGAACAGCTTCAGAAATGTGGTTCTGAAAACATGTAAGGTCAATGGGGTTGCCAATTCTTTTCTCCTATCAAGGCTTCTAGAACCTTTTCTTCAATATTAAGAGAAGCAGGGGAAGGGCAAGTAAGGGACAGTATGATTGATAGTTCTAATCTGTCAGCGAAGCAAATAGCAGCTGGATGAAGTTTGTTAATTGATAATTACTTTATCTTGGGAGGAAGGCATAGAAGTGTGAAAATACACACAGGTTTGGAGCTGTTTATCCTATGCTATTTCTCTTTTGGAGTAAACACTTGAAAGAGTTTTCAGTGTGTTAATCAAATTAATAATACTTCTAATTAATAGAAAATTCTTTCTAATGCTGGGGTTATTTCATTTTGACTACTTCCACTCTTGGATTTTTTTTCCTCCCAGGTGGAGCACTGCTGTATTGGACAGCTCCTCCATGAGACTGTGTTCTTTCCAAGCAGGACTCCTAGAGATTTCCCTTTTTCCAAAAACTCTTTTTCTCTGACTTAAAAGGGAAATGGTGTGCTAGTTGCAGGCTTAGCCTCTGTATGAAAGCTCTGCCTGCAGTCGGGGGTGGTGGTGGTGGAATTTCAACCAGTTCTGTCTTCAAAATGGCAAACCGCAGATTCTACCTTTTTTGCCTTTTAACAGTTTTTGTTGTTTGTTTGTTTTAAAAAACCACAACTCAGCTGTGAGCAAATCTCAGCTGTGAGCTGTGCTGTGAGGTAGTCGCCAAGCCATGGGAGGGACACAACAAGATTCTCACAGGATCAGGATTTTTGGAGATTTGGGTGAGGGAGCCTTTAAATAGGAGTTCCACCTTCCAGGATGCAGGCATTTGCCACATGCTGCTGACCAGCCCACTCTTCCATGGGGCAACTTGGGACTTTCAAGTCATCTTTGGGAGCTGAGCATGAATTTTTGGATCTGCTATGACTGGCTCAGGTAGACAATCATTTTTCACTTCCTCTGTGTTGTTCCTAGGGGATTGTATAATTAGGCCTGGTTTTCAGACTGATTAGGCCATACATAGAGACAGCAAGAAAAGGGCAGTTTGTTCCATATAGATAGACTGAATTGGCAAGTACTCTGAGGCAAGGATGAAGGGTCATTCCCATCATTCATTATAAGGTAGGTGAATTAGGGCAGGAGCACCCCGGGTGCTGAGCAGTGTGAACCAAACCCTTGTCCGTGTGGCACAATGGGGGTGGAGAATTGGTTGGCAGGGCACCTCTCTCGACAATTCATGAGCAGGTGAATAAAGTCAGTGGCTATTACTGACCATGTTTGGAGCCAGGAAGGAGTTATTCAAAATTCTGGGAGCCGATTAGCTTTCAAGTTGCAACCCACCATTATGAATTAGTTGCATTTGATGCAGAGCTACCATTTAAAGAAACTAGTTTAACTGAATGCTTGAATGTCTCATGTCTTCATGGGGGCAGGGTTACTGGGACAACAATTCAGAATGAATCAAACCTGAAATGAAGTGACTGCTTGAATCAGGCACACCTTTAAGCAAATGTTGAAATGAACTAATTAAATGGATCAAGCCTCCAAATGGAGCAGCATAACAAAACAGGGAATTAGTAGGGGGGGGACATCACATGACTAATATTTAGGGGGGAAATGCAGAGGTTCCTGCTTAAGCAGCAATAATGTGTTTCAGGATAAAATAAAAGAATTTCAAGAAGATTTGTAAAACTTCTTATAAAGGGATAGTTGATTTTCAGTAAAGATTTTATTTACATGCAATAAATTTAGATATACATTGCAGTTGTTAAAAGGTGAGGATGTCTGTGTGTATATACATATATAAAATGTTTATGGCTGGGCATCTGTTTTTGTAACAAATGGTGACAAATGGAGAGGGGTAAATTGGTTTTTAAATGTGTGGCACACTTCATAGTGAGTCCTACAGCCTGTTCAAAGGATATCAATATTCCAACCAAAGTTTCAACATCAATGTTCATTAAAATGGCAATAAAATTGTTTGCTCTTTTCATCCCATCCCAAAGCCTACAGCATTCTGGAAATATTTACGCATGCCATATGGCCACACAGAATATAATAAATTTTCACTTGAGAGATTTTAGAATTATAAATTGCATTCTCTTCAAAATGCTGTAACAGTCTCCAATGCCTCAAATAATCCTGAACATTTAATGTATGCAGGCCTGTTTCATATATTTACACTGCTTAAAAAAACTCATACTTTTTGCTTCATGTTTTGGTATTAAAGGCTGTGGAATAGTTCTCAGTCTGCTCTTAAAAAACTGGGCAGGGGGGGTTGTTCCACATTAAAAATAGCTTTGCAAAGGAACCATATTGATGTGAGTTGTTCAATATGCAAAAGGAGAGGATGAATCTATGAACATTCTGTCCAGTGCAAAAGTGTCTTTTCAAGGTCTGGATGTTTTGGTACTGTGAAAGATATTTCTACTACCAAAACCAAACAGTTTTGTGGGACTTTTTCTACCATAACATACACTGGAATTTGCCTTGAGGTAGAAAATGTACCCCACTTTCAATATGTATAACTATTTTTACAGTGTTGTTAGAGGATTAAAGTGTTTCTTCACCATAATGTTCATTGATTTTTCTTCCTGTTTGATTACTCTTGCCAGTTCCTTCCAAGACAGGTGAGGCCTCCTCTCAGAGAAGAGAAATATAACACAGATATTAAAATTTGCTCCAGATGGAAATCCAAATCCTTTTTAAAAGTTATTTTTCATATTTTCAGTTTCATATCACACTGGGCATCTGCTCTTGTAGATCTCTGCAGACTCAGCTTCCATAGTAATGGAGCAGGGATCACAAAAAAGTTACAGCACTTCGTTTCTAACAAGTAGCCAGCAAACATTCCATTTACTTACCAAAGTAGAAAAAGGAAAGGTGAGGAATTGGCTTCAGGTAGTAGATTTTTAAGAGCATCCACTGTCATCCATCCCCTCATTCCTCCCACCACCTCTGCCTCACCATCCTTGGGCTGGAGCAGTTAATACATCCTCATTCATGGCTGCAGTCATATATGCCTCTGGTGGAATTTGACTTGCAGTTGCATGATCACACATCCCTGTCACTGTACAATCAGATGCCACCTCAGGTGAGTGGTTTTTTGGGGGGTTTTGCCTTTTGTTTCTCATGCATATAAATGAGAAGAAGAAGAAGAAGAGTTTGGATTTATACCCCGCCCTTCACTGCCCAAAGGCGTCTCAGAGCGGCTTACAAACTCCTTTCCCTTCCCCTCCCCACAACAGACACCCTGTGAGGTAGGTGGGGCTGAGAGAACTTCTGACAGAAACTGTCCTTGAGAGAACAGCTGTGCCAGAGCTTGTGAATGACCCAAGGTCACATCAGCAGGTGCAAGTGGAGGAGTGGGGAATCAAACCCGGTTCTCCCAGATAAGAGTCCGCGCACTTAACCACTACACCAAACTGGCTCTGGAATCACTCCTCTGTACTGAGGATTCTCCATGGAGTATGCAGTTATGTGCATACTGCTAAGTGAGGGGGGGAAATGGCACCAAGTTGGGAGGGAATGAACAGACCATCCCAACTGCTTGAGCGCATGCTTGAGTGACCATATGGGAAAGTCTGTCCATGGCCTGTCAGCAAACATTAGGACCGGACTTTCCCCCGTGTCTTTTAACTCCACTTCTGTGGTGGAACAGCATGGGGTGCTGATGACTGCAGGACGTTTCCCAGATGTTGCTGTCTAATTGTGCCCTTTAGATCTGTCAGGCATTTGCAGCTGAGTCGGATCTAAAGTCACATCTGACCGCGGCCCATGAGAAGAATTTCACAAAAGTTTGGGAAGCCCTGTTGAATATATGTGGTTCACCATGCTTTGTTAAGAGATGTCAGCAGGATGAAGATGGAAGGCATATTAGCTGCTGTGGTCAGAAGCAATTCACAGAGATAGTGGGGAAATAGAGCAGACATCTCAAAATGATGCATGCAATTTTCTGTTTAACTATTTAATTACAGATTATTAAATGACTGGTGCAGTGTATACTGTAGGAGACATTACAACCAATGGAAAAATGGTTAGTGCTCAGAAATGACAGGCATAACTCATGTTCAACAAAAGTTCAGCAAACAGACAAGGTCTTCCCATTCTACCATGCAGACTGTAACATCAGAGACATATAACCAACCAGCAGTTCAGATGCACATACAAAGCTCCAAGAATGAGGGGCTACTGTTTTATTTTTTCTGTGACTAGGATTGAATATAACATAGAAACACTCGAAGTGTGGTGATTTTGTACTTTCTGTGTATCAGGGAAATAGAAAATTAAACATCTAGATATGGGCAAAATAAGAAGGAAATATTATGCATCACCCCATAGAAGAAATGTATACACTCTTCCTTTCTCAAATTATACTGGAAGCATGAAAGTAGGATACAAAAGTTACCCATTACCTTCTTTTGATGATTCTATTTAACATACAAACGAGTCACAGAATACAGTAGCAAAGTTATTGCTGTGTGTACTATGTTAGCAGTGCTCCTGCTGCCTTCCATTGGTGTTTTTTGGGAAGTATATAATTGGATATATATGTCTTTGTTATAACACACTACTTTCTTACACAACATTAATTGCTAAAGATGAGGTCACAGGCTATTTAGCTAACTTATTCTCTGTGTGTACAATAGTAATTCTGCAGTGAGTATATGGTGTGTTCTCCAAACTGAAGAGGACAGGACAGTCTCTGAAGAACAGAGTTCTGTGTGTGCTTCAGAGCTCTGCATTCTTCCCGGAGGACTTGATTATACAGTTATCCTAAGCTCACTTCTCAAACTTGCCTTCTCTGATTTGCTTACATAGTTTAGGGGTTAATCAGAAGTTGAAATGAACTGAAAGTGAAAGGGAGAGCCCTTATGATAATTAGAGGCTCTTGACTCAATTCTGTACTATCTTGGGATATGAGGCAGTATAAACAAAGGCATGGTCATTATCTCGGGTATGTAAGCTCTATTAAATTCAGAATTCCCTTCAAACAGTTCTCCGGGAGGTTTTGCAAAACTGAGCAAGAATAACCAAATCATATATCCTGGGATTTTCTGCACATGTAATCTTCTAGAAATATGATAATGAAATATACTGGATTCAGATGCGTAGAGTGATCAGCTCATGGTTTATTGTGATTTCAGCTCAAACTCAAGACAGACAAGCTGGGTCTGAGCCCTGCTTAAATCCCTGCAACACAACACACCCAAACACACACACACACTCCCCATGATAGGCTATTTACAGTGCAAGGTTCAACCATTGGTTAATTCTAGGATCCAGGCAAGCCTATAGGTCTATTCCAGAATCCTAGCCAGCTTTTGTTATGCAGCCAAACAGGGCTCTTTTTTTGTAGAAAAAGCCCAGCAGGAACTCATTAGTGTAATAGGCCACACCCAACAGTAGGAACTCATTAGCATATTAGGCCAAACACTGACAGCACAGCTCATTAGCATATTAGCCCACACCCCCATGCTACCAGAAGTGTGGTCATCCAGCCACACCCACCTTTTGCTTCTTATTCCGCTTACTTTGTTTGTTGTCAAAACCCAGGGCTTTTTTTGTAGCAGGAACTCCTTTGCATGTTAGGCCACACATCCCTAATGTAGCGAGTCCTAGTGAGTTTCTGCTGTTGGGTGTAGCCTATTATGCTAATGAGTTCCTGCTGGGCGTGGCCAACTCGGGAGCCAGCCGGAACTCTGTTCCTGTGCGTTCCTGCCCAAAAATAGTCCTTCAGCCAAAGCTGCACTTATTCATGTGAGCAGTAGGAGTTCATGCACAAGTACATGTGGCCATTTGCATGAGTAGTAGGAGCTCGTTCACAAATACATGTGGCCATTCCAATACATAACAGATCAGATCTCTAAGATTTCATGAGCAAACTTTCCTGTCCTTTCCTGTTCTTTCAAAGAGAGCTCTGGGATTTAAAATAAATAATTTAGATCAGTGGATGTTAGTGGTTCCTAACCTATTTAATAACATAGACACTGTCATTATAAGTTATGAAAAATGCTTGTAGGTTTTGAACCCTTCATTCCATAACATCCTTTTCATCTTAGCTAACTAATATGAGTCCTTTATTGTAAGGAACTCCATTCTAGGATGGATGGCAATCAGAGACAGTTCCAGGTTTTTGTAGGCCCTGGGCAAGATAACACAGTGAGCCCGGGTCCTGCGCTATCTCTCATTCTGACTCTCTCTAGTCCCCATCTGGAGCATGAGTCTAAAAGACAGTGCAAAGTCTTTGACTTCTAAAAGGGACATAGTGTGTTTGATATAGTGCAAGCAGTTAATGTGATCTTTTTCTTGCATTTCCCCTTGCACAAGAGGTCTAGCATAGGTGGCAATTTTGCAGTGGATCTAATCTATAGAATGGCCTTAACAACAACAAAGATAGGTAAAATACACTAAGCACTCTTATGCCTTGTGCATTCTTATGTAACTGTAGTCTCTAATTAAAATGTCCTTTTGACCACATGAAGACAGCATCTATCTTCAGAGCAGTGTAGTATTCTGTTTGTTTTTCCCCCCTATAAAAACAGAAAAAAGCTATTTGTCTAACTATTAAATGCTGTGCCTTATTATCAAAAGCCATTAAAACTGAAAGAATTATTACAATGTAAGTAGGAGAATAATGAATATTGTGCATTTCATGTAATCTTCTGCAAATACCTCCAAAATAAAGTTGTCAAAGATTTGTTATATATAGATTTACAAAATGATTTATTTTTCTAAAGAGAGCAAGCAAACCTATTAAGCAAAAAATCCTGCTGGCAACCAGATGAACTCTGATCTTCTGGGCTACTAATTTCAATGTAAAACTAGTAGGCAGCAGTAGAAGAAAAAGAAGGGACTTCCATAATGTCTTGTAGGTTTCTTCTTCTTCTTCTTTTGAGTCACTCATTGTGAGAATCTGCAATGGAAATATGTTACAGTGTCCAAATATCTGTTCATAACATAACTGAAAACATAGGATAAACACTGTAAAGCATAAACCATCCAAAGCATACAAATTGAATAAATAATTGGCCAAATGTTTCACTGTGAGGCAAGTGCTGAGAGGAGTATGTTCCTCCAAAAGGATAATGTATTTTTGAAAACCCATTTGAGAAATATACATAGGCTAAGTGTTAAACAGTATACTTTGGTTGGTTGGTTGAGTGTGGAGAAAATGAGAAACATTCATCATTATTCTGGAAGATATACATTTGCAAGTTCAGATCCTAGATTGTGTCCCCCTCCAGCATTTTCAGAAGTTACTTAAATAGAATGAATCAATAAGTCTCTATGTATTGATGCTGGTGAAGCAGAGAGAGGAGGAGAGGGAGGAGGGCTATAGCCAGGAAAGAGAGTAATTGTAAGCAAAAACAACCAAAATAATCACAAGTATAAATTCTCAGATTCATTAAAACTGTGAACAGAATAATACATTGTCTCACATGAATTATTGTTGTCGGTGTAATCTTAGCATTCTAGATAAGTACAGAGCCCTTTTTTGTATGGTAAATTGTAATCACAATCAGTGTGCTGCCTCAGCAGAGATTAGGATAGAAAAACATAGCAAGTTTACTGTATCTTTAAATATATAAAGAATTGTTGGTAATGTAGTTTTAGTAACCTTAAAATCAGCGGGTAGAAGTAGCCTTCCTGATTGGTTTCATACAGCCTCCCCTTCTTTTGATACATTTGCCTGGGGAAAACTGTTTGTAATTCTCAGCTAAGCAGATGGGAGAGATTCAGCTCCTTTTACTGCATTAATCACTCAAAAAATTCCGAACTTTAAGGCTCTCATCAGCACCAGGGAACGGGAATGTGAATAAACTGAACCTTTGGAGGCATAAAGAGTTGAATAAAGTTGATTCTATATGAGTGAAAAAGTGTGTGTTAAAGACTTAACAGTTATTGCTACCAGTATCACAGCTGCAAGAACTGTAATAATCAGGATGATGATTCTGACTGGAAAAAATGAATTTTATTCTAGGTTAGCATTAAATTATTCTAGATTAACTAAAGTAGATGACAATACTGTCATAGCTACAGTACTAAAAACAAAATTTGCAAATAGTATTCTGATCAACTTTTGACCATGTAAGGTGTTACTCAAATGCTGTTTAACAGAGGAAAGGGGTGGGACATTTTCAAGTTGCTCAGGGTACCAGGAAACATAGGTGGGTATGGTATGGTCTGCTACTATTCTTATACTTCCATTTAAATTTTTATACAAAATACTATGATACCTTGTGAACTATACTGGGTTCAGACACGTTCAAGTGGTCAGCTCATAGTTTATTAGTGATTCAGCAAGAGAAAGAAGACTAAGAAACCCCTGGCCAAAGCCAGGTATTTATGCCTGAAAGAGGTTACACCCAAAACACACCCCACTCCCAACTATAGGCTATTTACACTACATTGTTTCCCAATTGGGTTACTCTAGGATCCCTGTCACCCTACTACTGGTCCATTCTAGGATCCTAGCAAACTATTGTTATGCATCCCCAAGCTAAGTCCTTTTGCAAATATAGCTCAGGCTCAATACATAACACCTTGATATAAACTCCCATGCAAAGGGGACTTTTTTTTGTCCTTTGAATATTATTCATCAATTTTAGTAAATCATTTTTGTAGTCTATATCACCTAATGGTACTGGTTTCTTTCTTTTTATATGTATTTTAATTGAGTATTGATGAAATTGTTCTTGAAGCAGTGCTTCTTCCACCAGTAATGTTCTGTGCAGGGTTTTCATTAAGGCAGATATTAAGTTATACATTTTTTAAAAAACAATATTTATTTAGCTATGAGCAAAGCATTTGTATATGTAGGCATTATCACAAAGAATGATAGAAAATTTTTGTCCCTCACACTTTGGGATATGTAGGGGAACAAAATTTCAGAAATCACACTTGGGTGGGTTCCACATAGGGGTGAGAAAAGCCACCCTTCACTGTGGAAATAGCAGTGAATGGGATGGAAAAACTTAGAGACAACATCAACACTCCCTCAACCTGGGCCATTCACTGCTGTCACTGCCTCTCCCTCCAGCTCCTTCTTCCTTTTTATATTGGTGCAGAAGTGTAGTTTAAAATTGGAAGGAATTCAAAAGCTATATTGTTATGCAATGGGAACCCCCAAGGAAAAAAAATGAGGAGGAAAAACAAACATTAATGCTACAATAGTTCAGGAAAAGAAAACTGGCACTTTAAAAGGGAAGGCAACACAGAGATACCATGTGGGAAAGGATTTCATAAATGGGATGCAACTACAGAAATGATCCTCTCCATGATCACCATATATCTAAACTACAGAAAATAGAACCTCCAAAGATTACATCATAGGTGAACATGTTTGCATGTGAGAAGGTGGCCCTTTAGATATACTGTTCCATAAAACAGCTCTTGGAATTGTGCCCAGAAACAAACTTGGAACCAATGGAGAACTGTTAAGGAACAATGAATAGGCTCAATGTGACAGATTCCAGTTAACAGCCCAGCTACTACATTCTGAACCACTTGAAACTAGGGATGGCCATGAACCAGATTCTTGTGGTTCGGTTTGTGGTTCATGGCTGAACCATGAACCAAACCATTAATCCGTACAAACCAGGAGGTTGGTTCATGAACCAACCTGGTTCATATTGGTTCATGAGCCACTTCAAATTTAAACCTCTGCTTTCTGCTCCCCATGACTTTTCATGGGACATTTAAACCCTGTTTTCTGCTCCCCATAAAAAGCTGCAGGGAGCAGAAAGCAGGAGTTTCCAGACAGCTGAGCACTCCGCTGTTTGTTTTAAATGGCTTACATTTAAAACAAACAGAAATGATTTTTTTCATGAAGAATTGCCACACTTAAAAGATATCAAAAATTCAATCATGATAAAATAGAGAAAGACATTCAAAACAATTTCTTGAGGTGGCATAAATTGAGAATCTCTTGGTTTGACCACCTATATCTTATCAAATCCTTTATTCTTCCTAAATTCATTATCTATTTTGCACCATTCCACTAGGCCTTTCCGACATACTTCTGCAGAAATGGCAAACCATGCTGCTAAATTTCCTTTGGTCATACAAAAAACACAGTCAGTTGTCATATATTATACAGGATATCAACAGGGGGAGGCCTCAGTTTTCCCAACTTGAAACAATACTACACAGCCATCCAGATTTTGAAAGTGGTTAAATTACTGAATGACAATCATTCCTCTGACCAGATACACTTACACGCAGAATATACTAAACCCTTTGATATCAAAGAAGTGATCTGGCAGACTTCATCTGAATGGCCCAAACAGTTGACCAGAATCCTCTCTTAGTTCTATGCTAGCCTGCTGCGACCATAATAGATCTCTTTTGGTACCTCCTATCTCAAGACATCAAACTTTTCTAAATCAATCCTGGTTCTTACTTGGATGCAGAAATCTCTCATTCGATACATGGAAGACAGCCAATATTACCACACTCCAAGACATTAGTTCTAGACACCTACTGATGACAAAGACTGATCTAGAAACTAAACTGGAAAGTTTTATTCCTCGGATGCAATACTTTCAAATGTGACACATATTCGCTCACATAAATCTTCCATTTATATTGCAACAACTTCAAACTGAGTTTGAAAAAATTCTTCACTCTGCCCATAACTCAAAAAAAGGTCTAATCTCTACTATTTCTAGAGCTCTTGCTGTGAGAGATGAAAAGAAACCTCTAACATATCAATCACTATGGAACAAAGTGTGTGGATGGATTATCCCTGATGATTCCTCATCCACTATCTGGAATACCTCTCCATTTCACTCCAAAATCACTGATGTAAAATTGTAATCCTTTAAACTAATTTCACATTGGTATCTCTCACTGGAAGAAATGTGGCAACAAAGGAAATTATTTGCACTGCTGGATATATTATCCTATAGTTACTCATTTTTGGTAATACAAATCCTTTTTGCAACACAAATCAAATCCATCACTAGTATAGACCTCAATATCACACCAGAACTCCTCTTATTGAATGGTTGGGCCACCAAGGATGTCTCTTATTCTAACAGGGAAAGAGTATCTTTGTGCTTTGTGGCTAGAAACACCATTGCTATGAACTGGAAATCAACAAAGTCACTGACCCTCTCACAATGGCATCAAAAGATATGGAGCTTATATATTATGGCCAACTCACAGACAACCTGGCACACTTTAATAAACTTTCTTCACACTCTACCTTCTCTTCTATCTGGCTACCTATTCTCGAGTATTTGTCTTCCCAACAAGAAATCTCTAAACTTATAGATGATTTAGGTTTATGGTAAAACCTAGAAGCTAGCTACTGTGTTGCGTGTCTTCTTATTCTTGGATGGTTGTGCTCATTCCTATACACTGAATCTATTGTACTGTATCAACTTAAGTCTCAGTTATGATCTGTGATTTATATGATTGTGAGAAGTATTACTGTGGAATATTGGTAACAATGAATGTTAAAATTTAATAAAATGTTAATTAATAAAAAACTGCGACAAAGCACCATAGACTGCACCAAAATGTGTGGAAGTTCATGGTGGTTCCTCAGTTCATGAACATCACTTCACGACCCATGAACTGGCCAACATTCATGACAACTGTTAGTTTGTCAGCTGGTTCGTACTCATCCCTAATATAAACTTGGAAAGATTTTTCAAATGCAGACCCATGTACAACATATGATACTGATCAGGCTTGATATTACTAAAGTATGGATAACTGTTACCAATGGCTACTTACTAGTGGTAACTTCAAACACTGTGTAATAAACCATTGTTAAACTGATAATCTGAATTGTTCTGATGCTGCTGAGGAGAAGCTTACCACTCTGTTGCTTCTTAGGAGAGGGACTGAAGAACTTTTATTGTTGTTGCTAAATTACATGTGTGTGCATATGTTGTTGTTATTGTTGTTATAGAAATTACTATCAAATATCTGCATTACAATCTGGACTTCCGGTCGGAGAAAATGGCGAATTGACACACTCTGCGAGTTGTGCAGAGTGTACTGCGGCATCTGACGACAGTCTGGGCTCTATCTGGCCCAGCGCAGCACTCTCCAGGCGGGGGAGTGGCAAGCAAGCAGCGAAGCCTGAGGGGGGTTGAGATCGGTGTGGATAAGCTTCGGAGGAAGCTTGTTTACACTTTGATCTCCCTCCGTGAAGAGGGCAGTTGCAAATCAACTCTACAGATGCCAGCCGGGCTGAGAATTCAGCATAAATTCGCCATCTACCGATCTCTTTATCATCTGATTAACATCGTTTATAGAAGAAGCACCGCGAAACCCCGAGACTACAAGCAAGGTAACAAATAAACGATTAAGCGCTTACCTGTTTAAAGGAGACTGTGATATTGAAACGTACGGATAAGCGTTGAAACCTTTAAGGAACCACTTCGTTTGAATTAAAAAGTAAAAAGAAAGCTTTCCGTTAGAGAAAAAGGCTGAAAAGAGACTTTGTTTTGCATTCCTGTGGTCAGCCAAGTCTAAACGTTACGTAGTAGAAACGAAACTAACTGTGACTCTGTGATACAGGAAGTGGGCTAGAGTGGAGGTTTTTAGAGGCTGCTGTGTTTGAAGCGGAGGGACATTTTATTGTGTGACACCACCTTTACCGGAAGTTGGATTACAGAGACGGACAGGTGAGCAGGAAGTTTGAAAGGAGCCTACTCTAGCCGAAAAACCATAGAGAAATTGCGCCCGACATTTTGGGGAGGACTAAAATTTAAAATGTTATTTTCAAGCCGAAAAAGCGCTTAAACAAGTTCTAAAGGTGGCGATTTGGCTTGAAGATTGCTAATATAAAGTCTGATTAACATTGAAGTGGCCTCCAAGACGGATTTGAGAACAAGACCTAGAGCTGCTTCATCACCCAGTCCAAGAATGACTGCAAAGGAAAAAAAAGAGTGGCAAGCAGCTATAGAAGCGATGGAGAAACGGATGACGGAGAATCTTGGAAAACAAATAGAATCACAGTTGCAACAACAATTGGAGCAAATAGAGCAAGTGCAAATCCAAGTGCAGAAAAAAATATGGAAGAATTGAAAGAACTGGTACTTGCAGAAGTGTCAGGGATTAAAAAAGATACAGAAGAACTTAAAAAGGAAGTCAAAAGTCTGGTGACAAAATCTGAAGATATGGAACAAAAGGTTAAAAAAACCTTGTCAGAAAATGCAAGGTTGGAGACCATGATGGATTACAGGGCTACTCAGAATCACTTGAGATTGAGAGGGATAGAAGAGGAGGAAGATCAAGATCTACGGGCCCTAGTAATTAAGACATTGACAACTTATATAGGGGAAGATGAAGGAAATTTGGATGCAGACTTTGACTTGATTTACAGAGTAAATTCAGCTTATGCCAAAAGAAAGCAATTACCCAGAGATGTAATTGTTCAATTTGTGACAACAAAGATGAAGGAAGACGTTTTCAAGAAACAATTTTCACAACCGTTGGAGATTAATGGAAAGAAAATAATAATCTTGAGAGAAATTCCGAGATCAATTCTACAAGATAGAAAGAAATTCAAGAAATTGACAGACAGGCTAAAAGAAATGAATATTAGGTTCAGATGGGAGATTCCATATGGACTTACATTCATGTACAACTCGGTGAGATCAACTCTTAAATCTGAAGGAGACTTATATAGATTTAAAGCGAACAATCTGGACGATTTTAAAGATATTTAATTTAACACCATTATGGATTACAAATTTTTATCTTGGAACGTAAATGGATTAAATTCACCAGGTAAAAGAAGACTGGTGAATCATTGGCTGGAAAAACAAAAATGTAATATAATTTGTTTACAAGAAACACACATAAGAAAACAAGACGACAAATATCTGACTAATAAAAATTGGGAGAAGAATTTCATTCTTCAGCAGTTAACAAGAAAAAAGGAACAGTGATTTATATTTCAAAAGATTTGGATCCTAAGCAAATTTTTTTCCGACAAAGAAGGAAGGTATGTTGGCGTGGAAATCTGTATGGATAGAAAAAAGACATTGCTTGTTAATATATATGCACCCAATGGTGCAAAAGAGACCTTTTTCAATGATTTGACTAAAGAGTTGGAATGCTTAAATTATGACCAAATTGTTCTTGCGGGAGACTTTAATGGTACAGTGAACAACACATTGGATAGAAAGTCCAAAGCAAGTGGAGAGACAGTTGGAAAGTTACCAAAAAATTTCTTTCAATTGATGAAGCAAGAAAAATTAGAAGATGTTTGGAGGAAGTGGAATCCTAAGACTAAGGACTACACGTTTTATTCGAATAGACATAACTCTTTTTCTCGAATTGACATGATTTGGATGTCAGAGGAGATGGCGCAAAAACTTATAAAATACAAATTTTACCGAAAACTAACTCTGATCATAATCCCCTACTTTGGATATCTAAAGCAAAACCTAAACAGCTATTTTGGAGAATTAATGAAGATTTACTGGATCAAAAACAAATTAATGAAATCTTAAAAAGGAAACGAAAAGTTTTTTTGAACTGAATTTGAATAAAGGCACGGACATACAAGTTGTATGGGATACATACAAAGCAGTAATCAGAGGCATGCTTATCTCTCTGAACTCCAAAGATAAAAAGCAAAAGATTCAGCAACAGAAAGACCTTCATGAAAAGATTCGACAAAAAGAAAAGGAACTAAAAAAAGACCAGGGAAGAAGAAAATTATTAAAGAGATCCACTTCCTGCAAGATCAGCTGAATGTTCTTTTAAACAGAGAATTATATTGGAATTTAAAAAAATTACAGCAAAAAGCATTTGAGGGTGCAAATAAACCAGGAAAGTTTTTGGCATGGCAATTGAAAAATAGAAAAGATAGGAACTTTATATCCAAGATTGTTGAAGATGGAAAGGAGGTGATGAGCCTGAATGGTATAAAAAGAGCTTTTTTTAAATACTACGCCAAACTATTCCAAAAGAAAGGAATTGACCAACAGAGAATCAAGAAATATTTGGAGACGATTGAAGTTCCAGAGCTGGGAAAACAAATTAAAGAACTATTAAATGGTTTAGTAACGAAAGAAGAAGTGACAATGGCGATAGAAGACGCAAAGTTGGGCAAAGCTCCAGGACCAGATGGCTTTACAGCAAAATTTTATAAGAAATTTAAAGAGGAGCTAACCCCTATTTTAGTACTTCTGTCAAATGAGATAAGACAGACCAAGCGGATCCCAGATTCATGGAAGGAAGCAAATATTTCATTGATACCTAAAGAAGGTTTGGATTTGACTCAAGTAAAGAACTATAGACCAATATCGCTATTAAATAATGACTACAAATTATTTGCAAAAATAATTTCAGAGAGATTGAAAAAATATTTGAAAGATACGATAGCGGAAGAACAAGCGGGATTTTTACCAAATAGACAAATTAGAGATAATCTAAGAGTGGTGATAGATGCAATTGAATATTATGACAAGCATCCTGAAAAAGAAGTTGGATTCCTCTTCTTAGATGCCGAAAAAGCTTTTGATAATTTAAATTGGGAGTTTATGCTGCAAGTTATTGAAAAAATGAATATTGGACAGTCCTTTTTAAACATGATTGTGGCAATATATTCAGAACAAAAAGCGGCTTTGAATATAAACAAAGAAAAGACGGACTTCTTCCGAGTCCAAAAGGGAACACGTCAAGGCTGCCCGTTATCCCCGTTGTTGTTTATTTGGATATTGGAAATATTATTGACAGCGATAAGAAAAGATGACAGTATTGAAGGACTTACAGTGAAAGGTTTCGCCTATAAATATAGGGCATTTGCAGATGATGTAATGTTTATGATTCAAGACCCAATTGAGAAAATACCACAATTGATGGAAAAAATTGAAGAATTTGGTTCAGTTGCGGGATTTTATGTTAATAAAAATAAAACTAAAGTGATGTGCAAAAATATGACGAAACAAAGACAAACAGAACTTCAAGAGAAAATACAATGTGAAGTAGTCACAAAGACTAAATATCTTGGAATTGATTTAACCATGAAAAATATTGACTTGTTTAAAAACAATTATGAAAAGGTGTGGCATAAGATTCAGCAGGATATGAAGAAATGGGATACTTTGAATTTATCATTGATGGGAAGAATCGCGACTGTAAAAATGAATATCTTGCCGCGTTTGATGTTTTTGTTTCAGACTATTCCAATACTAAAACAAAGGAAAATATTGGATTCGTGGCAGAAAGAATTATCCAAATTTGTATGGGCAGGAAGAAAGCCAAGGATTAAAATGAAAATTTTATGTGACGCAAGAGAGAGAGGAGGCCTACAACTACCAAACTTAAGACTGTATTATGATGCCGTCTGTTTAACATGGTTGCAACAGTGGATTAATTTGGAGAATAAGAAGTTATTGGCCCTTGAAGGTCATGATAATAAATTCGGATGGCATGCATATTTATGGTATGGAAAAGTAAAAATGGATAAATTTTTTAAACACCACTTTGTAAGACAATCACTGTTCGAGACATGGACGAGATATAGAAAATTCTTCTCGGAAGAAAGACCACTTTGGATTGTACCAGCTGAAGTAATTAATCCGTATTCAAGAAATCAAGGGTTAGATTGGCTACCCTACAAAAGTCTTTTAAAATTTGAAGGGAAAAATTTTGTGTTAAAAGACAGATTCGATGTTGAATTTGAATATGATTGGTTGAAGTATAGACAGATTTATGATCTATTTAAGACCGATAAAAGAGAACATGGTTTTAGAGAAAAGAATATTGAAATTGAAACTGTATGGCTTGAGAAAGATAAAAAAATGATTTCTAAACTGTACAAGGTGTTATTGAAATGGTATACTGAGGATGAGGTTGTAAAGGAGCAAATGATAAAATGGGCAGTAAATGTTAACAATGAGATATTAATGTCATCTTGGGAATACTTGTGGAAAAAATCAATGAAAATTTCAACGTGTGTAAATGTTAAAGAGAATTGTTATAAAATGATGTATAGATGGTATATGACGCCTAAAAAAATTGCTATTATAAATGAAAGTATGTCTAACAAATGTTGGAAATGTAAGAAACATGAAGGGTCTTTTTACCATATGTGGTGGACATGTGATAAAGCAGTAAAGTATTGGACTGAGATCCACAATGAGATACAAAAAATTTTGAAATGTACTTTTAAGAAAGACCCACAGATGTTATTGTTAGGTCTTAAAATGGAAGAAATAAATGTAGCCAAGAGAACACTATTATGGTACTTGATTACAGCAGCTAGACTGACTTTTGCTCAATGTTGGAAACAAGATAAAGTACCCGAAACATGGGAATGGATTAAAAAGACGTTGTTTATGGCAGAAATGGACAAATTAACAAGAAAATTAAACAACGAAGAAGACGAAACCTTTTTCGGAGACTGGAAAGACTTTCAAGAATACTTGTTGAAGAATTGGGACGTAAAACGTGGTTTGATTTGTTTTGACAGTTATTGAGGAGAAGTGGAAAGAGACTCAGATCTTTGATTTGTTACCATTAGTAAAAGAAATATGTTTAGTAGTAAATGTAATTGTACAAGAGAAATATCAAAGGGGTTGGAGCAGTGCGGAAGCCTTGTTTGGGGGGAGAGGGAGAAAGAAAAATGGATATGTATTGGTTTGTTTAAATTGTATGAACATGTGATATATCCAATAATAAATTGTATTTTAAAAAAAAAAAAATATCTGCATTACAATCTTTCATATATAGAATCAAAGTTTTCCAAATACTGTCTTAAATATTAACATCTGTAGATGTCTTGTACACTGTAAGATTATATATCACTTTTACTTTTTCAGTACAATTCTTCTTGTAAGGTACTATTTGCATTTTCCAATATGTATCGATTACAGTTTGGGCAGCTGTTATTACATTCAAAACAATAACCTAAAATCAGATTTCTGGTTCCTCTCTACTTGACAGAATCAGCGCTGGCTCACCTGCTAGGTGAACTAGGTGCTCACCTGGGCGCACCGGCTGTCAGGGGTGCCAAAGGGGCGCCCTGGCCCCGAAAAGCCCCCCATTGCCCTAACCAGGCACCCACTGCCTCCACTGCCACCTCCCCGCCACTGCCGCCAGTACAAGGATGCCTGGCTGGGGTGCAGGAGGTGACGATGGGGGGAGGAGGTGGGGGCAGCATAGTGGCCGCCGTCGCCAGTGCAGAGTGCCCCGGTGGGGCACAGGAGGCGGTGGTGGCGCTTGCCCTCCTTCCCCCTCCCCTCTCGGGGGGGGAGGAGGTGGGGGCAGCATGGTGGCTGCCGCTGCCAATGCAGAGCACCCGGCTAGGGCACAGGAGGTGGCAGTGGGGCTCATCCACCCTCCCCCTCCCTTCTGGGGGGGAGGAGGTGGGGACTGCATGGCGGTGGCCAGCGGGTACTCGCCGCCTCCAGGCCCCACCGGGAGGGTGGCATCTGCGCCCCACCTAGGGCACAGAAATACCTCCAGCCAGCCCTGCAGAATAATGCAAATTATCAGTTTACAAAAAAAACAAGATTACATGACATTATGATAGTTTACTAGCTTGTGAATGGAAACTATATTTCACTTTTGGTTTGACCTAATGAGCAGAAATACTGTGGTGACAGTCATGAGAAATTTTGCACAGAAGAACCACAAAAAGGGATTATGCCGCATTACCCTTGGTCTACATTGTATCTGTTTGGGCCATTCAGATTGTATTTGTAAACCCAGTTTAGTTTTAAAATAAGAGAAATGGAACCATGGAAAACAATCAAGGACAGAGTTATCTACACAGCCTACAGTGATGGAATCAGACCCTTTATGTTACAGTATCTCACAGTGCCTACACAGTAATAAGGATAATGTAATACTATTTGGTTATTTACAGCAGTTAAGCATTAGCTCTCTATATGAGATTTATCTGAATACATTACAAGCGGAGATCAGTCTCCTTCTGATATAAGCCATAAAGTTTGGCACATGAGCAACAGAGAGCCAGTTTGGTGTGGTGGTTATGAGTGCTGACTCTAATATGGGAGAACGGGTTTTATTCCTCACTTCTCCACCTGCAGCTGCTGGAGAGACCTTGAGTCAGTCACAGTTCTCTTAGAGCTGTTCTCTCAAGAGCAGTTCTTGAAGAGCTCTCTCAGCCCCACCTACCTCACAGGGTGTCTGCTGGGGGGAGGGGAAGGGAAAGGAGACTGTAAGCCACTCTGAGACTCTGAGTGAAGGGTGGAATATAAATCCAATCTCTTCTCTCTCTCTTCAACATTCTTATACTTCACTTTGGATCTGAGATAACATCATAATGACCATTGTTTTCCTGCAAATTCATACAAGAATCTAGCATTGGTTTCTAGCATCTACTTGATAGGGTAAGAGTAGTCACCCAATATATATTTAGGCTGCTCTTGCGTTAAAATTGCATACCTTGTGGACAGGGCTCTTTTTGTAGCAGGAACTCCTTTGCATATTAGGCAACACACCCCTAATGTAGCCAATCCTCCAAGAGCTTACAGAGCTCTTCTTATAGGAGCTACTGTAAGCTCTTGGAGGATTGGCTACATTAGGGGTGTGTCACCTAATAGGCAAAGGAGTTCCTGCTACAAAAAGAGCCCTGCTTGTGGGTGTACAAGTGAGGATATGAAAGGGCATCATAAACACTGCTGCTTTCCTCACTTCCTGATCTCCACATAATCAAAGACCCATCTGCACATAGATCTATGGGGCATCCATTATACAAATGGGACATGACATGAATAAGGTTTCTCCTTCCATGTATTCATTTCCACACTGGATCTGCACAGGCAGGCCCGTAGCTACAGTGGGGCATCTTGGGTCCTGGCCCCCTGACTTACTGCTACAGCCCCCTGACTTCCCATCCACCCCAGCCCCCCCGACTTCCAATTTTTTATTTTATTTGTGGCACTCCTTGGTGGGGTGCCCCCTTACTTATTTAAAGGCCCCCTGAATTAAAAATTCCTGGCTACAGGCCTGTACACAGGGTTATACAAAGGAACTACCACACAAAAGAATTCTTCTCAGTTGGTTGCATCTAGATTCTTGCAGCCTTGTGTCAAGCTCTTTTTTTAAAAAGGAACATTAACCTCTTTTCTGCAAGAGATGATCTCTTACAAAAAAAAAGGTTACTATTCCATTTCTTTTTAAAAATAGCTTACCACAAGACTTCAAGAATCCAGATGCAACCAACTGAGAAGAATCCTCTGCAATAAAGATGTGTTTATTCATTCATCTGCAATTATCTTCTAAGCAATAGCTCACTGTGTTTTATATATGTATAGTAAATTTTAAAACAGTTGTAACTCTGCAGATAAACTGAATAATAAAGCTGCTGTCTCATCTCTACAGCAATCAGTTTTTACAACAACTAGAGCACTGAAGGAATTCAGACAGAATGTTTGGACAATGTAAATGAAAGCAAACTGGTAAATGAATACAAGAGGAAATAAATTAATATGGTCCATACATTTTCCTCATGTACACTGTCTTTGCAGTGGAAAAGGAAGATGAGCAGGAAATTTTGGTAGGAGGGAGGAAAGGGAGAAGGGAAGTGAGTGCTAAGTGATTGGTGAGGGATTCAATGTAAGTGATGGTTGTTGATCAGGGAACCTGAGAAAGGGAGGAATGAGAGAGCAAAGAAGGTGTGAATGTTGAGAGAGGGGAACAAGTTGCAGTGTCCATGTACAGTGTACACTTGATTTTTTCCCCTCTATACATGCATTGAGTAATTCTGATGTTACATGCAATGCATGTACAACTAAACCATGTGACTTCCCCCCCTTCACCTTATAAAGTTACTATGTACCTTTGATTCATATTTAGGTCTAAGTTTTTTAGCTCTTTTTATTATGGTTGAAAATCCAGAAGTTCACATTTTATTTTCTTCTAGCCATTCATAAAATCTTGACCATGTGTTCTGAAAATCTTTGTTGTTTCCTCTTAACATAATAGTCAATCTGTCCATCTCCGCAGTTTCTAATATTTTGGTAATGTTAAGTATGAGACTCAACAAAGGATTCAGCTTCAAGTGATTTCAGCTTTATTAAACAGCAACTGTAAGTCAGGAACACACGACTGAACACACACAACAAGGGGAGCACAGCTCCTTCTTTTAAACTCTCCCGGGCTGTCAAAGCCACACCCATTACAAGTTAAAGACCAATCAGAATACAGGGATAAAGGCCAATCAGGACCGTTCCCTCTTTGCAACAATATCACTCAGTGATTGGGTAATTACACAGGTTTCGCAGAAACTGACCAATAGCAATGTGACATCTGAAGAGCCACGTTCAGACTCAAGCTTAACATGAGAATAGATAGGAGTGATTCACATTCAGTACATAACAGGTAATAACTTCTTTTGTAGGAATTTCTCTCATTCTCCAGTATTTCATAAGAACATAAGAGAAGCCAATGTTGAATCAGGCCAATCGCCCATCTAGTCCAACACTCTGTCACACAGCAGCCAAAAATACCAGGTGCCATCAAGAAGTCCAGCAGTGGGGCCAGGACACTAGAAGCCCTCCCACTGCTGCCCCCTCCAGCATCAAGAATAGAGTGCATCACATGCCCCAGACTGAGAGTTCCCATCTATACCCTGTGGCTAATAGTCACTGATGGCCTTCTGCTCCATATGTTTACCTAATTCCCTCTTAAAACTGTCCATGCTTGTAGCTGCCACCACCTCCTATGGCAGTGAATTCTATGTTAATCACTCTTTGGGTGAAGAAGTACTTCCTTTTATCTGTTATCCTTTTTGAGATGTGGCGACCAGAACTGTACACAGTATTCCAAATGAGGTCGCACCAATGATTTATATAGGGGCATTATGATACTGGCTGATTTGTTTTCAATTCCCTTCCTAATAATCCCCAGCATAGTGTTGGCCTTCTTTATTGCAGTTACACACTGTCTAGACATTTTCATTGAGTTATCTACTACGACTCCAAGATCTCTCTCTTGGTCAGTCTCTGCCAGTTCAGATCCCATCAACATGTATTTATATTTAGGATTTTTGGCTCCAATGTGCATCACTTTGCACTTGGCCACATTGAACCCCATTTGCCACATTGACGCCCACTCACCCATCCTCGACAGATCCCTTTGGAGTGCCTCACAATCCTCCCTGGTTTTCACCACCCTGAACAACTTCGTGTCATCTGCAAATTTAGCCACTTCACTGCTTACTCCCAATTCCAAATCGTTAATAAACAAGTTAAAAAGCATCGGACCGAGTACTTATCCCAGTGGTACCCCACTGCTTACCACCCTCCACTGAGAAAGTTTCCCATTTATACTCACTCTCTGTTTCCTATTTATAAGCCAGTTTTTGATCCACAAGAGGACTTGTCCTTTTATCCCATGACTATTGTCATTCTTGCTGCTGTTACAATATGTATCTCTCCTTATATATAATCCTGTTTTTGTGTGACTCTTTTCTGAATGTTCCACAGCCTTTGGCTCCCTGATCTGTCACTCAGAAGCTGTCCCTATCCACTGGCTGCGTTGCCTGAGTCTCACCTCCAATATTCTAAAAAGTTTGCTGTTCCTCTCCCCCCAGTAACCATTTGGAACATAGAGGTCATTTGCATATGCAGCCTATTTGGCCTTTGCCTCTAACATTCTAAACCATTTCTTGTTGCTGCTGGGAGTAATTGAATGTGGCCTGAGGTAAAATACACGTCCCAATTTTCCCTCAAACGGTCACTGGAGTTGCCAAAATACCTATCCCAATCTTCCCTTAAATAGTCACTGGAGTTGCCAATCTCCCTGTGTGGTCCTGGAGCTCCCCCAGAAATCACTGTGTTCCCTAGCCACAGCACATCATTTCTCCTACAGGAAATTCCCCAGCTATTACAATGGCTGCTTTGGGCAGTGGACACTATGGAATTATACCCTGCTGAAGTCCCTCCAGACCCCAAACCCTGCCCTCCCCAAGCTCTACCCCTCAAATCTACTGGTCTGGCTCTCCCCTTAGTATTGCCAGCCTCCAGGCAGCACCAGGAGATCTCCAAGATCAGTTCTCCTGGAGTGAATGGCTGCTTTGGGCAGTGGACTCTATGGAATTATACCCTGCTGAGGTCCCTCTGCACCCCAAACCCTGCCATCCCTCGGCTCTACCCCTCAAATCTACACATCTGGCCCTCTCCTTAGTATTGCCAGCCTCCAGGCAGCACCGGGAGATCTCCAAGATCAGTTCTCCTGGAGAGAAAGGCTGCTTTGGCCAATGGACTCTATGGAATTATACCCTGCTGAAGTTCCTCCCCACCCCTTCCCTCCCCAGGCTCTACCCCTCAAATCTACAGGTATTTCCCAACCCAGAGCTGGTAACCCTGTAACTGGCTATGGGACCACTTTTCAGACCCTTGGAACCCATAAGACATGGCATAGGAGGAGGCACTTTTCTACCTTAGCTGCCACTGCATAACCCCAAATCAGTGTAAGTCAGCGGTGGAGGGAACCATACCTGTTACCATGAGGCTGTCCTTCCATACTACCCACTTGGGGCAGCAAAATGACCTGAGACAGCCCTGCCTTATAGCTAAGCAGAAGGAAATAAATATGGCTTGTCTCCCTCTATTTTCCCCTTCCCTCTACCACCCCACCAGCCACAGCCGGGACACTGACCTGGAGCTTCCTTCTAGAGCTCGTTGTATTTCTTCCCACAACGGGCCTTGCTCCTAGTAGTAATATAAAAGTCTTGTTTTTTGTAGTTTTTTGGTATTATATTCAACAAAAACAATTCTGGAATATATGACAGTATTTTTAATGCTTTTTGTAACAATTCATGTATCTAAGACCAATATTTGTTAACTTTCTCACAAGTCCACCACATATGGAAAAACTCCTGGAGAGCCAGTTTGGTGTAGTGGTTAAGTGCGCGGACTCTTATCTGGGAGAACCGGGTTTGATTCCCCACTCCTCCACTTGCACCTGCTGATGTGACCTTGGGTCAGTCACAAGCTCTGGCACAGCTGTTCTCTCAAGGACAGTTTGTGTTAGAGTTCTCTTAGCCCCACCTACCTCACAGGGTGTCTGTTGTGGGGAGAGGAAGGGAAAGGAGTTTGTAAGCCGCTCTGAGACGCCTTTGGGCAGTGAAGGGCGGGGTATAAATCCAAAAAAAAAAAAAAAATGAACCCATATTATTATGACATTTCCAACAATCATTTGATAGTTCAGAGTATATCTTAGCTAATCTATCTGGTGTCATATACCATCTGTAAAACATTTTATACACATTTTCTTTAGAGACACTGCTAAAAAGTATCATTGTATTCCCCCTTGTATGTATTTATGTTTGTTTGTTGTTGTTTATTTTATGAAATAACACATGTATCCAAGTACTAGCACCAGGTTTTATTAGTAAAGTGAATGCATGTTAATTATTTCTTACAGATGTACACATGAATGTACAGGATGTATGTGAAGTCACTGTAACATATGAACAGGACTAAGGAGAGCTTTATAAGCAACAGGAGGAGAAACTTGACTCCCTTGACTCCCAGAATCCATCATGGAGGTTGCAACTACTGTTGCTGTAACCTCCCTACTTAAATTTGGAGATTTCTTTTCAAATAGGTCTGCTTATGAAACTGTCGGAAAACAATGAAATCAGAAAGTGTGGCCAGAGGGTGAGAAAGGAAGGTAATAGAACAGAGTAAATGTATTCTCTTTAACCTGTCCTTGGACTTTCAGGGGCTCATTTTTTACTCCCCAACTATTTTATATCTCCTTTCTCTGAAATCCCCCCCAGCCTCTACCCTTTTTCCTGTATCCTTTTCTCCTTCCCACCTACTCATTCATTCATCAACCTTTTATGTACTCTCCATCTTCAGCTATATTATTTACTTCATTTATATCTTGCCTTTCTCCACTATGAGGACTGAAAACTGCTTACTACATTTTTGTCATTTTATCTCCTTCATTCTCATCTCCATTTTATTCCTATGAGAAAAGTTGTGCTGAGAGTGTGTGACTGGCCCAAGGTCACTCAGTGAGCTCCACAGCAGTGTGGGGATTAAAACCTGGATTTTCCAGATCCTAGTCTGAATATCTGACCACTACATCACACTGGCTTTAGCGCAGTGACTGCTGTTGAACCATGGCAAACAGCCAGGCCTGGGTGAGAAATGCAGTTTGGGTGGTAGCAAGTCACCTGGTGGTTGTTGTTGGGCCTGGCCCCCATGAGTCCTCCTTCAAAAGCAAAAAAGCCCTGGAAAGAACCCTGCCCCTCTCCCCTGCCTGGCTCTTTAGATGACCAGTTCATTATATGTCTGAGACCCCTCTCTTTTTTTTTGGTTTTTAATTTTTGAGGGGGAGGGTTATTTTTGCCCCTTTTTTTTGGTGCATGTGTGTGCCCAGGCCTGGAAGTCATGGCAACTCCTGGCAACTCCTACTGGAGCATGTAGGACATTCAGAGAAGTGGCTTGATAGCCTGTCTCTGCCTCCCGGCCCTGGTGTTCTTTGGAGGTCTCCCATCCAAATACTTGCCAGGGTCGGCCCTGTTTAGCTTCCAAGATCTAATGAGATCGGGCTATCCAGGTCAGGGCACTTTTTATTTATTTGCTTGTTTGTGTTATTTATAGTCCACCTTACTCACATGGACTTAAGGCAGAATACACATAATGAAGTCAATACAAACAACAAAGTGAGATATTCAATAACTAATGTATTAGGATAGTAGAAGACCAGAAAGAACCACCAGAAAGAACAAGAGCATTAACATGACACATTAAATTACATAATAGGATCCTACTTACAACACACTATATACAGCAGCAAAGCATACAAATCCCAATCACTTATCCATGTAAGTCTATGAAACCATTTTGTACTGTGTAACCTTATTTCCTGAGCAGGAAAAGCCCTCCTGAATAGTTCAGTTTTGTATAGTTTGTGGAAGGCCAGGATAGTGGGAGCTTTCCTGACCTCTTTGGGCAGGCCATTCCACAAGATATGAGCCATAATGGAGAAAGTACATGTAAGGGCACTTGTTGATTTTGCCCATTTTCAGGTTGGCACCTGCAAAAACCCTCATGTACATGAGTGGAATTGTTGTGGCAGAGCATAGAGAGATAGGAAATCCTGTAAATAAGAGGGGCAAAGACCATGAAGGGCTTTATATGTGATAGTCAATACCTTAAACTGAACTTGGAAACAAATGGGAACCAATGGTGCATCTGTGGAATGGGAGCAATGTGCACGCTCCATCTAGCTCCCACTAATAGTTGAGGCATGGTATTCTGGACCAGTTGGAGTTTCTGAATAGATTTTGAGGGGAGGCCAATGTACAGTTCATTACAGTAGCCTAGTCTTGATATCACTATGGCATGGTTACAAGTGGCCATGTCAGGTATATCAAGGTATTGGGCCATTTTATGGGCTCAGCTGAGTTAGAAAGAAAGCCTTTTTTGCAGCTGCATTCACTTGCTTCTTCAGTAATAAAGCTGGAGTCAGTATGACACCAAGGCTTTTAACTGAGTCACCAAGGGTCAGCTGCACTCCATCAAAAGTGGGGAGAACAATGTCCTTCAAGGCCTCTGCCTTCCCAACCAGCATTACTTCTATCTTTTCAGGGTCTATTTCAATTTGTTGACTTTTAGTGAGTTAAGCACTGCAGATGGACAGTGATTCAGGACCTCTACTGCATCACCAGGTGATTTCAATAAAGATATATAGAGCACACTGATGACAAGAGTGTTGATCTACACTTCACAGGGATTCTCAGTGACAGTAGAATAAATAGGAAGATGCTTAGTGTTTGCCTATCTGCCTGCAACTCTATGGTCACTTGCTTCTGGAGGCTGAGACACTGGAACATCACATCTGGTACTTCCAACAGACTGATAGGGAAACAGTAAAAGACCTGCATCTGTTGGAAGGTAAGGAATGGCACCTTCAGTCTCGAGGGGTGAGCAAAAGAGGCAGATAAAAGGAACATGCTGAGCAAAGCTTGGCATGAAAGCAACCTTGCTTGCTGCTCTTCTGTGTGCTGACCTGCTTAGCAAACAGATCTCTGCCTTGACCCTGCTGCCTTGTAGTTTGCCTCTGGTAACTTGTGCTTGCTTCTGAAGCTTGGGACCCAGACCCCATGTCCTGCACCTGTTCCCAAGCCTGACCTCTGGACTGGACCTTTGGATCTCTGACTCCATGCTGGCTTGTAGACCTTGCTTCTATGTCTTGCTGTACTTGTTGTCTCTGTATTTGTGTATCCCAGAAGCCCCAGGCAGAGCAACAGTGCCAGGCTTAGCCCTGAATGTGACAATGTGGTCCTTACATGATTTTATCAGCCAGGAGGGGCAAGGATCTTGTCCACATCCATCATGGAAACTGGGTCAAAAAGATCCATACATAGCCCAAGTGGTGTGTTAGGCCTTTCTTCTGAAGTACCTATGCTATAACTGACATCCAGATCAGAATATTCTCCAGATTTGTTAGCAAAAAACTTGGAAAATGTATTACAGCTAATAGTTTATTCCTGGGAAATTAAAGGCTTAGAATTAGGCAGCAGCAAATGTTGAGCTACCTTGAAGAAGAAGAAGAATGGTTTTTTATATGCTGCTTTTTTCTACCCTAAGGAGTCTCAAAGTGGTGTACAATTGCCCTCTTCTTCTCTCCACAACAGGCATCTTGTGAGGTAGGTGGGGCTGGGAGAGTTCTGAGTGAACTGTGACTGGCCCAAGGGCATCCAGCAGGCTTCATATGAAGGAGTGGGGAATCAGATTAGAGTCCGCCACCCTTAACCACTACACCACTCTCTAGTTACATAGCTGAGATGAGTGTGAATAAGCTGATGCTAGAATAGTTGAGAAGTAACCTTTCTTTGCTGCTGTCACCGCTCTACAACACAATCTGTCATATTCAGTATAAGTTCTCTGCCAGCACCATTCTAGACATCTCTCAACTTTTCTCAGATCATCCCACAGGTGGGAGAGGTTGATGAGGGGCAACTTTGTTGACAGCTTCAAGAAGCTTCATGTTCCATGTTTCTATCATAGTCTCAACAGAACATGTGTTTGGAAACCTTAACTTCCCCAAGGGTCTCTGGAATCCAATAGGATTCATGAGCCTCCATGGGGAGACCATTTTAACTTGGGCCCCTCTCATGCAGAGTGTCGGTGCCGCATTCACGTTGGCTTTAAGTAGGTAGTAGTCAGACTATGGTTCAGGGTGAATCTTCAGCCCTGAAATCTCAAACCTTCCCTCAAAGGCTCAGTGCAAAATATTAAGTCCAGGGTGTGACCTATTTTTTTGTGTTGGGGCAGACACACTTAGGTAGAGACCCAAAGCTATAAAATCAAAGAAGCTATAAAATCCTGAGCTGGTCTTGATGAGGTATAGTCAGCATGAATGTGAGGCAAAACACCGTGTTTCTTCCCAAGGGTTAATGACAATATTAATGGACCCACTCCCACTTTGCAAGTGTCTGTAATTGGACATCTGCCTATAGTATTCTCACCTCTTTCAAGGCCAGGATCAAGAATGTGGTAATTAGCTTTTCCTGAAAACCTGTGGTCTGTAAGATGGGAGGGGGGGAGCAGGAGTGATGTTGTAATCTTCCAGAGAATTCCTGAGAGCATGTTCCTTGATTAGATTTGGAGCATCACCTGACGCCTGAGGGCAAGAGACTATAATTGAGCTATAGACCAGCGGGGAGGGGGCTAACTTCATGATTTTGCAGGACAGAGGCCTGGACTATGCAAACTGTAGAAAACGCTTGGACTCTGAAACTTCAAGACTGTGTCATCTAATACGAGGTACCAGTGTGTTAGATAGCAAAGTTAGCATTCTTGTTTTTATGCTACCTGATTATGGAGACTCTGTTGCCTAATGATATTCCTTTGTGTCATTCAATAAACCGCTGTATATTCTTAAAAAAAAAGTTTAGTTCTTTTCCTTTTTTCCCTTTTTTTATTAATGTTTTATTTTTTAAGTTGTGAATTGTACATCATCAAATCGTTTATATAAATTACAGAGATTTCCAGTTTTTTAAAAAAGAAAAAAAATTAAACAAATACGTTAGTTGCACTACTTTCAAAATTTGCCAAGATGTAATTGCCGAACCGTCTATTAAAACTTAATATCTATTAATTGGCTTCATATATTTAACCAAAATTTAGCTCTTTTAACCATATATAAAATCGATACCAATATTTATTGACTACTTCTTCATTTTTGCCTTGTAAATTAAATGTTAATTTCTCCATCTCTGCTACATCCAGCTTTCTATATAAAAAGTCATCCTTTGAAGGTATGTTCTCATTTTTCCAATATTTAGCAAAGACAATCCTTGCAGCAGTCAAAGTTTACATAATTAAATACAACTCGTATTTTTTTAAAGTATCGGGGATTTTGTAACAAATATCTCCTTGATAACCTCTTTTATCATAATCCAATTTTTTTTAGCCTTCTTGCATACCCACCACATATGGAAAAATGTACCAATACTGTGTTTACATTTCTAACAGTTATTTTTTATATTTTTGTTGTATTTGTTAAGCCTTTCTGGGGAGATATGCCATCTATAAAACATTTTCAAAATGTTTTCTTTAGAGGTACTTGTTCAGACAAATTTTATATTTCTTGACCATGTTTTGTCCCACTGATCTAATTCAATATTATATCCTAGGTCCTGAGCCCAGGCTATCATTGAGGGTTTTACCCATTCATCCTGCATTTTCCATTCAAGCCAATAATTATAGATTTTTTTATTACCTTCTCATTATTGCTTAACCAAATCTTATCTAGTTCAGTCTGGTTTTTGTAGAATCCAGTTTTTTTTTTTGTCTTTTGACCATCTCGATGTTAATTGTGTTTTCTCCCATCAGGTCAGGTTTGTATCTTATTTTCTTAAAGTATCTTCTGGGCTCAAATTACATTTTTTATCAAGTAAGTCTTCATATCTCCATTTATTGTATTTAACAAAGAGCAAGGGTTTTACAAATGCTTCTATAGGTGACACCCATTTAGGAATCTTTATATAATATATCTTTTTTATTTCTTCCCAAATTTTGTATAACGCGCCTCTTATAGTATGTTGCTTAAAATAGCTATGTAGAGATGCTTTATTGCACCAAAGGTATGCGTGCCAGCCCATCGAGAGATCATGGCCTTCAAGTTTTAGTAATCTTATATCTTCCAAAGTGATCCAGTCTTTTACCCATGACATTACTGCAAGTTTGTAGTAAATGGACCATTCTGATATGCTAGTGCTCACCTCTCTTTTCTCTCTTGGAGGTACTTTAACTTTATCTTTGGTCTCTTGTGTTGCCATATAAACTCTTTTATGAGCTTCTCAAGCTCTTTAAAGAATTGTTGATTTTTTAAGATAGGAATTGTTTGGAAAAGGAATAATATATGTGGTAAAATGTTCATTTTTATGGTTGCTATTCCTCCAAGCAAAGAAATCTGTGAAGTTTTCCAGTTTTCCAAGTCTTTCTTTATTTCTGCCAATAATTGGTTATAGTTATCTTAAATAAAGAGCTACATCTGTTGGTCATGAAAATTCTAGTTATTTTATTTTCTTACAGATTTTGAATCCTGACCTTTCTTGTAATTGCATCTTCAGTTTTTCTTCACAATTTTTTGTTAATATCTTGGTTTTATTTTGTTCACCTTAAGACCTGCCACTTTACCATATTCTGAAGGGTATCTAATAGTTGTTCCATAGATAGTTGCGGATCTTCTAATAAAAAGACCATATCGTCTGCAAAAGCCTGGACCTAGAATTGTTTGCCTTTTACTTGCAGTCCTTTAATTTCTCCCCCCCCTCTAACCAGGTCTAGTGGGGTTTCTAAGGCAAAAATGAATAGTAAAGGTCCCACACCACATTTGACAACACTTCTGCCAACTCTTGAAGGGTGCCACTGGGAAACTGGGTGGCTGTTGGACTATCAGAATGCCTAATCTATCCTTAGTCCCTAATATAAGGAGTGTACCATCAATGCTAGTGATAGTCTGTATTGGGAAGTCTGCAGAAATTGAAGGACTTATAGGATAATAGCTGCACCTTCTCCCCAGTTTGGTGGAGGACTATGTAACCAGGGGATGTTAGTTGGGACATGAGAGTTTCTTAAGCTGTTCACAGTTACTTAAACCTTTATGTTGGGATTTGTTCCAGTGTTTTCCCCAAACACTTCAGTACACTTTCTTTGAGTATTATCTAACTCTTTTGGTTTCTAGAAGGCTGGCGCACTCTTTTCAGTAGCCAAACCCATTCTCTTGAAACACTAGTACTCATCTTGAATTTTTAACCAACTCTTAAAGTCTCCAAAGGTGGATTCTAACCACACCAGACCAGGGATCTCATCACTCTTCAGAGATAACTCCCTGTTTTACTGGGTAGGGAAGTTCTCCTCTCTCTAGATTAGATCTATCCCCTTTCCTTGGCCTGAATGGGAGCCTATTCCTACTTCCAAACTTCCTTGCCAACTTTCCCCCAGTTCTCCTCTCTGTGTTAAACTGCTCTCAGTCAGGGCTGAATTCCAAAACTATCAGTACTTGACTCTTCTCAGTTAGGACGGAAATCAGACTGAATTCAGTCAAGACAGAAATCTGATTGAATCTCTCCTCAGCATGCAGCTCTCTCCAGACTTTCTCTGCTCAGCTAATGCTAATCAGATTGCTTGGAGCAGCGTGTCACTCAAGGTTCTCTGTTTCTGTGAAAAATTAACCCTTCATAATTCTTCAGCTGTTTGTACAGCATTTCTGAGCTTCTTAAAAGTGCTGTCCACCACACTGACTTAAAGCTGCATCCTATTATTTCCCATTGGAATGCATAGCTCTAAGTAATACATACCACTTTTGTGGCATAGATATGCTTTATAATCCCAAATCAGCTAAATGCTGAATAACATTAGCTTTTTGAAGCCTAAGTTCCATGCGGAACTCAAATACATTTTCTAATCTGAAAATTGTTCAAGTATATCATACCTCACACCCTGAACTAGGCATCATATGTTCTGAAGTATAGCAAAGAGGATTTGGGAGGGAACCTATTTTTTACAATTTGTTGTCATTACTACCTTGTTTGATCGCCCCTCACCCCCTTCAGGCAGGAAAATATTGGAATCCATGAATATCTTATATTCTAATCCCAGACTTTTTTTTTTCTGTGCGGATACCTATTCCCTCCAACAGGGGCCTCAATGTCCCCCAACAGCTTTTCCTACATAGTCAGTAGACTTCCTGGGTTTGTAGAAAAATCCAAACAGTGAGGAAATCCCTTCAGGGACGGTTGAATTCCCCCCCAAAAGCCTTTTGAAATGGCCTCTGCAGGGACCTGACTCCAGGCAGCAACGGTGAGAGATTAGAACGTTGGAGGGGAGGGGGGAGAGGAGGCTTCTGACTGGCTCTGTCAGTCAAAGGGTGGGGGGAAGGGCCCTTTCTTTCCAGGCCTCTTTCGGCCTTGGAGGGAGGGAGGGAGCCTTGGGGCCAGGCTGGGGGATTCCTAGAGGTTTTGGGGTGGAGTGCAAGGAGGGCAGGATTTGGGGAAGGGAGAGGCCTCAGCTGGGTATCATGCCACAGAATCCACCCTCCAAAGCAGCCATTTTCTCCAGGGAGACAGATCTCTGTTCTTCACAGATCTCTGGAGTTCACTCTCCAGGCCCCACTTGGAGGTTGCCAACCCTAGGCCTGGCAGCAGTATAGGGTTGCCAGGCACTGGCAGGGGATGGGGTAGTGGGGTTGCCAGCTCCAGGTCTGGAAACTCCTGGAGATTTGGGGATGGAGCCTGGGGAGGACAGGGACCTCAGTGGGGTTCAATGCCCTAGAGTCCACCCTCCAAAACATCAATTTTCTCCAGGGGAAGTTATCTCAGTAGTCTGGAGCTGAGCAGTAATTCCAGGGGATCCCCAGATCCCACCTGGAGGCTGGCATCCCTAGGCAGCACCCTCTGGGTGACTTGATACCACCTAATTTGCATGACTCAACTTGGCCTGGCTGCTTGCTGCTGTTCAGCAGCCACCCTATGAAAGCCAGCAGTGATGCAGCAGTTAGAGCCTCAGAGTAGGGTCTGCAAGACCCAGGTTCGGATCCCCATATTGCGGTGGAAGCTGACTGGGTGATTTTGGACCAGTCACATACTTTCAGCCTAACCAACCTCACAGGGTTGTTGTGCAGATAAAAAGGAGGTGAGAATAATGTAAGCTGCTTTGGTCCCCACTGTGGAGAAAGACTATAATTTTCCTTGGTAGAAGCTGTGGGGGAGGGGGTGGAGACAAAAAGCTGAAGACAGATAAAGGCAGATAAAGGTTAAGTTGGCTGTTGGGTGGGAAGGAAATAGGGTTGCCAACTCTGGATTGGGAAACTCCTGGACATTTAAGGGGTGGATCCTGGGGATGGTGGGGTTTGAGGAGGGGAGGAACTTCAGACCAGTATAATGCCATAGACTCCACCCTCCAAACCAGCCATTTCCTCCATGAGAACTACCATTGCCAGCCTCTGGGTGAAGGCTGGAGATCACCCAGCATTACAACTGTTGTCCGAGTGACAGAGATCAGTTCCCCTGGATAAAATGGCTGCTTTGGAGGGTTGAGTCTATGGCTCCACCCCCAGAAGGGAGAAAGAGTGTGAGATAGGTAAGGGTAGAGGGGAGGAAGCAAAGGTGTGAGGAATAGGATGACCATCCCGCAAGTTTCTTGCGGGTCTCCACTTGTTCATTATATTAGTAATATGCATCCAGTGTTCAAAATTTGTCCTGAAGGCACTAGCATTCCTTATAAATGTTCAGAAACTCTGGTGATGGGTCATTGAGCACCGTATCTAGCACCCAATCTGTAGCACCCTATCTAGGTGGCCAGAGGACAAAGCAATTGAGTGAATAAACAGCCAGCAGCATGATTAATTAATTCATATATTAATATTTCATATTCCATTAAACTAATTCAGGACTGATTGGATGTAACTTTAATGGAGCTTCAGATTTCTTCAATGGGGTCATTTGCACCTGTAAAAGACAGGATGTATAGGGGAAAATCCTATAATTTATACTGTTTTAGCACAGAGATCTTACACCAGATGATGAAAAATTTCCTCCCACTTAAAAACGCCCACAAGTATAGGTACAAAAGAGATATGATAATAGCCCCACTGCGTATAGTTTTGTGACTAGAACAAGAAAATTATTCTCAGAATAAAAACAAAATCATGACCTCACTGGCCTACCAACTGAATAGAATTCTGACAAAAGCAACTTAATGTGTGAGCGCAAGGGGCTATAAAAGAGGTGATTACTTAATAATGATAACTAGGGAGAGTCTGATAATGAACAAATATTATCTGAGAAGCATTAGAATCACTAAGGGAATGAAATTACTGATGTAAATGTATCTCTGGCTCAAGTAATTGTTCTGTTAGGGCCAGGCCTAATCTAGCATTTAATATGAAAATATAAGACATTGGAATACATGATTGAATTCAGATGTACCGACTTTTCTCTAAATGCACTTAGACGTGAATTAAATGGAAAATGAATTTCAGTATCTTAGACTGTTATGGTTCCAATTAAATAGCCACACAAGAGATCTCGTAGAAAGAACAACCCTGCTTCTCATTGTTATTTGATATTAGGATTTTGATTATAAAAGGAATTTGAGGTACAAGGCTCTTTATTTTCCTTAGCCCACTGTCTGATGTTAAAGTGAGATAATTTAGGGCTTTAAAAAAAAGGCAAGAAGGATTCTTGGTAAAATTACTGTAATGATATCCTGCTAATTGGACTGAGATGAGGCTGACCTGTTTCAGGTACAGGGTATCATGCTGAACCAGCAGAAAATAGATTCAGGTGGGTAGCCATGTTGGTTGGAAGCAGCAGAACAGAGTTTGGTCTTAAAGGTGCCACTGAACCCAAATTTTATTTCAATGGCCAGAAAAGAAATGCAAACAGTGAAAATTTTCTTTCATTTAACTTCATATATATAATCTTTGGCTGGGCAGTTAGTTCCCTTCCTTGAACACAGTGACCTGGCAATGGTGATCCACATGGTGGTCATCTTGAGACTGGACTACTGTAATGCTCTCTATATGGGGCTGCCCTTGTCACAAATCCGGAAGATGCAGCTGGCCCAAAATGCAGCAGGCAGGCTGCTGATGGGTTTCCCTGTGTGGGAGCATACCCAGCCTGTGCTGAAAGCTGGATTCACTTCAAGGTGCTGTTTTTGACCTTTAAAGCTCTATATGGTCTGTGGCCTGAAGGACCGCCTTTCCCCGCATGTTCCCCAGAGAGTACTGAGGTCAAGGTCTCAAAATCGTTTGGCCCTCCCTGGACCAAAAGATGCCAGACTGGCCTTGACCAGGGCCAGGGCCTTCTCAGTAGCAGCTCCACACTGGTGTAATGAGCTCCCGGAAGACATCAGGGCCCTGAGGGACCTCTTACACTTCTGCAGGGCCTGCAAAATGGAGCTCTTCCACCAGGCCTCTGATTAGGAGCTGCTACCAGTAACAACTATAGTAATGCCCTTTATGTCAACATCAACAGCCTGTGGTATACTGGATACTGATTTTGGCCATATTTTTTGTTACCATCTTATTATGGCCTATTGGGGATGTTACTACCACCAGCATTTTATTTATTTGTATTGGTTATCTGTTATGCATATGAGTTTTTCTGATGTGGATCTGTGTTTAATGTGTCTGTGTTTTAATGCATTTTAACTTTTTAATGTAAGCCTCCCTGAAACTGCCTCGGCAAGGAGGGCGGGATACAAATCAAATCAAATAAATAAAATAAAATAAAGTAAAATTCTAACATGATATCCCATCATGAGAACCAGCATGGTATAGTGCTTGAAGTATTGGACTAGGATCTGGGAAGTCCAGGTTTGAATCCCCACTCATGCCATGGAAACTTGCTGAGTGATCTTGAGCCGATCACATTACTCTCAGCCTAGCCCTGAACTGGATAGCCCCAGGATAGCCTGATCTTGTCAGATCTCAGAAGCTAAGCAGGGCTGACATTGAGGCAGGCAATAGTAAACCACCTCCAAATATCTCTTGCCTTGAAAACCCTACAGGGTCATCATAAGTCAGCTGTGACTTGATGGCAAAAAAAAAAAAAAAATCATCACACCACTCATGTTCTGAGCAGGCACTTGGGAGGGCTTCTGTTCTCCATTTTGAAGCCCAAGAGCTGACCATCTCAAACATCTAAAGGGCGTTTTTGAGAGCTAGTGTTGCCAGAGGCACTGCCTTTTATTCTTGGGTAGCCCCAAAACAGGGGTGCCCTACTTTCTAACCTGAAGTCCAAAAAGCCAGGCACTCTCAGCTTGACCACAGAGTCGGGCTGCAGGTGGTCTGCAAAAGGGATTTCATATTCAGGTTTCATAAGGTGACCTCAGAGCAAGCCTCCAGTCTTCCCCCTCCACCCAGCAGAGATTATGTTTATGGAATACCAATGAGTTCCAGAGGTAAGTCTTTAGAAGCCACCTGACACTCTCCAGCACCTCACCCAGCCTTTGTGTCCTATGTGTAAATTCTTTGTCTTTCCTGTCTCTGTCCCTCAAGATACTGGGATAAACAATCAATCATTCAAATGTTTAGCAATCCTTCCTGGTGCTAATCAGGGACATCTTCCACCTTTTGTCCAACCTGGCCAGGACCATTAGTAAGTCAGATAATCCATTTAACTAGCTACCCAACACCTGGCTTCTATTGTTAAATCCAGACCCTGCCTCTCTGGAAGGTCATTGGTCATACCTAAGGTCTGCCCCTACTGGCATCACACACCCCTGGGACCCATCATTGGTCCAGGTAATCTATTGTTCTCACCTGAGACCAGCCCCTAGGGCCACCTATTGGCCTGAATTCTTTGCCAGTGCCTATATCCCAGCACACAGATGGCCTTAGACCATGTGTTTTCTGCCATGATCCAAAATGGCAGGCCACCCCTGAACTCTCTGAGTTTAGGCCAGAATCCATGGACCTCTGCACATCTGAACAGGTTGTATCACCCCTCCATAACCCATCAATCACCTCTGCTTCCTTAGTGCTATATTATGTAAATATTGTGTGTATGTTTGAGAATATTTAGTAAAGAAATCATTATTTTAGCCACCCAATTTCTGTGTCTGTTCCTGGGTGCTTGGGAATTCTAACTCTGATATACAAAGGTCAGGTCCTATAGCTAAGCCAATTGTGTATTAATAATTATAATTCCCCATCTTTATTAAATAATAGAGCAATTTGGCTAACACCCTAGTCTCCCTTTGTACTACCTTCTATTAACTAAGACTAGTCCAAGAATTAGAAATTAGTGATTGCAAGCTTCACCAGACTGGAGGTTAAGGAACACATTACCACCCCACCTCCCATTGTTTCCAAAGGACTAAATCAACCCAGAGATTCTCTGCAGTAGAAACTGAAGGGGGGCATTTTTGCAAACTCAGCAGAACCAGTGCAATGTACATAGTATCCAGCAGTACCAGTGCAATCACAGAGTGCCCAGCAGAACCCAGTGCCATTGTGACAATGCCAGCTGATGTCAAGCACAGAATCACAGTCCAGGCAATGTGTGTGTGTGTGGGGGGGTGGAAGCCCAGCAGAATCAGTGCAATGTACAGTGCCCAGCAAACCCAGTGCTTTCTGTTCATAATATTATCAAAGATTTGCTATTATATTACTCTTAAATACATTCTGTCACCAAGCAGGATAGAAGTGAGAAGGTCTTGAGAACAAGAAGTGAAAATAATGGGAGGGGGGCCAGAAAAATTAGGTAAAGGGAGATAGAAATGAATGAGAAATGTGTGGAAAAGAAAGAGAGAAATTAAGACCTTTGTCCTGCTGGGTTTGCATTGTGACAGTGGCAATGCTTCTGCTCTGTGAGGTAGCAGGCCTTGCTCCAGTGACAAAGTGTTAGGAATGCGGGAATAAACAGGCATGTTTAGCAGACATACGAGGAGAGGGTACATGATATTATATATTTATTCTAAGCTTTGATTTAAAATTCTATCAGGATAGGCTAAATGAAAAGGTTTAAAATAGTTAGGAGGGCAAATAGTTAAAAATACCTTTAAGTACCAACATTGCATAACTTCTCACACCACTCAGATGTAGCTAATTTTAGTTCTGTTCCAACAGTAAGAAGAAGAAGAAGAGATTGGATTTATACCTTGCCCTTCACTACCCAAAGGAGTCTTAGAGTGGCTTACAAATTCCTTTCCCTTTCCCTCTGCTCATCAGACACCCTGTGAGGTAGGTGGGGCTGAGAGAGCTGTTACAAAAACTGCTCTTTTTCAAGAAGAGCTGTGCCAGAACTATGGCTTGCCCAAGGTCATCCAGCAGGTGCAACTGGAAGAGTGGGGAATCAAACCCAGTTCTCCCAGATTAGAGTCCGTGCACTCAACCACTACACAAAACTGGCTCAACAAATAGTTAAAAATATCTTTAGGTACTAACATCAAGTAACTTCTCAGTGTTGTAGCTGCTCAAACCACACAGGTATAGCTAATTTTAGTTCTAATTTTATTTCTATTCCAATATTATGGTCTAGTTCTAATTTTATTTGGTTGCAGCTGCTCAGGCTACTCAGGTGTAGCTAATTTTACTTCTAAACAGGTTCAGAGGTTCTTAGTTTTACTATAGTACAGGAAGAGTTAAACAGAAGGTAAAACAAAGGACAAGGATTAAAACTGGAGGCACAGGTCCTTCCTAAATTCTAATACCACTTTGGAATTTACTACACTTATAGATGAAAATACTAATACCAGAGTCTAGGGATAGTGAGTTCACAGATAAGGCTAAACCTTAGGCAGGCTTTTGTAACAGAAACAGGAAAGTAAATAAAGCAAACTGCAGCTAGGGTTTAAATACAGCTAGGGCTTAAAAATAAAACAGGGGGTCCAATTTTAAACTAAATCTAGCTGAGGCTTTTTAGCTAGAGTCCCCTTTAATCCAAGCCTAGAAGGGCTAAATTAACATTTGAAATTAAATTAACATTGAAGTAAAAGTCAGCCTCAGAAGGAGAGGAGGTCTGAACATCTCCCTTTCAGCACAACCTATTATTAATCAACCAGAGGCTAACTCATTCACCCTCCTTCATTGGTTAGCTCAAAATTAGTGTGATTGGCTACAGTGGGGGATGGAGTTTTGGCCTAAGCTATTTACTTAGGGTTCCTACAAGCAGGCCCAGCTCTCTGAAGCAGCAGGCCCTACTATAGTGTTGAAGTATCTCAGATCCAGTGAAAAAATTTCTGGATCAAGGGAATAAATAGGCAACTTTGACAGATGTGTGAGTTCAACAGCAGGGTGAGGAAGCCAGGGCACTAGTTTCTCCACATCCCCTAAAAGGGTCAGTACACTTTCCATGAACAAATCTACATAAATAGGAAGTTTTATTAAAAAGGGGATTAAAAACCAAATAATAAAAAGGCAATTATGAAGGTAGAATACCAGCAAGGGTGTGTGGGCTATACAGTGTATTCCACTGAGTGTAGCATGTCTGACTATCTGCCAACTGGACAGGGTGTATGCTCGGTGCAAGGAGCTCCTGGTTCTCAGGGAATGAGTTTGCACCCTTGAGGCCAAGGGGGCTGACATGGAGAAGCAGAGACAGTCAGGAACATGGATAAGACTCTCAGGGAATTGTTAGATGTGTCCCGCTCTGAGAATTGCAGCCTTGCCACTGTCAGGGAGTATGAGGGTCAAGGGGAAACAGGGTACTATGCTAGTGAAAAGGGGAATGTAGTGGCCCCTTTATAAGTTAATGAACAGGTATCCTTTTGTACCAAGGAACCATCCCTGAGCAGGGAGGGAGAAAGGCTCTTGGTAATTTGATCCTTAAGCAAGTAGTTTAATAGGTAGCAAACCCATATACTGATTGCATAGTGACTTGACTGCTTAGTGCAAAGGTTGCAGATATTATTTGTGGTCTATAGACTGGTAGACAGTGCAGGAGAGGAGACAGTGGTTGTGGTACAACTTGGCACCAATTATATGGGGAAATATAATTGCGTGGTCCTGGAAGAAAAATGTAGGCTGTTTGGCAGGAGATTCAAGGCCAGGACGTCCAAGGTAGTCTTCTCAGAACTGCTTCCTGTGCCATGCACAAGGCCAGCTAGGCAGGCACAAATTAGGAGTCTCAATGTGTAGTTGAGGTGATGGTGTAGGGAGGAAGGGTTTAAGTTTTTTGGAACAAGCAGGACCTGTACAAAAGAGACAACCTTCAATTGTCTTGAGAAGGAACCAGGCTGCTGGCACTTAAAATCAAAAAGTTGGGAGAGTAGTTTTTAAACTAAATCTTGGGGGGAAGCCAACAGGAGATGAAATGTCTCTGGTTCAGGATGGCTCATCTCAAAGAGATGAAGGAGTAGCTGTTACTGTTCTACAGGGAAATGGATTTGGGCTGGCCAAGGAGAGGGTGACAAACAATATTAACTGCCTGGCAAGGTCTAGAGGCCACAGGAGGAAAGTTGCAGGCCTAATGTGTCTGGGAAGTTATAGGTATTTATATACAAATGCTAGAAGTGTCTGAGGTAAAATGGGGGAGCTGGAATGCTTAGTGTCAGAGGAGAACATAGACATTGTGGGTATTTCAGAAACTCGATGGGATGAGAATAATGAGTGGGATACAGTGATTCCTGGATATAAACTATATTCGAAGGATAGAGAGAGAAGGGTAGGAGGTAGAGTGGCTCTGTATGTCAGAGAGGGTATATAATCCAGTAAGACTGAGAATGTAAGAGAACTAGATTCTCTTACAGAAATGCTACCAGTGGAAATAGTGTGCCCAAAAGGAAGCTTAACTCTTAGAATCATTGCCCACCAGATCAAAGGCTAGAGGATGATTTAAAAATAGCAAAAGAATTAAGAAAAGCTAGATGAAATAACTGTGTCATAATAGGTGATTTTAACTACCCAAACATTGATTGGGTCAATATGTGTTCAAGTCAGGAGAAAGAGATTGGGTTTCTAGGTACTCTCAATGACTGTCATGGGGCAGATGGTCACTGAACCTACCGGGGGGAGGCAATCCTGGACTTGGTCCTAAGTAATGCTCAAGACCTGGTGGGATATGTAAATGTGATAGCACCAGCTGGGAACATAACATAATGTTATTAAGTTCAACATTTATATAAATCGGGAGTTACCCCAAAAGACCAACCACATTTAATTTTAGAAGGGATAGCTTCTCTCAAATGGGGGGGGGGGCTTGTGAAGAAACGGAAAGGAAAGGTAAGGAGGGTCAAATCCCTTTGGGAAACTTGGAGACTATGTAAAACTACAATCCTAGAAGCTCAGATAAAATGTATACCACAGGTTAGGAAAGGTATAAATAGGTATTTTAAAAGGCCTGCAAGATTAACAAACAAAGATAAAGAAGGAATAAATAGTAAGAAGGATTCCTTTAAGTGGTGGAAGGCTAGTCCAAATGAGGTAAATAAAAGGGATTACAGGCTGTGGCAAATAAAATGCAAGTCAGTGATCAGACAGGCAAAAACTGACTATGAGGATTATATTGCAACAAAACATAAATACCAACAATAAAAATGTTTCCAAATACATTAGTAGCAGAAAATCAGCCAGGGAAGCAGTGGGACCCTTGGATCACCAAGGGGTAAAAGAATTACTAAAGGATGATAGGGAAATGGCAAAGATGCTGAATGTATTTTTTGCCTCCATCTTCATTGTTGAAGATGGGTGGTGCTTGCCCACTCGAGAACTATCGGAGTGAGGTGATGAGTGAGGAGGTCCTATGACTGATAGACAAATTAAAAACTGACAGATCACCAGGCCCAGATGGCATACATCCAAGAGTTCTGAAAGAACTCAAATGTGAGCTTTTGGATCTGCCTCAGTTCCCAAGGACAGGAAGATAGATAGCCTTCCTTCCTTCCTTCCTTCCTTCCTTCCTTCCTTCCTTCCTTCCTTCCTTCCTTCCTTCCTTCCTTCCTTCCTTCCTTCCTTTCCTTCCTTCCTTCCTTCCTTCTCAGTTCCCTGTCAAGCAGGGCTCAGGGCATCTTACAACAATCAAGATAGAATGCTTCAGCATAATACAATTTTAAAATCTACATTATTTTAAGATGAAGCCTAAAAGTTCTTTATGACATCAGATGGTGCCCTAATATCCATCACAGGTGGACATGTGGGGACAAAGAAAGAAAAAGGGGAAGGGGAAAGGGAGAGGGAAGGGAAAAAGGGAGGCCAGTAGATCTTTCAACTGTCACTGTCCTCAACCATATGTCCAGTTGAACATCTCGGTCTTACAGGCCTTGCGAAAGTGAACCAAGTCCTGCAGGGCCCAAGTCTCACTAGATAGAGAGTTCCACCAGGTCGAGGACAGCTAGACTGTTCTGGGCTGGGGATCACTAATAAGTTGTTCCTGGAAGAGTGTAAGGCTCTCTGAGGGGTATATAGGGATAGGCGGTCCTGAAGATACAATGTTCCTAGAACATTTAGGGCTTGAAAGGTGTGAACCAAAACCTCCTAAGTAAACTCAGCAGTCATGGGGTAGAAGAACAAGTCTTTTTGTGGATTAAAAACTGGTTAATTAACAGGAAACAGAGAGTGAGTATAAATGGGCAGTTTTCTCAGTGGAAGGTGGTAAGCAGAGGGGTGCTGCAGGGCTCGGTACTATGTCTGGTGCTTTTTAATGTGTTCATTAATGATTTGTAGTTCAGAGTAAGCACTGAAGTGGCTAACTTTGCAATAACACTAAGTTGTTCAGGGTGGTGAAAATCAGGGAGGGATGTGAGGTGCTCCAGAGAGATCTGTTGAAGTTGGGAGAGTGGGTATCAACATGGCAAATGAGGTTCAGCTTGGGCAAGTGCAAAGTAATGCACATTGGAGCCAAAAATCCCAGTCTGGTGTAGTGGTTAAGTGCATGGACTCTAATCTGGGAGAACTGGGTTTGATTCCCAGTCCTCCTCCACTTGCAGCTGCTGGATGATCTTGGGCAAGCCATGGTTCTGTCAGAACTGTTCTCTCAAGGACAGTTCTTGAAAGAGCTCTCTCAGCCCCACCTATGCTGGGAATCATTAGGAAGGAAATTCAAAACAAATCAGCAAGTATCATAATGCCCCTGTATAAATCTATGGTGTGGCATCATTTGGAATACTGTGTACAGTTCTGGTCACTGCACCTCAAAAAAGATATTATAGCATTGGAAAAGGTGCAAAAAGGGCAAATAAAATGGCAAATAAATGATTAAGGGGAAGGAATACTTTCCCTATGAAGAAAAGTTAACTGAGGGGTGACCTGATAGAGGTTTACAAAATTATGCATGGGATAGAGAAGGTAGAGGAAGAAGTACTTTTCTCCCTTTCTCACAACGCAAGCATTCATGGGCACTCAATGAAATTAATGAGCAGTAAGCTTAGAACAGATAAAAGGAAGTACTTCTTCAGCCAAATAGTAATACGTGGGATTCACTGCCACAGGAAGAAGTAGTGACTACAAGCATAGACAACTTCAAGAGGGACTGGATAAACATAGAGAGCAGAATGTTAGCCAAATTGCCTTAAATTGTTACTCAAATTGGGAAATTATGATCTTACACCAGGCAATAGGCAAGTAAGCGGGCAAGCATCTATGTATACAGGGGAGTAGTTCCCTTCAGACCCACCAAACAGATGCTGAGACTGATGTCAGTATTAATTGATTTTGTTTACTGAAGATATTTGCAAGCATACAATAACACAAGCACACACACAGTTATATAAGTCCTAGAAAATATAGATAGAAGGAAATAGCACATTCGCATTAGCAGGATGTTTGTTGTTTAGGCTATACTATACCTGTCTGTAGTTGCATAGAGCGAACCTCAGGAAAAATGGAGGAATGTGGGATGCTGGGAAAACGGGTCGTGCCCTGAGCTGGCAGGCACACAATGAGACTCTTGGCTGCACAACCAAGTGCCAGAAAGGAGGGTCAAGTGAAAGAGAGAGAAAGAGCTGGTAATGGGCACTCTCTTTTATTAGGAAGTTGAGAGGTAGGCCAAGCTTGGCCACCTCTCTTGGCCCACCTCCTGTTGTCCGTCCTCAAAAATATGCTGACTGGTGCTTGGGGTTGAAGGTCTGGGGAGTGGGCAATGTTAGACCTAATAGCAAACTAGGTTGGACAATGGCACCTGATGGGATTATGTCTGTGCTGGCCACAGTCATTGTTCTTCTTGTTGTCTGCAGTTTCAACTAGGTGATGTATTTGGTTGGGAGAGAACTTGCTGCCTACGTGTAAGAATGGAGACTGTGTATGGAGTTTGACCCCCCTGTCTTTTGGCTTGGCATGGCCACTGCCTGACTTCCTTATGCTGTACATGGCTGGGGATCTGGTCTACCTTGTTGCAGGAAAGTGGAATGGTGACATGCAGGAATCATACACACTTCCACAGGAAGGCTTTCTTCTCCTGGATGTGTGCTGTAACTGGCATCACTTGGAGTCACCTCGCAGTTCAGTCCCTGTTGCACATAGATAGCAAAGTCCAAGTTTTCATAGCATAAGAGCACACTAGGTGCCTAGTAGGGCAACAAGAGGTCCACCAATGGCTCCTGGCCACAAGGTATAAATGGAACACTATGTTTGGGGCAGTGATGCTCTGTATTTGGGAGGGGGCACAGTGGGAGGGCTGCTGGAGTTCACTCACCACTAGTGGACCTCCTGACGACACCTGGGTTTTGGCCACTGTGTGACAGACTGTTGGACTGGATGGGCTATTTGGCCTGATCCAGCATGGCATCTATATTTTTATATTCTAATAGAGGGTCTGAACACTGGTGGGTCTGAACACTGTGGGTCTGAACACTGTAACTACTGCTTTGCAAGATCTGGCTGAACTGGATGCAAGAAAAGGAAGCAAGAAATACTAGACTACTGGAGAAAATGACCTGCAGGCTGTCAATTACTGAAAGAGCTATCAGGGTCCTGGATCAGTTGCTGATAACCAAGTTTGCTTTGGTCTTGGAGAAAGGGAGGTTTAGCCAATCCTAGTGTGCTTTTTGCTATGCTCAGACTTCCCTAGTAGCTGCAGCTAGAACTGCCTTTTAAAAATAAATGGAAAAACATTCAGCTGGATGCAGCATGATGTTGGCTTCAAGGGCCCCTTTCAAGGGCCTTCCTCAAGCAGTGCCCAGGGTGGATCACACACCCCACCCAGCCCTTGGTATGCCACTGCTCTCAGAATTGCTGTTTTAGTGTGCATTTGGCCTGAAGTGGAGAATGCACACTGTTCTGGCATATATACATGTCTTCCCAACTGGCCAATAATATAGTAACAAAAATGGCAAGTATATTAGTTTCTTTAAAAGGTTCAAAGCTAGAGGAAAGAGGAGTTTTTTGATCAATTATTCAATAGCTGAGCTAGGAGAAATAGCAGATGCTGAGCACCATAAAATGCACAATTCCAAATCTAAAAATGTGAATTCTAAGTTAGGCTATTAGACACAAGCTATAGATAGGAACTCTCGGTCTGGGGCAAGTGACGCTCTGTATTCTTGGTGCTTGGGAGGCAACAGTGGGATGGCTTCTAGTGCCCTGGACCCACTGGTGGACCTCCTGATGGCACCTGGTATTTTTGGCCACTGTGTGACAGTGTTGGACTGGATGGGCCTGGCTTCTCTTATGTTCTTATGACAGCCTTACAAGCTTTGAGTTTTTGTTTCAGTGGTGTGTGCATGTGATTGAAACTGTAAGCCTCTAAATACTACATCCATGTCTCACCCATGCTCTGTACCAGTAATCCTGTGTTCCTAGCAAATTACAAGGAACAGTTCCATGCTGTGTGTGGATTCAAATTGCTCTGTGTTTTATCTGTTAATGGACTTTTGTTTATTTAAACATTTTTATGCTGCCTTTCCACCAACTTAGGATCCCCAAAGTGGCAAATAGTGGAAACCATTAAAACAAGCCTGCAACCTACTCCAGTCTGGGTGAAGCATTCTGTACCAGCTGTAGCTTCTGAACACTGTTCGAGGGCAGCTTCATCTAGAGCACATTGCTGTAGTCTAGCAGTAGTCTAACAAAATACACTGCTCAGACTTTAAAGCCAAATTATCAACATCTGCCTTCCTCATCCATAGGCTAGTTCTACATCTGGCATTCACTCCACATTTTCTCAACACTGAAGAAAAGGTGCAGCTCAAAACCACATTGAAATATCCTGGGTTAATGCCATACTGACAGCAAAGTCACCCCTGAATGGCCATAAAACAGCCATAAATCTCTGCAGAAGGTACCCTAAAATCCGATGGTCAAAGAAAGTGAAAGTGGCATTTAGTGGAGAGGAGAATTTCTGATCCAACATGGGTTTGCTAAAATTATGTATTTATTAATTTTATACCCCATCCTCCCTGCCAGAGCAGGCTCAGGGCGGCTTACATATATGCAGTAGCTGAAAACAACAATATAAATGAAGGCATTAAAATCTTAAAAACAACATAAGATGCTAGTGAACAATTTAAGTGGTGATGACAAAGGCAGAGTAGCATCAACATACTAGTAAATGCAGCTGGTGTTTGATTTTTTCCCTTTATTTTAATACAAAAAAAAGAAAGTAATATCGATTCCACATAAGCCATTGAAGGGTTCATACAGATCTTACTAAAATTAAGGACAGAAGAATGGTAAATATAATTTAAGAATATATCATTTAGCTATACAATGTATATCAACATATATTAAAAATAACAGTGATACAATTTCTTTGGTATTTCCTTCTGATTCTTGGAAAGATAAGTTAGAATTGGTGACCAAATTTTCTTAAACTGAAAGAGGGTTCTAGTTGATGTTGTCTGATTCAAATTAAAAGTAAGTCTAGCTAGATCATAATGATTCCAAAATCATGTACACCACATCTGTAGAGTTGGGGAAGTGGAGATTTTCCAACAAGAAGCTATGGAGAGTTTGGCAGCTGATAATAGAGAATTGCAATAACAGTAATTATCCATTGTGGTTGGGTGTTTGATTTTAAAGTCAGTGGAACTCAGGCTATCAGTAGTAGTATTGGGCCCAGGGCCTGGATGTATTGGGTGCAGCTCCTTAATTAAAGACCTGGTGGAAGAGCTCCATCTTGCAGGTGCTGCGAAACTGTAAAAGGTCCTTTAGGACCCTGAGGTCTGCAGGAGTTCATTCCACCAGCCCAGAGCTGCTAGTAAAAAGGCCCTTGCCCTAGTTGAGGGAAATAATGGAGGGGAAAGCCAATGCAGAATCACCCATAATACCAGGTAAAAAGGTAAAGGTAAAGGTTCCCTTGCTCGAAAGCCAGTCGAATCCGACTCTAGAGTTGCAGTGCTCATCTCCGTTTCAAAGCCGAAGAGCCAGCGCTGTCCGAAGACATTTCCGTGGTCATGTGGCCGGCATGACTAAACACCAAGGTGCACGGAACGCTGTTACCTTCCCACCGAAGTGGTACCTATTTATCTACTTGCAATTTCTAGCTTTCGAACTGCTAGGTTGGCAGGAGCTGGAACTAGAGACAGGAGCTCACCCTGTCATGCGGCACCTGGGTCTCGAACTGCTGAACTACTGACCTTCCACAGCCTGCAGTTCAGCGTCTTAACCACTTGAGCCACCGCAGCCCCCTAATACCAGGTAATGGTGTGCAAAAAAAAAAAATCAGTCCAATTCAGTTTGGCCGAATCAGGCTGAATCTGTTTTGCCCCTCCGAATGCTACTTTTGTCAATGAAAACAGATTTGGGAGCCATTGAAGGGAAGGGAAGGTGCTTTAAAGTGCCTCCCCTCCAGCAGCCAGCTTGCTCAGGCTCCCCGCAGCAGTGGGAAGCCCGAGCAAGCCAAGGGAAGGGAAGGTGCGCTAAAGCACCTCCCCTCCCTTCAGGAGCCAGCTTGCTCGAGCTCCCTGCAGCCACGGGAAGCCGAGCAAGCTAAGGGAAGGGAAAGTAGCCTTCCAAGCCTTTCCTGCCTGCCTGCCAAGGCGGGCAGCCAGGAGAGGCCCCGGAGAGGTGTGGGGAGGCATTTAAATTCCTCCCAGTGCATTCCCCCAGTCATCTGCTGAACCAGGTGACCTGGGGAAGGCTTCCAAAGCCCCCTGCCCTTCCCTCACCGCCCGCCAAGGCAGGTGAGCCAGGAAAGGCATGTGAGGGCACAGGGAAGCATTTAAATGTCTCCCCAAACTTTCCCTTGCTGTCAGGGGCCACTTTTTGGCCATGCTGCCAAATTTTGGTGGTGGCTTTCGGAGGTGGGCTGCATCAGATTAGAGAATCTGATTCAGCCCGTGGCTGCCCAAAAGGGGATCAAATGGGCCACTTTCAGGGGTGCATTTGGTTCGGATGAATCGAATGCATATCCCTCATACTAGGACTCAGGTGAATCAAGTGAACAGGCCAAGAGGCCATCATAAAGTAGCAAAACAATTTCCAACTTCATCCCCCCCACACACAAAGTGTAGTTCCCAGACTGTTCAAAAACATACATGTTTCCATGCAAAATATTTTTGCACAAAATTTAGAACAGTCGATAAAAAACAAAAGGTTTTTTAAAAAATGTTTGAAGATTCTGTTTACAATTTGCAAGCAATTTATGATTCAATCAGAATCAATATTTCCTGCAAAAGGGATATATCCTTATTCAAGATGTACATGATATGCCCACGATAAACTGGTTTCTGTAACTTAGAATAAAGAAACCCTTGAAATTAAATTTTCAAAAGGACAATGGCATATAATGCATATATAGCCCAAGAAATAGCCATGAAATTGATGTACTATCTAATGATCTTTTCTATCTCCAACTTTTATGATCTATGACAAAGATTTTTATTGTTTCAAAATACTAAGAAAATCATTATTTCAGAAAGAAAATGCTTTTTTCTCCGTATATTAGTCTTAAATTGACATTGTAGTATGACGTTCAAAATTTGATGGCTTTAGAATGATCTGAAATAATTCATTAAAAATGTCTGCATTTCCAAAAATACATTACAAGTTAAAAGAGAAAAATCAGCCATCTGGGAATTGTTTTCTTTTAAGTTTCTTGGTTTTGACAGGTCTTTCAATATCTGGGAACCTTTTTTGCAGTTTCTCTATATCACACAAACTGTTGTCATCTGTTGTAAGAAGAGTTTGCTGGACCATTCTTTGATCTCTCACACCAATACAAAAATAGACTGACACTGGCATTGTTGGCTAGAATGTGGTGGACTTAGCTTTGTCTTATGTGAGAATCAAAATAAGGAATAATTTAAGAGTAATCAAGACAGGAAAATGAAGTTTATTTATTTAAAATATTTTTATACTTCATGTCCACTCAAATAGGGTCACTGAGGCAGCAAACATAAACCATTTCAACATAAGGACATTAGACACATTAAAACAGCATTTAAAATAGAGTATGCATAAAATATTTAAACAATTGGGGGAAAACATAAACACACATAACACAACCAGGGAAGAGGGCCAATAACAGTTACTGAGGGTAATACTAACCCTGCCACCCCCCCCATTCACAAGCTGGTGAAAGACAGTGGCTGAGTTCAGACTGGCAATTTTCCCCGGTAGGGACCCGGGCCAACGCCGATTCAATCCCGGAGTAAATGGGATGTTCACACAGGCACATCTGCCTGGCGTCCCCCACCTGTAGCCAACCCGTGCTGTTGCGCTTCACTGCCGGATTAAAAAGATACATCATAAAAGTGGTAGCAAATCTGAAAGCCCGCATGTGTCATGCATTTCTCTGCTTCCAGGGAGTCTGAATGCGCAGCCGGAAAGCCGGGAGCAACCCGCGTTGGGCACGAGGCAGCAGCGGCGTGATTGGCTGTGCTCCGCTCCACTGCCCAATGCGGTGCCGGTGTTGCAGGGCAAAAAAAAAAATCGGCAAAATGCGCACATACACCCATACACCCACAGCCGAATTAATGGGGAAACGGCAAATATAGCATGCCTCCAGCGCAGCAGTCTGAACGCTCCCGTGCGTCTCCATCCCGTATCTTCCAGCAGCGGCCCCCACTGTGTGAACAGGAAAACCCGGTATAGTTTATTCCGGGGTTTTTTTGCTACGACTGGCTACCGGAGCAAACTGCCAGTCTGTACTCAGCCAATGATAGAGGGAGACAAATGAACCCTCCCGGTAGGAGGGAGAATTCCAAACTTTTGATGCCACAACCAAGAAGGCTCTTGTCTACCTCAGGATACCTCCTTCTAGCCTCAGAGGTGGCGGCACCCAAAGCAGGGCTTCCAAAGATGACTGGAGTGGATAACTAGGTTCATATGGGAGAAGGCAGGCCTTCAAGTACACTTCCCCCAAGTCATATATGCTAAGGTCAATGCCAGTACCTTGAATCAAGCCTGGAATCAAATTGTGAGTCAGCACAGATCGAACAAGAGCAGAGCAATATGGTCCCTATGACACACTCTAGTCAACATTCTGATTACAGCAGTCTTTAGCTTCCAGACAGTCTTCAAGGGCAGGCACAATCCACAAGTAGAGTACATTACAATAATCTATATAATGTATATGTTAACATGGAACATGGGAGTGTCCAGATCACATTATGGTATTGGAAGATATGGGAGACTTATGTAATGTATCTGAAGCAGAAGATATTCCTGGGTCAAATCTTCAACATACCAGTAGCACCTCAGTTTTGCTGGGGATAAGTTTCAGTTCATTAGCCCCCATTCATCCCCAAACTGCCTCCAGGCACCTGGTTCCTTCAATTAACAACAGGTTGTATACCATCCTCAGTTTTCAGGAGTTAGCTAGTGGGGGGGAGGTTGGCCTACAGAAGTAAAAGAGGGCCAAAACGAATGGCATAAGAACAACAATAGCCCACAAAAATTTCTCTTCACCTTTCATGTGACAGAAATGTGTTTGCCATCACCTTTAATCTTATATATGAAATTACATGCCACTCGTTAGATGGTATTCACATTACTAGCATTTTGATTTTTATTATTACTTTAGAGTGAAAGAGGGGTTTTTTGCTGATTAAATTAAAAGGACATGCCATTGTGGAAGTTTTTTTAAAGTTAAAAAGCAACAAAAAGATATTGTAGTGTAAAGATTACAAAGAAATCTTCCACAATGGCATGTCCTTTTAATTTAATCAGCAAAAAAATAATCTGCTCACCATCCACAGATAAATGGCAGTTGATGACATATCTTTGAATGGCTTATGTATACGGATGATTTTGATACATGTATTCACTGCCTTCATATATGAATGAGGCCTCTGCTCCTTTTACTACACAGGAACACTGTCTTTCTTGTTGCCTTAGGACTCTGTTGTCCTGGACACTCACCCCAAAGTTGCTCCTAAGTGTCTCCTGATGGTACAGTCTTATGCTGTCTGTTGGTACCTGTCGTTAAGCTGCTGGTGTTGGCAATGACATATTTGTTATTGTTGCTGATGCTGCTTACTTTGGGTATGATCCATCCACATGGTTTGCACATACAGATTTGTTTGTTTAGAAAATGTGTGTCACTTCTCCAGATATTGTTATTATTATCATCATTATCATTGTTATTTAGATTTCTGAATTGCCCAACCCCGCAAGCGGGCTCTGAGCGATTTACAGCATTAAAACAGATAAAATACAATCAACATGATTAAATTATTACAATGCACTAATAAAACAACCAAACCAAATGGTGATCAACCTTTATTTTTCTGGCTGGGGTGCTCGCTATGTGAGGTGGCTCATATAGTAGAAACAATACAATAATAAAATCATAACTACAACAATATAAGAATTATCAGTATTAAATCAAACCATGAAAAAAAGTTGTGGGCATATATCAGCTTAAAATACCTTTCCACAGCCTAAAATGATATCCATAAAACAGGTCTTAGGTATAATTAGATCATAAAAACAGCCTTAACAGATGTTAAGGTTTAACCCTTCAGTTAAAAGCCTGAGAAAAAAAGAAACGTTGGCCTGATACCTAACTGGTAACAAGGTAGATGCCACACAATCCTTAAAGTGAAGGGGTGTTCTAAAGGCAAGTTCCATCACCAAAAAGTCCTGTCTCTGGTTGCTGCTGATCTCACCTTTGCAGATGGACACATGGATAGTAGGGCTTGGGATAGAATCTTAGGATGTGATCACACACATGAAATAATTCACTTTCAAAGCACTTTACAACTGGATTTTACCAGTTCACACAGTAAAATCCAGTTGTAAAGTACATTGAAAGTGGATTATTTAGTGAGTGTGATCGCAGCCTTAATTGGTAGGCTGAACAATAAGGGAGAAGACAGCCCTTCATGTGTGATATATGAGTGTATTCATCATGACAGACTATCATGGAGAAGAAATCACCTGTGTGCACTCACATACCTGCATCCAGTCCATCTCCTATGTTCAGTAAAACAGCATAAGGTCAGTGCTCATGTTCCTTTACTGAGGTGAGAGAGGAACCTGGGGAGTAGAAAGAAGAAATAAGTTCATGTTTCTATTTCCTTATGATGGGATGACAGATTGAATGTACATCAAGGGGAAATAACGTAGATTTATTATGCCATCTGTACATAGGTGCCATGCTTCTGATGTACTGGATTGAGCCCCTCATGTACTTCATATTTGATTATATATTTCCTTTCATCTATTTTTTTGTGCCTGAGGATTAATATAGGTTTTATAAAGCACTGTATATTGTACCACAGCTGTAACTGTAACATTCTAATTCTATGTATTACATGGAATATGTTCCAACCAGAAAAATCCCACAGGAGGTTACAGCACATTTCTTCAGTGGGTTGAGCATGACTTCTTGAATTTGAAAGGCCACTGACAAAAGCATTAATTAGTGAAATAACTGATTCTGTCTATTATCTTGTTTGTATGTTCACTTAATTGAAGATTCATTCCTCTCTCTCTTTTTTTAAAAAAAGCAATTCATTTTTGACAGCTTGAAAAATTTGGATAAGAGGCCTAATGTCATCACAGGGAGCCGGCTAAACAAAGAAATCAGCAAACAGAGACAACAGGTTTCTCCTAAAGTTAATCTTAAAAAGGATTCTGTGATTGGGTGAAATGCTTTCTGTTCTTTCCCAGAAAGGCTCACTATGCAAATTATGTACATCTGGATGCACCCAAAGTTCTCATGCAAACAAGATTAGCATTGTGATTATGAAATTCTATGATTTTCTTCAAGTTATTATACTTCTTAGCCTTCAGAATTTTATATCAACTAATTGGTCCTTTGTATAAAAATGTACACCATAGTTGGATGTAAGTTATATTAATATCTAAGATCTAATTTTTTTGCATTAGCCCAATAGACTTTTTGACTTTTAAAAACAGGCCTTCAAACTGTGGTCTTTGAAACTTGTTGGTTCCAAGCAGAATCCCATATGACATAGGTAAGTTACAGTTGGGGATGGCACAAGTCAAAATACCCTTGGGTTCCTGGAACTAGTTTCATGGTTCTATGTATCTTCTGAACTTGTTTTTTTTTTCCCTTGGAGAAAATATGAGGGTTGTATTTTCCTGTATGTGTGCAGCCACCCTTAAACATGCTAGCTAGTATAATACAGGATTTTAATTAGCAATGAATATTTCCTCAGACATTCAGTTAAATTTAATTCCATTGACTCAGGGCACCAGTTACTGGCAACATATGTCCTCAAGAAAGGTTTAAACTAACTATACTCTTATTAAATTGAAATGCAGAAGTACTGCTTATTACCGACCTGAATATTCTATCACATTACCCTCAGTTTTGAGACTGTACTTACAATATAATGCATGTCTACTGCCCTATTTGAAATGAACTCTGCGGGATGGCTGGGGTCAACCTATCATTACAAGTTCAGAGAAGATAAAATGCTCTTGGTTTAACAAAGGCTGCTGTTTGGCAAACAGATTGCCCTTGAGATTTTCTTTTCAGTGTCTTTACAGTTTGTATGAAGGTACCAGGGTTTATTAGGCATGCTTGCTCTCTTTCTTTCCCCCCATGCGGGAGGAAAAATGAGAAGGGAATGAAGCAGAAAGAAAACCTTGATCATGCACATCCTCAATTAAATATGAGGCAAGGTAGCCTCTTTTAATTAAATCAACAGATTTTAAAATTGTCTGTGATTTTTCATCATTCTTGTGTTCAGATAAACCGTTTGTTCCACTTTCTGAACTGTGCAATTGCATTTGGGGAAAAATATTTTTCAGAATTATCTCTTCTGCATGGTGTCCTGTCAAAAGGATTTGTAGCAAAAGTGTTCATCTGTAATTTGCCCTTTGTGCATCAATTAAAGCCAATCAATCAAAATTTATTTGAAAATTAAGAGCTACAAACTTTCAAAAACATAATTCTATGAAGTGTAACAGTTTGGAAATAATAATTTGGTATGTATAACACTTTGGGTATACTTAAGTTTGGCTTAGTATCATCTGCATTACTAATATAATTCGAATTATTTTTGCTTACATAAATTCAAATGTTGCATTGAAGGAAAATTTTTTAAAGGCATGTTAATTTATTAAAGTCATCTTCAGTCTCTTCATCCATTTTAGTAATGAACAACATAGTAAGTATTCATGAACCTCTGATTCTTCTTCCTTTCTCCCCAAAACATCCCAGCCACCACAAAAAATATATATGTAGTGGGCACTGGATCAAAACAGAATACGCATGAAAAAGAATACTCAATAAACTTTAAATTAAAAAAAAAAGAATTCTCTTCTCTTGAACCCAACAATTAGTTACCCTATACAGGCATGTATTTAGTATTCCACTGGGCCCAGATGAGCACTGTGATGTGGTTCAGTCTCTTCATCAACTGAGATGTGCTCTCATGTCCATTTGGCCATACATGGTAAGCTGTTCCCATACATTGATGATTGGATGCTATTTATTGAATTTATTAATATGAACATCTCCATCCAAAGAATGGCATCAGTATCACACAAATGCTGGACTTTGTGTTCTTGCAATATTCAGTGTCATCTGTCTTTCAGGTCTCTGTGCCAGAGCCAACTGGGCAGGCCATACTGATAAGAACATAAGAATATAAGAGAAGCAAGTGTTGGATCAGGCCAATGGCCCATCCAGTCCAACACTCTGTGTCACACAGTGTAAAAAATACCAGGTGCCATCAGGAGGTCCAACAGTGGGGCCAGGACACTAAACACTCTCCCACTGTTGCCCCCCCCCCAAGCACCAAGAATACAGAGCATCACTTGCCCCAGAGTTCCTATCTATACCTTTTAGTAAATAGCCACTGATGGATCTCTGCTCCATATGTTTATCTAATTCCCTCTTGAAGCTGTCCATGCTTGTAGCCACCACCACCTCCTGTTGCAGTGAATTCCATGTGTCAATCACTCTTTGGGTGAAAAAGTACTTCCTTTTATCTGTTCTAACCCAACTCCTCAGTAATTCCATTGATTGCCCACGAGTTCTTGTATTGTGAGAAAGGCAGAAAAGTACTTCTTTCTCTACCTGCTCTATCCCATGCATAATCTTATAAATCTCGATCATGTCACCCCTCAGCCGTCGTTTCTCCAAGCTAAAAAGCCCCAAGCATTTTAACCTTTCTTCATAGGGAAAGTGTTCCAACCCTTTTATCATTCTAGTTGCCCTCTTCTACACTTTTTCCAAAGCTATAATATCCTTTTTGAGGTGTGGTGACCAGAACTGTACACAGTATTCCAAATGAGGTTGCATCATTGATTTATACAGAGGCTATGTGATACAAGCTGCTTTGTTTTCAATTCCCTTCCTAATAATCCCCAGCATAGCGTTGGGCCTTTTTTATTGCAATCACACACTGTTTCAACATTTTCATTGAGTTATCTACTACAGCTCCAAGATCTCTCTTTTGGTCAGTCTCTGCCAGTCTGGACTCCATCAATGTTTATTTATCGTTAGGATTTTTGGCTCCAATGTGCATCACTTTACACTTGGCCACAATGAACCCCATTTTCATGTTGACGACCACTCGCCCATCCTCAACAGATCCCTTTGGAGTGTCTCACATCCTCCCTGGTTCTCATGACCCTGAACAACTTTGTCTCATCTGCAAATTTAGCCACTCCACTGCTTACTCCCAAATCATTGATGAACAAGTTAAAAAGCATCGGTCCAAGTACTGATCCTTGTGGTACCCCATTGCTTACCATCTTCCACTGAGAAAATTGCCCATTTATACTCACTCTCTGTTTCCTATAAATTAGTCAGTTTTTGATCCACAAAAGGACTTGTCCTTTTATCCTGTGACTATTGAGCTTACTTAGGAGCCTTTAATGAGGAACTTTATCAAAAGCTTTCTGGAAGTTAAGGTAAACAACATCTATTGGGTCCCCCTTGTCCACATATTTGTTCACTCCCTCAAAGAACACTAATAGGTTAGTGAGACAAGCTCTTCCCTTACAGAACCCATGCTGAGTCTGCCTCAATAGTTTTTGTCCATCAATGTGCCTACTAATTCTTTCCTTAATAACAGTTTCCACCAACTTACCTGGAATCGACACCAGACTGACTGGCATGTAATTTCCCGGATCTCCTCTGGAACCCTTTTTAAAGATGGGAGTGACATTAGCTACCTTCCAGTCCTCAGGAATGGAGGCAGATTTTAATGAAAGATTACAAATTTTTGTCAGGAGATCCACAAGTTCACATTTGAGTTCTTTCAGGACTCTTGGATGAATGCCATCTGGGCCTGGTGATTTATCAGTTTTTAAGTTGTCTATCAGTCATAGGACCTCCTCTCTTGCCACCTCAATCTGACTCAGGTCTAGCGTTCCCTCTAAACTGAGTTACTGTGAGCTAGCTCACAGTTTTTTAGCCTCTGGGTCACATATTTTTGTCTTAGCTCAGGAAGGATGGCTCCAGAGCAAATGTAATTTATGCAGTAGCCAAATTGCTTGCTCATAACTTTAATGCCAGTAGCTCACAAATTTTTGCTCACAAGACTCCACAGCTTAGAGAGAGCATTGCTTAAGTCTTTCAACATCCCTCTTGAAATCAGCGGTTCTGGAGTGGGCAAGCACTTCTCATCTTCCACAGTGAAGACAGAGTCAAAAAATGCATTCAGCTTCTCTGACATTTCCCTATCATCCTTCACTACTCCTTTTACCCATTGGTCATCCAAGGACCTCACTACCTCCCTGGCTGGTTTCCTGCTTCTAATGTATTTGAAGAAAGTTTTATTGTTGATCCTTATGTTTTTTGCTATATGCTCCTCATATTCCCTTTTTGCCTGCCTGATCACAGACTTGCATTTTATTTGCCACAGCTTGTGTTCCCTTTCCTCAACCTTGCTGATACTACTGTTCCATCACTTAAAGAAATCCTTCTTGCCTTTTACAGTGTCTAGTACTTCGTTAACCATGCAGGGTTTTTTCTATACCTCTTTGTGCCTTTCCTAACCTGCGGTATATTTTTTTTTAGTTTCTAGGATTGTCATTTTAAATACTCTCCAAGCTTCCCCAATGGGTCTGACCCTTTCTACTTTTCCTTTCAGTTTCCTCCTCACATGTTCCTTCATATCAGAGAAGTTACCCCTTTAAAGTGGAAAGTGGTTGTGTCGGTCTTTTTGGGCAACTCCCTATTTATACAAATGTTGAACTCAATAACATTATGGTCACTGTTCCCAAGTGGTGCAGTCACTTTTACATATCTTGAACACATATTGACCCAATCAATGTGTGGCTAGTTAAAATCAGCAATTACAACACAGTTTTTTGTCTAGCTTCTATCTTTAATTCATTCATCATTTTATAATCCTCCTCTTTCTTTTGAGCTGGTGGGCAATAACAGACTCCCAGTGTTAAGCTTCCTTTTGGGCCCACTATTTCAACCCATAGCATTTCCAGAAGCAAATCCATTTCTTTTACCCTTTCAGTCTTACTGGACTGTATATCCTTTCTGACATACAGAACCACCCTGCCTCCAACCCTTCCCCCCATCCTTCCAATATAATTTATAACCAGGAATCACCATATCCTACTGATTTTCCTCATCCCACCAAGTTTCTGAAATACCCACAATGTCTATTTCCCCTCCCCCCCAAAACCAAGCATTCCAACTCCCCGATTTTACCTCAGACACTTCTAGGATTTGTATATAAATATCTATAATTTCCCATGCATGTTCAGCCTGCAACTTTCCTCTTGCTGCCTCGAGACCTTGCCAGGCAGTCCATATTGTTAGCCATAGTCTTGGTAGAGAATTCTAATCCATTTCCATGTAGAAAAGTAACAGTTACCCCTTCATCTCTTTGAGATGAGCCATCCTGAACCAGAGACTTTTCATCTCCTGTTGGCTTTCCAACAATATTCAGTTTAAAAACTGCTCTGCCAGCTTTTTGATTTTAAGTGCCAGCAGCCTGGTTCCTTCTCAGGACAAGTGGAGACCATCTCTTTTGTACAGCTCCCTCTTGTTCCAAAAAGCATCCCAGTGCCTTACAAGCTTGAACCCTTCCCCCCTACACCATCGTCTCATCCACACATTCAGATTCCTGATCTGTGCCTGTCTTTCCAGCCCTGCGTGTGGAACAGGTAGCACTTCTGAGAAGGCTACCTTGGAGGTCTTGGCCTTGAGTTTCCTGCCTAGCAATCTAAATTTTTCCTCCAGGACCTCACGACTGCATTTCCCCACATCATTGGTGCCAACATTTACCATGACCACTGGCTCCTCCCCAGCACTATCTACCAGCCTATCTAGAACACGCATAATGTCCACTACCTTCGCACCAGGCAGGCAATTCACCATACAGTCAGTACATGGGTTCGCCACTCAGCTGTCTTCCTGCCTAAGGATCGAATCACCAACTACCAAGAGCCCCCCTCCTTCCCTGCCATGGATGGTTCCTTGGTGCAAAAGGATACCCGTTCACCAGCTGAAGAAGAGTTCCCTCCTGAGGGCACATTCCCTTTATCTACAGCACAGTGCCCTGTTTCCTCTTGACCCTCATGCTCCCTGACGGCAGCGGGGCTGCCATTTTCAGAGTGGGACATATCTAACAAGTCCCTGAGAGTCTTCTCCATGTGCCTAACTGACTGTCTCTGCTTCTCCAGGTCAGCCACCTTGGCCTCAAGGGAGCAAACTTGTTCCCTGAGAACCAGGAGCTCCTTGCACCAAGCACACACCCAAGACTTCTTTCCAGTGGGCAGATAGTCATACATGTGACACTCCATGCAAAACACTGGATAGCCCCCAACCCCCTGCTGGCATTCTGGCTTCAAATTTTTTAAAAAACATTATTATAAATATAATCCCCCTTTAAAAACCCTTTGTATTTATGTGGTTCTCCTTGTAGAAGTCTACTTACCTTACTGGGAACACAAGGAGACTAGGGCCTGGCTTTCTGGCTCTTCTTGGGCTTCTTACAGAGTCCCTAGGCTAAGAGCCATAGGCTCTTGCCTCTGGGGAGGTGCTGCCTTAAATAGAAGCCTCACCCAGCAGAGGGCGGGGCCAGCAGCTATTCAAATTCACCCAGGCAATTCAATTACAGTCGAACAATAACCCTTTCTCACCCTATCTCAAGCAGCCAGGACTCTGCAACAACTCAAAATTCACCCACAGACTCCCAAATACAGTCCTTCCATACAGTACCCTCAGCTAAATCACCTCAGCTGAAAGCAAATAAAAAACACTTACCCCTCTATCAGCACTGTCTCCTGCTCCTTCTCAGAGCTCAGCTGATCAGTTATATTAACAATGAATGAATGAATTTATTGTTACAGCACATAGCCAGCAGTATAAAACCATACCTACGAATATTTGCCATATAAATAAATTACAATGTCAAGGATGGAAAATCTATTAAGATAAAAACAAGGTTAATAAAAGATAAAATTGTACAAACATTTTGATCGGTAAAACCAAGGTACAGTATAGTTTTGGACAGAATTAGATCTTAAAAAGGGTAAAATAGCGATAATAAAAGATCAATAAAATTAGAATCGGACAATCCTAGCCCAAATGGCTACCTGGACGCTGATGAGCTTTTACAACCAAAAGACAAAATTTCGCTATCTGATGCAGCGCTGTATAGTCAAAATTAGAAAACAATTTCTCTATCAGTTATATTAACAAGAGTCCCAAAATGCAATCTGTTTTTCTTGTGAAATATCAATGCCTTAAGTACATAGACAGAAGAATTTCACTGAGGAGCTGAGCATAATCTTCAAAGAGATTATTTCCTTGAAAAGGAAGGGCATCTGACAATTCAGAGGCAGCTATTGGCTGTTATTCTGTACATATTGATTTGCCATGGATGTATCTTACTTCTAGCTTGCTCAGGGATAATTTGCTTTTACTCCTCAAATGAGAGGTTATACAGATTATTTACAGTACAGTACAGTTCCTAAAAACACTCTCCTGGAGGTAAGACCATTGAACAGATCTGACTATGATTCTGAGTATACCTGCTTAGTAAAGGTAAAGGTAAAGGTTCCCTTGCTCGAAAGCCAGTCGAATCCGACTCTAGGGTTGCGGTGCTCATCTCCGTTTCAAAGCCAAAGAGACAGCGCTGTCCGAAGACGTTTCCGTGGTCATGTGGCCAGCATGACTAAACACCAAGGTGCACGGAACGCTGTTACCTTCCCACTGAAGTGGTACCTATTTATCTACTTGCAATTTCTTGCTTTCGAACTGCTAGGTTGGCAGGAGCTGGAACTAGAGACAGGCGCTCACCCCGTCATGCGGCACCCGGGTCTTGAACTGCTGAACTACTGACCTTCCACAGCCTGCAGTTCAGCGTCTTAACCACTTGAGCCTAAGAGAAGCCAATGTTGGATCAGGCCAATGGCCCATCCAGTCCAACACTCTGTCACACAGTGGCCAAAAATACCAGGTATCATCAGGAGGTCCACCAGTGGAGCCAGGACACTGTTTGAGAGTTGTCTTTGAGCCTCATGGTGTAGTCTGATCTATTCATGATGACAACGGCTCCACCTTTGTCTGCTTCTTTAATTATAATATCCAGATTTTTCCTGAGACTATCTATGGTCTTCCTTTCTGCATGGTTGACATTCTGCTGTACCTGATGTTGTTTGTTGATCACATCGGTTTAGAACCTATGGTGAAAGCATTCTATGTAGAGATCCAGCGTGGCATTGTGACCATTAGGAGGGGTCCATGTGGAATGTCTTTTCTTGTAGCATTGTTTTGATGGTATGTGGTGGTAAGTGTCTTTTTCATTGTTGGGTAGAAGGGATGGTAACTGTTCTCCAGTGGAATGTGTGATGGTATATTATGAAGATGCTGCCTGTTCTTTCTTGTTCTGTTCTTGTGTACGTTGAAAGTATTACTTCAGGCATAGATGGCAAGAAAAGGCTTCCAGGTCACAGAACTGAATCATATGTGTGGATTTGGTGGAGCAGAATGAAAGTCCACATGAAAGAACTGAGGGGCTTAGATGACAACTTAAACCTTGGAGATGAAAAGGGGTTCTTTTCAGTAGTCAATCAGATGAACATATTCAACTCACTGTCAAACTCTGACAGAGAAACAGATGCCAATACTAATGGTTACTGTTCATAGACTTTGATTTTAAATCCCCTAACTTGCATCTTTAATAGCTGTCTATTTCTTTTTAGCATTGATAACTTCAGAATTTTCCAGAGATTTTCTCAGTAGGTGTTAATTGTTCTGAGGGTAATCCACTAACACCAGAGATAAGATTTTACTATAATTTTGGTAAGTACTTGAGTCTTCATAAAAGAAAGGGATTCAATAGTTTGGAAATGTTTGTTTAGAAGAAAACACTTTGCAGTCAGAGTCTGGAATTTTCTATCATCCTAAACTTTGTGTCCATTTGCAAACTTTGTTACTTCAAATATTTTACTGTACACTAAAGTATGAAAATTTACCTAGCATGATTTCTAGTGTTAATAGTTAGGGCCTTTTTCTTCACAGGCTCTCCTTTTCCTGTGAATATTACTGCCCTCTGCTTCCATATTTGAGGATGGAGTCTGGGGAGGGCAGGGTTTGGGGAGAAGTGTGATCTTAGCAAGATATAATGCCATGGAGTCCATCGTCCAAAGCAGCCATTTCCTCCAGGTGAACTGTTATCTCTTATAGAAATTAGTTGTAACTCAGAGAGATTTCCAGGCCCCACCTGTGAGAGAAACCATGTGATGTTCAAAACAGAATGCAACTATTCACCAAAGATTATATTTTTTGTTCATCAACCCATTCTCTCTGGTATATGTTGTATGGAAACATGTTTCAGTTGAGAGAGAGGCAGATTGTGGGCTACAACCCAGTGGTGGGCAACGAGTGGCTCTAAGAACTTGGTGTGGATACAGTTAACCTGCAGCAGCCATTCAGAAGCCATGTGCCTGCATGGTACTACAGTATTAGCTCTGTTTTCTCTCCTTACACCTCTTGATGCCCTTCAGCAATTTAGGAGGACATTGTTGTAAGTTACATATAGCACAACTACCATTGCTTTGAGCAGGGCTCTTTTTGTAGAAAAAACCCAGCAGGAACTCATTAGCATAATAGGCCACACCCAACAGCAGAAACTCATTAGCATGTTAGGCCACACCCCTGATAGCACAGCTCATTAGCATATTGGGCCAATGTTCTCTCTGGGCTGCACAAGGCAAAAGGAATTTTTAAAAGGACTTTGATCTGAATGTGTCCCCTCCCCAATCTTGTTCAAGCAGATCGGCTTACCATTTTAAAACAGACACCCTGTGAGGTAGGTGGGGCTGAGAGAGCTCTTTCAAGGACTGCTCTTGAGAGAACAGCTCTGAAAGAACTTGTGATTGACCCAAGGTCACACCAGCAGCTGCAAGTAGAGGAATGAGGAATCAAACCTAGTTCTCCCAGATTAGAGTCCATGCTCCTAACCACTACACTAAACAGTAACTCAAAACCTTTAGAAGTAAGTATAAAACATAGGACACCCTCTCCACCACATCAGAGCCTTTAAGCAGATCATTTCCAAAACAGTCCTTCAAAGCCTAATTACATGAACTAAGCAGCAAGCAAGATACATTGTTTTGAAAAGTATTTCCCTAATAAATACTCAGAGATCCTGTGGTATCCCAGCAGTGACATTCACAAACAACGGACAACCCAGAAGACTAAAGATGAATCAGAGGGGGAGAGGGGGGAGAGAATGAGAAGGCACTTATGTAAACCAAAAACACTGGGACACACTTCAGCTATAAAATTTGGTCTTAAAGGTGCCACTGGACTGTTTTGGATTGCTAGCTATGGGGGGGGGGGGATGACGACGCGCAGATCAAGAAAGAGAGAGAGAAAGCGAAAGAAAGAAAGAAAATATCACCTTGATTATCACAAGCCCTAATAGACTGTGTCATCAGAAATATTCCAGGCTCATTTGTTTTATCAGACTTTTAATAGTAATTCATCTGAGAATGAATTTATTTAATTTTTTTTCATTTTGAATAACAATGCACTTCTTGATCCGGGAATTAAAAAAGCTAAACCAGCATTTTCAAAATTGGTAATAATATTCAGTGCCTAGTCTTATGCACTTGATGCCAGAGCTTCAGTAGTATTTAATGAAGAAGAAGAAAAGGAATTGGATTTTTACCCTGCCCTTCACTTGGAGTCTCACAGCAGCTTACAATCTCCTTTCCCTTCCCCTCTCCACAACAGACACCCTGTGAGGTAGGTAGGGCTGAGAAAGCTCTGAGAGAATTGCTCTTGAGAGAACAGCTCTGAGAGAACTGTGACTGACCCAAGGCCAACCAGCTGGCTGCATTTGGAGGAGTGGGGAATCAAATCTGGTTCTTCAAATTAGACTCCAGCACTCTTAACTGCTACACCAAAGTGAACTATACTTCCCATCACATTAGAGTCACAGCTCCTGAAAGAGGATTCTGGTATCTTAATGGAATTGCTCAGTGTAGTGGTCCTGAAATGAGTCTATCCAAAGTGGAGAACATTGACGGACTTGTCCTCCATGAATCTATCTAATTTCCCATTGAAGCCATTTAAGCTAATGAGCTCTCTAAAACCCATGGTGGAGAATATTTTATATTTTATAAGCCCTCTATACATGATCCTCCCACATGTTGACTGAACATGCAAGAGAGCATAAGCAGGCATTAGTGTCTTGGCCCATTTCCTGCCTCTGCACGATTGCTGCCTCATGAGCATGGCATGTACACACAGAGGAAATATTCATATATATGCTCCTCCCTGCAATCAGGAATGTTAAGAAAGCAGAATCCAAGTAGCTATTATTGGCATGCCCTTGGGGTAGGTTTTAGAAAAAGGTTTTCCTTTGAACAGGTGACCTACCTCATTCATAGCACAAGTCACTTAAAAAATAGCCTACTATATAACATGGGCAGCTGCTGTTTGAGAAACACACTTAAAGCTTCATTTTTGGCACACAGAACAGCTATGAAGCTTTTTGGATGCTGGATTGGGTTGTAATCCAGTGATCCCCAACAGTGTATCTCCTGGTGCCAACACTGTTCTTCCCCGGAGCATTTGTTCCCCAGTTACATGATCAACTACTTCAGACCTCAGTTGTTTGCATTTCTGAGATTCTACTGGCCTTCTGTAATGGGGGGGGGCTGAGTCAAGGCAAGAGTATAGCACATATGGTTTTATTCTTCTATGAACAAACAAAAGGTATTTTTACATAGAAGTAGTGCACACTGGACCAACACTGGAAAGAGAGAGAGAGAGAAAGAGACAAGGAGAGAGAGAGAGAAGGAAAGAGAGAAGGAAAGAGAGAGAGAGAGAGAGAGAGAGAGAGAGAGAGAGAGAGAGAAAGAAAGAAAGAAAGAAAGAAAGAAAGAAAGAAAGAAAGAAAGAAAGAAAGAAAGAAAGAAAGAAAGAAAGAAAGAAAGGGAAAGGGGGAACGCACAGATCTGTGAAGAAAGAAGGAAAGAAGCAAAGAAGAAAAGAAAGAAAGAGAAAGGGAGAGAAGGAACGAAAGAAAGAGAAAGGGAGAGAAGGAAAGAAGGAGGGAAAGAGGGAAAGAAAGAGAGAAGGAAAGGAGGGAAAGATAGAAAAAGAGAGAGAAGGAATGGAGGGAAAAGGAAAGAAGGAAGGAAAGAGCCCCCGCCTGCCTCCCCCGACAGTGCTGACTTACTTTGCCTTTTGGCCAGGAGTCGTGTGCCGGGAAAGGTGGGTGGGGGCTGGGGAGGCCCTTGGCGCATGCTGGGAAAGGTGGGTGGGGGCTGGTGAGGCCCTTCCTGAACTCTGCACCTCAGTGCATGCTGGGAAAGGTGGGCGGGGGCTGGGGAGGCCCTTGGCGCATGCTGGGAAAGGTGGGTGGGGGCTGGTGAGGCCCTTCCTGAACTCTGCACCTCAGTGCATGCTGGGAAAGGTGGGTGGGGGCTGGAGAGGCCCTTCCTACACTCTGCACGTCGGCGCATGCCAGAAAAGGCAGGTGGGGGAGGCCACGCTGCAGAGGGGAAGGAGGGTGCCAGGCACCAGGGCCTTCCCACCCCTGCACCCCCCTGTGCCAACTTACCTTGCACAGTGGAGCAGCGGTCAACAATGAGACAAGCACATGCTCTGGTGCTTGTTGCCACTGCCGCTTCTTCGCTTTTGGAGAGGGAGGGGTGGGGCGAGAGTGAGGTGGGCTCAGAAGTCAGCCGGAACACCTTTCCGGGGCGTTTCAGCCCAAAAATAGCCCTGGTTTTGAGTACTTCCTAAATAAGCTGAATTGTCCTTTATCACTAATTTATTTTGCAGTTTTCTTTAATTGTATTCAATTCTTAAATTTTCAGTTTATGATAGATATCATACAATTATCTCATGTCCTGTCCAGACCCATGAAACAATTTTCAGGTCTGTACTGCTCTGGCAGAAAAATAAATAAATAAGTAGTGCATTTATTTAGCTTATGGTTCAATATGTGAAACATCTTCTAATCGATCAGACATGTTTTCTGCAACTATTCTATTTATATGTACACAGTGTATTGTTGAAAAAGGAGCATTTTCAATATATTTTGTGGTTGTTATTGTTGCAATCTAAGGGATGCCTATTTATAAAACATACGCCATGGAGCTTGAAAATGCCTCACAGAAAATTGTCACCTGAGGAAAGCAAAATGTCTGACTATTGCTTTGCCGAAATTAAATGCCGTGACTAATGCCAGCAATTATCCTCCTTTATTAATGGCTATAAAGGGTCTATTTGTTTCCATGTTGGTGCTTACTAAATTGATCTCAGTTATACTGTGTGTTGAAGTGTGGATTTATTAGCATCTCTTTTAATATTGGAATAGAAGGGAATAACAACAGCCCTTACTTGCATGTAGAGACAAAAAGTTAACTGTTGCCTTTATACAACTACTAGGAATAAGGCCCGTTGTGGAAATAAATACAACGAGCTCTAGAAAGAGGCTCTGGGAGAGTGCTCTGGCTTTGGGCACACAGTGTGAATTTGCTGTGGTGAACTCAGCAGGGTATAATGACAGAGTCCACCATTTCCTCCAGAGGAACTGATCTCTGCTACCTGAAAAGCAGTTGTAGTTTTGAGTGACATCCAGCTCTGACCTGGAGATTGGCAACAATTGTTACCCAGGAGGAAATGGCTGGTTTGGAGGGTGGAGTCTATGGCATTCTACCTGCCTGAGGTCCAACCTCTTTGAATTCCTCACTCCTCCTGAAACCTCACCCTTTTCAGGCTCCATCCCTCAAATCTCCAGGAATTTCCCATCTGGAGTTGGCAACCCTATCAGGAATGGCCCCAATGAGGTTTCTCCCAAAGGCCAAAAGAGGTGACAGGACCAAGCTCAGTTGCCTACCAACTGGCACTGAGGGGAATGTAGGGTTGCCAGCTCTAAGTAGGGAAATACCTGGAGATTTGGGGGGTGGGTCCTGTGGAGAGCAGCATTGGGGGGGGGCAGAAGGACTCAGCAGGGTATAATGCCATAAGGTCTACCCTCTGAAGCAGCCATTTTCTCCAAGGGAACTGATCTCTGTCATCGGGAGATCAATGGTAACAGCGGGAGATCTCTAGGTCCCACCTGGAGGTTGGCAACCCTAGGGGAAAGTCAGCTGCACAGCATATTTCACCTCAGAATAAAGCAGGTTGCATAAGCAACTGACAATTCCAACTGTCTTGGGGGGGGGGGAGTTTGAGGTGCGGAATGGAGTGAGATCCAGTCAGCTTCCATATGCAAATGAGCTTGAAATGTTGGCCCAATCAGATAAAAGTGGCCTAGGCTGCAGTGGGTGGGAGAGAACTCAGGCAATGCAGCTAGTGGCTAGGGACAGCTTCTGAGTGACATATCAGGGAGCGAACTGATTTTTCCAAGCATAGAATCTTGCCAGACCACTACCCTTTTATGTAATAGGACAGGATATTTTTGATAACAAAAGGAGGGGCTCTTCTAGGACATTAAGTTTGATCTCACTGACAAAAGGCTAAGAGGAAACATACACATGTCATATACATGCCTCCTCTCTACTGCCTGATTAAGCTCAAATACCTTGAAGATTAAACTGAAGGACACTGTTCAGGAAGCATCACAAAGTGGCTGATGAAAGTTTTGTGATCTGAGACAGGGATGAATTGAAGACATAGAAGGAAGAGCAGCCTGTAACCCAGAATTTTTTTTTTAAAAGTTGTAACTTAGATATTCAAAAATAACCTTCCTTTAATTTAGAATGCAACAAAATCAGAAAGCATAAGGAAGGCAGTATTTTAAAATAGAATGCATTAAAATAAGAGTGTCACAGAATACTAGATAGATTAAAAAGAAATAGGTTTGTGATACGCAATGTATGGGATCTGTTAGAGATTAAAAAAAACAGGGCAGTTACTAGTTGTTTTAAGATTTAATTGCTACAATTATGCTTGATTTAGCATTGATTATTATACCTCAAAGGAAGTCTCCTGGATAGCATGCTGCAAGTCTAAGCCTGTTGAATTAGGCCAACAGCCTCCTGAAGATCATTACTTAACACACTAGCTGAAAATGCCTTGTTGAAAGGCAAAATATTTCACAAACCACTTTGAATGTAATCTAAAATTTTTAAAAAAGCTCTTTCAAGTTTACCGTGGAACAAATGTCCAATTAGCAGAAACTCTTTGAATGAGGATAGCTGCCCTCAAGGGATTTTTCATTACAAGGCCACAGTAACCCTTGTCTTTTCAAATTGTCTTCAGAGCTTTCATAATTAGGATATGCATTGCACTAGTCTCTAGAGGATGCTTGTGAGGATCCAGCCACTGTTGATCAAGGTATGACATAAAATCACGAACTATACATAATTCTTCCTCCATCCAGAACAAGGAAATGAATTGCGTGACATTCAGAATCTTAGACTGTGAAGTGCTACTGTGGCATCTAAACTGGGGCTTTTCTGTCTGACTTTCTGGAAATAAGATCAGGCTGAAGTAAGGTGGAAACACAGAAGAGAAAGTTCCAAGCTGTCCAAGGGCTTGTTATCAGAATGATTTTTTTAATGATTTTGTACAGCGAATGTGATTGTTCAGACTTCATAACGTGAACAGGAAGGAGTTTATCAGTGTCTACTGCTACCCTTGGTCATTCCATGTCAGAAAATATCACTATTTGTAAAGAAATTTATAAAACTAACTGAGCAAAGATACCAAGCACTAACTGAGCAAATATTTTAAGGCAAACATATATGGGCACATTTATTATACCAGTTTGCTGCACCCTGGATGCCACTATTTCAGCAGGAAAATATCAGAATGTTATCAGAACTTAGTCTATGTGTGGTTGCTAAGATTCATTTTAATTGTTGCTACCTGATAATGTTAACAATTTGGAGTGGTGCAACTACCACTACTATACTTGATCATTTCCCATCTTTATTTACTACATCTTGCCAGAGGGGATTACCTGGTTGGTTCCAGCCCAGGGAGTTGTGAATCCTTTCTTAAAGAAAAAAGTATGATCCTAACTATTTTGAAGGTGGCAGTTGCGTGGATCTTTCTGAAGTAACCATTCCTAGATCCAAATGTTATCAGCTATTGGCTTGCAGCAGATATTTGGGGATAAGCTAGAAAGCTGTGGTAATACAGCTTCAGAATTTCTTGGTGATATGAGACATTCACAGCAGATCATGCTGCGGATTAATTTGCCTTGGCCCTCCTTAACTTCAAATGAGTCACCAGACACAGCAAATCTGGTTAGTCATTCAGATTTGCTTTCACACACACTAAATAATGCACTTTCAATCCAATTTCAATGCACTTTGCAACTCGAAACTTTTACTGTGTTAAATGGCAAAATCCACTCGCTGAAGTGGATTGAAACTGCATTATTTAGCATGTGTGAAAGCACTCTAGGACAGGGTGGCAAGATGGTTTATTCATCTGGTTCCTCTCACCTAAAGCTTTGTTCAGCTTTATTCAGCTGCACCCTCTCATTTTTGCTGTGGATGACCCACCCTCCATCTCTGTGGGCAGTGCAGGACTAGCTGGTCACTGCAGTTAAGGCTGAGCAGGGGAATTCTTGCTAGTTTGGCTAAGCATGAAGCCCATTTTTCACCTGCTCCATGCTGTCTCCCTGGACATTAAAGAGGCCTGGTTGTAAAACTAGTTAGGCCACAACTAGTTGATAGAAATAGGACAGGTTGCTTTGGATAGGTAGAGCTAATCAGCAAGCAGTCTGAGTTAGCTATTGTGATGGGATGGGTATGTCTGGAAGAGGCCATCACATACCTTGTGGCTAGATGTGCCACGAAGGAGCACCCTTGGTGCTGAGTAGCATCTTTTGAACATGGTAGGAGCCTTACAGCACATCAGGAGAGAGGGATGAAGCTTAGCACCTCTCTGTACATACAGCTGTGCAGGCAATGACAAGCAAGGCCGGTGGAAGTACCAGCTCAGTTTGGAGCAGGAGTGGATCTGTCCAAAAAGCAAACTGGGTGAATACCCAACACAGCCAGCCCTCAAAATTGTCAGTTTACTAAAATAAGTAGTAACACAGACCAGTAATTTGATTAATTAAAATAATGTTAAATAAATAAAAATGAGCTGAACTCACCTTCTGTTGTCTCATGTCATCATGAGGGTGGGGGGTGCTGGGACAATGTTTTGTTAGACTAATTTCAGTCTGGTTTCTGACCTAGTTTTAGAACTGAAACAGCCCCAGTTACTTTGATATATGATAACCTCCACTAGGCCAGTAACAGATGGAGTTAACCCTGTTGATGCTTCTGGTCCTTTCAATGGCTTTTGATATTTTGAACTATGGCACTCTTCTCAACCAGCTGCTTGAGAAACTTATCGGTGTCATAGTGCTCCAGTACATTTCTTTGTGTCCCACTGAGCAGCAGAAAGCAGTGGTGCTGATAAGCCTACTGCTTTACCCCTTGGCATGCATGCTATGAGGTTTCCTACACAGATTTTTAACATCAACATAAAGACAACTGCAAGATATCATTGGGAAATTTTGAGCCAAGTGTTATTAATATGTTGCTTCTTATCTACAGAGCCAGCTGAGAACAAGCATGTGGATATGGCAGTGGGCTGGATTACAGCAAATTCAAGACTGGTACTGGTGGCTGATAATTTTAGGAAGTGAAGCCAGTTTTTCTAGACTGGGTTGTCCTCTCAAAGAACATGTTTTCAGCTTGGTGGTGTCCACAAATGGATGCTAAACAACATCATCTGTAACAGGTAACACCTTTAACTAACTTTGCTTTGTATGTCACCTGTCACTCTTCCTTAGCAACAATTATCCACACTGTGACCACATTATTAAATTATTGTAATACCCTGTACAAGTTATTGTTCAGTTGCACAGTTGAGTCCAACTCTTCGCGACCCTATGGAGCACATCACGCCAGGCCCTCCTATCATCCATCATCCTCCAGAGTTTGCTTAATTTCATGTTAGTTGCATTGATAACACTGTCTAACCATCTCATCCTTTGCCATCCTCTTCTTCTTTTACCTTCAATCTTTCCCAGCATCAGGGTCTTCTCCAGTAAGTGCTGGAGCTACCTTTAAAAACAGCTGAGAAAGAACAGTTTGTTCAGAATATACTTGCAAGATCATTGTGTGCTAAAGGTGGTAGAGAACATATCCCTCCAGTGATAAAAAAAGTTTAGACCAGGATCCAAAAAGCCCTGGTATGTATAAACTTGAGTGAGTATCCTTGTGTTCATACACTGTAAATTCCAAAGAGCTTACAAAAGCTGATCTTTCCCTTATTCCCTTCCTGGTAGCACTTCTTGATCTGTTTAAACTGATGCTGCAGGCCAGGAAAAAGGTGTGAACAAAAAACTGAACATGAGGAAGCAGTTTCAGGTGGGGAGGAAATTTGTGATCCTAACTCATCCATGCAAGAGAGAGCCTCACATTATGATACTGCTGAGAATATTAAACCTCAGCTTCTTTAAACCTGTTGTTTAATTGCCCCCCCCCAGCAGAATAATGAGACAGACAATGGTTCTGGAATCACACAAGGGCAACTTTATTAACTACTAGGAATAAGGCCCGTTGTAGAAATAAATACGAGTTCTAGAAAGAGGCTCTGGGAGAGTGCCCCGGCTTTGGGCACTCAGTGACAATTTGCTATGGCAATCTCAGCAGGGTATAATGACAGAGCCCACCATTTTCTCCAGAGGAACTGATCTTTGCTACCTGAAGAGCAGTAGTAATTCTGAGTGATCTCCAGCCAATCCCCAAGATTGGTAACAGTGGTTCCCCAGGAGGGAGTGGCTGGTTTGGAGGGTGGAGTCTATGGCATTATACCTGTCTGAGGTCCCACCCCCCTCAACACTCATCCTCTCCAGGTTCGACCTCTCAAATCTCCAGGAATTTCCCAACCTGGAGTTGACAACCCTATCTCCCTCCCAGCCAACCGTCAACCTACCTTTAGTTTTCCATCTCCTCCCCCTTCCTCCTAGAGAGCAGTTGTAATTTTGAGTGATCTCCAGCCCCCACCTGGAGATTGGCAACAATGGTTCCCCATCAGGGAATGGCTGGATTGGAGGGTGGAGTCTATGGCATCGTACCTGTCTGAGGTGCCACCCCTCCTCAAACCTCACCCTCTCCAGACTCCATCCCTCAAATCTCCAGGAATTGCTCACCTGGAGTTGGCAACCCGATCAGGACTGGGCCCAATGAGTTTTCTCCCAAAGGCCAACATAGGTGTGGAAAGGGCCTTTTACTGACAGAGGAGAAAGTACAGGTGCCAACTTTGATTAGGGAAATACCTGGAGATTTGGGGGGTGGAGGGCAGCATTTGGGGTGTGTGTGGAAGGACTCAGCAGGGTATAATGCTATATAGTCTACTGTCCAAAGCAACCATTTTCTCCCGGGGAACTGATCTCTGTCATCTGGAGGTCAATTGTAACAGTAGGAGATCTCCAGGTCCCACCTGTAGATTGGCAGCCCTAGGGGAAAGTCAGCCGCACAGTGGGGAGTTGAAGAAAATGGTCTGATGGTTGCTGGCCCACCTCGTTAGCCAGCCAGCCATGCTGAAGCTAAGCAGGAGAAAGAGCCTTTTTCCATTTATTGTGACAGGAAAGTGGCCATTGTGGAGGGGGTTAAGGGCGGGGGAGGGGGTTATGCTGAAAGTCCTTTTTTTACTCACAGAACCAAGCTTGGCTGCGTACCAACAGCCACTGAGGGGACAGTCCCTCACAGGAGTCAAGAGAACTGTCTTCCTCAGGAGAGAGAGCTGTCTGCCAGGGGGAGTGGGTGGGGAAGAGGAGCAGACCCAGCACCCGACCAATGGCTGAGGGAGGGCATTTTAAAGCCAATGGGAGCGCATGGAATCTTGTGAAACCAAAAGATAATTATTTATAAGGAGAGATTTAACTGAACTCTCACTAAGCAGCAAGGGAACTAAGCAGGTGCAGAACAGGCAAGGCAGGTGTCAATCCAGCCAACCTCCTTGCCCCACATGTGGGCAAGCCACCAGCCCCAGTCGGGGCCACTCCTCTGGCCTGTGACTGGCAGCCCAGCTCACTGGTTACACACCAGGAGCACCTACCTCTCCTGCAGCCTGCAGGGAAGAACCTACCTAAGAAGTTTCCAGAGATGATCACCGTTCCCAGCCCTGGGCCATAAAACCCGAAGGCCGTTCCTGATGACCTCCTGGTTCCCAAACGGGAACCGGCTGAAGGTGCTTACCAGTTCTACTTTTCTTACCCACCCTACTTTGCCATTTGCAAGGCCAAGCCTCTGCTTTGGCTGCCACAGCCAACTAACACCCCAAGGCTGCCTTAATCCCTTGCCACAGGTCCTCGAGAAACAGATCGTTGCCCTTGTTTGATAAGTGAATTCCATCATCCCTGTACAAGTCAAGCTCGATCTGTATACTGGGGTGAGGTAAATACTGACCCAAACCACCCTCTATGGCCTTCCTCATCTGCCTGGTCCAAACACCAAGGATCCCCAAGGCCATGCCACATCTGTCATGGCAACATCACAGACCAAACAATACATGTATCTGGCCATCTCACTGTTATCCTTCTGAGGTCAGCCTTGGCTTGAAGTACCAGTGCAATGCCCTTCAACAGACCTAGGTAGTTCCCACCAAGATGCACAATCAGAACATGTGTGGGGGGCGCCTGCCTCCCCCCAAACAACAGTGGAAGGAGTCTGGGCCATCTCATGCCCTTCCTGCCCAACCATTCAACTTGTGTCCACTCACTAAGGCCCAACTGAGAAACAAACGGTGTCCTTTTGGCATGGCCAAAAAACCCCTGCTGTGGCTGCAGACGGTGATTCTTCATCTCGCCTGATGGCCATCACGACTTGAAACAAGAATTATGTCAATAACTAGCAACTCAAAATGTGAATTTATGCAAATAACTTTTATAACAACGGGAGCACCAATGGCCTATGTTGTGGATCTCAGATGTGGAGATGCAGCACCTATTCAAAAGGAGTGGGTCCCAAAATGGAATGCCCCCAAACCCAGTTCCCCCAAAGCTTTCTGGGTCAACACCCAAACTTGGAACTTAGTAAGTGGGAAGCCATCCCCATGGTGAAACAGAAGGCCATCCCCTGCCCCGCACCAAACCAAGTAGTGGTATAAAGCCAGCACAGGGTACAGCTCTGGATCCAAGCACTGGCCCAGCTCAGTTACAGAGCACCTGCCTTGCTGATCAGTTTTAGAGCACCAGATGGTAATATTCACCATATCTCCTGCCATATTAAGGTCCTGATAACCTAGGGTCAGTCCAGATTTGTCCTGCCAGGAGGCAGCTATGAGCTCACTTATTTGTAGAGCCCCCAAAAGGCAACCAAGGCTGCTGCATGGAAGAGTGAAGCCTCATACTTGTCAACTCAAAGACCTGGCCACAGTGCTCTGAGGCCTCTAAGAACAGCTGGAGTCAAAGGCTCCCGAGTATCCTCCTGTGAACTACCTTCCTGGGACCAACCCTTAAGCATCTTCCTGTTGTGAAGTTCCCCAGTATTATCATCGTAGCCTGCAGCCTTACTGGCAGTCTTACTGGCATAGGCAAGGGACAACAGCTTGCACTTAATGGAGCATACGGACATGCCTTTACTTTTTAAGGATTCACAGAATTGCATTAATTGGGATACTGGGATGGGCCAAACCTGTGCTAGACAAACTTCCTGTCTAAAGGTCACGAATTGCTGAGCTGCCCTCCTGTAGGATCTCCAGTTCAAAGGTGCCAGAGCTAAGCCAATTGCCCTGTCAGCCTCAGCCCGCCAATCTCCCAAAAACTTGCTGGCATCCTTACTGGGCTGATCTGCATTCAGGGCCAACAGACGAAACCTCTCTGTTTTCGAGAGAGAATGTCATCGACCCCGTTACTTGACCCTGGCACATGCCATGCTTTGAACAAAATATTGTTTTTCAGGCAAAGTAGCATGAATGCCCTAACTAACGTTATGACCCTGGGTGATCTAGAGGTTAAAGAATTAATCACTTGTACCATGGTGAGATTGTCACACCACTGCTACCACAATTGAAAAAAAATTCCTGAAAGGTGACCCAGCCAGCCTGGAACGATTCAGGCAGCGAGTCCTCTGCGCACCAGTGCCCCCGGAAGTAAATGCTGAAACTGGAAGAACCAGCCACATCAGAAGCAACTTGCAGCTCAGCCTCAACCAATAGGTCCTCCCACCAAAAAGATATTCCGTTGTAGGATGCCAAAAATTCCTGCCACACCAAGAGGTCCTCCCAAATTCCCTTAGTGACCATAGTTCTGTGGTGAGGCAGGCACAAGCCTGCCATGGCATCACAGAGGTGACATACAAACACCCGACCCGGGGCCAGCACCTCACATGCAAAGTTAAGGTGGCCCATCAGCTGTTGTAATTCCAACAAGGATATCTTTCGGAGGGTCACAGCATTAACAATTAACTTCTGCAACTCCTGTAACTTTTCCTTTGGTAACCTCGATAGCTGCCTCAAAGTGTCAATCTCAGTCCTCAAAAATGTCAAAACTGGAGTAGGGCCTTCTGTCTTTTCTTGTGCCAGCAGGACTCCCAGCTCCGTTGCCAACTCCATGAAAGCTGCAAGTAAAAATTTACATTGGTCAGTCCCCCTTCTTCCCACAAATAAAAAATCATCAAGGTAGTGTGCGGTACTACACAGACCTGTCCTGAATTGCAGAGCCCATTCCAAAAATGAACTAAAGTTTTCAAAAGCGGCACAGGACACAGAGCACCCCATAGGGAGTGCTTTGTCCATATAGCATCTGCCTTCAAATGCAAAACCCAGTAACTCAAAATCCCCAGGGTAAACAGGGAGGAGTCAAAAGGCCAACTTAATGTCACACTTGGTTAGTTCAGCTCCACGTCCACAACTATGCACGTCCCACATGGCCTGATCAAAGGAAGTATACCTGACCAAACATAACTCCTCAGGTATTGCCTCATTCACCGAACCACCCTGTGGATAGGATAAATGGTGGGTAAGTCGATACTCTCCCATGGCCTTCTTGGGTACCACTCCTAATGGGGACACTCTTAAATTGGGTACCAAAGGTGAAGAAAAGGGACCCAAGACTCTCCCTTCTTTACACTCCTTATTGATTTTATGATGCACCATCTCCTCCATCCTTTAACAGACCTCAGATTAGGAGCCTATTATGGCCTCCTATTACCCTGGTAAGGAATCTTAAAACCAAATGTAAACCCCTCTAACTGTCATCCTGTGGTAACTGCCATCCTGTGGTTTGGGATGGTCTTATAACAGGCATGCTAACACCTCCACTCTAATTGGACTAGAGCCCTTTGTCAGTAGCAGTGTTCTTGCCTGCTCCATCTGCTGCATGTTTTTTTCCCCTTGCTCCCGACTGGGCCCTTGCTTTGGGGCAGCTGGAGAATGCATGGTGGCCTGCACACAGTGGGCACTTGTGCCAGAAGGAACAAATCTTCCTGCTACATGTGCCTTGTGAGGTGAACTCCCAACAAAGTGAGTGTTTCTGCCTGGCCTGCCCTGCTAGACTGCCCTTGCAGCCTGTGAACCACATGGCCACTGTCCAAATGCTCTCCCCCAGATTGCCTGGAAGAGGACATAGACTGGTGTAGTGGTTAAGTGCGTGGACTCTAATCTGGGAGAACCGGGTTTGATTCCCCACTCCTCCACTTGCACCTGCTGGATGATCTTGGCCAAGCCATAGTTCTGGTACAGCTGTTCTTGAAAAAGAACAGTTTCTGTCAGAGCTCTCTCAGCCTCACCTACCTCACAGGGTATCTGTTGTGGGGAGGGAAAGGAGTTTGTTAAGTCTCTCTGAGATGTCTTTGGGTTGTGAAGGGCAAGGTATAAATCCAATCTCTTCTTCTTCAAATGAGGATGGATCTGATCCCACCTCAAAGCAGGATTCATTGCAGCTCTCATGCGAAAGCCCTCATCATATTCCAGCGATGCAGTCCCCGTAAAACCCGTATATGCTTTGTATATGACATCCATATACTAGCATAGGTGAAGCCAGGGGTCATTTTGTAAAAAAAGAGGTGCAGGAGCTCATTAGCATAGCTCATTAGCATAACTTATTTGCATATGCCACACACCCTGACATCGCTGGAAGTGTGTCAGAAGGCAACACCCACCACTCAGGCTCCACTGGACTGTTTTGGATTGCTAGCTGGGGGGGAGCGCACAGATCTGCCCTCACAGAGGAGGGAGGCTGAGTAGGCACAGGAGGCTGGGGTGGAGCTCCTCACAGGCCTCGCAGGAATAGCCAGGGCCCACCTTGCAGAGGCACTGCGCCAGGGCCGGCATGAGGATGGGCAGAGCCTGGGCGGGCTGGGTGCCACGGTCCAGGCAGTGGCAGAGCAGCTCGAGGGCCAGCTCATGGCAGCACTCCACTGGGTTGGCCAGCAGGCCAGGAAAGGCGAGGGGGGCTGCTGGGAGCAGGGGGTGGGGCTTGCTGCATGTGCCCACCACCTGGGCTCTTTACTGCTGGAGCTTCACTCCTGTGAGCTCCTGCAGGAAATGAGCCCTGGGTGAAGCTTTCCAGGGTTGATGATACACTATAACTTCTGTATAAATCAGGAATGCAGGGTGCCAATTGGCCCTATCCATTCTCCGCTACTTAAGGCATTCCTTGTCTCTCTTGTTCAAGTCCTTCTTGTCCTTCTTATCCAATTCCCTAAATAAGAGGCTGAACACATCTATATAGTCTCCTTTAAGAATCTTATCCCTACTGGCAGCAGAAAGGTGGTCTCCCAAGGGCATAGCCACATCACCGTTTGCAATGCTTTCGCTGGAACCTGCTCATATGTATAACCACCTGGGGCAGGGCCAGACGACCCAGGCCACCTGTCAGGTGAGTACTGGTATGGTGATGGTGTCATGCCCCACCACCCATGTGGGGGTGGTGTACCTGGCCACCCTACTGGTGCCAGGGATGTGCCAGCTATGGTATGCTTGGATGATGACCCCCAGGGCCCCAGGACCAAGAATCTGTGTTCTGGGAGACATTGCCCTCTTTACCTTCTTGTGATGGAGGTCCTTTGTAGAGCTCCAACTGGTGACTTTCTGAACTGTCTTCACCTTGTTGACCACTGCCTTGCTGCTTAGGAACTGCTGCAACATCTGTACTCACTCCAGAAGACCCCTGACCCTCTTCCAACAGTGCCAGATATGCCAAAACTTACACCTGGAAGGAAAAGGTAGATTTATGTTTAGCTTTCTTGGTCCCAGACAGAGCTTCAGGCTGTGGGAGGGGGGCTTCCCACACTGCTTTTCAAGGGCCTCAAGGTGGGCCAAAATGGCTGCATTAACCAGGTTCCCTTCATCATCATCAGATGACTCCGTGGGTACAGGCTCTGTGTGGGCTTCTTAGGGGTGGGCTGTTTGCCCTTGGAGGGTCCCTGGCCTTTTTTGGGTGGCATAAAGGCCTTGGACTTGCACTCCCAGTTACTGCTCTCAAGCCCGGTGCCAGCAGCCAATGTGGGGGGGACAGACAGCACCTTAAACCTTGTCCCTCAGCTGCAACAAGGCCCACAAAGGGCTGGCAATGCCACACCTGGGCCCTCCCCCACAGGCCACCCCAGCACCATGCTGGGCACTGAGTGGAAAAAAAAGGCCCAGCTGAATGGTGTTGTTATCCTTTTTAAAAATAATATGAGTGTGGCCAGTGCCCAGAGGGTGGGGGGGGGGCACCACAGCAACCGCCAAAGGCCTAAAGGGCCATCGTTCAATGCAGGGATGTTCTGCCGCTCAATGGCACATCGCCACAAGGGCAGCGCTGCCACTGCCCCAAGTCTCTGCTGCAGCCATGGCTGGCATTAAGGGGCTGACTGCCACTGCCCATGCCCCTCAAGGCTGCTCTGGGCCACTGTGGCAGGCAAGTTGCTGGCCCACCCAAGGGCTACTGCTGAACTTGGCAGGCTGCCATCTTTTGGTGCTGGGCGACCCTGGTGGAGAGGGGACAGGCTAGCAGCATGCAGCCAGGACTGCCCCATCTTGGTTTTATCTGTTGTATAAGTCGCTGTTGTTGTGGTATGTGTGATTTTATGCTTTTATTTGTTTGATACTGTTTTTATATTGTGTAAATTGGCATTATGCCCTATTCTTAGCTGCCCTGAGCCTTCAGGGAGGGCAGGATACAAATTGAAAAATAAATAAATAAATACAATAAATAAACATGTGGTGTCACAATGCCATTGTTGCCTCGCTCTCCTCCTGGGTGGCAAAATGGCTCCCGCACAGGAGCCCAAATCTTTACCAGCATATAAAGATCACCTTTCACAGGATTTTTACATAGATAGTGAATTTTAACAAAGATCCTTAAAGGCTGATAAAAAAATATCCTGGAAAATGTAATTTTTACAACTATTGGAGATAAGAAGAATAGGCTCTTTCAAGTGCCTGTTCTTGGTAGAACTGTGGAGTTGTTATTCTGGCGAACAGATATTGTTAATGAAATTATAATGTATAGTAACATCCTCTTGGAAGCCAATCATATAATTAAGAAGATTAACTTCAATCAGTGAATGTTGGAAAGAAAAGTTTCATAGCTGGTCTATTTGACTGCTTTGTTCACAGACAGTATTTAGACTACATATTTCTGTATTCTATCTAATATTGGAAACAAAACCAAACAAAAGCTAAACAACAACAACAATAATGATAGTTTTATTGCAAAGAACTTTTCTTGGAGCTTTAAAATAAATAAATCAAGAACAGTGTACTTTTAATTCTTTTATTTATGTACAGTGCATAATCATATGGGTGTTAAAGACCTGCAGAGAAAACTGTATAATCTTTGTATCCTCTGCCAGGTTACCTAAATACTTACCCTCCAGGGCTAGGAAAATGGAGGGGGGAGCATAAGCCTCCTTTCCACACCACAGTGGTCCTGTGGGGTGAATTTCCCCCCATGTGACACCTTTAATGTGTGTTGGTTCCACCCCACCCTTGGTTTGTCCCGCTATGGTGATGCCCTGTACCAAAGGTGACGGAAATGCACTACAAGGTTTAAACAACACTTTCCTTTAATAAAGGTATCAAGGCTAAAAACACCAGGCTCAAGGCCAGCTGGGCACTCAGCTGAAATTTAAACAATACACTGAATATACTTCCTAAAGAGATAAAGATTATATACACAGTCCATCCCACCCCTGCATGCATGAGAATTCCTGGGCAGATTCAATGATTCTCAGGAGCAGCAAAATCTCTATGAGTCTCAAGGAATCAGCCCTAAAATGGTGAAAGGCACCTGAATTTATACAAAACTTATCAATTCTTTCACAAGGGGCTATTACATGTGTAAATTATGATGATTGATAATTGTGGGCTCTTCCTGCGCAAAGGATGTCCCACAGATCTCAAGTTTTACACTGTCAAAATATTTTATTTACAAAACATAAGATAACACTTTAAATTCTGAATGACACTATAGAATTGTTGATGTTTCCTTGATGTTCAGAATGTTCTTTTTGTTCTGGGTGCTTGACCAGACATGGCACTTATCTATGCTTTGTAACTGGGAGTGTGAATAACTGCACTCCTGGAGTCATTAATTTACTAATAATGAAACTTCCTTTACCAAATGGTTGCTCTAGGAAAGTTTTATAGCTTGATGGCCCTAAATCTTTCACACCTATGTGCCATTTAGATTGATACAAGAGGGGACCCACAACAAAATGTTGCATAATGTGTTGTGGTTTGTTTTATATCCCTACTAGGAATAAGGCCGTTGTAGAAATAAATACAACCGGCTCTAGAAAGAAGCTCTGGGAGAGTGCCCCGGCTTTGGGCACTCAGTGACAATTTGCTATGGCAATCTCAGCAGGGTATAATGACAGAGCCCACCATTTTCTCCAGAGGAACTGATCTTTGCTACCTGAAGAGCAGTAGTAATTTTGAGTGATCTCCAGCCCATCCCCAAGATTGGTAACAGTGGTTCCCCAGGAGGGAGTGGCTGGTTTGGAGGGTGGAGTCTATGGCATTGTACCTGTCTGAGGTCCCACCCCTCCTCAACACTCACCCTCTCCAGGTTCGACCCCTCAAATCCCCAGGAATTTCCCAACCTGGAGCTGATAACCCTATCTCCCTCCCAGCCAACCATCAACCTACCTTTAGTTTTCCATCTCTTCCCCCCTCCCTCCTAGAGAGCAGTTGTAATTTTGAGTGATCTCCAGCCCCCACCTGGAGATTGGCAACAATGGTTCCCCATCAGGGAATGGCTGGATTGGAGGGTGGAGTCTATGGCATCGTACCTGTCTGAGATGCCACCCCTCTTCAAACCTCACCGTCTCCAGGCTCCATCCCTCAAATCTCCAGGAATTGCCCAACTGGAGCTGACAACCTGATCAGGACTGGGCCCAATGAGTTTTCTCCCAAAGGCCAACATAGGTGTGGAAAGGGCCTTTTACTGACAGAGGAGAAAGTACAGGGGCCAACTCTGATTAGGAAAAAACCTGGAGATTTGGGGGGGTGGATCCTGTGGAGGGCAGTATTTGGGGTGTGTGTGGAAGGACTCAGCAGGGTATAGTGCCATAGAGTCTACCCTCCAAAGCAACCATTTTCTCCTGGGGAACTGATCTCTGTCATCTGGAGGTCAATTGTAACAGTAGGAGATCTCCAGGTCCCACCTGGAGATTGGCAGCCCTAGGGGAAAGTCAGCCACACAGCAGGGAGTTGAAGAAAATGGTTTTATGGTTGCTGGCCCACCTCGTTAGCCAGCCAGCCATGCTGAAGCTAAGCAGGAGAGAGAGCCTTTTTCCATTCATTCTGACAGGAAAGTGGCCATTGGGGAGGGGGTTATGGGCAGGGGCGGGGGTTATGCTGAAAGTCCTTTGTTTTTTTACTCACAGAACCAAGCTTGGTTGCCTACCAACAGCCACTGAGGGGACAGTCCCTCACAGGAGTCAAGAGAACTGACTTCCTCAGGAGAGAGAGCTGTCTGCCAGTAAATCTGACATGCAAATCTGTCTGAAGGGGGAGTGGGTGGGGAAGAGGAGCAGACCCAGCACCCAGCCAATGGCATGCGAGTACTCTTGAGTGGCGGCTGATGGGCTAATGGCTGAGGGAGGGCATTTTACAGCCAATGGGAGTGCATGGAATCTTACGAAACCAAAAGATAATTATTATAAGGAGAGATAATAAGGCCAAGGGATATGGAAGACATTAAGGGGGCATCACAGACCATCTCCTGCAGACTGCAGGGGGTGGGAATTACTGGGCACAGCAGTAAAATGTTCAAAGCAACCCTGTGCATCAGAGACCACTGCAGCTGGTAACAGCACCCTGGCATTTAGAAGGTTAAGTGTGATAATAGTGGGAGGGGAAGGGGGGCTTACAGAAGTGGGGACACCCAAAAAACATGCAGGGAAATGGTATTCTCCCACCTTTGCTTCTTTCCCCCTCCCTTTCTTTCTCTTTCTTTCTCTCCCCAACCCAATACCCCCTTCTTTCTCTTTCTCTCTGCCCCCAAGGTAGGGTTGCCAGCTCCATGTTGGGAAACACCTGGAGATTTGGGGGGTGGGATTTGGAAAGGGGAGGGACTTCAGCAGGGCATAATGCCACAGAGTCCACCCTCCAAAGCAGCCATGTTCTCCAAGAGAACTGATCTTGGTTGTCTGGAGATCTCCAGGTGCCACCTGGAGGTTGGCAACCCGATCACAAGCCTAAATATTCACACACACACACACACACTCTCTCTCTCTCTCACACACACACACATTTTCTCTTCCTGGCTCACGCCTGCTGCTTCAGATATTCTGGAGAGCAGCAGCGTTGCTGCAGTTGGGGATGAAGTTGCTGCAGTAGCAGCAGAAGTCACCATCACAGGTCCAATTTGTATTTGCATTTTTAAATCAGTTGCATGCTGCTGTGATGCTGTCTTTCTCTATGCTTGTTTGAATGTTGTTTGGAGAAGATTCTTTTAAAGCAGTGCAGAGGTGCAATGACAGTGGAGCCGCCCTGAAAGGACGATAAACGTATGTGGACATGTGAAACTATGCTAGTACTGTTGAGGTGTGAAAATGACACTAAATGTGGACAGCTTTTTTGAAGATGGAGTCAAAAGGCTGGGACACTGGTGGGAAAGACAAATGTGGATTCAGCCACAGTCAGAAAAGGCTGCTTACACCAACCCCCCTTCCCCACCCATAGGGCTAGCACTTGGCAGTTGCTTCTCCAGCTCCCTGCTTCTCCTGCAAGGTGTGGGAGGGCACAAATTGAGCAGCTTCAAAGCAAAGCAGGCAGAGCAGGCAAGCTGGTTCAGTGTGTGAGGTGGGGAAACAGGAGAGGGAGAGAGAGAGAGAGCAAACAGCAACTTTATCAGGCAACCTTGTCAGGAAGGCCAGGCAGGCAGCCAGCACAGGACTGGGGGACGCTCTTGCTCTGCAGTCCTGGAGTGCAGCTGGACCAAAGATGGGGTCTCAGAGCCTGTGGGCACTCTGAAATTGCAGAAGCCAGCCCCTCCTGTCCTCTCTCCAACCCAGATTCTCTCCCCCTCCTCCCACTCCTCAGGTCTGTGTTCCTCATTTCTTCCTTTCCCTGCTTCTGCTCCCCCCCAAAAAAAACTCATGAAATGCTGGGTTTCTGTGGTATTGAGTACTGTGAAAGGGGGGGAGAAGGCTCCTTTTCCTCTGCAGGAACACGATAAGCCTTGGAAAACTCTGCCTGAGTCAAATCCACCTGCAGAGATGGCTTCTGAGGTGGCAGTTTGTGCTGTGGGGTGGTTGTAGCTGCCAGCATTCTTTGCGGGGGGGTTCAGCCATGCCACTTCCCTTGGGCTCCTGAGTATTCTACTGGGGATCTGTCAGTAGAGAACGCCGTTTGACTTTGGGGGGGGATTTAAATATCTCCTGTATACTTTTTTAAACATGTAAGATTTTTCTGCACACCTGAAGCGTGCTCTAAGTGTGCTGAAAGATCTCCTTGCCCCCTGCATGCCCCAGATCTGCAGGAATAAGTATCCACACACAGGGGGCGCCTTGGCTATTAGATATATAGATTAACTATGGGAAAGGAATGCAGGTCCTTTCCTGCATGTGTGACAGAGAAGGGTATTCACAGACAAAGGAAGAGAACAGTGCATTTTGGAGTTTGGCTCTGTGTGCTAAAAGCTGTTTGCTAGTTACAAAGACTGAGACGGCAGAAATGATTTCTTTATATAATCAGGTACAATTTTCTGATCCAAACCCAAAATTTCTTACAACAGTCCCAATCCAAATAAATCTCATATGCATCTGGGAATTATATATTGAATATAGAATTCCTAGTGTATGGCTGATCAACATGACAAATGAAGAACATAAGGACTTTAGTGAATTGGACCTTTAGTGAGCCACAGAAGTGATTTAGACCTTGTGATGCTGTGATGCTAGGAAAAAAGTTCACATTTTATCAAGGAGTGTAATTGTTGTAAATCATATATATAGCATATTCCCATTTTTGCAATGCTTTCCCACAGTTTTGTCCTGTTTTCCCAACTACCCTGATAAATAAATATCTTATGCAACAGGTGCTTTCCTTGATGGTCCTAAACTTGCTCTGGGGATGGGAGCGACATGGCTTGTTTCTCTAATACTGCACCACTGCATATTGCTAGCCTAACTCCCAGAGTGTTCATGCTCACACTTTTTAATTGGATCGCAAATATTTCATCTAGTCTTGTAGTGCTGTTGGGAACTGTATTTCAGTGCAGTTCTAGGTATGTGTCAACATGATAAATGCTGCCAACTGGTGAATGTCACCAACTACTCAAAATGTAGCTGACTTTAAAGAATGCATGATATGCCCCTGAGAACACTAGTGTGCATGTAGTTACAGAAATACAAGAAATAGTGAACGTGCTCCAGCAATTGTTACATGGCCGGCTTCCATGTTGAATACTGTTAACTGCAGATGAAATACTCTTTAATGGCAAACTATCATTATTATGATTACATAGTAGGCTTGACTCAAGAGAAACTAATCAGTGCAAGCCAGCCAGTTGAAAATTCAGTTTTCAAATGTCCGGTGAAACAATGCGCAAGACACTTTGAGTGACATTGTTGGGCAACTTTGGTAAGTTGTTCTGATGTAGATGAAGCCATTTTACATTAAATAGATAAATGCCACAATTTTTCCTAAAGATGCAGCATTTTACATTTCCAGATTTCGTTGTGCAAGTGAGTGTGTGTGTGCGTCTGAGTGAGTGAGTGTGCATGTGAGTGTGTGTGTGTGTGTATGTGAGAGAGAGAGAGATTTAGTGTTGGCAATTTGCATATTGAAAACAGAGAGGAATTTAGATGCAAAATGTCAAGCTGTCTTTCATTATGAAGGACAGGTGGTGGCAAAATCTGTTCCATGTGATGAATTGACAATTCCTGCCATTTTGATTCTAGTGTGAATACATTCTAAACAAGCAAGGTGGAGTTTATAATTTATAATTCCATCTGGAGATTCAGGGATGGTGTCCCATAGTTGGCAAAAAAAATGATTCAAATTGTTACAGAGAATATATTTTGAAGTTATTTTTTATACAAACAGTAAAATGTCAAACTTAATAAAATAGCTCAAAATACTATAAATTCCTATGAGTCTTCTAAGAGGCACTTATCTTTGAACACAATAAATTTTTAAATAATTTATTTCCTGAAATGACATTTTGTTTCATCAGGAGGAAATTTTACAGTAGTGATGACCAATATTTACTTTCTATCATTTATGGCCACTTTTCTTCAAAAGCTGAAAATATTCCAATGTTAAGGTAATATATCTAATAGCCTATTCATATGATATCCTCTTAATGAGGAAGCACATACACCCAGGGGTCTTTTCCTAGAAGAACAGCTGCAGGAGCTCATTAGCATATGGTATGCTAATTAGCTATTAGGCTATTAGCATATGCCACGCCCCCTGACATCACCGGAAGTGATGTAAGAAGGGGAAGCAAAAGGGGGGGCATCTTCAAAAGCCTCCCCTTCCCTTCCCCAGCTGGCCTGGGTGGGGGAGCTAAGAGAGAAGGGGTTTAAAGTTTAAACTCCTTCTCATGAGAGTTGGGCCACAGAAGGAGGAAAGAGGGAAGGAAAGAGAGAGAGTAGAGATAAGGAAAGAGTGAAAGAAAGAAGGAAAGAAAGAGAAGGAAAGGGGAGGGAAAGAAAGAGAGGGAAGAAGGAGGGAAACAGGGAAAGGAGGAGAGAAGAGAAGAAGGTGGGAAAGAAAGAAAGAGAGAAAAGAAGAATGAGGGAAAGAGGAAAAAGAAAGAAGGAAAGGAGGGAATGAAAGAAATTTGGCGGCAATTCAGCCCCATTATATCCTATGGGCCATTGAAGTCAATGGTAAAAACATAGGGTATATTCTGCGGGCTGGAGGGAGGGGGTTTGAGGGAGAGGCTCCAAACTCACAGGATAGCTGATGGATCCTCTCCCCAAGATACCCACCAAGTTTCAAGAACATTGGATCAGGGGGTCCAATTCTATGGACCCCCAAACAGGTTGCCCCCATTCCCTCTATTGTTCTCTATTGTGGGAAAAAAAGTTATTTTTTCCCCACCATAGAGAACAATGGAGGGAATAGGGGCAACCTGTTTAGGGGGCATAGAATTGGACCCCCTGATCCAATGTTCTTGAAACTTGATGGGTATCTTGGGGAGAGGATCCATTAGCTATCCTGTGAGTTTGGAGCCTCTCCCTCAAACCCCTCCCCTCCAGCCCCCAGAATATACCCTATATTTTTACCATTGACTTCAATGGCCCATAGGATATAATGGAGCTGAAATTGACATTCGGCTGCCTGAAAGACTCTCCGGGACACCGGCTGGGGGCGGGGCTTGACTCCTGAGCTCCCGGAGCTGTGCTCTGGTGCGCTCCCCCCCCGAAAAGAGCCCTGCATACACCTGCAACAGGCCCCTAGCTAACAACTTTTTGCTCAGGGGGCCCATGTTTTTCTTAGGGGGCCCACCACCAATGTCCCCTCTAAGCTGTGGAGTTTTATGAGCAAAACTTCTACTTTGTGAGCTACTGCTATTAAAGTTGTGAGAGAGCAATTTGGCTGCCGCATAAATTAGTTTGCTCTGGAGCCATCCTTTGTGAGTTAAGACAAAAATGTGTGAGCTGGAGGTTAAAAAACTGTGAACTAGCTCACACTAACTCAGCTTAGAGGGAACACTGCCCACCACTATATGTTTGTGTGGTACTGCCATGCCATGCTTCTAAATAATAACTAAATAATAAATACAAGTGATTTATTGAACAAATGTTTCAAGTTTATTATTTATTATTATAATAATAGCCGACGTGATCGGGAACGAAATTTTTCTAAGAATATATCTATATTGGTTTGGTTTGTGAGTGACTTCTCATATCCAAGCAGCACTAAACTGTTTTTCAGGATATGGGACATTGTCAGCCTCTGTGGTTGCAGAACACAAGTAAGGCAGGAGAATGCTGACTCGCACGTAGCAGTGGAGGCTCCAAAAGTCACAGCAGCTGCAAGGACTTTGTATACATTGGGGAATGCACCTTTATGGGAAAATAGCAAAGCAAGAGCATTGTGGATGCTGTTCTCTTTTTTCAGTTGTGGATTTGTTAGTGCTATGTTCCTTTTAATGAGATCTGCTTCTGCAGCAAAGTTATCCTCATTAACATGTAGCAATTGCAGGATAGGCTTTACTGCTTCCACCTCTAAAAAGGAATCTGAATTGGGAATCAGTGAGTCCAAAGCAGATAAGTATTCCACACTGTGACTAGAAAACCGAGTTTCAGCCTCTGAAATGGAGTAGTCATGGACTTCAATAAAAACCTGTTTTAGGCACATAGGAGAGGACATGTTGCGGCTGGTTCCGGCACTTCCTTCTACAATTAAATCCTGGAAACGTTTCTCCTTCCTTTTTCTTTTGACTCCCCTTTCCACTGTATCAACAGGTATTTCATTCTCCTCGCATATTGCAGCTGTTTTCCCCATAAGCTCTTCAAAGAGAGTGTCTGCTTTACTTCTTCTGTCTTTGAGGACAGAAATGCAAGCATTCACCACTTCAGCAGCTTTCCCTAAGTGCATGTCTTTGTCTTGCAGTGCTGCATTACCTGGTTCAAATATAGACAACACTTCTTTCATTAGAAGTGCTAAGAAAGCAAACCTCAAATTTGCACACGTTGCATGTAGACCTGTTGCCTCCAATCGCAATTCAGTGCAAGCTGCGGCTTCACCCTCAGGATCTGCTAGGTCACGGAGCACTAACAGCACCTCTCTGAAGTTATCAGTTATGGCTCTTGCTGTTGCCAAATGTCCAGTCCACCTATGTTCTAAGAGTCTTCTGAGTGTTTTTTCGGTTTCGGCGTCGCGAATGGCGGCCGCTTCTCGGGACGCTCCCGGAGGCGGTTAGCCCACGCGCAGTTAGGGGGGGTCTTCGCATGTGCGAAAGACCCTAGTGAGCCTTAGGCAAAGGCTCCGAACCGGGGGCGCTTGGGGAGTAGCCTCTTTGCCGGCAGACAGCCGGGAAATTGAGGCTTTCTCCCCGCCCCAATCGGCCCCGCTGCGGCGTGCCCGTAATGGGACTTAGCGGCGCCACCGATTTCCAGGAGTGAAGACAGCGCTATGGTTTAAAATAAAAAGAAGAAGTAGCATCGAATCGTGAGTTGAAGATCTATTTTGAAGCGTAAATCGGAGCCCCCCTGCATGCGTATAAGCGTTGGGAGGAGGGAGGAGTTCCCACCCCTTTGAGAAGCAAGATCTACAAAGGGAGCGCGAAGGGGGGCTGAGAGAAAAAAAGTGTTGGTGAAAGTACCGTTGGGGTTGCATGGAAGACTGCGATCATCTTAGCTTCCTGGGGGATGCGGCACGAACTTTTTAAAAGTAAACAAAAAAACAAAATGTCGATAATGGAAAAAGTCCTGCAGACACCGGAAGAGAAGAGAGGAGGGACTTCCGGTCCAGACAGCCCTCCCCAAGAGCTTGCTGTCAATCAACAGGAAAAGGAGATGCTGTGCCCCCTGCTGGAACAATTGCAGAAAATCAACGAAACTCTGTTTAAAATGGATAGTGTTCTCATCAGTCGACAGAAACAGATATCGGAAACAACTAGAAAGATGATGGAGATCGAACAGAAATCGAATCTGATTCTAGGTTTCCAGGGCGTTAAAGAAGAAGAGAAAGAAGATCTCGGATTTACCTTGACAAATGTCTTGGCACCCCTAACTGGCAGTGAAGCGATAAAATTAAAAGAAGAGGTGGATGAGGCTCCCAAAGCCTATTCCGCTTTTATAAAAGAGAATATTCTGCCAGTAGAAGGGGATGTTGAGCATAGCAAGCGACAAACTGGAGATCTAATTTCATCTGAAGAGTTTATGGAGCCCTGGAAGCTTGAAGGCCAGAAGTTTAAGGAAAAAGAGAAAAGAAAGAAGAAGGATTTCATCTTCAAAATACAGAAACTTCTGAAGAGACACGCCAGCAGGGAGGAAGATGCAGTATTCAAAACTGGGACAAGTGAAGAAGACAGCAGCCCAGGGGAAAGTGGTGATGGAACGGAAGACTTCAAAGTTAAAATGGACTCAATCCATAACTGGAAGAGATTTAAAAAGAAGATACTTTGAGGACTGTTCGTGTAACATCTGGAAGGAGCTGTTTAATTACTAACCCCAATGGACTTTACTAACTGCATTAACAGAGTGACTTTGGACTTTGCAATAGTTAAAAAGAAGATCTTCTAACCATGATAGATGCCAAAATTGGTATTGGTTATTAACCTAAACTAACCCTCACTAACAGGAAAAATTTCACTCCATCTTTTTCTTTCTCCATCTGTCTACCCTTCCCGTTTCTTATAAAAAGAATAAAATTCTCTCTTTTTTAAGAGAGTTTTACAAAAAAAAAAAAAAACTAAGAGTCTTCTGAGCTGAGAACCAGAATACAGTTGGTTCACTCGATGCTTTCTGGTGAAGTTGTATAAACTGTTACACGTGTCAAAAAACTGCTTTACATTTAATATTTTTGAGCATGCACTGACAATCACAAGATGCAATTGGTGATTGTAGCAATGTATGTATGGTACTGTTTTACCTAGTTTCTCTTGAATTTTTTTTTGGACGCCACCAGACCTGCCCGACATAACACTAGCACCATCATAACACTGTGCCAATAGCTGCTTTGGATTAAACCCACAGTCAGGAAGAACTTTAAGCAGGAGATCAGAGATATAGTCTGCCGTTAACTGTGAAAGTTCATACAGACCCAGAAGATGTTCAGCCGGTCTGCCATCTTTTACAAATCTGACAACAACTGATAAATTTTCAGTACCGCTTGCATCCCGAGTCTCATCAGCTTTTATGCAGAAGAAATCCACTTCACTGGTTCTGTAAAGGGAAGCAATTTGTTCTACCACCATTGATCCAAGGATAGAGATTACTTCATTTTGAATCTCTGGGGATTTTTAAGAAGCATAAGTGGGTATACTTGGAATGATTGCTTGAAGTTTTTCATCTTTGCTTATGGTATAAAGAAAGAGGGCCATGAACAGTCCATCAGGGCTGGTTTTCTCCTGCTCAGCTTTCTCACTAATTGAGCCATGACCCTCACTACCACGGAAAGACAGTTCATTTACAGCAAGGAACTGGATGGTTTCTGCTATGCTCTTTACATAATACCGATTCCTCATGATCTGTTCTGGCCCCAACATAGTATGAATTTCTTTCCCTCTTTCTGACCTAGCCTTTCGTTCTTCCCATCGTGACATTGCCAGTATATGGGTTTTGGATGTACAATGTCTACTGAATCCCTTCTTGGACTCTAAAGCAGTCTTCCAGTTACAGAAACCAGAAACTACAAATATAGCATCCCCCTCACCTTCCTTGGTAAACTTTCTGCATGGAAAACAGAAAGTTTTGTCAGCTGAGACAGAGTATTCTAGCCAAGGATGGCCATCGTACCACCTGCTACTAAAATACCGCTCTCTGTTTCCAATTTTTGTTTTAGGGTAGTTTAGTAGTTTAGGTTGTGAGGGATTTTCTGCACCAAGATCTGTAGGGCAGGTTGGTTCCCTTCTTTGCATGAATGGCTGGGGTCCAGAAGGTGGCGGCTGGGGTCCAGAAGGTGGCGGCTGGGGTCCAGATCGCTTTTGTCCACCTTTAATTATGAACCTGTCCATTTCCTGACAATAAATTATAGAAGTTGTAAGACTGTTGGCAAATGAGAACCCAACGTATGCATTTTTTAAAAAATGTTTCACCAAATCAATACAGAAGGAAAGGAGAATCAGTGGAAATAGCCCCCCCCCCAGTCTTATAGAAACAGATGTGTCTTTCTCCCTCACAAACCTCCCCCCCCGCGTTTTAAGAGTGCCCAAAAATAGCCCTGAATGGATGATTTAGCCACCCAGGCCCCGTGGGACTGGGAGACAGGCAGGCGGGGGCAGCGGGCAGGGAGCCCAGGAGCAGGGAACAGGTTCACCGCCACCACCCTAGAGCTACTCACATCCAGCCTGGCCTTCCTCACAGGGTTGAAGCAGCCAAAGTGGAGAAGAAAGAATGAGGTATGGCACCCTCACTCCTTGGAGGTAGGATGGGAATTAAATAATTTAAATCCATGCACTTCCTGCATGCAGGCTATTAGCAGCTCCAGCTGACGGACTAGGCAACCATGAAGCACTACTTGTCCTTGTGAGGGGAGTTTGTCGAGATTATTAGCCCTTGTATGTCACTACATGTGGAAATGTGAGCTTGTTAAGCAACTGGAAATTTAACCCAGTCCTTGGAATATTCCCGACTAGCCAGCTGTAGAGCCTCCAGTCCCAAGAGCAGCCCTACCTCGGTCACAGTGCTCAATCTGTTTATATCAGGGCTTCGCTTTTCCTGTACCTCTTACATGTCACAACTTTACAACCTCACTGCTTATCATGTTTCTATACTCAGATATACACCTGCTGACAACCAAAAACCCTTTGGGGACTCTAATCTGGGAGAACTGGGTTTGAGTCCCCACTCCTCCACACACAGCTGCTGGTGTGACCTTGGTCCAGTCACAAGTTCTGCCAGAGCTGTTCTCTCAAGGACAGTTCTGGTAAGAGCTCTCTCAGCCCCACCTACCTCCCAGGATGTCTGTTGTGGGAAGGGGAAGGGAAAGGAGATGGTAAACTGAGACTCCTTCAAGTAGTGAAGGGTAGTGTATAAATCCAATCTCTTCTTCATACATCCAGTGAGGTGGGCTCTCACCTACAAGCAAGCTGTTTGAAGGCTTTTCATGCACCCCAGAGACTTAGTGCCATGATGATTCATTGTTCTCTACACCACGCATATCATGCATGCCCTCCAGATCAAAGCGAGAGAAGTGGTCTGCCATTGCCTGCCTCTCTGTAGCAACCCTGGGCTTCCTTGGTGGTCTGGTCCCCCTTCCAAGTACTAACCAGGATCGATCCTGCTTAGCTTCTGAGATCTGATGAGTTCGGGCCAGCCTGGGCCATCCAGGTCAAGGCAAGAGACGTTCAGAGGTGATTGGCCACTGCCTGCCTCTGCATAGTGACCCTGGACTTCCTTAGTGGTCTCCCACCCAAGTCCTAATCTGCCCTCACAGAGAGCTACCACCTGAATAAGCCTTTGTCTTAAAGGTGCCACTGGACACTTTGCATTGCCACTTATTGGTAGTTCCTCAGCATGTTAGCCACAGTGGAAACAGCAGCAAGGGGGCAGATTCAGTGGTAACCCCCCCCCATCCAGCCCCATCCTCACAGAAAAGCAAGTTGTTTAAAGCCAAATCAGATTTGCAGTTCCAACTAGAGATCCCCCTCCCTCATGAGCCCCTTCCCCTCTGGTCTCTACCTGGACTTGGAGTTCTGCAGGCTGCACACCGGTGGAGGGAGGAAGGGATGCTGGAAATGCGGCAAAGCAAACTCCTCTGAGACTGCTGCTGCCGAAGGTGGGCAGAAGCCAGGTTGCGCTGCTGGGTCTGGTGAAGGAGGAGCTATGGCCCAGGGCTGTGCAGGAGAAGCAGAAAGGCACAGGTGCTCTGCTGGTGTCCTTTACAAGAAAGAGGAAGGTGCAGTGTGGCTTAATTTGTATTTAGCGGGCTCTTTGCTTAGAGCCCACCCCCTGTTCCAAAAGCCCAATGTTCTTAAATTAAAAGCCACATCTTAATAACCATTAAACCAACAAAAGCACATCATTAGAACCAATTAAAACCAGAGCTAAAATACACACACACAAACATAAAAGCAGCAATTACAACATTAGGCGGGAAGGAGGGTTCACTGAAGGAACACCAAGCGAAACAAAAAAGTCTTCACCCACTGGCAGAAGATGGCAACAAAAGGGGAAAGCCAAGTCTCTCTGGGAAGAACATTCTAGAGTTTTGGTGCCACAAAACAAAAAGGATCTTCCCCCCTTTTGCCACCTGCCTAATATCAGAACATAGAGGCACCCAAAGCAGGGCCTTGAAACATGACGATATTTGTTGGATAGGTTCATAAGGGTGTAGGGGGCCTTCAGGTATGTTGATCCCAAACCATATAGGGCATCAAAGGTCAATACTAGCACCTTGAATTGTGCCCAGAAACAGACTGGGAGCCAGTGCAGATAGGTAAAGACTTAAGTGATATGGTCCCTATGCCTCCAGTCAACATCCTGGCTGTAGTGTTCTACACCAACTGAAGTTTCTGAACATTTTTCAAGAGCAACCCCATGTAAAGTACACTGCAGTAATCTATTCTATATGTAACCAGGGCATTCACCACAGTGACCAGATCTTTTCTGCCCAGCAAAGGCCAGAGCTGGCTAGCCAGTCAAAGCTGCTAAAAGGCCACAGGTATTCTGGCCCAGCCATTATCAGCTTATCCAGGAGAAGAAGGCCTTGCAAGGGAGAAGCCTGGTGACGGGGGAGGGGGAGGGAGAAAAGGGGCAGGGGCCTTGCGGGGGGCCCTGCAAAGCCTGGCGGGGGGAGAAGAAGGGCCTGCAGGGGCCCTGCAAAGCCTGGCGACGGGGGGAGAAGAAGGGCCTGCAGGGGCCCTGCAAAGCCTGGCGAGGGGGGGAGAAGAAGGGCCTGCAGGGGCCCTGCAAAGCCTGGCGACGGGGGGGGGAGAAGAAGGGCCTGCAGGGGCCCTGCAAAGCCTGGCGACGGGAGGGGGAGAAGAAGGGCCTGCAGGGGCCCTGCAAAGCCTGGCGACGGGGGGGGAGAAGAAGGGCTTGCAGGGGCCCTGCAAAGCCTGGCGACGGGGGGAGAAGAAAGGCTTGCAGGGGCCCTGCAAAGCCTGGCGAGGGGGGCGGTGGAGGCCTAGAGCAGGGCGCGGGGGGGCGCACTTACCTTGGATTCCAATAAGGGTTGCTGGTTGCTGCAGCGTCCCTCCCTCACCCACATGGAGCTTAGGCGGGAAGTCTGCAGACTGCAGTGATTGTGGGCAGGTCAGGAGGAGGCGAGGGGATCTCTAGCCCCGCCCCCCTAATGAGTGCTCGGAGGAGTGGAGGGGCGGAGCAGCAGAGACAGAGCGGAGCCCAGCCAGTAACCTGAGAGTGCTCCGCTCCTAGGAGGGGGGAGGGGCGGGGGGAGCAGAGGATGGGGGAGGGGGCCATAAAATTCGTGGGGGGGCCGGGCCCCCAGGGCCCCACGCAGGCTACGGGCCAGACCTGCAATCGAGTGTGCTATAACTCATTCACTATTGGCAGGAACAGCTATGTTTCTGACTAATAACATCTTATCCTGGACAGTTAAAACCAATGGGGCAAGGTACAGAGTCTAGAGAAGAAACAGAAAACACTAGATGATGGTGACTAAAGGCAGAGTTGTATGTTAGAGCTGATGGAGGACAGTACAAAGCACGGCATGAGAGGCTGGCAGGCTGATACAAGGTGTGCAGATTGGATAGTTTCCAGCAGGCAGTTTCTTTCTGCGATCTCTAGGAATGTTACTGAATTTAACAACTACCCTGGACTGATGCAAAAAACCTGGGGTTCTTTAATGGTTTTTCATTGCTTGGGACAACATTGCCGTTATCTTCTTCTGATGAAAATAGTAAAGCTCCACGGTAAAATGAGTGTTAAATTAATGCCTGTTTTTATTCATTTATTATTTACTGTAGTTATATAGAGCAATCCTAAGGAGGGGGGGGCAAACTGGAATAGGGACCCGACTGACCCATACATTGATGTAATTTGGAGTTATGCTGATGTAAGGACAGTTTACACTGGTGCAGAGCATTAGCAGCACTGTGGAACTGTGTCCCACCAGTGCAGGAGCACTGCAACCACATGCTGGCGGAATAATGGCACAAACCCTGCTGCTGGCATAGGTGTGGGTGTCTGGGCCATGGTGGCAGTTAGGCAGCTTCCGAAATATTTTCAGCATGGGACCCTCCCCCAAACCAGACACAATGGTGCATTAGCAAAAATGGCATCATAGTCCATTGACAGCCATGATAACTGCTGAAAGACAGAGTGCTGATGCAAGCCCAGTACCGGTGGGCATAGTGCCTTCTCCGCCATCACTGTGCTGGTAGCAAGTGAATGTGGCACACCCCAAGCATGGAAGGTAAGGGCAGAAGGGCTCTGCACTGGTAGAACGAGCTCCCAGAAGACATCAGGGCCCTGCAGGACCTCTTACAATTCTGCAGGGCCTGCAAGATGGAGCTCTTCCACCAGGCCTTTGATTAGTGAGCTGCACCTAACAAACTGAGGCCCTGGCCCCAACAATAGCATCAACATTAACAACCGGTGTCTTGCCAATTTGACCCAGATGATGATGGCTGTGGACTGTATGTCTATATCGGATGCTACCAATGCCCACTACTGCTACATGATTCGTGCTAGTGTTTTTAGCTATATTTTTATTGTTTAACTATATTTATTGTGATTTTATGCAATTTTCTGTTTTATCTGTACAATAAATACTATGTAAGCCGCCCTGAGCCTGCCTTGGCAGGGAGGGCAGGATATCAATTAAATAAAGAAATAAACAGTTCAAATAATTGAAGAAATAAAGTACAGGTGCCATCTGGAGATTGTGCAATTAGGACTAATTGATCTGTTGATTTTAAATTGTATTTGTATGTTTTTAACCTGTTGTAAATTGCCCAGAGCTCTGTGTGCTCAGGGATGGGGCAATTCAGAAACTTAATAAATAATAATAATAATAATAATAATAATAATAATAATAATAATAATAATAATAATAATAATAATAATAATAATAATAATAATAATAATCCTCTGTGTGCAGAGTGCCACTGTGGGTGCCCACAGGACTGATGGGTGACACCCCCTCCCCACTGACAGGTGGCCTGGGCTTGTAATGTGAGTTGGTCTCTTTAAAGGGGAGTGTGTGGCAGAGGAAGAGCATCGTTCCTGTTGCCCACCCCTCTCTGACTCCTGCAAATGATGGACACTTGGCTTCCTTGACTCATGACTCCCATTGGTCCTGCCTGCTCTGTCTATCACTCCGCCCCTCACCTCCCAACAGTGTCAGAAAGGAACACTGTGGTGGGATTGCCATGGATGCAGCTGTGGCAGTGCCTAGCAACACTGTTGGGGCATCTTTCCCCCATTCAGCTGTCATGAAACTATCCCCTTAAGAAGGTGCCTAGTGGCAGTGCAGGCACAACACAGGATTGCTCTGATATTGTATTATATTTCTCACTGAGTTTCAAAGCAGATTACACAGTGTAATTCAGTATCAGTCTGTACTTAGATATATATTTATTCCATCTATCCTCCAAAAAAAAAATCCCAGGAAAATCAGGAATGGTATACCTTCTTCCTTAAATCTGGAAACGCAGAGCTGTTAGATTTTGTGCCTCTGTCAGAGTCTACCAAGGTACATTGTTGATGTAATGACACATATTTCCTTTTTATATCTCTTAATGGAAGATTGTTTATGTATTTTTATAACCACTCTGCTAATGTATGTTTTATTCTGCTGGTCTATGACCATAATAAATTACTGATTGATTGATTGATAACAGTCCATACAAAAGACATCTAATAAACCCTTTTCAGTTTCCTAATTCCCTTTGCTGTTATTCTTAACAAATCCTTAACTTTAAACCAGTATCTGTTTATTCTAAGAATCTGCACACCCTTATGAGGTGTTAGATCAAACTTTACTGTATTATTGAAGATGATGTGACCTGCCCTGAGCCCGCTTGTGGGATGGGCAGGATACAAGTATGACAAATAATTAAATAAATAAAATTTGGACCCTGGCATACATCAGGCAAGATAATATTTGCTCTTTGCACAGGTGTATATAGGTTTCTGATCTCTTAAAAGGAGAATGCTCCTTTGGTCAAGATATATAAACATCTCTGGGCCATTTGGGTAACAGTGGGACCTGGGTAAGAGATACAACAGAATCTTCCTTTGTGTTGGTGGATCAGTGGTTGTTTGGGGACATATGAACTTCCTAAAGTAGCAACTGATTTTTTTTTTCTTGAACAGCAGGGCAGAGTTCACAGGTTCATCTATTTCAGTTGCTTGCTTCTAGGGTATATAAGCTAGAAGCAAAATCACATAGAAGTTAACATGTAGAAAGGCAGCAGAGGTATATCATATCACCTAGTGTAACTTTGAATGCCCTTTCTTGATTGGGTCAAGCAAACCAATCATAAAGGATTAGAGACTTGGAGTCTAATCACATTATATGAAACTTGCTTATATTGAGGTACAGTGCACATACTTTTCCTTAGTCTCTTAGGTCTTCTGATGTACGCACATCCCCCAAAGGGTAGGAGGATACACCACATCGTATGTACAACATGACCAAGAAAGAGAATCCAGGAGATGGCTTTTACATATAGGCTCAAAGTTACCAACTATTTATTTGGGGGGGGGATTCATCTGCAAGAAGACTGTGAAATAATTTGTCATTGTGTTGTGTTGATGTATATATACTCTGTAGTTCAAATAATTTAAGAAATAAATTGAGAAATATTTCAAACATAGAAGCATGAGCATAACTATTGTTTTACCGAGGCTTAGCTACACTCCAGAGCTTAAGATCTTTTTTAAGGTTGACTGATTTTGGCTCTCTGAGATGTCCTGCCCTTCAAATTGACATCACATTCAACACAATGAACACCTCTTCCCAGACAGAACTGACAAAAACTAGTGACTGAGAAACAAAGAATCACTTGCATCAATATTTCCACATAAACTGTTGTGCTGGTTTATTCAGGCTTATGAAAGGAAAATGCTAACTTTCACATTTAATAGGAAGTAATGGGTATATAATTGCCAACAATGTACTGAGGTCTTAATTTCTAATGGACACATGTTGATGTTAATTTTTCCATCATATTTAATGTTATTGGGGAAAATGATATATTTCCACATTTTCTGAATTGGTACATCTCCTTCCATCTATGAACACCCAAACATAAATAAACAGTCATAAGTAGTAAACCCACCTTTTGAATTTAAGTAGTTAAGTATGTAGTACAATTAAACACAGAGCTTACTGTAGGATGCTTGCATTTCTTACAAGATGTTGCTACTGGAGCTACAGTTGGGTAGGGGTGATAAGTGTGGAAGAAGGGGTTCAACCAAAAAAAGCCTCAACCGAACCTCAAGGTGCTTTATATAGGTACATGAATTTTCCCAGTGGAGCTGAAAATGGTTTGATGGGAGCAGTTTTCATTGGGAATTGGCAAGAGAGCAACATGGTAATGTGTACCCCTTCCCTTATCTCCCCTTCCCATCATAAATCCAGTGGCTGCATTTTGTAAAGACAACCTGAATGAGACACACAGTTCTGTTTTCACAAGTTACAGTTCAAATCTTCCATTTATACTAGTTTAGTCTTTGTGCAGACAGTCTTCAGACTAGCATGCCACTTTGATTATTTGTGCTGACTTCAAATTGTGTTTATTTTATTTATTCATTTATTTATTTATTATATTTATTATATTTATATCCCGCCCATCCTGCGAGCGGGCTCAGGGTGGGTCACATCATATTTTAACAGTTACAATAAAGTTTAAAAACACAATATAAACATTCTTGTGTGGATGGGCACTGTTGCACTGCTTCTGCTGTCCTTGCAACTCCCCTCCCGCTTCTGTGGCTGTGCTTGTCATCAGACCTGTGGGGCTGGCCTTTGCCACAATGGCACAGGTTGCTGCTGCTAGGCACTAGTAGGTTGGCACTGGTTGGGTTCTGCTGCTGACCACTAGTACAGTGTACTGTTTCTGCTGTCCTTGCAGAAATGCCACCCCTCAGTTTGTACTTCAGAGATTCTCACATTTGACCTTAGTCCTGTTGGCTTCTTGGCGGTGTCACAGTGGCACTGGTTCTGCTGTTGGCCTAGCAAATAATACCCCCTCCCACAAATTTACTTTCTACTGAAGAGATTCTGTGGTAGAATCTCTTCTCTACTGGGCTTGTTGTGCTATTTTCCCCACCATTGAAAACAATGGTGGGATGGGGCACCCATTTTGGGTGACCCGAGAATTGGACACCCTGGTCCAATCTTTTCGAAACTTGGGGATTCTCTTGGGGAGAGGCTCCAGCAGCTACACTGCAAATTTGGTGCCCCTACCTCAAACCCCCTTCCCCCAGGCCCCTGAATATACTCTAGGAGAGATTTGCCATTGACTACAATGCCCCCTTAGGGTATAATGGAGCTGAATATATTCAGGAATCCTGAATATTTCCTGAATAGGGTATCCATACTGATCTTGATATTCAGGAATATTGGGGTATACCAAATATATTCTGATCAGAGAATCCCAAATCTGAATTATACCAAATATTTTTTTTCACATCCATAGGGGCAACTCCTGCGTTAGAAGTGCAGACAGGCTTAATTCTTATAGAGACCATTGTGCAGGGAGAAGGGGATTTGTACCTTCTCTTGCCCTGTTTTCAGCAAACAAAAGAACCCATGGATGGGGGGTGGCATTGTTCATTCTGTCAGAAGACTGCACATGCCACTAAGTACAACATAATGTTGTCACTTCCGTTTTTTTCACCAGAAGTGATATTGCACAATGGCATGGCACTGGTATGTCTGTCCCTGCCCACCAATTCCTGCTGGAGATTGCCAGTTGTGGTTGTGGCTGGCAACTCTATTTGGATGGACACTAATTCTATAATGGAGGACACAAACACAAATCCTTGATTATAGCACAACAACAAAGGAAAATTAGAGAGCAAGGGGTGGGGGGAAATCAACCCCACAAATCAACGAAAACCTCCACTCCTTACCAGCTTATTATTAGGTGACTGGCACCACAGCCTTGCACAGGGCTCCCTGTGTAAAATCAACCCACTGGCTCAGATTTCTATTACTACCCACTGCTACCACTTTTAACAGGGCAGTAGGTTTTGTTGTGAGTCTCTGCTTGGTCAATAAATTCCATAAGATTTCATTGACCAAGCCTATCAATCTTTCCTTATTTTAGTATGCCACATCCTCTTTCTAGATTGTTTTCTATGGGGATTTGTCCCAGAAAAGAGCCTAGCTTTAAGAAAAATGGTAGAATCCCTCTAGCTGTGATTGTAGGGAGGAATATTGTTGAGGTCCAGAAATATAAGATTTCAAGAAGACTAAGATTAAGGTGGGAGCTGGCAGCCTGCAAATCCTGGATGGTTAGTAAATTCATTTAGGTTTACTTTTCTTTACTTATACTGTAGAGGGAAGCACCAAGGAGCTAAGTTTAGGAGCTGCTAAGTTTGTTCTAATGGAACATCAAGTCCTGTCACCATATGGGCTAGTCATTTTTCAGGAAAGAGTCAGGGAAAGTTTTGCCTATCCCATCCCTCATCAATCTTACCATTGTGTAGTCCACATTTCAGCTTTCTTCCATTTCTCTGCTTTGCCACATTGATCATTGCATCTCCCCACAATGGGTGAATTTACTTCATTTATTCCAAACAACTTCCTTTATGATTTTTTAAAACAAATGTAGACATGTGGGTTGGAAATTTAGCACACCAGTAATTTATGCAATGATAATTTATGCATATCCTTGGTGCTTAGAAAAATCTTTGCCTATTCAATAAAAACCATAGTTGCTATAGAAACATCTCCATAACATAAACTGTGAATTTGTGATTTACCTCAAAGAAGCAAATAATTTTGCAGTCCTGGATATCGCATTGCATGAGTTCACTTGATCCAGAAGCAATAGGACTGCCCATCGTAAATTTGATTTTTACATCATTCTTTTTTCTTCATGTGTCTAGAGCAGCTTAACTCTGCTTTGGAATCTGTGTTCTGATCATGTCTCCTCCTTTAAATTTAGACTCCTAAAATAGCTTATCTTCAGACTCAAAAAGATCAGCACTTACTCCTCCCAAATTGATTCAGATGGGTAGCTGTGTTGGTTTGAAGCAACAGAACAAAGTCTGAGTCCGGTAGCACCTTTAAGACCAAGGAAGTTTAATTCTGTGTATCAGCTTTTGTGTGCATACATGATTGTACTTCTATGAGAGTTTAGGGGGAATAAATTTGTGAGTTTGTCAACAGATCCATAAGAGGGTGTGTAATACATACTAAGGCTAAAGACATGGGATAATAGATACAGATGTGATTTATTTCTCTGTCTGTTAGACTCAATGCAAGATTCTTCTTTTGAATTGAGACCTACGTTTCCTGTCCCATTGCCAATGCTGATTTCTCCACTACCCCTCTGCATATCACATCTGCCTGCTATTGTCATTCATCTGCTATTGTCATTTGGCATCTGAAATCATTATCCAATTATAAGGATGGACTCAAATTCTAGCTGTATCCGAAGACGTGTGCAGTGACTCATGGACGCTCATACCCTGCCACAAAATTTGTTAGTCTTTAAGGTGCTACAAGACTCTTGCTGTTCTTTTAGTTGTTAGTTCTTCTGTATCATACACACATGCATATCCACATTTTAAAAAAATTGTAGGCTTTTAAACATTATAACACCTTTTCCTCCTGTTCCACCTTGTTAGGAGTTATCGGCTTTAGAATTTCATCTACTAAGATTTTTAAAATCAACAAATATGGTATTACATCCATTTTTTTATTTATTGAAAATATTTTTATGTGACCTTTCCACCTGATTAGTGTTCCTACTAAAAATTCTGAACAATTAAAAAATCTAAAATTATAAAATAATTCAATAAAATGACATAAACAAACTAAATTACAACTAAATACTGTATGTTTCTACTCTCTCCAGGTTAGGATTACTGAGTAGACTGTTCAGTTTAGCCATTTTAACATTAAATATAGTTTTGGTCCTATGTTCAGGTGCTTGCATGTAGGTGCCATTGTCATGGTAACTGTATAATATTTAGTGCAGCGTAGAATTTATTTTCCCACTTACTTGAGATTGTTCTGTTCTAGAAGTCTTCCACACTACATTAAGCAATATACTGTGTCCCAATATAAGAGAGCTTTAATGCTTGCTAGATTGAATTCTGTACCATCTCAAGAAATGAATAGTCATTATAAAAAGGTGCCTTATTCAGATAGGCTTATGCTTATGTGCTACTGAGAAAACTAGTGAAAAGCCCAGTAAGCACCTTTAAGACTAACAAATTTCATTGTAGCATAAACACACTCTCTGACAAAGAGAACTGTGTTCCTGAAAGCTTATGCTACAATAAAGTTTGTTTTGTTTTAAAGATGCTACTTGGCTTTTTACTATTTTACAGTAACAGACTAACATGGCTAACTCCTCTGGACCAAGAAAACTGATACTGCAGAACATTGTTTATTGGAACGCCTCTTATTCTCAAATGTGAGAAATTTGTGGATTATTCCATCCCTAAGTGGGACAGTAAGTACATCAGTAGAAGAACTGGAGAGACTTCTGGCTGCAGTGTATTCAGAGGTTACTTTGACTGTTGTGATTTTTTTTCATATGTTATAGTGAGTAAAAAATGATTCTAAGATGATTGTTCAGCCTGGTGTATGTGGATTTCGAATGTGGCACTACTTAAAACCTATAAGTTAAATGAGTAGTATCATTTAAGTAAGTATGGTTATTTTTATCTTGTTCCCACTTCCTTCCTTCATATTTTGTATTATTTTGCCACCATGCTATTTCTGGCCTGTCACACTCAATTTCACTTGGTTGGCTGTACCAGGAGTAATCTGACCAGGTCTTGACTTCAAATTCCAGGAAGGAGACACACACATGAGTTCAGCTGCCACAAAATTGAGGATGAGTGACACATGTACCCTTTGATCTGTATCTCATTGTTCAATGATATAAATCAGTGACTCGTAGCTTTAATGTATGAAGTATTTTCATTAAAAAGTATTGTGATTGAGACTACTTTAGGTGGCAGGAAAGATCTATCTATGGTAAATCTTCTGGGATGACTTGTACAATTCACACCTATCAGCCATTACCTGATGCCACAACCATGTGTATATGTGTAGTCCCACTTATACGAAGCCCATTATGATTATGTAGCATCTATAAAAAAAAATAATCAAATTCATGCATGATAGATCTCTGCATGATAGATATCAAGCAAGATAATGTTACTTGGAGGGTACGGTCAGAAGGCATGCTGAGAGCAGGTTAAACTGCTCTGGTTCTAACTGGATTATATTTAATCTGGATAATCATGATCACACTCACCTCCCTTATCCTGCCTCATCGTGCAGTCACATTGCTCCCCGGCATCTACACTACTGATGCGCGGGAGCGTGTGTCAGTGGGGTTTTTTTATTTTTCCTTGGTTTGTGCATGCCCATAGGCACCCCTCCATAGCAGGGGGGGAAACTATCATGGCGCATGTGCAGAACCACCAGGGCAAATCAATCCAACCCCTCCAACAAAAGACTTCCCTTTAAATGTTTGACCTGAAAATGGCCTCCATGAGATCCTGAACTCATCTAAATGCTAAAACGAGTGACCATTTAAATGTCAGTTTTCTAAATGCGATGGCAGAGCTCCGCATATGTGCACACCATCAATGCATTAAAAAAATGGCAGGCAAAAAGCGGAAGCCTCAGGCAGCTTTCAAGCGGGGAGAGGGTTTAAACTGGAAGTGGCTCGACACCGCAGGAGCAATCAGACATCAGAAAAGTGTGGCTAAAACCAGAGAATCAGGGAAACACCACTTGGGGAGCTGGTATCAAAATACTCCGTTCTAAAGGGGGTTTGAGCTGGAAAGCAACAGCTAGGGATGCTGCGCAGATGTTGGATGTGTGAATGTGGATATAAAATCTGTTACTGAAGCATGCTGAAAGTGGACTAAACGACCTGTCTGAACGCACCCAAAGGCAGTCATTATACCTTTTAATACCCAGATGCATGGGATAAAAGAAGATGGTCACCTTCATGGTTGCATTAGAACACCCAGTGTGCTGCATTTGAAAGTAGAATGCTGGTGCAGAAAGATCCTGATCTGACCCAGCAAGGCAGTTCCTGCTCTTAATTTAAAGCAGGATTATCAGGAACTATGCTGCTAAAGAGCTGCTTCAGGTGGTTGTAGGTCACATTATAAAGCTATTTCTTTTGACCAATATACTTTGTACTGCAGTAATTACAAATGAAGAAAACAATGATAACTCCATTTCAGTCAATACTATATTTTCAGAACATTGTAGGAGAGGAGAAGGTTGGGTGAAGTATAGCTCAAACAAAATGGGTCGTAGCATACAAGCTCAGTGATTGTTTACCACTTAATTCTTTTTCTTTATTGTCCAGAGTGTATACATCAGCCAAACACATAGTATGTGCAAATTAATTACAGTAATGTATAACATTTATGTCATTAGATGTACTTACTGACTAGTTCTGCTGCTGTTACATTTGCAAATTCATCAAATTATATTAGGCCCTGTAAAGCTACCTTGTAATTAGTGTCAAGCCGTTACCATAATTTAAATCTATCAGTCAAATGGGAAAAATAATGAGGGGAAATGGCTGGCAACTCAGTTAAGTTGGATGAAGAGTATAAAGGAAAAGACAGAAAAGGAAATTTACTTTTCCTCCATCTGTGGGTGGGAAAATATGGCACAAAACAATCAAGTGATTCCCTTCTTATATTTAAGGGTGAAACTAGACATAGAATCATAGACCTGGAAAAGACCTGAAGAGTCATCTAGTCCAACACCCTGCATAATGCAGGAAATTCACAACTACCCCCTATGACAGACCCCTGCTTGTTCAATTCTGTGAGGCAGATTTTCCTGCCAAAACAAAACTACTAAAATGCTGTTCCCCATTCTGTGACTGAGCAGCCCCCTTTTAGCATGTGTTAATAAACACTTTATAATTTTCTGTGTGTCTCACCCTGAGATAGTGAAGTTATTTGATTTTTGCCCAGGCCAGAGGTTTATTGTAGAAAAGCAGGAGCCCTCTTGTTATCCTCTTGGTAGTGGCATTTGATATGAAGTAAAGTTCAAACAGAAATGATGATTTTTATTAAACAGGCACAATTGGGTTAGGAATAGGCAGGGGACACGAAAACTGAGGTAAATTTTGTTGTATTTACAGTTGATAATATTTTTGCACTGGCAACAGAATATTGTTGAAGCTTATTTACTTAGAGATTCAGTTCTTAACAGTGAGAGGTTTGTTTGTTTCTGAGATTTCTTAACAGCAACAATTTGTCTTAATAAGATTCATATAACTCTTAGTTTCCTGGATGCTAATACTTTCTTCCAGTACTTAATTCCCTCCTTTGTGGGATTATAGAGCTCCTTTTGACTCTAGAGGAGTCTAAGACCATTCAGATTCACACACCAACCTTGGGGTCCCTTCTGAACTGAACCCACTGAATAACTGAGAAGGGAATAGTCTCCATTTCCTAGAAGCAATATTCCTTTTCTATTTGGCTATACTGGTAGTTTCAACCTACTGACCAATCTATTCTGCCAAACTCAGTTCTTAGTTATTGACACTGTGAATAAATGGTTTTCCACTTGGCTGACTCTTTGACTGAAGTTCCCAGTTTTGAACTTTTCCTCAGATTCTGGTAGTATATTGTAAGGGTAAGGAGTTCTGTCCCTTCACTTTCCAAGTGACTTTGTCTGATTCCCTCTGACAGACACAACAACTCCAACTACCTAGCTACTGACACACCAGAGATGAAAAATAGCTGAAGAAAGCACTCAGCTGATTTTAACATTCTCCTAGCTGGCACTTACCAATCAAAGAGAAGGGAGAGGGGTACATGTAGGCAGCAACCTGTCAATCGAACAGTGCTTCACTGTGAGTCATTAACCGTTCATCTCCCAGCTCTCTGAATTTGATGCACTAAGCATCCTGGTTTTGGAACTCAGTTCTTCATGCACACCCATTCCTCAAGTGACGCCTGCTCCATGGGCAGAGGAAGGCAAAAAACCTCCAGTATCCCTCGGCCAATCTGGCTTGCAGGAAAATTCATTCCTGACCCCAAAGTGGTGACTGCCATTACCCTGGGCATGTAAGAAACAGCCATAAGAGCCTCATCCCTTCCCATCCTCCCTCTCATGATCTGCCTAAATTCACAGAATCAGCATTGCTGTCAGATGGCCATCTAGCCTTTGCTTGAAAACCTTCAAAGAAGGAGAGCCCACCACCTCCTGAGGAAGCCTGTTCCACTGAGGAAGAGCACTAATTGTCAGGAAGTTCTTCCTAATGATTAGCTGAAAAGTCTTTTGATTTGGTTTCAATCCATTGGTTTTTCTCCAACCTTATAGGGCAACAGAAAATAACTCTGCTCCATCCTCTATATGACAGCCCTTCAGCATTCAGATACTTGAAGATGGCTATCATATCACCTCTCAGTTGTCTCCTCTCCGGGCTAAACATACCCAGCTCCTTCAACTTTTACTCATGGTCTCCAGACTTTTCACCATCTTCATTGCCCTCCTCTGGACATGTTTCAGGTTGTCAGCATCCTTCTTAAACTGCAGTGCCCCAAACTGAACACAGTACTCCAAGTGAGGTCTAACCACAGTACTTCAATCTGGATGCTATAATTCTGTGATGCAGCCCAAAATAGCATTTACATTTTTAGCTACAGCACCACACTGCTGACTCATGTTCAGTGTATGGCTTACGAAGACCTCTAGATCCTTTTCACACATACTACTGCTGAGAAGTTTCTCCTATCCTATAACTATGATTATGATTTTTCTGAACTAAATAAGCCAAATCAGACCCTGGAGTACTTGGAAATGTTAGTTACTGGACATGTATCCAGTAATGCAGGGAGGGGGGAAGACACAAATAACTAAAAGAACTGATGCCTGAGGTAAACTTTGGATAGATAATTTCTTCCCAAAGGCCATTAATCTTTCCCCCTCATGGACAGGAACACAGCAGCTTGGGTATGTGCCCCACAATTTCCACAGTGATAACAGACACAAGGATGCATTTAATTTCTCCCCATCTCCCCATCTTTCCTAAGCAATATTTTCATGTCTTTGTAAACCAAAGGCACAACTGCATCCCTGGACCAGTTTCCTGCTTCTGGTATACTTAAAGTTTTTAGCAATCTGCTTCTTGCATCTTTTTTTGCTTACTTTATTACCACCTTAGATTTGTTCTGCCTGAAGCTATTCTCCTTTCTGTTGAACTCATTCAGTCAAACCTTCCATTTTTAAAAGGATGCCCCACCCCATTTCATAGCTACCTTGAGTACGTTTCCTTGATCCGGGTGAGAAAGATTTCATTAACTCAGACAGATAAGTTGGTAAACATAGGTTCCAGAAGATCTAAAATACTTGGTGCCTTGATATATGCCCCTAGTTTGATCTGACAATATACAGAGGGAGGTCTGGAACTGCGTCATGCAAGTCAGAATACTGATCTATCAAGTTCAGTATTGTCTATTCTGATTGACAGCAGCTGTTCAGGGTCTCAGGCTTCCACATCGGCTCCTACTTGATACTTTTAACTGCAGATGACAGTTACTGAAACTAGGACCTTCTGCATGCAAAGCTGATGCTCCACAGTCCTTCGAAGGAGGGAGCCATTGCCAAAGCAAAGTAAATGGGCCATAGAAAGATTTACGGGACCTAAGGCAGCCTGTACTGCCAGTGGATGGGCATATTACCTCTCACACTGACATCAAGCACTCTCGGCCACAGCTTTACTAGGAGAATGACATTCACCTTTTGTGTGAGGTATGGTATTTTGCTGGTTAATTTGTAGCAGGGCTAGGGATGCTGGAACACTTGCTGGTTTGGCTCATGCGCTTGCCAGTCACAAGTAGGAAGCTGACCTCAGGCACCACAGCCCCTCCTCCACAGATCCTGCCACCACCACTGTTGCATGGTGGCTACCCCTGTGCCTTCCCTACCTCACTTTGACACCTGACATGCTAACCAATCTGGAGCTAAGGGAGTTGGAGGCAGTATCTCAGCAAGGCTTCTCTTGGCATATTTGATTTGTACAGAACCAGAAGCAGTGGTAAGAATTTCTGAGCTTGGAGCATGGTGATTCACTCATCAATGAGCATTAGGCAGGGAACTTATGTCACAGCTGCCTAAATGCATGTTAGATCATACTGGCACTGTGAGTTGGGGAGCTAGTCAATCAGTGCCCCCCAACACTGCAGATTCTTTAAGTCTTAATAATGCTGTGCCTGTTATGTAATCCATAATGATTGTGTCTTCTCTCCTTATTTAGTGGGTGGGTGTGCATTGATTAGTTACTGTGGGAGGTTTTCTGCAGTATGAAGGCTGATTCTGTTGAGTCACTTGGAGCTGGCTGCTGTGCTGTGACTCAGTGCAGTGCTTCTGGTTTACTCCCATTCCTCCCTTTTTACCCTTTATTGCCTGGGTTAACCTGTATGAGAGGCTGATGTCAAAAGGTTTCTGCCTTGGGGGGTTACTTGATGAATTCTTCGCAGCCTTACAGTTCTATACTTTTAATTATGTTCACTTATGTTAATTATGCACATATTTATTGTGCTTATTGTTATCTCAAATCATCAAGCTGTATATTTGTCTGAAAACTATGAGAAACATACTCCTTCAATTAATTAATATTAGGAACTCATTTAGCATCATCCGCTGTACACCAAGGATTTTTAATAACACTGCTCTTCTAAATTTCTGTTCATATGTTTGATGAAAACCATATTAGGCAGCTCACCTTCTGTGTTAATCAGTATTGAACTGCTGATGCAAGTTGGTGCTGTGTGCTTCGTACAAAATAAGCATAAAATAAGATTGCATCTAAACAAGCATAAATTCAGTTTAGTCAAATTGTGATCGATGAGATCATCTTTCCAGAACGATTTGCAAATGTGGTGGAAACAAGCTGTTTTATGTAAGTGCAAATGACCATCTTTTTAAAAGATGCAGATGATGTGGGATTGTGACAGTTGTTCCTATGGCAACCTGCTATTCCACTGCATGTATCATCATATATATTTCAGGAACCGAATGTTGGAAAGAGAGGGAGTGGGAGTATGAACATGTGCTGGAACCAATTAATTCCAAAGCGAAGCTGATATTAAAATGCTTGACCCTACAAGGTGAAATCCAAACACTTTAATGTGCTTTAACCTGCCTGACACTGGGAAGTGTAGTTATGCTCATAAAAGAGCTCCTTTCTGATCCTATTCAGTTCTCTTCATGATCTGAGTCACTTCATCATTCATTGCCCAGAGCTTGTGATTGTTTTGACCCTGAGAGATCAGAAGAACTGATAGAAGCTGAGCATAAGTTACATTCCTTTCTGATTCTTCCATGCCCATAAAGTCACAAAGCTGGTTAGAAGCAAGCAAGCAGCTAATCGAGCGGAAGTTACTCGTTTCACTAGGACCCATCAGTGGAAGAGAGACAAATGGTGAGTTGCTATGCATTAGTGAATTCAATGCAAAGCACAGTTCAGTGTAATTAAGTGTAATTGAAATCACTATGATAGTAGTTGTTTTTGATGTGTCTATGACTGAAGAATTCATGTTGATATGAGTTCTAAATTCTGATTAGTAGCATGTGCCTTAACACACACAACCTTTCCTAATGAAAGCTATGGCCCACATGATCATTTTAATTATGTAAATGCTTTCTGTAAATCTGATATCAGATTATCACATCTATAGATTTTATCAATTTTCTAGCATTCCATGGATTGAGCGCAGTGATCATGTAACCACTGTGGGCTGCAGATGACACAAGCTTTACCATGAAGATGTTTGACAGACAAACATACCATGTTTAACAGTCATGATCACCTGTGAAATAAACCCACAGTCTCTTTGCCTGTATGCCATAATACCTCAAAGAGGTGATGAACAGCTTTGCAGCTGTCCAGTAGCTGTGGAAGTGGGCTTTCATTTCCCTGTGGTACTGGAGCTTCATTTCCTTGCTTTTCAGGATCTTTTGCATCTGCTAGTGCGTATGATGAAAATTGCATTAGGCAGCTCACCTTCGGTAGGTGACATCAGTTCTATCCAATGGTCAAGCATATTCAAATGAGGAAACATGAGGGAGAACTACACCTCCCATAACATTGCCTGAAAATGGTAAGACTTAAAAAAAAACACCACATGGTTTATAATCACAGACTGGCTGGTTTGCTTGTTATTTATTTGTACAATTGGCTGCTGAGCAGCATGCAGTGAGATCAGGTCTGTGTCCAAGGGGGAATATAGGACTACCACTGGGTTAGGTGAGAATATGCATGCATGAAACATTGCAGATTGCACTGTACTGTAACTGGAACGATTTGAATATGTAAAAAATAACCTGATTAATAGGCTAAAACTGTTTGCAAACTTAAAAATTATGTCTCCTTTTCAAAAATGGTATATAGCGTGTGAGCCAAACTCATGGGTGTTTGAGCATCTTTACTGCCTCAGATTTGTGACCTAGTATTTGTGCTTTGCTTCCAAGGTGGTCAGTTTATGACCAGTTCTCCAGGCCTAAGCCTGAACAGTGCCAGTTAAAAAGAAATATTTAAAGGTTATTGTGAAAACTGATCAAACCTACAAGTCATTACTCATTTTGTGATGAACCACATGAGAATGAATGACACAGCCGTAAACTCCATCACAAACATTAAGACTGATTAAGAAGTACTCTGGAGGAAGCTGAAGGAATGGAGGCACAGGTGGTATTCTCTTTGATTCTTCCTGTCAGAGGAAGAGGAATGTGACAAGAAGAGAAGATAATGGAGGTGACACTGGCTGTGTTGGTGGTGTTGACAGGAACAATGTGGATTCTGGGACCATGGGCTGGGTTTTCTGGAAGACAGCCTACTATCACATGATGGACTTCAGCTTTTTAGGTCAGGGAAGAATGTGATTGGCAGGAACCTGGGGAGATTCATCTGGAGGGCCTTAAACTGACACCACAAGGGGAAGGAGATGACCAACATAGGGGTTTCAATGAAGGAGAGCAAAGAGCAGAGACCCACCTGTGAAGCCCAGGTCAAATGGAGCCAAGGGTGATGGGCTTCAGGTGCCTATGTACCAATGTCCAAAGCTTGGACTAAGAAGGAAGAGCTTGAACTTCTAATGCAGACATAGGGATATGATTTAGTAGACATTACAGAGACTTGGTGGGATGATTTCTATTATTGGAATGTAGTAATGGGTTGATATAAGGTGTTCAAGAAAAACTGAAAGGGTCAACGAAGAAAGTGGTGGGGACCTTAGGGGGAAGTGACCATGTCCTCCTAGAATTCCTTTTGCTGTGGGTGGTTGAGGAAGTTTGTTGCCAGACACGTATGTTAGATTTAAGTAGAGCAGACTTTAATAAACTCAGATGCATGAGGGGAATAATTTGATGGACAAGAATGCTTGAAGGGAAAGGAGAAAGTGAAGAGTGGGCTCTCCTAAAACAAGAGCTCTTGCAAGCACAAACCCTCACTATTCCAACAAGATGGAAACATGGTAGGGGATCAAAGAATCCCATGTGGTTCAACAGAGAACTCTGTGATTAGCTAAGGAAGAAAAAGGAAATGTTCAAGAGATGGAGCAAAGGACATAACCCTAAAGTAGAACATCTGCAGGTTGCTAGGCACTGTAGGTCAGCCATCAGAGAGGCCAAAGCTCAGAGAGCACTGAGGTTGGTCAAGGAGGCTCACTACAACAAGAAAAACATTCTTCAGCTATGTAAGGAGCAAATGAAGAAGTAGAGTTGGTTTTTATACTCCACTTTTCACTACCTGAAGGAGTCTCAGAGCAGCAGTTTGAGTCCAGTGGCACCTTTAAGACCAACAAAGTTGTATTCAAGGTATAAGCTTTTGTGAATAAGCACAGATATTCAGGTACAGTGAAACAGAATTTCCTCAGCCATTACATATCCACATTCATGTTGTGGAAGACAGTTTTTCTTCTTTTACATTACAGGTAAAGGTATCAAAGAGAAGTGTTCTTTCAGGGAGACTAAGGGTTTAGATAGATAAATATGTGGCTGAATACTTTCCTTGATGGAGTAGGGGGAGAAAGTTTCCTGTCTAGTGCTTAAGATAAGAAGGAAATGGCTGGGGATAGCCTGTTGCTCATTGTCTTGATTATTTGGGTTCTTATTAAGGCCAGGTTATCAGGGAGGGAATCCTTTAGGTCCTTTGGGAAAAGGCTCTTTGGTTGACTCTCTCCAGATATGGTTTTCACATGATTAATGGAGGAGTTGCTTCACATTCTTTGCATGCTGTCAGTGTGTCTCACTGTCATTTTGATATCAGTTTGATCCAGACTCCATTTTTCATTGTTATGCCCTTGGTAATATGTGCAAGTGTACAGTGATCCAAAATGGAGGTCCCTTTTGAGAAGGAGTCCTGTAGCATCACACTGGAAGATAGAGATACAATTCACAGAGATCTGAAAGCACTAGAAAAGTGGGTGAATATGAATAAGATGCAATTCAACAAGGATAAGTGCAGAGTTCTATATTTGGGTAACAAAAATGAGAAGCATGTATACTGGATGGAGGACACACTTCTGGGTATTAGTACTTGTGAACAAAAAGTTGGGGTATGGGTGGATCGTAAGCTAAATATGAGCAGTCAAAGTGATGCAATGCCAAAAAGGCTAATGAAGTCTTGGAGTGTACCAACACAGGCATAACACCCAAATCACAAGATGTAATTGTTCGTTGTACACTGCATTGATCAAGCCGCATATGGAGTATTGTGTGCAGTTCTGGAGGTCTCACTTCAAAAAGGATGTGGACAGAATGGAGTGGGTACAGACAAGGGCAACAAAGATTATCAGGGGCCTGGAGACCAAGCCCTACAAGGAAAGGCTGAGGGACTTGAGAAAGTTCAGTTTGGAGAAAAGGAGGCTAAGGGGGAATATGATTGCTCACTTTAAGAATCTGAAAGGCTAAGGAAGTGTGCATGCTTACGAAAGCTCATACCTTGAATAAAACTCTGTTGGTCTTAAAGGTGCCACTGGACTCAAATTTTGTTCTGTTTGAAAGGCTGTCACTTAGAGGGTGGCAGGGAGATGTTCCTGTTGGCAGCAGAGGATAGGACTTGCAATAATGGGTTTAAATTATGGGCAGAAAGGTACTGGCTGGATATTAGGGGGGAAATTATGGTAAGTGTAGTTCAGCAGTGGAATCAGCTGCCTAGGGAGGTGGTGAGCTCCTCCTCACTGACAATCGTCAAGCAGTGGCTGGACAAAGACCTATCATGGATGCTTTAGGCTGATCCTGCCTTGAGCAGGGAGTAGGGCTAGATAGCCAGTATGGCCCCTTCCAACTCTATGATTCTATGGTTCTATATAAAATTTGCATGCTATCTATACATAACATACTACTACAAAGAGCATATTGGGTTTTATTAAGTGTTGTGTATTCTCATTTTTTTTTTAAATCCACACAGTTTCTCCCATTAAAACCTTTTCCATCACACCTACTTTTCTCATTGAAACACAAGGAAGATTACAAAAGATAGAAAACAAAGCAGATTACAAAGGCCAGACGCATGAGACATCCAATAACAATGCAGTAGGACTAAGATTACAGAAATTAGAAAGCAGTACAAACAGAAAGCTTTCTAAGGCATGATATACCATAAACAATGCCAAGGCTGGATTACAAAGACACTGAATAGTGCCATTGAAGTAACTTGATACAAGCAATAAGTGAACATAGAAGAAAACATTTTTTCCCAGCTGCATTAACATGCTTCTCCAGAATTAACGCTGTGTTCAGTATAACCCCTAGGCTGATCCCATCAAATGTGGGAAGTACAATGTCAGCCTTCCCAACCAGCATTACTTACTACTATCTTGTCAGAATTCAGATTCAACTTGTTCACCTTAAGCCATTTTTCTTAAAAAAGCAGTCAGGCAGTGGCTCATGATTTGGATAAAGAAATATAGAGCTGGGTGTCACCAACATATTGATTACAACCTACTCCAGAACTATGACCTTTTCCACACACCTGACTGACTTCTGATTTTCTTCGCAGTCAATCCATAAGCATTGAAGTTGGTTTGGGCCTGTTTTCCCTCATGTCTGCCCTCCCAGTGCAGTTTTACAGGTGTGGTTTATTTCTTTCACACATGCCTTAAACCATAAGGATTTTCAAGAAAGGGTACTGTTGTCATCAGTGTTGTTATCTGTGGCTTTTTAAAAGATGGTCCTAAAATATTGATATATCAGTGTAGTGTTATAATGTCCATTTAAGCAGGTTCTGTGAATTCCCAGCTTTCTTTCTTTCTTTCTTTCTTTCTTTCTTTCTTTCTTTCTTTCTTTCTTTCTTTCTTTCTTTCTTTCTTTCTTTCTTTCTTTCTTTCTTTCTTTCTTTCTTTCTTTCTTTCTTTCTTTCTTTCTAGTAAGTCTGTGTCCTCTTATCATGGAGTTATAAGGGAAAAGGCATAACTCTGTAAGGGAAAGGGTTAGATACTTTCTTTTTAAATGAAAGCTGGGTATTCAGAGAAACTCCTTAAACTATCATTCCAATACTACATCAATATATCGATATTTTACAGCTATTTATTTTTAAGAAAACTGAAATCACTCATCTTCAGGAGAGAAAGAGAGTGATTTAATGATGATGACACTCCAATGATTGAAAAGTGGTTCTGGAGGTGAGTGGGAGTGGGTGGGACAAAGAAAACCAACAGAAATATTATGCACAAGGAAAAAGTTGACACAAAATCAGCTTCCAGAAAAAGATTGAGATAAAAGGGGTTTCCAAAGAACCAACTGGGGAATAACCAAAAAGACTGAAGTGAAAACTAGGCACAAAAAATGCATACAGAAATTGAGGGATAAATTGAAGCAATATGGGCCCAGAACTGACAGGATAAACCCATGTGGGGAAGTCCTGTGAATGATTACTCCCTAGGGTTTTACATAGAGATTAAACAGCATGAGGGATAAGAATGAGTCCTGTGGAATCCTGCAGAACAAGTCCCACACTTGACTATCATAACAGTTCTAAATTTACAAGTCAGTTTCTCTCTGAATGTATATATAAGTGATATTTTAAATGTGTAGAATATACTTCCTGAGTGTGTGATTTGTCTGATTCTTTGACTTCTTGGAACAAAATTGTTAATTGCTACTTTATTGTTTTAAGCATCCTCTGCAAAAGTAGCATTTTGTTACATTTGAAATAATATTCCATAAAAAGCAACGAAGGCTCTAAAAGCACATCATGCAAATTTTTCTGATCATTTAGCAAAGTAAAATCTGCCTGAATCAAACTAGAAGGTAGAATGTTCTTTGTAAAGAGTCTCTTAAAAATTAGTGATGCAGTCAAAATTCATTCTACTTAAAGAGTGGTGCTCACCAGAAAGCATACATTCTTTTCAAATTCATGTTAGTTTGGTTTTCTTAAAGATGTTGTTTGGTTATTAAAATGATTTACATTTTTAAAAGATCCTCTCAGCAAACTGTTGCTGGAACTAATGTGTTGCAGTTTCCAGTCTCACCCTCCAGCTCAATCTGCTACTCTGTTTTGTTAACACCTCATTGAATTTTCTTTTGTCTTTCCATCCTTGCTCTGTTGATGAAGTCATCTGTCTGCATTTTCCCCACTGACTTTCTAAAAAAAAAAAAAAAGATCCAGAAAGCTTTACATCTCCTGCACAATTTAATAAGGCAAGCCAAATAATCCTATAGTTTGATTGCAAGGCATCACAGCAAATAAAAGGACTTCAAACAGAGTTCAGTTTACCCATGTTACCTCTCAAGGCTGAAATCTTCTCAAAGATAATTATGTGTCTGGAAATTGTGTCGCTAATGCTCTCCAAACAGTGACATGACAGAGTTCTGTGTTTTTTAAAAAAATTCATCTTACACACACACATGTTAATTTGTTTCAGTTCACAGAGAAAACTTCATGATTGGATGGCTAGACTTCTCTAAGTGTGAAACAATGAAGGTGTGAACATTTGATAGGGAATGGCACAAAGTCCAACTAAGGAGAGCTCATAATAATAACCATAGTTCATTTTCTAGTTGCCACAATCAGGGACATCTAATCTGATAGCCTAAGCTAAATGCTGTATGGTTTTTAACAATAAATATTTAAATACCAAGTCTAAGGGTTTTTTTGTTTTTATATTAAGCATTCATAGATACTCTAATATCCAATTTTCTGTTATTTCATACATAAACAATGAAATAAAATACAATTACATAAACCAATCACAAGATAGAAAGCCCATGGATTACAAAACCGGGGTGTATATTTCCGAAGTCACCAAAGTGAAAAGAGAGCTTGACAATATTCCTCACCTGTTTTTGAGACTTTGTTGCTCCTCGGAGGTGTAAAGTGCTTTTGATGTATAAAAGCTCCAATGTAGAATAACCAAAGGAAGACTGCATGTACTATACTTTCTGATAAACAAACAAAATGCCTGAGACTACCTAGGATCTGCATTAGTAGGTCAGTTCAAAGATTGCCATACATAGTTGGACATATTGTGGAGTTCTATGCTTTGCCAAGTTCAGTTTGGCATACAGTTGATGTTCCATGGCTTTTGAAAATATTGGTCTGGTTCAAGGTCCACATATTTATTGACATCATTGTTTAAAAGACCTTGTCTTTATCACTTCAATGGCTTTATAAAGATACACTCCAGTCTTGTAATCACTTCAATGGCTTTATAAAGATACACTCCAGTCTTGTAATCTGTGGGCTTTCTATCTCATGATTGGTTTATGTCATTGTATTTTCTGGTGGATTTAAGATTCTCACTGTCAGTGGAAGTGCTGGGGCTGGTGAAAGGAATGCAGAAACCTGAGGAACCTAGCAGTGGCTTTATTGGGATAAGCAGGTAACAATGGCTGCAAGGCTTGTATGTGGATGAAGGTGCAGGTGCTTGCCTTCATCCTTTAGTTGCTTAAGCAAGGAAATTACATCAATGCAATACCCAATCAGGAATGTACTCCTGGACTTTGCAGGGAAGGTGGATGCCTGGAGAGGGTCTTCAAAGTTGCTGTAGGCTGCTGTAGCCCTAGAAGCACCAGGTTGCTCAGAACCCTCAACTGCATGTGGGCTAGCTTCCATTCCCCTGCACCTAAAAGCCCAGGCCAGTAAATCTGGAATATAGGCAGCCTGAGACCAATAACTCCCTGATGCATGTGCTGAATCCTCATCAGAGGATAACTCACCTGATATTATTTCACTGTTGGAAGTGTTGTGGTCCTGTGCTTTATCTGTAGGACTTACGATGCCTGGTGTATCTCTTTTTCCTTGGTGGATGGCTCTGTGCTTCATCCTCACTAGAATTGTTGGTTGTCAGGCTCTGTTTTGGGGATGGGGTCTTCTCCTACCCCTGTTGGGTCTGTTTTGCACGGGAGGCGGTGAAGACACAGACTGTCTGCCCATTTACTCAAATTGCTTAGATAGGCATGCAAAGCTCTGGGTGATCCCCTGTAAAACAGCCATATTATCCGGTACTGGGGCAGGGAAGGGAACAACACTGCTAGAAGGCACCCCTACCTGGTGCCACTTACCAGCTGTGGTGGTCTGGGTCTGAGGCAGACTGGCCTGCCATGCTGGGCCACTGGCATCAGAAGCAGCATTGTTGGACATATTCCATAAAGAGCTTTTTGGAGGCTGAGCAGTGGAGAAAGCAGAGCCACATTTGAGGGTAGCTGCACACTTCCTTGCAGGGCCTATACATAAACCTGCTGTATGCTTGCCCACTGCTGAGGCTCATTGTGGAGGCATAATGAGTGAGCTACACCAGACAAGTGCACAGAAACAATTACTCAACTCCAAAAACCCCTAACTGCTTGAGTATAGAAAACTACCCTCTAAGCTCTTATTACTATAAAAGTATAACTGGTTTATAAGATTTTTTTATTTTATATTTAATTATTTCAATTATTACTCTTAATATCTTTTTTGGGGTTTTTTGATAACTAAATCAAACTTTGTTAGTAACACAAAAGGTGGCTCTGAAAACTAAAGCACAATAATAAGGAGAGGTTTAAACTAAACCTTGTGGGGGAGTGAGACAAAAATGCAAAGCCCAGTATGATACCAATAACTGGAGATAAGAAATCTAAAGTTTTGCAGGGAGTGGCAGATATGCTAGATAATATTAACTCACATGTAAGTACAGAAACAAAAACCTCAGGGTACATAAAAAATGGATTCTGATGTCTCCGCACTAATGCGCAGAGCATGGGGAAAGAGCAGGAGGAACCTGAAGGATTCCCTTAATACAGGAAGGGGACTATGACCTAATAGGCATTACTGAAACTTGGTGGGATGACACTCACAATTGGAATATTAGGGTTGAGGGGTATAACTTATTTAAAAGGGATAGAGAAATAAGGAAGGGCAGAAGAGTTGCATTATATATAAAGGAGGTATATATGTGTGAGGAAATATGTGAATCTGAGCATGAAAGCCCAGTTGAGAGTCTCTGGGTAAAAATAAAAGGAGTAAGAAATAATAGTGATATTACGGTAGGAGTCTGCTATAGACCACCAAGCCAGGCAGAGGATTTGAATAAGACACTCCTACAACAGATTACAAAGTTCTCAAAGAGATGGGACACGGTGGTTATGGAAGACTTCAATTACCCAGATATCTGTTGGAAGTCCAACTCTGCTAAAAGTGAAAGATCCAGTCAATTCCTGATTTGTCTTGCTGACAACTTCATTTTCCAGAAAGTGGAGAGGGAAACAAGGGGATCTGCTATCTTGGACTTGATTCTTACCAACAAGGAAGAACTGGTTGATGAGGTGAAAGTAGTGGGCACCCTAGGTAGTAGTGACCATGTAATTTTGGAAACTGTATGTGGTCAGACATTTTGGTTGGACTTCAGGAAAGCAAATTTTGACAAACTTAAAGTTATGCTGGATAGAATCCCATGGTCAGAAATACTTATGGAGAAGGGAGTTCAAGAAGGATGGGAGTTTCTTAAAAGTGAAATACTGAAGGCACAATCACGAATGATTCCTGTGAGAAGGAAAAATGGGAGGAGCCTAAAGAAGCTAAGGTGGCTCCATAAACAGGTTTCTAAGGACTTGAAAAATAAAAAGACTCATTCAGAAAGTGAAAGAAGGACCTTATAACCAAGGATGAATACAAACAAATAACCAGTGCTTGTAGAGAGAGAGTTAGGAAAGCTAAAGTTCAGTATGAGTTTAGACTAGTGAGAGATGCTAAAAACAACAAAAATCCGGCTCCCCAGTAGACACCAAAGGCATCCTGCAGGGAGCCGACTTTGCCTCCATGAAAGGAGGGAGGAGTTTGGCTGTGTGCAGCTGGGTTCTTTAAGGGGGTGGGGCCAGCATTGTTCACCGGGTGGAGTCGGTGAATAGGTCCATCACTTTATAGTAGGACTGAGTTTTGTTAGAAAAAATTTGTTGTGGCTCGGTAAGCACCTATCAGCAATCCTGTAGGTTGGAGGGGTCTGTCAGGATCATCACTGTGGCCTTGCGGCCAGGGATGAGATGGGCAGACTGCCTTTTGGAGTGTCTTTGATGGATACTCTACACAGGCCATGCGGTTATGGATGAGGGATTGTCATGGCATGTTCCAAGGCTGGGCTGCCCGGGTGCAAGCTGCTTACAGCGGGCTATGTCCTGGGGGCCAGATGCATTGCCCATCTTATGGCAAGGGTGGGGTTTGAGTTTCAGTGACCCCATGCCTTAACCATGCTGCTTCATACTGTTAGCCCTTGCCATTGTTTTATTAATAAATAAAGTGGCCTTTAGTTTCCCAACTACTGTTGTATAACTCTTTCTTCTATCTATGGGGGCAAGGGGTTCTTTTCTTATTTTCAAAGTAAGAAAAAGAGTAAGGACATGGTAGGACCATTGCAGGGACAGGAAAGTGAAATTGTAACAGGTGATGAAGAAAGGGCAGAACTGCTCAGTCTTCTCTTGCAAGGGAAATGGTGCTCGGAATGGCAAAAACAGAACACATGATGAGGGAATGGAGTTGCACCCAAGATTGACATAGAGGTAGTACATAAACATCTACTAGGGTGATTTCCCACTAAAGCTGACTCGGGGTAGCGCCGCCATTTGGCCCGATACTATTAGTCAATTTCACACCCGAAGCGCGGGGCTGCATTTTGACCCGCGGCTCGCTCGATTTCCCCCACAGTTTCGTAATCCTGTTTTTTGAGGATTACGAAACTGCGGGGGAAATCGGGCGAAGCCGCGGGTCAAAATGCAGCCCCGCGGCTTCGGGTGTGAAATTGACTAATAGTATCGGGCCAAATGGCGGCGCTACCCCGAATCAGCTTTAGTGGGAAATCACCCCTAGTTTCTTTAAATGAATGAAGTCTTCGGGGCCAGATAACCTGCATCCAAGGGTACTAAAAGAACTTGCAGATGTAATTTCTGAGCCTCTGTCCATTATTTTTGAGAATTCTTGGAGAACAGTGAGGTGCCAGAAGACTGGAGACGGGCAAATGTTTTCTGTCCCCCACACACCATCCCCTGGGCCTTCTATGGGGGCAGTAGGCAGTGTGTGGGGAAAAAGGGCTTCTCTGGGCCTACTGTCCCCATAGAAGGTCCAGAGCATGATGTGTGGGAGACAGAAAATGGCTTCTCTGGGCCTACTGCCCCCAGAGAAGTCCCAGGGGATGGCGTGTGGGGAGCAGAAAAGGCCTTCTCTGGGCCTAGTCCCCTCATAGAAGGCCCAGGGGATGGCGTGGGGGGGTGGAAAAGGGCTACTCTGGGCCTAGTGCCCCATAGAAGGCCCAGGGGATGGTGTGTGGGGGCAGAAAAGGGCTTCTCTGGGCCTAGTGCCCCATAGAAGGCCCAGGGGATGGCGTATGGGGGATAGAAAAGGGCTTCTCTGGGCCTGTTCCCCTCATAGAAGGCCCAGGGGATGGCATGTGGGGGACGGAAAAGGGCTTCTCTGGGCCTAGTCCTCTCATAGAAGGTCCAGGGGATGGTGTGTGGGGGGTGGAAAAAGGCTTCTCTGGGCCTAGTCCCCTCATAGAAGGCCCAGGGGATGGTGTGGGGGGGCGGAAAAGGGCTTCTCTCACTTGCCTCAGCCTTGAGGGCCTGTCCCTGTGCTCACACTCCAGACAGTCCTCTCCTGTGGAAGGACTGGAGCAGACTGAGCTGAAAAGACTGACTGGGGCTGACATGGGTGGGACTTTGTGAAGCAGCCAGTCAGCCCTGGCCAGTGTCTTCTGACTGCCAGTTCTTGAGCCAAATCAATTATGGCAAGCATAGAATGTACTGAAACCAAAATTCAAATATATATAAGGACAGGATATAGGCCTATATTCCTTCCTGTTCCCATTTCTCCAACTCAGAGGATTTCTTTCTACACCTCAACACAATATTTATCAGCACCCTCTGTAAAAGGGATCTAATGAGGAACAGACCTTCCATCACCCACTTTTCCATGTATCACTCTTTCAATGGTTTTAACTAGGTGATTCTTTTAAGAATCCTTATAAAAAAAATCATACCATCACATGAGAGTGCAGAGGGAAGGCAAACAAACATTCAATTTAATGGCTAGAATAATTACTCACATTTAGCATGTTGGAATGAATTACTCTACATAATCATGGAATTTAAGACTTCAGAGTCATGTTAATGTTTAATATATTGTCCCATTCTTTAATGCAACCTTCTTATATCAATAATTAGATCTCATACAGAACATGTTATAGATGGGGTATCTAACTTAAAATGTGCAGCCAAATAAAAAAATAATAATCGTTTTCCTTAACAGCAAAACACTTCTTTTGTTATTACAGCACTAAATTGCCTGCCTCCTTTTGTTAAGAATAAAATATTTTCTGCTTTGTTTTATTCCCCAACCTCCTATAGCACTTGTCTAAACAGCTCATCTAAGTGAGACTGATGTTTCTCAAGGACTGTAAGTGATGAGAAGATCTGCCCTTTGCTCTTCAGTTATCTCTTCACAGTTATTGTCATGCTTATCTGCAGTTCTCTTAGAGAAATAGTTCCATTTTGCTGGGTTGCAAACATTCATTTCTCTTATTCAGTCCACAGCTTTGCCTCCAGGCAAACTAGAAAAAAGTGTTCCAGATCTCATCTAGTGCTGTTGCTTAACTCTCTGAAAGAAAACAAAACAGGAAGTATGCTTCAGGTGAACTGTTCTTTGCAGTGTTTAGCTGTAACTTGGTAAGTAATTCACAAGTGATGAGACTGAAAGTCGTTCTGATATATTGGTTTCCTTTTTGGTCAAATAAAGTGAGTCCAGAAATCAATGTGTGTGGGGGAAAGCCCATTAGCATGCCTAGAATTTTGAAAATTAGGCAATGAACATAGAGCGTGGCATTCTCAGAAGTGAAGTAATGGCATTTGGCCCAGTTTGGCTCACTATTACACTTTAAACTACATAGAACTAAACATTATGGGAGAGCTTAAATGACACGTTAAGGTTGTTTCAATCTGAAACAAAAAAATTTGATATGGCAAAATTCAGAAAAAAATATAATTTTATGATTTGCCATCAGGATACAACATCACATTTTTCAACTGATATTTGAGATCTAAATTTGAAACATAAAGTTAATGAAATATCATTGCTAGTTGTCTGTCAGATGCCATCATGTCCCCTCACATGCTGAGTGCTGCTTGTAACACATTGTGAGTTATTCATTGTTAGTCAATATAAAATATTGTCCAGTACTTACAGCTACATGTTAAATACTGTCTCATACTGATTACTTCATCATATTCATTGCCATAGAGTGTCAACTGTTAATTTGCCAGGTAGTATCAAGTATGGACTGATGTGTGCCAGATACTGATAGCTTCTGCATGCCAGATATAAAAAGTTGACTATTTATGTACACCAGTTGGATTTTATATGCCATGCATTAGTACTAGATTGGAACTAAGATCTGAGTGCCAACATAAGTAGATATGACCTCAAGATGCAATCCAGGTTGGATAAATATTAGATTGACTGAATCTGTCAGCATAATTTCCCCAGATTTTATCATATATTGAATTCTGAACTTTCCACCAGTGCACATTAACCTCAGAGAATGGGGACAGCTGCAGTTAGGAGACATTTTTCTACATACCTAGAGGAGCCCTCAAGTTTTTACAAAATTCGAATCCCTGCCCTTGGTCTGCGACCGTTGGGCGGGGAGGCACCTTTGCCTCCTGGACGGAGAGAGGTGGTGGTTTCTAGCACCAAAAAGGCACTTCAGTGGGCAGGCGTGAGGGGAGGGGCCACAGGGCTTAAAGCCGGGCCCCTCCTGTGCGCGCCAACAGTCTCCTCATTTTGCGGCCCACCCGCCCTTTTATTAGTGCAGGCTTTTGGGTGGTCGCCCAGTTTTGGGGGCAGGTAGGAATTTTTTCACCCTTTCTTATTGGCCAGGTGAAGGGGTATTTTTTGCCTACCCTGCACTGAGGCAGTGGTGCAGGATTTTAGCGGTGGGGCTGCCTTTTGCTAGGATGGTCACTTTTGTTGGGCAGGGTTTTATCGGAATACAGTTGCAGATCGGTGAGCACCAGCTGACACCCAATTGGGGTTTGAAGGGGTCCAGTGAGTACAGTCTTTGTGCCTTGCGACATGGGGCGGGGAAAGCGGACTGCCTTGGGAACCGCCTCGATTGGCTCCTCCCTTTGAGCCTGGCAGCCCGGGGGAAGGGGCTACGGGGCGGGAGAACAATGGCTATCTGGCCAGGTGGAAGCCGCTGTGGCAGCTCCCGCTTGGGGCAGGGTGGCTCACCCTATTACATCAGGTGAGGGAGGGGTATTTTGCCCCTGGCCTTAACCGTAACGCAACTGTTTTTGCCCTTGCCGTTTTATTCCAGTTAAAGGTTATCAGTTAATAAAGTGGCCCAAGAGTTAAACCCATCACCTGTGTCTGCCTCGTCATTCCGTCTTGGGGGGCAATTGCCAAAAGTTTTTTTAAATGGTGTACATTTAAAATACCACCAAATGGAAAATAATTTTTTGCAAGGAATGACAAGGAAAGTGACCTTGTGTTCCTTCCTTCCCAAGCTGTGCCACACCTCAATATGGAGAGAAAGTAGTGGGGTAAAGCAGCCAGGCAAAGGCGGTACCTGGTGGTACCTTTACAGCTGGAAGGTATCTCTCTTTTCTCCCCTTCCCCTGCAGAAGTGGTGACCAGCAATTTTCCTTCCCCTTCCCTAAAGTTCCTTGTAAGAGGTGACAGGAAAAGGGAGCAGGTGAAAACCAAGCAGATGGAAGCAGTGGCACTGTGAGCAAGTAAGCCAACAGGCCTGGCAGGAACCCTAGAAGCAGCAGCGAAGGAAGGAAAAGGTGGTGGGAAAGGTGAGACAGATGCCAGCTCAGATCAGCTGAAGAAGAGGTGGAGGAAGCAGAGGCATGGGGCAGGCAGAGTAAGAGCAAGCAAGGGGAGATGAGGAAAAGGGACAGTGTATCAAGGTAACAGGATGGGATTCCCCCCCCCATCTCCTGAGTTCCTATTTGTTTTACTCTAATGTTGTTTTATTTTGGAAGCAGCTTTGAATACAAAGAGAAGTGGTATAAAAGCCATTAAAATAAATACATGAATGCATAATTAATGAATATTTGCATATTAATGGTTGACTCATTGATAATTATGTCTGCAATCTGCATTTGATGGTTAGTGGATGTTATAATGAGATGCTTGTTATGATTAATTATAGTTCTGTCATAAGAACTCTTGATCATGAATGATGTTTGAATCTAGAATAATATGTCAGTTTATTCCATATGAGTGAATGGGCATTTTTTCCCCTTCTCTGCAGTAAACTGGAACTAGGCTACATACCTGTCCAGTGGCTGTTTTTGGGTTTTTTTCTATACCAAAGGAAAAAGATCAGCAGATGGAAGAGATGGATAAAACTCAGCCAAAGACCGAAGGTCTATGCTTTGGCAGTTTAACTGTCTCATTTTCCATGAAGCAGAGGGTTCAAGACTTAAGGCAAGATTCTATTACTGCAAAGGGTATAGCAAACCTTCATGATTGACATTTAGTTATGTTATAATGTAGCTCAGCTCCTGGAGAGTGGAGCTGTTAGGTCACTGAGGCAAGAAATTTTGCTGGATACATTATTCTAGATTTTGGCGTGCCAGTAAGGATATGAAAAAAAATCACTGCTGCATGCTTATTGTAAGATAGTACCTATGTGGCATTGATTTTAGTCAATGTTCTTCAACATGGCATCCATTGCACCATGGAGCCCACTGACACATTTCCTGGATTCAACCAATTATTTTTGAAAGTGGACAGGGCCAGATGGGCTTTAGCCCAGTAAGGCTTCTGATTGGATGCTGGAGATCAGATTGGGATTTAAGAGCAACTGCCACCAGAGCACTAGGACCTTCACTGCTTGACTGAAGGTAAGCTGTGTGTATGCAAGAAAGTATTTTGAAACAATGTATTCATTTTAGAAGGCAGAGCTTCTGCCTGAAATGCTGAAGAGTTACAATTAGAGTTATGCATGAACTCAGTCTCTGACATTTTGTGGTTAGTTCCGCCTCTTGTAGTGTGCCATTTTGTGGTTGCACCCACCAGCCTGTGTCAGGATTCTCTAGGTGCCCACAAGCTCAAAAAGCTTAGGGGTCCCTGGTTTAAATGATAGACACTGATTTCTGACATGGTTAAAACCAGGGGTCTTTTGGGAGGGGAGCGCACCGGAGCATAGCTCCGGGAGCTCAGGAGCCAAGCCCCGCCCCCAGCCAGCATCCGGGGGAGTCTTTCAGGCAGCCGAATGTCAGTTTCAGCTCCATTATATCCTATGGGCCATTGAAGTCAATGGTGAAAACACAGGGTATATTCTGGGGGCTGGAGGGGAGGGGGTTTGAGGGAGAGGCTCCAAACTCACAGGGTAGCTGTTGGAGCCTCTCCCCAAGATACCCACCAAGTTTCAAGAACATTGGATCAGGGGGTCCAATTCTATGGGCCCCTAGACAGGTTGCCCCTATTCCCTCCATTGTTCTCTATAGTGGGAAAAAAGTAAGTTTCCTTCTTTCCTTTATTTCTTTCCCTCCCCTTTCCTTCTCTTTCTTTCCCTCTTTCCTTCCTTCTTTCCTTCTCTCTACTCTCTCTCTTTCCTTCCCTCTTTCCTCCTTCTGTGGCCCAACTCTCATGAGAAGGAGTTTAAACTTTAAACCCCTTCTCTCTTAGCTCCCCCACCCAGACCAGCTGGGGAAGGGAAGGGGAGGCTTTTGAAGATGCCTCCCCCCCTTTTGCTTCCCCTTCTGACACCACTTCCGGTGATTTCAGGGGACGTGGCATATGCTAATAGCCTAATAGCTCATTAGCATACCATATGCTAATGAGCTCCTGCAGCTGTTTTTCTATGAAAAGACCCCTGGTTAAAACTGTCATGAGTACACAACAGAATGTTCACTACATCATGCAAATGTCTAGCCATTCAGTATTGGCACTTCTCAGTGGTAAGCAAACTAGCAGAGCAACTTCTGAACTTGACACTAATTTCACTATTTGTTTTCTCTTCAGAAAACAGAGCGATTGCATACCTGTTACAGAGTTACAATCTACACACATTAGGTTCTTATGGTATATCCATAAAGTGCTATATAGCAAGGGACACCTAAAAAGATAGTGTGCATCCATGGCAACTGTATTTTTTCACACTGTGAAGCTGGGATTGGGTGGGTAGTACATCTTATGGCAAACTTGCATTCGCTGTCTTATAGCGGGTAAAGCAGCTCTGTCAGCAGTCCTTTTTGGAGACTAATTGATGGTCAGTCTGCTCTTTCCTAAAGGTTTTTCTGGAAGCAGTGGGATTCCATATATTTTATCTCAATAGTACAGCTGTTCCACACCCACTTCACAAGTGCCAAACCTGGCTAAGCAACAGTTCACTCCAACACCAGCAGTCTGCTCAATGTTTAGAAATTCACTGTCATGTTCCCTGTTGTTTTTGTTATTGCTCACTATTAATGTTCCATAGTTCCCATACCTTAGTCTAAGCCAGAATGAGAGGCATCTTGCTGAGGTTGTTCAATTCTCCCCAGTTATCAGCACACTGCTGGAGCCTGGCCAAAAAGTAAGGAGCAATTGAGTGCCTAGCCCTCATCTCTTTCTTGTCTTTACTAAATAAGAACGCAGTCCACAGCTTCCGTACTGCAGCTGTGTTGTCATTGACACACTTTTGAGATACAATGTTTTAGAGAACAACCACTCTCATTTATGGTCACACTTTATCAGGTCTACGCTAGTAAGTAAAACATGGTCTACAAACATCCATCCCTTCCTAAATTATTACCAGTCTAACATGCTTCATATGCACAGATGGCAACTCAAGATACCAGTCAATAAAAAAAACCTTAGAGAAACCAGGGAGATGACAAGAAACAAGGACTGAAAAAAACAATAGCCTAGTTAACAAACCAACTATCCTGTGATGCTTAAATTCAAGCTGGTTTACTCCTACTGACCCAAAACTTGGTCCTTAAATAGAAACAAATTGCCTTAAATTCAAAAACTCTGCTCAGTGGAACAATATGAGACAGTAAGAGTCAATGCTAAAACTTTCATTCCTATCCATGAAGAATAATGGGAATGCCCTTGCCTCTGTGTCTGTGTATAAAGGCTCAGAAGCTATTTCACACGCAGCTGAACTCAAATACCTTATGTTTCTATGGGAAATAGTCTATTTTGTGGACAATTGCTACTGCTGCATTAACTTCATGTGAGATACAAGCAGCATTACTACTCAATTCTCCTTTGCCATCAAGATACCAATAACAGATAAAGTAATTTGTATTCTCCCAAAGCTCAGAGGCAGTCTACAATTAAAATAGAAGGCTATCTGTTAGAGGATGTGCTCACTGATTCATAAAGTGCCCCTCATGGGTGCTAAATGTTAATGTCTATATTTCAGAGGTGGTCCCCCCCATTTGAATATATAGACTATATCCAGCAAGGTGAACCTTGTTATTATGGAGAATATTGCATGCTCCCCAATATTTAGGCATCTTTGCCACAATATTGTCTGTGGTGTACAGATATTTCCACCATTGGAACAGACTATGGGCATCCTTCTAACTGCCCACTTCCACTGCTGCTCCTCTGACCTTCGTATTATTTATATAAAACATTTATAAACCTGCCGTTCACCCAGAAACTGGGACCCAAGGCAGGCAATAAGAATGAAACCAAATATATAATACAAACACAACCCCATCAAACTAGCTAGAAAGAGTAAATGCTTAAAGCATCCATATCTTTTCTCTCTTAAACTTTTCTCTCTTACACTCTTCTCTCTTACACTTTTCTCTCTTACACCAGCATGCCTGGTGGCAGTACTAGGCCCCCAATATGTGGAAGGAACTGTCAAAAATACTCCCCATGGACCAAAGCACAGCTGCCACATGGGGGGAAAGGAATATGGTGATGGAACTGGCTGCCAGCAGGTCCCAACAGAGAATCATCTGACTGCACCACATGCAAATGCTGATCCCTGAGGCCATTTGAGATAGCATCCCTGGAGCTGCAGATTAGGTGGAGAGGTATGAATGTGACTTCAGTGACTCTCAACTTACCAGTGAGGCTGCCCCTGAAGTGAAGGAGTTCTGCTTAACTGCTGGAGATGAGGTTGTTTCACTGAGCTGAAGCCGCAATCAAAGTGGCTCTGCCCCCCTGAGCAGCCTTCTGTTCCCTCCTTTGCACTAATCATGGACCACATAAGAACCCTGGACAGGCCAGTTCTGGCCCCCAGGCCTTATGGTTTACACCCCTGATTTAGAGAACAATCTACATTATTATCATTGAACATATAATGTAGACAATCATCTTATATAAATATAAAAATTAGCGTAAGTGTGAACATAGACAATCATTTGTGATCATCTACTTTATCTACAATATCTATTTCCTAAATAAACACAATATTACACTGATCTATTTATTACAGTTGTCAATCAGAAGTTACTTGGCTGCATAAAATTTATTTGTATATACACTGAATTTTCACTTCTTTTTCAGTTTTTTTCTATTTTTTCTTCATTGCTTCATATCTAAAATTTCATTATTACAAACATGTATTGCCTGACCTAGTGCTGGAGAAAACTCTTGAGAGTCCCTTGGACTGCAAGGAGATCAAATCAGTCAATCCTAAAAGAAATCAACCCTGACTGTTCCCTGGAAGGCCAGATACTGAAGCTGAAGCTCAAATATTTGGTCACCAAATGAGAAGGGAGCACTCACTGGAGAAGACTTTGATGCTGGGAAAGATTGAAGGTAAAAGAAGAAGGGGACATCAAAGGATGAGATGGTTAGTGTTATCGATGCAACAAACATGAAATTAAGCAAACTCTGGAGCATGATGGAAGACAGGAGGGCCTGGCGTGTTGTGGTCCATGGGGTCATGAAGAGTCAGACTCAACTATGCAGCTGAACAACAACAGCCACAACAATTGCCTGTCTCTTAATCATTCTCCACTTTAATAATTTAGTACTAATTTTCTGCTATATATTTCAAAAGTCCATTCCATTTTTTTGAAATTCTGTATTCAATATATTATGCAATTAAGATGTTAGTTTTGCCATTGTTGTATACTCAATTAATTTGTTCTTCCATTCTGTCAGTTCTGGGCATTTTTCTGCCTTCCATTAGAGCCAAATGGCACCCTTGCTGCCATTACCATATATTTAAATAGTTCACTGTATGTTCTTTTCAATGTTACTTGCTAAAATATTTAGTAGCATATTTTTGAGGGTTCATTGCAAACTTGAATTTTAGTATCTTTTGTATTTCTTCATGGTTCTTTATCCAATATTGTCTTGCTGTCTTACACATCCACTACATATGATAAAATGTTGCATCTGTACTTTGACATTTCCAACATTCACCATTATAACTTTTATTGGCTGTTGCAATTTCTTTGGCTCTGATATACCATCTAAAGAACATTTTATTACCAATTCTCCCTTAATATTTGGGGCTCAGTAAATTTAATTTCTTTAGTCCACAAGTTTTCCCACTTGCTCATAGAAATATTCTCTTCAAAATTTTTCATCCATATAATTAGTCTTTCACTTGCTCTGTTTCTGTTTCATATTGCAATAGCATTTTATATATTTTTCCTAGTAAATGTTTTAAGTATCCTGTAATTAGTTGTTCATAAGCTGTTTTCTCTCTTAGGTGACCTCCTTCTTTCGCTATTTGTTCTTTATACTTGGATACCATTTGATAATATATCAGCCATTGGATGTTCTTTCCTTTATTCTGAACTTCTTGCCAGGATTTAATTTTCCATTGTCTCATATATACTCTTAAGTTATGTGATCATTTTTTCCCCCTGATACTTACATCACAATAGGAGATGTCAATGGTGAAGTGAGCAGATTTGTTCTGTTTTTACACTGAAACTATATTCTTAGTAATCCATCCCTCAAGATATGTCTGCCATCTTGTATTGGAATTATTTTAATGACTTCTTTTTATTATTATTGTTATATTTATAATTTTTCAGACAAAAACAATACATAGCTTGCATTTTACAAGATTTTTTCGAGTCTATTCAACTAGTTTCCTTTCTATCCAATTATAGACTCTTGACCATCATTCTAAATACAAGTCTTCATCTTTTCCTTGTAGAATCACATTCAGTCTGTCCATTTCTACTATTTTGAGCAGTTTATGGATTATCTCCTCTATTGAGGGGGTCATCTCTATTTTTCAATGTTTAGCCAATAAAATTCTAGCTGACATTAAAATATATGTTATCATATACAATTCATTTTGCTTATAACCATCAGGGATCATATTTAATTTTTAAAAATCAGGTATTACGGCTAAATTAACCTTCAGTATTTCTTGTATTATATTATGTATTTTAAGCCAATATTTTTGAATTTTCCCGCATCTCCACCACATATGATAAAATGTTCCCATATTGGATTTATATTTCCAACATTTATCATTAACAGTTGAATAATACCTGGCTATTTTGTCAGGGGACCAATGCCATCTGTGAAACATTTTATAAATATTTTCTTTATATGATGTTGCTGTCATAAATTTCATTACCTTCCACATTTTTGACCAATGATCTAGATCTGTATTATGTCCTATATCCTGCATCCATGTAGCCATCATTGTTTTAACAGCCAAATCTTGTCAAGTTCATTTTTTGTTTCATAAAATACAATTCTTCTATCTTCATTATATCTTGTTTTTAATTAATTTTAAATTTTGTGAAGACAAATTCTCATCTGATTTTAATTTATAATTTTTATCTAGAAGAGCCTCATTACTTACTCTTTTTTCATGAGTAACCAGGATAGGTTTTATGAAAGCTTCAAACGGAGATACCCATTTTGGAATTTTAAGATAGTATCATACTTTTATCTTCCTCCAGACTTTTAGTAATGCCCCTCTATCATATGTTGCTGGATGTTTGTATGTATTTTGTCCTTCCCATACCAAACATCATGTGATTTCTAAATTTAGCCAATCTTTTATCCATCCGAGGGCATATGCTTCATAGTATAAATTCCAATTTGGTAAGCCAAACCCTCCTCTTTCTTTCCTGTCCTGTAAGATTTTCCTCTTAATCCTTGGTCTTTTAAAATGCCAGACGAATTGGCTGATAATTTGATCCAGGTCTCTAAAGTACCGTGGCTTTTTTAAAATTGGTAAATTTTGAGCTAGAAAAAGAAACCTAGGAAATACATTCATTTTTATCGTTGCGATCTTACCCATAAATGACAACTTGAGGTTTTTCCATTTCATTAGGTCTTTTTTTATTTCCATCAAAAGTTTGTTAGAATTGTCTTCTACTAAGGTGCTGCTTTTATTCATCAATACTATACCTAAATATTTGACTTTTCCACTATTTCCCATAGAAGAAATTTCTTGTATTTGGTTTATTTGATTCTGTGTACAGTTTTTGGATAATATGTTTGTCTTCTTGAAATTAATTTTAAGGCCTGCCACTTGCCATATTCTTGTATTGTTCTTATCAAATGGATAATCGATGTCTTTGGTTCTTCCAGTATGAACACTAAGTAATCAGCAAAGGCTTGTAATTTAAATTCTTCTGCTCTAATTTTCAGACCTTTTATCTGTTCGTTTTCTTGTACTAAGTCATTCAGTGTCTCCAGGGTAAAAATAAATAATAACAGTGACAATGGACAACCCTGTCTTGTACCTTTTTGTATTTCAATATTCTGTGTTGTGTCTCCATTTAATTACAATTTTAGTGGTTTGGATGTTATATAACACTTTTATCATTGTAAGAAAGTGTATACCACAGTCCCAAGCAGTCAGTTCTTGTAACAAAAATTCCCAGTTTACATTATCAAATGCTTTCTCAGCATCTAGAAACATCAGTGCCATCTGCTTCCCTGGATGCATTTCATAATACTCTAGGGCACTGATAATAGTCCGTACATTGTTTCTAATTTGTCTCTTTGGTAAAAATCCTGCTTAGTCCTGGTGAATAATTTGTACTAACACTTTTTTAAATCTAATGCTAAAATATTGGCAAATATTTTACAATCTGTATTCAACAATGATATGGATCTATAGTTTTTGATTTCTTTTTCATCTGTATTAGGCTTATGAATTAGTGTGATTAAATCTTGGTTCCAGGAATCTGGTAGTTTTTCTGACCTTTTTATTTTGAAGCAAGTCTTTAAATGGTAATATTATTTGATCATCAAATTTCTGGTATATTTCCAAAGGGAGTCCATCTGGACCCGGAGTTTTCCTCTCTTTTTTAATTTATTAATTGATTCCATAATCTCACAAATTGAAATTGGCTTATTTAATATTTTATTCATTTGATTTATACCCTGCCCTCCCTGTGGAGGCAGGCTCAGGGCAGCTTACAGACATATATATATAAATACATTGAACAATTTATATTAAAGCAGATAAAACTGTTAAAACCACAACAAATACAAAGTGCTAGCAATGCAAATAGTAAAGAATGGTGGCGTTCTTCGGCATCCAGGTGACAAGAATCGCTGTATTCCAGGTTCCTTGCCAGGCAATTAGATATTACTTTGGTGCTGATGTTAAGGGCCAGGGCCACAGTGTTAACAGCACCCCTCTAATCGAAAGACTGGTGGAAGAGCTCTGTTTTAAAGGCCCTGTGGAACTGTATGAGGTCCCGCAGGGCCCTGATGTCCTCTGGGAGCTCATTCCACCAGTGCAGGGCCACCACAGAAAATATTACTTTCTGTTTTTCATCATTTTTTTTTAAATTCCATTTTTGGAAATATTCTTTTACTGATTGCTTACAATGGATATTTTGCTGGTATAAACTTTTATAGAAAGTTTCCATAATATTCCTCAGATCTTGTATATTATGTTTTTCTTCACCCTTTTCATTTTTTTAAATTTTAATTATCTGTTTTTCTTTTTCTTTCCTTAATTTGTAAGCAAGCCATCTTATGGGTTTATTTGCATTTTCAAAGTAATATTGCTTTGCATATTCTATAATTTTTTTTGCTAATTCTTGGGTTAGCAATAAGTTCATTCTATGTTGTAATATTTTTAATCTATTTTTTTTTTACTTTTTCCAAGTCAATATTTTTTTTCATTTTATCTTCTTCTTTTTTTAATTTGTTTTCCCAAGTGTTCATATTGTTTTCTCTTTTGTTTCTTTTTACTCCCTGCGGTGGCGCAGGGAGTAAAATCACCTGCAGTAACAACTAGCGAACAGCCACTATGGCTGTTCGAGTCCCACCGTGACCGGGGTGAGCTCCCGGTCCTAGTCCCAGCTCCCGCCCACCCAGCGGTTCGAAAGTAAAAACAAGTAGATAAATGGGGACCTGCCTTTAGAGAGGCGGGGGGCACCCTCCCCTTCGGGGGTGAGCAGCGGCGGTTAAAAACTGGCGGCGAACATCGGCGGTGGCAGAAAAATGGCGGCGGCAGCAGCGGGCAGCGGACAGCGGACAGTCGAGGCCTGGCAGTGGGCGGAGCCGTGGACGGAAGTCGAGACGTGCGGATGGCGGGCGGCGCGACGGCACGATGGAGCCAGCTGAGTGCGGACCGAGAGCCAAGGCCGACGCAGGCCTCCGCACTGAAAGAAACCCGGCCGCGGAAGTCTCCTAGCCCAGAGATGGAAGATCTTCGCCAGGACTCGAAATCCCACGCCAGGAGCCCCGCCGGGAAGAAGAACAGGAAGCCCTGCCCTGCCCTGCTCAGGGTGCTGGTAGGATGCCCCTCCCCCTGTAATTGTGGCCCTAGTTAGGAAATACTAATATACTATGTAAACCGCTCTGAGACCCCCTAGGGGGTTTGAGCGGTATATAAATTGAATCTATAAATAAATAAATAAATGCCTCCAGATTAATAAACCATCCTCTTATGAATGCTTTAAAGGCCTCCCACACTGTTTCTATTGAGATTTCTGTTTTTATATTTCTTTTAAAAAATTCTTGAATCTCAATTTTAGTTTTTTTCACAAATTCCTCATCTCTTAGAAGATCTCTGTTCATCGACCACCTATTCCTTCTTTGTATTTCCTGAAATGTTAACATTAGGGGACTATGGTCCACAAACGTATTTGGTAGAATTTCAGTCTCTATTAATTCATTTATCGTACTTGTTGGTATTCAAGCCATATCTATTCTGGACCAAAAATTATGTCTCACTGAATAATAGGTATATTTTTTTGTTTGTATGTTTCTATTCTCCATGCATCTATTATGCTGTATTCTTCTGCCAGATGTAAAAAAATTTTGCGGAGAACATTTCCTGATTTTTGGACCCTTGTCTGATTTTTCCTATCAATTTTTGGGTCAAATACTGCATTGTAATCTCCTATGATGCACACCTTATCGAACGTTTTTATTGCTAAGGTTTCCCTTAGCATTATAAAAAAAATTCCTGGTTTTGGTTGGGGGCATATATATTCACAATTAGAGTTCTTTTACTTTGTCTCAAGATTGTAATTGCTATAATTCTTCCATCATCCAATGAATATACCAGTTCTGGACATAAATAGTCCTTCACATATTTGACTACACCACTTTTCTTTTTAGAGTCTGCTGCAAAGAAGAGATTTACTAATTTTTTAGCCCTCTTGGTTGCTTTTGATCCTTATTCTTTTTTAAAGTTTAGTTGAGCATCTTTTCATGGCCACCTTAAAGGGGTATCCCCCATCACTTGCTCAATCACCAAAGCTGCTCGGGGCAACTCCCTAATTTGCAAGCCAGTTATTTATTTCTGCCCTCCAAAAGAGGAATTTCTTTTATAATTTTAGTTTGTCAAAAGTTGAATTCTTAACTTTGTCATTCCTTAGAATGATGTTACAGCTTTAAGACTCTTGTGGCTCCTCAAGGTTCAGCTTATGCCCACTGAATCTCGTCAGATGTCCTAGATAGCCTCCCACTTTGGAGCAGTCCCAAAAATACTGAGAGTGCTGCATCACACTTGCGGGTTCAAGATGAGCTCCCTGCCAGGTCTCTCTCTATGGGAGAGCACCTAAATTGGGGGTAGTGGAAGTGCCCTAGAAGGCTTTAGGAACAGCATAGGTGAGTGGGGAGTCTCTGCTCACACTGCTTTCATTGAACCTAGAACCAGCACTTGCAGTTCATCATTTTAATGACTTCTTGATCCACAAATAATTGTGGATACCTTCTTTTGTTTCAGCTATTTCCAACTTAATATTCCTCCCATTTGAATTTATAATCCAATCTGAGATTCAAAGCAATGCTGCTGACTGGTGGTATAATTTAATATTTGGTACTGGTGGGCCTCCTCTTTTTTTCATCCTGTAATATTTTATTTTATTTTTTGTTTCTTTCCATTTTATATAAAATTGTTTCTCATTTTCTGCCATTTTTTAAAAACTTTTTCATCAACATCAATTGGTAACATTTGGAACAAGAAGGTCAATTTTGGTAATATATTTGTTTTAGTAGCAGAAATTCTGCCTAGCTATGAAATTTTCATAATTTTGATAATTGTCTTTATATAAAGAACAGTCAAATTGTCCTTGATCCAAGTAGTGAGAACATGGTCCTTCCCTCCTAAGGGAAATGGAGAAGAAAAAGCAGATGCTTCTTGGTCCAAGTGGGCCTCTGCTCTAGGGATGTGCACTCATTTCTAAACTAATGAAAATGAGCCAAAGAACCATTACATAGGGTAACAAAACAAGCAGATAAAATGTCAGCCAGGCCTCTGTGCTACCCTGGCTGCCATGAGTGTGTGTGTGTGTGTGATTATGGAATTTTTACTTTTAATTCTGTTGAATGTCTCTTGTTTTGTTTCTCTATCCCTGTAAGCTGAGCCATATAATCTTGAATGCCTGGTGTCTTCTTTCTCTTGGGAAAGCTGGCCTGTTAGCTTGGCAGGCTCCTATCTGTCATCTGATTGGCCCTGAGCCATTTTGGTCCCCTTTGAATTCTGTATATCTGTTAGCTTCACATGCTTTATCCTCAGTTCTAACACGAAACCAGTTAAGGTACCTGAATGCAATAAAGATCTCAATAAACTGTACTTCTTCTGAATGACTGTTGTTGCGAACTGATTGTCTCAGGAGTCTGATAGAAAACTAAAAATAAATGAATGCCATTAGTGTAATTTATTTCCATGTGTTTTGCTTTTAATTGCCTCTAACATTTGGATCTATTATTCTTTCTTCTCAAATGTAGCAAGCAAGATGCTTTGGATGATGGGTACCAACCCTGAAAATTGGATGGGGCAAGCAAATAAGTTATACCTAGAAATGGTTTCCACTGAAACCAATGAAAATATGATATCAATTATATGCAAAAATCATAAAAACAAATATGTAAGAATGAGTCTGTAAAAAACTGACACTTTTGAAACAAAAACAGGAGGAATCAAAGTGTCTACTGTGTTCGAAGAATTTGAAAGTGCTCTGATGACAACTTTGTGGACCAAAATTGGATGAAATATAGAATAGAAATGTGATAAATAAATCAGAGCAACCTAGACCAAAAGCTAATCTATACTTACAGTAGGAATGCTTCCAAATTCTTCCTTGATAAAAAATACATCACCCGGATATGTCTTTGTAATGTACATACATGACCTGCTCTGTTTTTAAAGGTCTGTTTATCTAATCCATCCCCGGCATCTCTCACCACCTTGCGGTAGCAGTGCATATGATCCAAACCATATAAAACACATACTGAAGTGCATGTGTGAATATGTGTGAATATCAGAAAGAACTACTTTTTTGTGCCAAAACAATGGAATAAGAATAACATGGTGAAAAAAATATTCATCCATCCTTAACATGTGGCAGAATGAGGCTCTGTACCTTTATTTTTAATGACTCATTGTCCCATTTTTTTTTTACTTACAATTTATATACAAAAGCAAAGACAATATTTTGTGCTACCTTAGAATTTTTAACTTGCTCTTTGAAACTGGGAACAACACTGATCCTGGTATTATATTAAACTATCTAGATGTATTATGAGAATTTAGTTATATTAATATCAGACAGTGTAATAATTTCAATACATAACTAGATTATTTAAAACAAACTCTCATATTGAGTGTGTTTAATGTGATAAAATTCTCATAGGATGACTTTACCACATCATTCACATGATTAGGTATTTGTCTGAAATAGCCTGCATATGAACCCAAATCGTGCCATGTTATAGAAAACCAAGTTTCCAAAGTTATTTTCTGTTACATTTTTTTTCCCATATACAAAAAAAGTACTAAAATTCACATGAGGATCTGGACTATAAATTGGATTTTAATACATTCATCTAAAATCAGATTATTTACTTAAAATATGTATATACCGAATGATCCATAATATGCTTGAGATGGTTTACATATATCAGAATAAAATGACAAAATAACAGTAATAAAATAATACACCTAAAATGTAACAAAGACAAGAAGCACAAAAATTAACATCTGTAAGGTAAAAGACCTAGCATTATTTTTAGTCATAACAACATAAAACAATCCTATCCTAGATCCCAATAAGTCAACAGGCAAATAAAGGGGGTGGGTTGACAAAATTTTCACAAAGAAGTGTGCACTTAGGTAAAAGAGCTTGTAAAGAAGGACTCAGCTGGCAGACAGGTAATATGAGAAAAGATGGTCATTCTGGTGCCCAGATCCCAGTCTGTATAGACCTTTGTAGAAAATAACCAACCCTTTGACTATGCCTGAAAACAGTCTGGCAGCCAGTGAAGATTAAGATCTGTTAAGCCTGGGGAAAAATATGCTTCCTATATCGCATATATGCTAGAAAACTTGTCATTGCATTTTGGTCCAGTTGAAGCTTTCAAGACATTCCACACAGAGCATACTGCAGCAATCAGAACTGTATATAACCAGACAATGGATAATTGTCACCAAATGATGTCTCTGGTGGGAGGCCACAGCTGGTGTGCCATAGAAGAAATCATCTGTAAACTTGGATCTAATATAATCTTCAAACTGCAAAGCTAGTTTTTGAGGAAGAGAAGCTGTGGCTCAGAGGCAGAGCAACTGCTTAGCGTGCTGAAGGTCCCATATTCAAACCCTGGCTTCTCTAGTTGAAAGGACCAGGTAGTAGGTGGTTTGGAAGACCTCTGCCTGACACCCTGGAGAGCCACTGCCACTCTGAATAGACAATACTGATCTTGATGGGCTAAGAGTTTGATTCTGTATAAGGCAGTTTCATGTATTCATATGAGGTAAAGCACAGTCCCATCCAGAACTGGCTAACTCCTCCAGCCTTGCTTACCCTAATCATCAACCAACAACATCTCAGTTTATTCTGAATTAGCATTAATGGCTTTGGTATGAATGAACAGTAATTTAATGGCATCTTCTGAAGTCCCGTCCCCCCCACTCCGGATGAATTTATAATCACAAAGCTACAGAATTGTGGATCAAGTACTTTGAGTACTAGAGACAAAAAAGTCAGCCCCCGTGATTTACTGTAGCAATCCTTTGCATGGGTTCATAACATGAATTAAGTTTACTTCTTGTAGGTTTTATTACCAGTCCTGTCCAGTCCTAGAAAAGGGAGAGGAATAAGAGAGACAATTTAGCAAAGTGATGTTTAGGAAGTCTTCCAAATATCTTAGTGAGTCTTTAAAACAATGTTCTTAAATTGTTAGTACTGCTCTGGGAGATTTTTCACTTCAGTAGCAACCCTCAGAAAGAATGCTGGCCTGTGCAAATTACAGAGTTAAGTGAAATTTCCCTTTTGTAGTTGCAGCTCTCGAATATTTTATGTAATAAACTTATATTTCCAGTTAGTCCTTAGTGAGTAATAACTTGTCTAATAAGCTTGTTTGAGTTTGTATGATAATATTCTCCTCTTTACTTTGGCAGAGTTTTTTAAAAGCCTGGTTCTCAATATAGTAATGTTGTGAGAGGCTTATGCTCTCTGAACAACACCACAATCCACACTTTGAAGTATCCCTCAATAATTTGAAGGCTGATAAGGTTCCACATAATATACTAGTTGACAAACTGGAAAAATGTGATTTGGATCCTATGACTCTTTGGGCATCTGTAACTGGTTGACAGATGGCACCCAAAGAGTGCTTGTGAATGGTTCCTCATCTTCTTGGAGAGGAGTGACAGGTAGAATGCCTCAGAGATCTGTCCTGGGACAGGACCTGTTTTGTTCAACATCTTTATCAATGATTTGGATGAAGGGATAGAGGGAATGCTTATTAAATTTGCAGGTGATACTAAATTGGGAGGTGTAGTAAATACGGTAGAAGACAGAATCAGGATACAGGGTGATCTTGACAGACTGGAAAACTGGGCTAAAAGAAATTTAATGAATTTCAATGGGGATAAATGTAAAATTCTGCATTTAGATAGGAAAAATCAAATACATAATTATAGGTTAGGGGAGACTTGTCTTGGCAGTAGTATGTGTGAAAAGGATCTAGGGATCTTAGTAGACCATATACTGAACATGAGTCAGCAGTGTGATGTGGTTGCTAAAATAGCAAATGCAATTTTGGGCTGTATCAACAGAAGTATAGTGTCCAGATCATAAGATACGATGGTACCACTTTAATCTGCTCTGGTTAGACCTCATCTAGAGTTTTGTGTTCAGTTTTGGGCATCACAATTTAAAAAGGATATAGACAAGCTGGAACATATCCAGAGGAGAGCAATGAAGATGGTGAGGGGTCTGGAGACCAAGTCTTATGAGGAAAGGTTGAAGGAGCTGAGTATGTTTAGCCTGGAGAGGAGATGACTGAGAGGTGATACGATAACCATCTTCAAGTACTTGAAGGGCTGTCTTCTAGAGGATGATGTGGAGTTGTTTTCTGTTGCCCCAGAAAGTCAGTCCAGAGCCAACTGGTTGAAATTAAATCAGATGAGTTTTCGGCTAAACATTAGGAAGAACCTCCTGACAGAGCAGTTCCTCAATGGAAAAGGTTTCCTTGGGAGGTGGTGGGCTCTCCTCCTTTGGAGGTTTTCAAACAGAGGCTAGATGGCCATCTGACAGCAATGTGGATTCTGTGAACTTAGGAAGACCATGAGAGGAAGGGCAGGAACGGTTGCCTCAGTGCTTAGTTCTTGTGGCCCTTTTTTACATGCCTAGGGAAATGCTGATTGCCCCTTTGGGGTCAGGAAGCAATCCTGGAGGGTTTTTTGTCACGGCATGGAACAGTGGTCACTGGGGGTGTGTAGGGGCAGGTGAATTTCCTGCATTGTGCAGGGGGTTGGACTAGATGACCTTGGAGGTCCCTTCCAACTCTATGATTCTATAATTCAACAAGAATACTGTCATATGTAAGATTCTGACAAGCCATAAGGACACAGCAGCTCACAATAGAGGGCAGTAGTGTAAAGAAACGTGCTTGTATACTGGTGTAGGACTTGACACAGCCACCTATAGCAATGACTTATGTCTTTGTACCTTTTATCAAATCTCAGGTGATTCAATGCAAGCTTAGATTCTCCCTGGTGTAGCACAGTTCTGGGCTTTTCCTTTCTAGTACATTTTATGGATTTCAGGACCAGGGCTGCAACTAGAATGCTGATTGACAACTTTGGTACCTTTTCCTGTTGTTACCATCTTCTCAAATGAAGACCAGCTATTATTGTGGGTTAAGCTTGTATTATTAACAAAAACTGAACCACAAATAAATTTAAATGTAATATTATTAGTATGGGCACCTTAAGTGGCTTCACTATGGGTTTATTAATGTTTGGGCACCCTGATTCAAAATTTGGATAAGCAGCATCACTACACCTTGCTTCTCCTCACCTGTGCACCAAGAATGTATTAAGAGGTTTGATTCATCAACACCAAGCCCCTGTGCTGTGTGCATTCACATGATGATGTTCAGCTCCAAGAGAGTTCCTTTCTAAGCCACTTGCACTGCTTAGCCCACAGTGTCTGCTTTAGTCAGCTCTCCCATTCATACTTAATGTTAAGCTCGTCTTGCTCTGCTTTTCATAAGTTTTCTCTTTTTTTCCTGTGGTGGTGAATAACTGCTCAAGTCCAGGTTGCAGACTGCTTCAGACTGTTTGGCTACAAAAAGTGCTTCGGAATGTTTGGAGTGAATTATTGCCTCTGCTGTTTATAACTGCTTTGAACTCCAGGATTCCCGACTCCTGCTGCATTACTTGTGAGAGAACCAGTGAACTGGAGTTTCTTTTAAAAAGGCAAATTAGGAGCGATAACAGCTACGCTCCTTGACTGCTCATGATAAGTCAGCTATGGGACTAAAGGGTGAAAGAACAGTGAAAGGGTGAAACGACTAAAAAACTCCAGGTATGAAGGAAAGTCCTAACCTGTTTGCACTTTAGTCAGCCTTTGAGTACACAGCTGTTGAGTACACAGCTGTTGGGTACACAGCTGTTGGGTTGAGTAGTACTTACACCAGTTGTGTTTCTGTGGATTAGAAATCTACACACAAAAAAGCCCCCAAAATATTGGTATATACTGATATTCCCAAATCCCAATATTGGTAAGATATTGGGGTTTGGGGAAATTTGGTACTGCCAAATATATTCGGCCATTATACCCTATGAGGAAAGTCCCCATAGAGTATAAAGGCACTGGAGCCTTTCCTTCCCTAGTGCCCTACCTCTAGTCAGTTTCACTCCCCCACCAATCAGCTGGGGAGTGAAATTGACCAGAGGAAGCAGCAGGGTGGCTGAGGAAGGGAAGACACAGGAGGGAGGCATGTTTAAATGCCCCCCCCTCCCTTCCCCAACCTGCCTTTCCTCCCAGGATTGGCTACCCCAGGATCCTCACAGCTGTGGGGCACCTGCAGAACCTGACTGGGTGGCTGCAGGGTGCCTGGGGATGGGAAGGCAGAGCTAGTCAGTTTCAGTGATCTGAAACTGACCATTGCCTTTCATTCCTGATTCGGCACCCCAAGAATCTGATTCGATTTAACTAATACCTGAAAAATCCTGATAAGGTATTTTGGGGGGTATTTTTTTTCAATTCAGCAAAGCTGAATGTACTCCCCTACTGTGGATATAGACAGGACACAAAATGGTGCCATCAAAGAAGAGATTAAGGAAAACTCAGATTTATGAGCTACCTTCCCCTAAACAATTAAGACTGAACAGTTACTTCTCAAGAGTTAATCCTACATTGCATGACACTCCTCCTAAGAACAGATATAAGACGTTGAGACTTTTAAGTGACTCTCTTCAAAAGAAGCAACATCTGGATAATCAAGGTGGAAATGAAATTTATTCTAGACAAGAGAATAGTATTTTAACCTTGTTATCTTCTCAGACCCTGCTATTTACAGATACTGTGATCAAGATTTGTGTAAAATTAGAGGAGATTTGGGTGGAAATTCAAAGAGCATAAGATTGGATCTAGAATAAAATGGATCAGATGGAGGTGCGGTGGGGTACCAAAGAAAACCTTTCTTCCCCAGGCTTAAAATCAAAACTAATATTTCATTTAATCAAGGACTATAAGTATCATCCCAGTTTAGCCCATATAAGGTCAAACCACTAATCAGTCCTTACAGAGATTTACTTCTAACCTGGGGATCTAGGTACCGGATTAAGTCTCATCTGACCAAGTTACTGCAACTACCCATGTACAGAATTAATTTGATGGATCATATAGTTTTGAGGAAAACTTTTAGAACTTGTAGTGTTATACTTAATTTTAGAACTTCTACGATTTTGAATCTTTTAATGTGTAGGACTCTAATGTTGTCTGGCTTTGGTATTTATCCTGCTAGGGTTTTTAGGAATCAAAATGTCAGTCCTCTAATCTCTACAAAAAAAACCAAATTAACAGGGGCTGAGGGAAATGAGATCATCAGATGTTTTTGCTCAAGAGGGCAATGAGTCAACATCAGAGTTTGGACTCCATGCCCATTGTTTCAACTAGGATCTGTTCTCAGTGAACCACTGGTCTGATCCACCAGGACTTTTTGTATATGTTCTTATGATAGCTGCACCTTTTCTGCACAGCTGTGATTTTGGTATTGCCATTTGCAGATTTTGTATTACCTTTTGAAAATTAGAACAGTAGCTTCTGCAACCCCTCATTTAAATCCCTCATGTCCCCTTTGGGTGATTTACTTTATCCAAAACAAAATTACAACAACAAAATTACAGGAAACAATCCTTTCTGTAAGAATCTTGAAATAACTCCTCCTGTTCATACTTTCTCATTACTTAGCCATGATAAAAGGCAAAAACATTCTGAAGTGCATTATTTTTTATTAGTAATGCTGATACAGGCCAAAAACTCTTAAAATCATCCCAGATGTATATCTCTCAGGATGTCCAATTTTGAGATAATAGGACATTTTTTTTTTTTTGCTAGAGATCTAGTTACTCTCATTTTCGCACTGCTGATGAAAGTCCTCTAAATTGGACCAAAATATATCAGAGACATCTAGAAATGTGTGCACAGTTTATTCTCCAAGACAGTAGGAATTCCAGTCCCTTCATACTGTAGTTACTTCCATATGAAGTCCCTGTGCACAACTCCAATCTGCTTCTTCATTGGCACATTTATACTATTTTTTGTGGGTTGTATTGTTCTGTTTCCACCTTTTCTTTTGCCAGTTATGGTCTATTCCTACTTCCTCTTTCAGGGATCCACTCAAATTTTAACCCTTTCATGGATTCACATGCTTTCTTTATTTCCCTGACTGATGTAAGGAGCTCTGTACCATCAGAATGAAGGTCCTCCCACACTAAACAGAAATTCCCTAGGTAACACAGGAAGCAAATTTCAATGTTAATTAAAGGAAGGCAGGAGCCAGGCTGCTCTCCACTATGTCCAGATCTAACTTTTGCAACTTTTAAGCTTCCCACTGCCTCAATGGATACAATGACAGGGAGGGGATGAAGCAGAGATTTAAGCCGATTTCCTACAAGCGCTGCACCACACTCACTCTTTGTTTTGCCCCAAGCGTACATGTCAATTTCACACCATGTGCTGCATGGCCGCATTTTGCCCCACAGCTTTGTGCAATTTTCCCCGTGTCTACTCAATCCTGAGGACTGAGGAGACATGGGAAAAATCGTGTGAAGCTGCGGGGCAAAATGCGGCCACACAGCACTTAGTGTGAAATTGACATGTACAATCAGGGCAAAAGCGAAGAGCAAGTGTGGAGCAGTGCTTGTGAGAAATCTTCTGATCTCCATTGGGGAGAAAGGTGTGGTATAAATGGAGGAAATAGGTAAACAAATACTCTTCCATTGTGTCCAGGTCAAGTTCAGTTCTGGAAGAGTGCTCATTTTTATTAACTTCTATATTTTATGATGATTTTGGTGTCTTGCCTTTGAATGTAATCTACTTTGTGAAAAGTGGTTTTGAAATACAATACAAAATTTATGCATAGATAGATAAATTGTCATTACATGTCCTACCATTTCTGCAATTGGTGCTGATGCTGCAAACAGCAGGACACTATGCATATTAGATCTATTCTGGTAAGGTGGGCTTCAAATAGACAATTTTCTCTTTTGGAGACCTTATGTTCTTTACACTTAAAGATTCTGGATGTGACCTCAAGGACAGTGAATTCCTGACATTCCCAATGCCACTTTATAAGTCCTGATAGTATATGTTCAAAAAGACAATTCCAATCACATGAAAAAATAAAATGTGTGATCCATCCTATTTATCTTTCTAACTATAGTTCTTTCATGTTGGTTTTCTTATCTACCCTCTAATACTAAGCAATGGAACACTTACCTATTTCTCATTTTTTAAGTCATCAAGGAGTGCTAGCCAGAAAATAAGACATAAATCTAAGTATAATTCAAGTAGATCTCCTCCTCTCATATTTTGCCTTCAGAGAAGCACTGTGCTCATTTCTTAAATTAGACATTCTAAATTCTTCTAAATGTTCTGATAATACGATGACAATAAAAAAACTTCTGTGTCCATCTACTTAATACAGAAGGTGAGTCAGCAGCACAAGATGTAGCCTTGGGAGAGCAAAAGCTGGCAGAGAGCCTTCTGCTACATCTTATTATTCTGATGAGGTGATTAAATGTATAACTCTTACTGTATCATTTTCCTAGTTGTTTCGTTATGGATTCAGGAAGAGTAGCAGTGTTTAAGGAGAAGTAGTAGAGAGATGTTACTTTTATAAATCCATCATAAAAGTCAAAGGTAAAAGATCATAAAATATACTGGATGTGTTAGAATGTAGTGGTTAGTATAACACAGAGTTTGAATTTCATCTTTTTTTTCTTTTTAAAAAGAATGGTTTCTAGTCCTTGAAACCTCAAAAGCAGATTATGCCTTGTTAATATCTCAGAAGCTGAGTGAACACTGGCTGTGTAAGGTTTCCTATTTGCAAATATTCCAAGCTTTATGCTCCTTCCTAAGGTAAGCATTAGTAAAATAAATTTGCAAAACCAGCAATACACTCAAATGCTTAATATCCATCATTTACATAGGGTGCATAATCAGCTTTTCCTGTTGAAAATGTTACCTTGATGCAGAATTTTAATTTGTTCAGTGCAACATTTACACAATTATTTGTGGACATGTGTTTTACATTATAATTAGGAAAATTTGGAGATAGTACATTCATATTCGTGGAGCTGTGGTGGCTCAAGTGGTTAAGACGCTGAACTGCAGGCTGTGGAAGGTCAGTAGTTCAGCAGTTCGAGACCCGGGTGCCGCATGACGGGGTGAGCTCCTGTCTCTAGTTCCAGCTCCTGCCAACCTAGCAGTTCGAAAGCAAGAAATTGCAAGTAGATAAATAGGTACCACTTCGGTGGGAAGGTAACAGCGTTCCATACACCTTGGTATTTAGTCATGCCGGCCACATGACCACGGAAATGTCTTTGGACAGCGCTGGCTCTTCGGCTTTGAAACGGAGATGAGCACCGCAACCCTAGAGTCGGATTCGACTGGCTTTCGAGCAAAGGAACCTTTACCTTTACATTCATATTCATAAAAATATTGCTGAATGACACACACATTAAAATCAACTTCAGATCTAATTATTTTGATTGCCTCTTTGTAATTATAGTTTCATTAGTAAATGCAAGACTTGGCTTCTCTAACTGTCCCTCTTTACCAGAAGAACTACCTGTCTTCTGGTAGTAATCCCTGAAAAAACTATGTCATATTTTGTCCATTTCCTTCTTGGAGATCAGTTTGAAAACTTCGATAGTGTGTACAGATATGCATTAGAGAACATCTGCTTGTCTTTCTTCCACACCATCTGCATAATTACCTATCCAGATAGCAATGTTGACAAATGATTAGCAGGTATTCTATGTTAAGTACTGTCAGATCCATCATGCGATAAGCATCCTTAAGCTTTTAGAAGATGAAATTGCTGTGGCCAGTGTACTAACACATTTCAGAACTAACAAAGAGCTGTCACAAATTCAGACAGAGAAGTCTCCAGGAAAGCATAAGAGGTAGGTAAGCTTTGTGTGCTGTAAGAATACATGAGTGTTTCTCTTTTCGACTGTGAAATGTTGGAGTATATGCATGAATAAAGATATAGGTTGTCAATGCCAACATCTACAGAGATGATGGCAGATTGCCATTCTTTTCTTACAAAGATCTAGTGCCTTTAAGAGGTTTCATTATTATCATAAATTCAAAAAATACTGCTTTCACCATCAATAAAAAGTAGCCCTTAGATTGAGAGGGGGGGCTAAGTTGTAAATTCATCCCAACTATCATTTGACGCCTGTGTGGAAATAATTTCAAGCATCTATTATAAAATTATATATTTCCAACATATTTATCTTATGAGTCCGAGTGCTGATAGTGTTGCACCCTCACAAACACATAAAGATACATTCAGATAAACATGGGGAATTATCTTGCATGTTTTGCAGGGGATGGAAAACCAGAATCTTGTACCTAAAGATGTGGCCATGAGTAGTAGCAAAAAATATTGGCGGCCAATTAGGAGGCAAGGCAGTGTGGCTGTATATTTGAGCCACACATCCTCTTTTCTGCTGGCTTTGGGGGAAGGTGCTGACTTGAGCCTGTGGAGGAGAGTTATTCTAGACTTGTGTTGTGAGACTTTGTCTTTGAGTGCAAAGAAGTGCCTGTGATTCAATGGTTTGACTGTGTGTTTTTCTCTCTGTGTTGGGTGCATTTCTTCCTGAAAGGCAGAGGGCGTCCCCGCTCCTTTCCTGAGGGTTGGATAATTTGCACTTGCTGAGGGTCAAGGCATTATTTAAGGATATTCAAAAGGCAGGGTACATTTAAGCTTTCCAACATGGGGTTTCTTGCCTGTTTTTTGTATCCTTTGGGCAGTAGCCTGTGGGCAGCAGCAGCAGCCTTGCACTTCACCTGGGGGATCCTTTTCATTTCACCAGTTATTTTCCCACCTTCCCCTTGTGTTTGTTTGTTTGTTGGCTTTCTAGCCTGCCCTCCCCTGCACAGCAGGGCTCAGAGCAAGTCACAACAACAAATATATACAACTAATTTAAAACAATTAAGACCTAGTTAGACAGTATTAAAAACCTATGCAAACATTAGATGATACAACTCAGGATGGTGGTCAGGTACAAATTAGTAAGTGCTCCCCCCAAAAAGTCTGTATGTGTGCCCAAAGATGGAACCAGATACCAGGTAAGTGGGCAAAAAGACACAAAAAGCAGCACAAAATAAAATGGTGCAAAGCAGGGTGGGGTAGGAAAGGCTCACTATGGGCCTGGTTGTATGTGGGCTCTTAAAGGTGTCCCAGTGAGGACATGTGCCACTGTATTTTGGACCAGGTGGAGTTCTGGATCAATCTCAAGGGAAGCCCCATATAGAGTGAGTTATAGTCGTTCAGCCTGAAGGTGACCATCAGCATACTGATGGAAGCCCAGCCCAAATTCCTGGGCCCGTTGGGCAAGGGGGCGCATATAGATATTAAATAACATAGGGGAGAGGATCTCCCCCTGAAGTATGCTGCATAACAAAGTTAACATGGTAAAACCCTCTCCCCAAGTGCCACCCTCTGTCCCCAACCATGAAGAAAGGAGACAAGCCACTGTAAGGCAGTCCCCCATATCCCCACATTGGCAAGGTGGTGGGTCATAAGATCATAACTGACCATGTCAAACACTGGTGTCAGATCAAGTATTAACAGCAGTGCTGACCTACCTCAGTCCAGGTGTCTCCAGAGGTCATCCATGAGGGCGGCCAGTGCTGTCTTCATCCCATAGCCAGGGCAGAAACCAGACTAGAATAGATCCAGGATAGAGGAGTCATTCAGGAAAGCCTGGAGCTGTTCCACTGCTACTCTCTCAACTACCTTACCCAGAAATGGAAGATTTGATACTGGGTGGTAGTTGGCTGGATTGGTAGGGTCCAGAGATTTTTTTTGTTTTGTTTTAAGAGCAGTCTCACCTTTAAAGTCCCTGGAAAAGTCCCTGAACTCAGGGACAAGTTGATAATATCTTCCGGGGGAACCTGTATTCCATCACCACTGGCTTTCACCAGCTACAGTGGACACAGGTCAAGGAGGCAAGTGATGGGCTTGGGCCTGTTTATATTTGGTGTAGCTTTAGTACTTCTTGATTAGTTGTTTCCCCCTTTTTAAAATTACCACACCCTCCTTTTTCATAATCTATCAACTGTTGGTTAGCTTTTATCAGGCTGCCTTTTTTTGCTGCAGCAGCAAATGTGAGTCATTGTTTTTGTATTCGTTTCCCCTCCCCCCAGTCATGGCTCATGGACTAGTCCTGCATCTCAGCACTGATATATTTGAAATAATGATGATGATGATGATGATGATGATGATGATGATGATGATGATGATGATGAGAAGTGCACATCAGGAGTCCGGGGGGATTTTTATTTATGGGGGCAGTGAGGGCCCATTATTTGGGGGCATTTTTGATATGTTAAGGCTGGGCAACCACCATTTTTAGGAATCAAGTGCAGTGGCCATTTTCTGTACCTTTAGTGGCTCTTTTTTCCCCTCAGTGACCCCCCCCATTTGTTCCTGATTTGGGCATATACTGTGTATGATTTTACAGGGTATAGTTAGTGATCTTTTTTTAAGACAGATAATTACATAGCAATTTGTTGGGTAGCCATTAAGATAGCTACAGATTGAAAAAAGATGGTGGACGCTCAGAGAGGATAGACGTGTGGGGGAAGAGCTCCGCATGTTTCTAAGATACAACCACACTTTTTGGCTTTGATTACATAGCCAAAATACTTCTTTAGTTTTTGAGAGGTATTTGCAAGGGACTTAAGCTTAACCTGAGTGAGAGGCAACTTACTCAGGGGATTATTTTTGCTTAGTCCCAATGCAGGGGTGTGGCTGAAGTCAGCAAGGAATCTTTTCTTCTTTGCTGTGAAAACCTCGCAGAGCTCAAGAGTGGAATGGGAAAGCTAACAAGAGAAAGAAGAGAGGAAAAGATGCAATCCAACCGAAGCTAAGTATTTTAAATACTTGAATGCATTTATATTTAGTCTAAAGGGGACAAAAAAAAAAAAAAGACGGTAGTAATCAAAATACCAAGCGGGCAATTAAACAAAGAGAACAGAACTGACCGTGAAAAAGATAAATGCGAAGTAGTAAGAAAAGCGGCTAGTTAAAGAAACACGAAATAAGAGTAGAGGGAACTGTTAGGTAAAGAAATTAAAAGATATAATTTAGGGGGAGAGGAATTACCTCATTCAATTAATCTGAGTCTTTTCTGTCTCTTTAAGCAGGGTTAAATGTTTCCCGGCTGCAGAGTGACGTAGAAGAGCAGAAGAAGGCGACGTGAGAGAAGATTGGAGGGGCGGGAGAGCGACGCGAGGAGCCAAGAGAAAGGCGGAGGGAGGAGGAGCGGCACGGAGAAGCAGGAAAAAAAAAAGAGAGAGAGAGACTGGGAAAGCGGCTAAGAAACGGAGCGGCAAAACACGGACGGAATCCTTTGCAGAAGAGGCTGGAGATTGACGGCGAGAAGTGAGAGAGAGGTGGAAGAAAGAAACGGGACATTCCCAATGACATAGTGAGCCATAGGATTAAGGCAGAAGCAAAGAGTACAACAAGAGAACGATCAGGAAGGGCAAGAGAGCGAGGGGGAGGAAGTAGTAAAGAGGCAGAAAACCTATTTAGGAAGGCAGGGGAGTACTGTGGAGTGGAAATAATATACAGGAGAGAGAGAACGCGAACAGTACTCAACCATTGAGTAAATACAAACGGAAGACATTAAACTTTGAATTACGCAAGCAGAATCAGCATAGAGCTGTCGAAGAGACCCATAAAGTGACCACATAACAGGAGAAATAATAAGGAAATAATTAACAGATTTTTTAAAAAATAAAAAAATAAATAAGCTATCAACGAATAATATAAGTGCAACTAGAAATTAATAAATAAATCAGTACACACAGATAATTTTGAAATTTTGTAATTTTGTAAACCTGTGTTAGTAAATCTGAGTGATACTAGCCAATTAATTAATTAAGCAACTAAAAAACTAATTAATTAATCTTAGTGAAATACCTCATGAAATATTTAAATAAGGTCATAATTAAAACCCACTAACTGATTAATTAACTAAGGAAAGAATCAGTTTTGTAGTAAATATAAGACTAGAATAAATAACTGATATAAATAAACTAACCCCAATTAAAACTATACAAGGATATTAATTTAAAAAACGGGGGGGACAGAAGTACAGTAGATAGTAGTAAGTGTATAAGGAACTGGATACTGAAAAATTATAACCCAAGGAAATAAATAGTAATAGAAAAGTAAAAATAAATCATGTCCACGGGACCAAGCAGAAAGGGATCCACAGCCTCACCTAGCCAAACATCAGGACTATCTCAAATTAAACCATACATAACAACTACAGAATCGCAAACCATGATGCATAACTTTTTACAAATGGCGGCAGAGCAAAACGCAGAAATTATAAAAAGAGAAATGGAGCCAATGCAAAGCAAAATAGACGAAATAGCTAAACAACTAAAACAGGATATGCAAGAAATAAAAACAGAAATCAAAAAATTAACCAAAGTCACAAAACATCTGGAAGAAAAAGTGGAAGACATTGACCAGGAAGTTCTGGAGTTAAAAACTAAAACAGAAAAGATGGAAGACACCCTTATGATTCTGGAGATGGAGAAAGCGGAATCTACACTTAGATTTCAAAATATTACAGAAAAATTAGGAAAAAATCTTAAAGAGGAACTCGTACGTAACATTGCCAACAATTTAGTATCTCTAGTAAAAAAGAATTAACGGAAAACATCAAAGCAATATATAGAAGAAATTCGGCATACTCCAAAAAGCACCAAACCCCAAGGGAAGTGCATGTAAAATTTGAAAAGAAATATATAAAAGATCAAATCCTGCAAGAAGCAAACAAGAAGAAACTGGTAATAGGAGAAGAAGAAATAAGAATTTTGAAGGATATACCTTGGCGAATTAGAGAGCAACATCAAAAGTATACCGTACTAGCTGAATTATTAAGGAAGAATGAGGTACAATATAGATGGATAATCCCGGAAGGACTACAATTTAACTATAGAAGCCATAGACATAAGATAGATTCGGTATTCAAATTGGAAAACTTCTTGGAAAGATTTGGCGAGGATCTGGGCTAGCAAAAATCAACGGAAGAAGAGGAAGATCCAGAAGATGAAGAAGAAGAAGAAGAGAGAGAAGAAAGGGAAAATAAAGAAGACCAAGGAGAAGAAACATACAAGAAAAATGGAGCCATGGCCCAAATAAAGTATCCTAAAAAGAAAGATCATAAAAAATACCAATTAAAATATAAGACGGCTTCGCAAATACAAACAAGGTGGCAACTTAAAAATATAGTTCTTAAAAAGAAAGACAAGAAAGATGGCGAGTATCTCTAATATCTCTAATATCGGTGAATGTGAATGGTTTAAACAGTCCACAAAAAAGAAGAAGAATTATGCACCAAGCAATAAAATTGAAAAACGATATTACATGCTTCCAAGAAACACATATAAAAGAAAATCATGAAAAACACCTGGTTTGCAAAAAGTTAGGAATAGCATTTGCTGCATCAGATAAAGTTAAAAAAAGGGGAGTAGTAATATATGTTAAAGAGAAATTAAACCTCATACTCAAATTTAGATCCACTAATGGAAGAATATTAGGAGTACAGGTAAAAATCAATGAACTAGAAATACTAATTGTAAACATATATGCTCCAAACCAAAATCAAGATATATTTTTTGCAGAATTGAAAGATTATATCTCTAAAGAAAACCCTAACGATGTATGTCTAGTAGGAGATTTTAATGCAGTATTAGACCCAAAAATTGATAGAAAAAAAACTAAGAAGTCGCATAAATCAGGAGCAGTGCTAATGAAGAATTTTTTTACAATTAGCAGACGAATTTAACCTTATAGATCTATGGAGAACAAGAAACCCACAAAAAAAAGATTATACCTTCTTTTCAAGTAGGCACAAATCATGGTCAAGAATAGACATGGTGTGGGTGAACACAAATATAGTAAGACTCTTTACAGATGTGGAAATTCTGGCAAATACTTTTGCGGATCACAATCCAATGTGGACTTCTATACAAAGAACCCATAAAATTACCCAATAGAGAATAAATTTAAATTTAATTAGAGACAAAGAATTTGTCAAAAAATTGAAACAAGAAATAAAGGAATTCATTAAAATAAATAAGCGGGAAGATACAAACCTGAATACTATCTGGGACACTTTAAAGGCATATATTAGGGGTATAATTATAAACCAAGAAGCCTGGAGAAATAAACAAAAAAGAGAAGAATTTAAAAAATTAACTACTGAGCTAAGGAATTTGGAAAAAGAAAGTCAAAATAAAAAAGACCCAAAAGAGATAAGAATAAGGATAAAACTAAAACAACATCAAATAAATCTATACTTATCACAAGAAATAGCAAAAAAAATAGAATATACAAAGGCATACTTCTTTGGAAATGCAAATAAACCCTCTCGTTGGCTTGCGTATAAGCTTAGAAAAGAGCGGGAAAAGAAAACAATTATAACATTAAAATATGAAAATCAGGAACCGAAATTTAAAATACAAGAATTAAAGACAATAACAGAGAACTTTTACAAAACTTTATACAAACAGACAACTCTCAACAATCAGGAAGTCGAAGAGTTTTTATTGAAATATAAAACAGGTAACTTTACAGATGAGCAAAGAAAGTATTTAAACGAAAACATTTCTATGTTTGAGGTGGTAAATGCAATTAAAATGCAAAAAATAAAAAAAACACCAGGCCCAGATGCAATTCCAGTGGAAATATATAAACTAGCAGAAGATGAAATAACTCCTTTATTGAAAGAGGTAGTTAACAACATTATGATAACAGGCAAAATCGCATGGACATGGAAAGAAGCATTAATAACACTCATACATAAACCAGATACAGAGGGCGATGATATTAAAAACTATAGACCCATTTCATTATTAAACACAGATTATAAAATCTTTGCAGCGATTCTAGCAAATAGGTTCAAAAAGATAATGGCAGAAATTATCCACAAGGACCAATCTGGTTTTCTTCCAAATAGACAAATAAAAAATAACATAAGAAATATAATCAATATTTTAGAATACTACGAACAAAACCCTGGAAAGCAAATGGCTCTAATCTTTTTAGATGCTGAAAAAGCTTTCGATAATGTTAATTGGGATTATTTAAAACAGAAGCTTATTATATGGAATTGTGGAGAAAAATTTTTAAACTCGATTAAGGCTATCTATGATGAGCAATATGCGAAAATAATTATAAATGGGGAACTAACAAATAATATTCCAATACAGAAAGGCACTAGACAGGGATGCCCGTTATCGCCGTTACTATTCATTTTTGGACTAGAAACATTAAATGACATAGTAAGAAATAATGAAAACATTTATGGAACCAAAATAAAAAAAGAACATTATAAACTTCAAGCATTTGCAGATGACTTAGTATTCATCTTGGAAGAACCAAAAACATCAATAGCACATTTATGGAAAAATTTACATGATTATGGCCAAGTGGAAGGCCTGAAAGTCAATATAAAGAAAACTAAGATCATAACTAAAAATTGTACGACTACACAAATCTCAGAGATTCAAAATAGCACAAACCTACAGGTAGTTGATAAAGTCAAATACCTAGGAATCATTATGACAAATAACAACAAAAACCTCTACAAGAATAATTATGTAAAATTATTAGAAGAAATAAAAAAAGACTTAAATAGATGGCAAGATCTTTATATTTCATTTATGGGTAGAATCGCTACTATTAAAATGAACATCCTCCCACGTTTTTTATATATGGTGCAATGTTTACCTATTTTAACAAATAAAAAATTCTTTGAAGAATTAAATTGTCTGGTCAGGAAATTCATATGGCAAGCTAAAAAACCAAGAATCAACAAAAGATTACTGACAGATAAGAAAGAAAATGGGGGACTTGGACTGCCAGATTGGAATTTGTATTACCAAGCAGCAGTAATGGGCTGGGTAAGGGATTGGAGCCAATTAGTAGAAGAAAGAACCTTAACACTCGAGGGTTTTGATCTGCCTATGGGTTGGCACGCCCATATTTGGTACAATATAGATAAAAGACAACAGATTTTTGAAAACCATATAGTAAGAGGCTCATTGATTAAAATCTGGCGGGAAATTAAAAATAGATATTATGCCAAAATACCAAAATGGATCTCCCCGATAGAGGCATTCACCCTACCAGCGCTATTGACAAAAGAAAAAAAATTAACATATGAAACATTACTGACAGAAAGTAAAGAATTAAAATCTTTTACCTCACAAGAAATCCAAAAAGCAAATTTAACCATTTGGGAAAAAAATCAATTAATCTCTAGGTATACCAAAGATAAAAATGTAAACTTTATAGATACACTTACGCAATTCGACAAAATATGGCTCTCTTCCTCAGACAAGCTGATACAAAAGTTATATAACTTTCTCCTATCAGAAGAGCTACTAACAGAGACTGTCAAACCAAATATGATTCAATGGATGAAAGATATAGGACATAATATCACTCTTGAACAATGGTCGAGACTCTGGAAATCGCTCAAGCTGCTCAGAGCTACAAATTACAAAGAAAATATTTATAAAATGTTCTATAGATGGCATTGGACGCCTGATAGAGTAGCAAGATGTTATAAAAGTTTATCAGATGTTTGTTGGAGATGCAAAAAAGAAGTGGGAACATATATACATATATGGTGGAAGTGCGGGAAAATTAGAAGTTTTTGGAAAGTGATTAGGAAAATAATTGAAGAAGCTACTAAAGTGAAACTCCAATTAAAACCAGAAATATTCCTACTTAATATGTTACCGAATGGAATTGAAAAAGGAGATCAAAGAATTATTCTGTATATAGTTACAACAGTAAGGATAGCGGTAGCTAAATGTTGGAAAAAAGAAATTGTCCCCGACGTAGAAGAAATATATGAGAAGATATTGGAAATAGCTGAAGCAGATAGATTAAACCTAATACTCTCAGGGAGAGATGAGCTAGAACATGTAAATAGATGGAAAAAAGTATACGAATGGCTCGAAAGAAAAACATGAAAGATCATCCAAAACCACTCTAACCATATCTAGATGTGTTAACAGAAATATAATGTTAATTAATTCATACTATTATGGAACCTTATTGTTATTGTTTTTTCTTTTCTTTTCTGTTTGCACTACATAGTCTTCTTGTTTGTATATATTGTGAAAAATTTATAAATAAAAACCTTAAAAAGAAAAAGATAGCTACAGATTTATAGAACTGTTATATTATTTAAAATCAATAAAAATTAAAAAGAAAGATGTAGTATAATCATAGTTTAAAAAAATTCATAGATTAATATGCAACCATAAACAAACCTTTAAAAAGTGAGACTAGATGGCATCAGTGGCTGCCTTTGATCACTGCTGGTGCTTTGGGGCTTTCACCCCCTACTCTACCCAGGGCCGGCTCCAGGTTTTTTTTTTGCACACTAGGCGAGGCTACCTTCTGGTGCGCCCCCGGTGCACCCATCAATTTTCAAACATAAATGCATTTTAGGAAGAACCCGTTAGGGGTTTGAAAGCCCATAATCCCAGTGTCTTTGCTCCTGATCTGGTTCTACAGTAACAATTAGCACAGTAATACAATCAATAAACACAAAAAAACCAATGGATCAATAACAGGGCCATTAACAAAGCCAGGAGTTCCTGGCTTCCTCCAGTGTCTGGAGTCTAAACAGGGTTGCCAACTCTGGGTTAGAAAATTCCTGGGGACTGGGGGGGGAGTCTGGTGAAGGCAGAGTTTAGGGAGGAGGCAGCTCAGCCAAGTGCAATGCACGCCTTTCCTCAAGGGGACCTGATCTCTGTAATACTGGGGGGGAGTGTCTCCAGGTCCCACCTGCAGGCTGGCAACCCTAAGGCCTCTGTTCTGGAAAGCTGCTCCTTGGCCACGGGGAGCTGCCAGTACCTGCTGCATGTGCCTGACCTGGCCTTCACTACCTCCATCCTCATTCCTGCTTTAAGGTCAGGGGTTGGTCTGGCAATCTCAGCTGGTCTGGCTCAGGGCCCTGCTTGGAGGCCAGGCAGCAGGACTGGCTCCGGCAGGGTCCTGAAGGGCTGGGGGCAGGGTGGCCACCAGGTAGGGCCAGCTCAGGCAGGTGGAGGGAAGTAGCACAGGTAGAGCCCAGGGTGGCAGGGGCAGACAAAGTGCACACGCCCTGGGTCCTGCTGGCCAGGGAAAGAAGGTGGCAGGGTGGCAAAGGCAGGCACGCCAGGAGTCCCCCCACCAGCTGGCTGGAGGCACAGGGGTGAGAGGGCAGCCTGCGATTGTGAAGTGAAGCACCCTTGCCGGCAGTCATAGGCAGGGCCAGCTCCAGGCTTCTCCCCATGACACCTTCAGCTCCCCTTGGGCAAGCAGGTTGCCCACTTGGAATGGTGGGCAGCGGCCCATGATTTACTACCCTGTTTAGGTGAGGGAGGGGAGGGGATGGCAGGCTGGGGGCACCTCCTTTTAAGGGGCCGCTTTAGGCCACTGCCTAAAAATTATCTATGACAGGCTGGCCCTGACCCTACCCCTTCTTTGTACCAGGCAGTTAGCTGCTAGCATCTTAGCTTTTCTGAACTGTAGTGACTGTATGACTGGTACAAGTGAGGCAGAGCAGGCTGCGGGTGAATGGGATGCACCAGACATACTATTATATCACACAGACTAGGGAAACAAAGGTATGGCCTGAGTGGGTAGTGGGGTCATGGGGCATCAATGGTCCTTACCCTCCATGGAATCAAAATGTATGACCCTACTATCAGCCAGCCACAGGCAAATTAGCCGGTGGAGATGTTTTGGCCATCTTGGTCCCTAGTACTCCTCAGTTAGGCACACAGGGTTTGTTGGCAAGCCTGTTAGTTCATTTGGGGCATTACTCTAAAACAATATGTTTTTGGTGAGCAATCCTTACCTCTAGGTGATCATCTCTTGCCAGCAACTAAGATGAAAATCTGGCAGGGAGAATATGTTGCTCTATTCTTATTATTCAGAGAGCCAGAGAAAATATGTATGAAGCCAGCAGACAGGACATGGGATAATTGGTTGTCCGCATCCACTATTGACATGGTGATGGTCATTCAGGTCCGAACAGAAAATACTCTGGTTTATAAAATATTTGGACATAATCCACAGGGCCTACACTGAGTTGCAGGTTCAGCCTGGCTTCAATACAATGAGACTCACCACCCTAGATCCTGAAATGGCTTAGGAAAGGGAGAATCAGCAGCTCAAGTCCCAATGTCTGGGCCCTGCCAGGCCTCTGACAGGATGGTACTCTGATAGTGGTCACCTTATCTCAAACAGATCACTTGAGCCTTATATGGCTGGCAGCAGCAGACAGCTGATTCAACCCAAGTCGCTGTGTTGGGAGTTTAACAGTGCAGGAGAGTGCACTAAAAAGCTCTGCTGATTTCACCGTGCTTGCAAGTGAAGCAGTGGCTCTGCATGCTGTAGATTTAGAGGTAGGTGTGGTGGTGATGACCCAAGAGTAGGGTTTTTTTTCCATATACCATATTTGTGTCCAAGCTGTTTTTATATGACTAGGAATTTAAAGACAATTGTAGGTTTTGAGTATGTGGTTAGGGAAAAATTGGAGAAGGATCAGAAAGAGGACAGGAAAGTGGGGCCATTTATGTCTGTCCCTATGAAGAACTTCAGGGTACCTCCTTTGGTTGTCTCAAAGAAGGTCCCTGGGTAGTACAGGATTATTCATCACCTGCTGTACCCTAGGTAAATCAGTCACTGATGGAATAACTGATAGTTACATTTGATTCAGTATACTTTATTTGACATGGCCATAGGCTTGGTGAATTCTTGTGGTAGTGGTGCACTCTTAGCTAAGTGTGACATTGTGTCACACTAAATCCTCCTTGGGCTCCTGGAGAATTTTGAATTGCTAGGTTTCCCATTTGAAGAGCAGTACTAGTTTGACAAGGCACTGCCAATGGGATGTTCAGTGTTTTGTTCCACTTTTGAATGGTTTATTATGATGCTGGAATGGGCCTTTAAGGAGGAAGCAAGATTGGACAAGGTGACACACTGTTTAGATGATTTCCTCTTTGCAGACCCTTCCGGTTCTGGGGAGTGTGCTTGGCTGCTAGTTGTTTCTTGGATCTGGCCCTGGAGCTGGGTGTACTATCCGTGATGGAGAAGACCGAAGGCCCAGGACAGTCACTTATTCTTAGGAATGGAAATAGATGCTGAGCAGGCATTGTGGCACTTACCAGCAGACAAATCTCACAGATTATGTAGACATAGGGTCCTTTAGGAGAAGTTATGTGATAGTAGGAAAGTAACACTTGTGTGGATGTCCATTGTATTAGGCCACCTGAACTTTGCCTGAAGGGTGGTAGTGCCAGGTAGGGCCTTTTTGTGGCATTAGGTGGGTTCACCATAAAATTAGGGTGTCAGGGCAGATTAAGGCAGACACACCCAAACTACATAAACAGAGGTAGTTGCACTGGTGGCATGGAGTTTAGAGTTGTATTTTAATGGCAAAATATATCTGTTGGAGCAGCACTAGTCATCTAATGACATGGGGCTTTTTTACCCAGGATAAATTGTCTCTTCCTTGGGTCCCTGACTAATGTGTAGGGGCAAAAGATTCTGCTCACTAAGGTACTGCTATATTTATTTTCCATATTATTTACTATTGATGCTTAGCTATTCAGACACTGAAATATTCCAGTGATAGAGACCTGTCCTGTGAAATCCTTAAAGATACTGCCCAAGCTTGTCTGCAACTATCTCTGAACACTTTCTCCCTGTGTGTATAACGTCAAAATACACACCAGCCCATTTTTGATTGATTTAAGCTCTTAGTCATGCCTCTAGTGCTTGGATTAAGCCAAAAGGCACTACAATTTGCATAAAATACATTTAGGAAATTACAATTCTAGATATTAGATGAGAAAATCAGAAAAAACACCTCTTGGATATAAGCTAGCACATGAACTCTATAACACTGTCCTTTTCAGGTGTAAGGATTCTTCTGAAATGCTCATCCAAACTTCTCTCAGTCTTTTTGAAGTAAACCATGAGGATGGAATTTGTCACTGTTTAATTTTACATTTCTAAATTTTAAATATAACACTATGTGTTGGCAGAGTTTAAACATGCAGAGGAATAGAGTGCCAACTGTTTAAATAAAATAACTTGGTTTATTAAAGAAGAAATAAACTCTGATAGAATAGAGAAGAAGGAGAGAGGCTGAACTAACTGCTGTGAGAGACAGAAATGCAGGGGGAGGGCTCAATTGGAGCAGAAAATCTCCAAAGAGCCAATCAGGAGACAGGAAGGACATAATTTGAAATTGTGGGAAACCCCTAATCTAGTTATACTAACTAGCAGTCCTTCAGCTGTTCCCTACAGGCTGTTCTGTTCTTCTTCAAATAGGTGCACTATAGACCTTGTGAATTCCAACACTATGAATGAACCATGTACTGCAGGTTTCAGTTCCTTCAGTTCAACTGAGACCTTCCTTCCTCTACATACTGAATTTGTATGTGTGCATTGATGAAATACTACACTAGCAGTCTTGTTCATTTATTACTGATTAATGTAAGCTGCCACGAGCCTGTTTGCGGGGAGGGCGGGATACAAATGGAATAAACAATTTTTTTAAAAAAAATACTTATATTTATAACATATATTGGAAATGTTATGTCTCCTGTTCACAAAGTAAAATACAATAACATTAAAAGGATAAAATATTAATAATAGCCATAAAACAAATCATTAGGAACAAACATTGAAAACAAGTCAAGGCACTGAACATTTCTAAAACAGTACTGCTAAAAGCAGACCATAAAAACAGTCAAATATATGGAATTCCTCAGTTAAAAGTCAAAGACAGAGGAAATGTTTTGGCCTGCCCTGGCTCCTAAAAGTGAATAAGATAGGTGTAAGGCAAAGGTGAGATGCCACCTGTGGAAAAGGCCTATCTTTAGTTTCCACACATCTGCAAGGGGGGGAGCAGGGAGTGAGAAGAGAATCTTAAGTGACAGACTAAACAATACAGGAGGAAATGGCCCTTTAAGTAGTCTAGCCCAAACCATTTAAAGAAGAGAACCAGTACTTTGAATTGTGCCCAGAAACAGACAGTTAAACAATGCAGATTTTTCAGTGCAGATCATTTTCTTTATTCAGTGCAGATCTTTACCTCTATCCATCCTCTGACTGGGGGTGCCATTAGCTGGCATTTAATGGGAAAAGGAGAAGGTGGGGTTGGGGCAAATGACACTATTATATAATTTTACCATAGAGGCTCTTTTTTGGGGAGAGATAGGAGGTCTCTTGGCATAGCAGGTAACCTGATAACCAATTGGAATTTCTACATAGTTGTCAAAGGCAACTAAATTAAATTACAGTAATCAGGCCTGGATGTGATCAAAGCATAGATCATTGTATTCAGATAATCCTTTTTGAGGAACAATTAGCTGATAAAAATTTCTGTATGCCATATAAGAGGCATCAGCTAGGATCCTACAGCACTTCCAAGTTGATAAAAAGTACTTGATAAAAAGTACTACGTGCCACAGAGGAGACCTGTAATTTCAGTTGCCAATCATAAGCCAGGAGCATGCAGTGCTCCAAAGCTACAAATCTATTCCTTTGGGTAGTGCAAACCCTTCCAGGATAGGCTGTCTGTGCAGTCCTTGAGTAGCTTATCAAACGATTCACAACACCTTAGTCTTGTCTGGATTGAACTTGAAGTTAGAGGCTCTTCAATTAATTCACCTAATTTATCTATCTTATTAACTTCTCTAGACACCTGCTAAGGTACAATACCATTAACTGAATAGCTGAATATAAATTGAGGTAATACCTTATCAAGGTGCATGGGTATTGATTAGACTTTATTATTTAGATATAGGACCTTCCAACCAAATTAAGTTAGATAGTACTGTGATTGCTTATTGATTAATATTAACCATAAATCGATAGAAAATATATATCCTGTCCTTATATATATTTGAATTCTGGTTCCACCGCATTCTATGCTTGCCATAATTGATTCGGCTCAAGAACTGGCAGTCAGAAGACACAGGCCAGGGCTGACTGGCTGCTTCGCAAAGTCCCACCCACGTCAGCCCTGATCAGTGTTTTCAGCTCAGTCTGTTCCAGTCCTCCGACAGGAGAGGACCGTCTGGAGTGTTAGTGCAGGGACAGGCCCTCAAGGCTTAGGCAAGTGAGAGAAGCCCTTTTCCGCCCCCCCACACCATCCCCTGGGCCTTCTATGAAGGGACTAGGCCCAGAGAAGCCCTTTTCTGCCCCCCACACGCCATCCCCTGGGCCTTCTATGGGGCACTAGGCCCAGAAAAGCCCTTTTCCACCCACCCCCCACACCATCCCCTGGGCCAGCTCTGGCACAGCTGTTCTTTCAAGGACAGTTTGTGTTAGAGTTCTCTCAGCCCCACCTCTTCACAGGGTGTCTGTTGTGGGGAGGGGAAGGAAAAGGAGTTTGCAAGCCGCTCTGAGATGCCTTTGGGCAGTGAAGGGCAGGGTATAAATCCAATCTCTTCTTCTCTTCTTCTTCTTCTATGGGGGCACTAGGCCTAGAGAAGGCCTTTTCCGCCCCCCCATATGCCATCCCCTGAGCCTTCTATGGGGCACTAGGCCCAGAGAAGGCCTTTTCCGCCCCCCCCATGCCATCCCCTGAGCCTTCTATGGGGCACTAGGCCCAGAGAAGGCCTTTTCCGCCCCCCCACACGCCATCCCCTGAGCCTTCTATGGGGCACTAGGCCCAGAGAAGGCCTTTTTCCACCCCCCACATGCCATCCCCTGGGCCTTCTATGGGGCACTAGGCCCAGAGAAGCCTTTTTCCACCCCCCACACGCCATCCCCTGGGCCTTCTATGGGGCACTAGGTCCAGAGAAGTCCTTTTCCGTCCCCCACACGCCATCCCCTGGGCCTTCTATGGGGGCCGTAGGCCCAGAGAAGCCATTTTCTGTCCCCCACACACCATCCTCTGGGCCTTCTATGGGGGCAGTAGGCCCAGGGAAGCCCTTTTCCCCCACACACTGCCTACTGCCCCCATAGAAGGCCCAGGGGATGGTGTGTGTGGGGGACAGAAAAGGCCTTCTCTGGGCCCAGAGAAGCCCTTTTCTGCCCCTCTTCCCTTCCTTTTCCCCCTTTCCTTCCTTCCTCTCTCCTTTCTTCCACCCTTCCCCCTCTTCCTTCCTTCCTTTCTCCAACCCTCTCTCCCTTCCATCTCCCTCTCTTCCTTTCTAGGGCCCGTTGTCTTCCACCACAACGGGCTTTGCTCCCTAATATATATATATATATATATATATATATGAAAAGAAAAAGTTATGTTCTGGTCTTTACTTAAATTACTCAAATTACAGATAATTTGATTATTATTGGCAGTCAATTAAGGATCTGTTGAATGTGGTAGGATAGGTTGAATATTGTATCCAGCAGCATTGGATGTTGTAGTGACTATGGGTATTGATACTGAGTGCACTTCATTAGCTCTCCCAGTGGTCTGAGGCTTACCAAGACCATGGGGCACAGTGATGTCCAGGCACGGGATTCTGGTGCCTGTGGGGAGGGGAAAGTATAGCAGTGGGACCAGGCAGGGAATTAAGGGAAGGGGGCAGAAAAATAGAATATCTTGGCCCCCTTTCAGCTGTGTCCCATCCCGAGGGGAGTTGGCAGTGGGGCTACGATGATTAACCCCCCTCTGACATTGGCGCTGTATAACGCCAGGTCTATAAATAATAAGACCATGGTCCTTCAGGACTTTCTGCAAGAGCAGAATGTAGGCCTGGCATGTGTGACTGAGACCTGGGTGCAGGAAGGGGAGACAATAGCTCTCTCCCAGCTTGCCCCCCCGGGTTTGCAGTCTGTCACTAATCATGGACTAGGGGGCAGGGGGGAAGAGTGGCTCTATTCAGCCGGGAGGCTCACTCCTTCAGGATGCTCCCGCCACCAAAGATCATGGGCATTGAGTGTGCCAGCCTGGTGTGGGAGGGCGGGGAGAGTTTGGCAATTTGGCTGGTGTACTGACTGCCTAATGCACTGGCCAATAGCCTGCCATCCCTGATGGAGGCCATATCAGGCTGAGCATTGAAACACCCTAGACTGATAGTCTTGGGTGACTTCAGTGTCCATGCTGATGATGCCGGCTCTACTCAGGCAGCAGACCTGGTATCATCCATGGCAGCACTAGGACTCTCCCAATATGTAATGACCCCCAGTCACCAAGCAGGGCATACACTCAATATGATTTTTTGCAGTGGGGGGTGACAGTGGACTGGGTTACTGCTTTGGCAGTCCCATGGTTGGACCACCGTGCCCTGAGGGCCTGCCTGAATGCTCCATCCTGGCCCTGTGTACGCGGCAAGCATATTTTAGCTTACCCACGGAGCCAGATGGACCCAGTGCAGCTCTAGATGGCTCTGTGGGATCCGATGACCCCTGGCAGCTTGTTGGATGAGCTTGTAGAGGACTGGCATAGCTGACTCTCCACAGCCATCAACGATATCACTCCTTGGCACCCTCTGCACTCTCGCTCTAGGCTCGCTCCCTGGTTTGCCCAGGACCTGCAGCTTATGAAGTGAGAGCTGAGATGGCTAGAGAGACATGGCATTGTGTGCAAGACAAAGCTACAAGAGCATCTTATAGGATGTTTATGAGATCCTATGAGATGGAAGTCAAAGCCGCAAAGAGAAAGTACTACACAGCCACGATTGCATCTGCGAGCTCAAGCCCAGCCCAATTGTTTAGGATGATTCGGTCTATAACTGTTCTGCCACATGGTAGGGAATTGGATATTGGCTGTGAGCCATTTGCGAGCTATTTCATGGATAAAGTCTTGTTGCTCAGCCATGACCTCCCCACCACAGTTGAAACAGTGAGCGAGCTCAAGGCTCCATGCACATCTTTGATTTCGGTTTTGGATCATTTCAGCCTGCTCAGCCTGGAGTAAGTCAACAGATTGCTCTCAACAGTATGCCCAACCACATGCAGCCTTGATCCGTGCCCTTCCTGGCTCATTAAAGCTGGCCATGAAGGATTCCGAGGTGCCCTAAGGAAAATTATCAAGAAGTCCATCTTAGAGGGGCTGTTCCTGGGGGAACTCAAGGAAGCGATGGTCTGCCCCTTCCTTAAAAACACCATCTTTGGAACTGGCCAAATTGGCTAATTATCGGACTGTTTCCAATTTGCCCTATCTGGGCAAATTAATTGAGAGGCCGGTGGTGATACAGTTGCAGGACTTTATGAATGACACTTCCATGTTAGATCCCTTCTAGCCTGGCTTTCGCATGGGGCGGAGACAGCACTGGTTGCCCTCACAGATTACCTCTGTAGGCACCTGGATCAGGGTGGTTTGGTGTTGCTGTTGTTGTTAGATCTGCCGGCTGCATTCAACATAGTCAGCCATTAGCTACTGACCCACTGCCTCGCCGACATGGAAATTCAGGGGCTTGCCTTACAATGGCTTGCTTCCTTTCTCCAAGGTCAGGGACAAAGGGTGGCACTAAGTGCCAGCGCTGGAAGTTAGGAGTTTGGGAGTGCTCCTGGATGCCTCCTTGCCAATGGAGGCCCAGGTAGCAGCCACTGCCAAGTTGGCCTTTTATCATCTTCAGCTGGTTAGGAAGCTGGCTCCCTTCCTTGACTGCAGTGACCTGGCAAGTGATCCATGCGATGGTCACCTCAAGACTAGATTACTGTAATGCTCTCTACATGGGGCTGCCCTTGTTGCAAATATGGAAACTGCAGCTAGTGCAGAATGCTGTGGCCAGGCTCCTGATGGGCCTTCCCAGATGGGAGCTCAGCTGGCCTGCGCTGAAGGCACTGCACTGGCTGCTGATAGCATATCAAATTTGCTTCAAGTGCTGGTGCTTACCATTAAAGCCTGTATGGCCAGGGTCTGACATACCCGAGGGACTGCCTTTCCCCATATATACCCCAGAGAGCACTACAGTTGGGGTCTCAAAACTGATTGACCCTCCTGGGCCCCAAGGATGCCAGGCTTGCTACCACCAGGGCCAGGGCCTTCTGAGTGGCAGCTCCATACGTGGTAGAATGAGCTCCCAGAGGAGATCAGGGCCCTGTGGTCTTTTTACAGTTCTGCAGGGCCTGCAAGATGGAGCTCTTCCACCAAGCCTTCAACTAAGTGCAGCTAATCTCTCTAGAAGGCTACCACAGTCAACGGTATCAAAAGTCATCAAAAGTTCCACGAGACTCAAAAGGCATGCACTTCTATCACTCTTCTAATGGGGATCATCAGACAGAGTGACCAAGGCCATTTCTATCCCAAACCCAGGCCTAAATCTGGATTGATATGCATCCATATAATCAGGGCTTTTTTTGTAGAAAAAGCTCAACAGGAACTCATTAGCATAATAGGCCACACCCAAGAACAGAAACTCATTAGCATTAGGCCACACCCCTGACAGCACAGCTCATTAGCATAGTAGACCACACCCCCATACTTTCCCTTGGCTTGCCCAGGTGCCCTGTGGCTGCGGGGAGCCTGGGCAAGCTAGCCCTTGGAGGGAAGGGGAGGCAGTTTAAACTGCCTTCCCTTGGCTTGCCCAGGAGCCCTGCAGCTGTGGGGAGCCCAGGCAAGCCGGCCCTTGGACAGGCCAGGGAAGGCACGGGGAGGCATTTAAATGCCTCCCTGATCCTTCCAGTTCCCCCCCCTGGCCTGCCTGCCTCAGAGTCACGGGGGTGTGTTGCTCTCCAAGCCTTCCCTCTGTAGCCACACACACAGAGGTTTTGGCTGTAGTGGACATGGCCAACTCTGAAGCCAGCCAGAACTCTGTTTCTGTGCGTTCCTGCCCCAAAATAGCCCTGTATATAATTTGTCTCTTCAAAGACTGCCTGGAGCAACATAGCCACCACCCATTTGAACTCCTTGTCCAAGAATGGAATGTTGGCCATCAGTAGTTATTTAGGTTATTTGGGTCCAGGTTTCAGACAGGGTCTCATGACAATCTTTTTTAAAGCCTTTGGAAATACACTTCCCCTTAAAGAAGAGAGTGTTACCTGACACCTACCTGAACAATGTCAACCTGATTACTTCTAAGCAGCTTATCCACTTCATCAGATCTCACCAACTGAAAGTCATCCATACAAGAAGGACCAGACTGAAATTTAGCAGCATCTTGCAGTTGAACTGAACTTGTCATGACACATAGAAGAAGAAGAGAGATTGGATTTATACCCTGCCCTTCACTTGGAGTATCAGAGCAGCTTACAAACTCCTTTCCCTTCCCTTCCCCACAACAGACACCCTGTGAGGTAGGTGGGGATGAGAGAGCTCTAACACAAACTGCTCTTTCAGGAACAGCTATGCCAGAACTTGTGACTGACCCAAGGTCACATCAGTAGGTGCAAGTGGAGGAGTGGGGACTCAAACTTGGTTCTCCCAGATTAGAGTCTGCACACTCAACCACTACACCAAACTGGCTCTCTGTCAACATAGGTCATAGGTCATCACAGATTTTGAATGTGATCCAAAAACACATTTTAAGAGTCACAGTGCATCTACATGGTTTCCAGATCTACATCTCCAGTGGCCTAAATTAAAACAAAAAACAACCAGGCATCACTGTACAGAGTCAATGGTGGTGGACAATTGAGCTCACTTCATTTTCATAGAGTAGACATATGTTTCTCACATTGATTTTGCATTTCCCTCCATTTGCATTGCAATCATTTCCCCAACCATTTTGTCATTCTAAGCTCCTTAATAAACAAAGATGAGAATAGCATGGCTATAGTAAGATTTTTCCTGCCATGTTTCATCAGTGCATGTGCATGAATGTACGTGCACTTAACAAAAACTGCACCGAAAATCTTGATGCAATCTTAATTAAAACAGGACTAAAGAGGAGTGAAATACAGTTCTAAGAGAATTTCTGAAATGATAAAGAAATGGAACCAGGGATCCTGTCATTCCTAACAGCAGCTGGAAAAGGTTGGTCTCAAATCGTAGTTAATTTGTATTAAAGACATTGCACTTGTTTATACACGTGAACACTACCGATGCACATTCATTTCCTAAAATTTAATCTTATATAGCTATAATGTTTGGTAATGACCAATAACCTTAATAAATAATCTGATTGATATATAAGTCATACATGTTTAAAATTCAGCTGACTGGTTTACAAATCAAGCATCTGAATTAAAAGCTATGTTACTGATTTATTATTTGCTTGATGGTTTTCCTAAATCACAGTACTCATTTGTTTGAGTTACTATGCACCATTAGTACTCCTATCACACAAATTGCATGCCTTTTATAAATGATGCAACTGGCTCTTTGACTCACGTAATGGATAACATTATTATGGGTCATAACAACATCAGTCAAGCTGACTGATCTCCGCAATACCATGCCACAATTGCATTTTAACCCAAAGCAGGAAAGAATCTGATTTGTAATCATGTTTGTCCAAGACCTGATATTGTCAATGAAACATCCCAATATACAGTATAGTTGCATAATTTTCTATTCTGCAGTATATTTTAATGGATAAAAGGTGCGTTAACACAGGCAATAGCCAAGCGAACTGACAACTATTCTTGTTTTATTAGAGTGCCGTCATATTTTTGACATACCATTTTTCATATTTCCAATATCTAACAGTGCATTTTCTTATTAACACAGCTTCCCATTGCTTCATAATCTTCCAGTTAATGTGTGGTACCGACTGAGTATGGCTTCTGTAAGAAGTTCCATTGAAATGAAAGGATTAGGAAAAATGTAGTTTTCTACTGAAAGCCACATTTTATATGGCAACATCCATTAAAAGTAATCCATTTTCATTTTTCAGATGAAGAAACTTGATCTAGTTTCATGGATCTTTGGACATTTCCACTGTAGATAGCTAGTATTTTAAGAGGAATTCTTTTAATTCTTCTTTAACCAATTTCTCCATGAAATCTAAAATCTTTTCTCCTTTTAGGAATCTGGAGTCTGTTTTGAATCACTTCTGTTTTGATTAAAATAGAAATTCAACAAGAGGAGGGACAGGAAGTGAGGTTCTTACATTGTCTAATATTTAGCCTAAACCTGCTCTGGTGTACCTTAAAACCGTTAATGGCAACTCATGTTCCTTGTTCTTTGCTCCATAATCATTCTTATTAAATCTTCTACCAGTTATTTGGTATATTTATGCTTTCATCCCTTACAATAAAAAGGGATGACTATGGACTTCTGGTTTGTGACTCGCCGTCTTCAGAGGGCTCCTGGGAGAGCTCCCAAGGAACCCCTGGATCTCCTGGTCCCAGTGGGAAATCCAGAGAGATCCAGAGTTCCCAGAGCCTTCCCAGAGGGAGGTTCTTGCAGGGGGCTTGAATTGGGAGCTCTCGCATATGGCGGTATGTGAGTAGACCCCTCTTTGCCCTGGAGCAGGGACCTGGAAAACAAGAGAAAGCTGATCCATATTGAGACTGTGGAATATTTAGAAAGACTGATACATTTCCTTGACAATTATCCTGTGTTGTCAGTATCCTAAGACTATCCTAATTCTGGCTGTAGAAGAGTTTGATCTACTTGACAGGAGCTGACAGCTCAGAGTGGCAGTCTAGCTGACTCCAATCGGTTCAGTGTAGTTCTGTGCAGCACTAATTAACTTACTCACTATGACTCAGCACTGTAATATGATTGGTCAATGCCTGCATATAAGCAATCATATTCTGTACAGTTCTACCCTTGATGAGAAACCTGGTGTCTGTGGAGCATTTTGTCACTGTGTCCAATTTTGTGGTGAAGGCTGGTGTAAATAAATATAAATAGTTTAACACTAAACTATTTGGACTTATGTCTTCATTGGATACTTGGAGGCTTGGTTTAAGGCAATGGAGGAAGAGCACAACTCATTGTTAGAAAATGATGTGTATGCCCTAACAAGGTTGCCAATTGACAAACATGTTATTGGTTGTTGCTGGGACTACAAAATAAAAGAGTTACCAAATGGTTGTGTAAAAAGGAGAGTAAGGTTGGTTGCCCAGGGGTATGCTCAAATACAAGGGGAAGACTATGACTAAAGTTTTTGCTCCTACTGTTCGGTCAGACACTTTCAAGCTTGCTCTCCTCAAAGCGGGGCAAAATAACATGATGGTAAACCACTTTGATTTTACAACAACATACCTCAATGCACCTATCACAGAGGACATCTATATGGCACAGATACCTGGGTTTGAAAACCCTGATGGGCAGCTAGTACTGAGGTTAAAGAAAGCATTGTATGGTCTAAAGCAGAGTGCTAAAAACTGGTATTAATGTCTAAGCACTGCTTTAAAGAAAGTTGGTTTTGTACAAGCTGTAGCTGACCCTTGTTTGTTCACTATAATACTTGGGAACAGTGAATTCTGTTCATAGACAATTTGTGTTTTCTTACCCATGATGTGTCACAGTTAGACTGGTTCAAACAAACAACCCAGAAAATGTTTAAAGTCATTTGGGTGAGGTTGGTCATTATTTAGGAATGCAGATTGCAAGAAACAATAAAGGTTTTATGTTAAGTCAAAGTGACAGAGTAACCAAGCTACTGGCAAAATTTGGCATGCTAGATGCACATAGTGTCACAACTCCTATGACCACTAGGTACATAAAGGAACCAAATGATAGAGAATTTGAGGACAAGCAGTTGTATTAGTCTTTAATTGGTTCTCTTTCTTATATCTGCAATTGGAGTAGACCAGATATTAGTGTTGCTGTACACTAATTAAGTCAGAGATGCAACAAGCCTTTTGAAAGAGATTGGATTGCAGCAAAAAGAATCTTAAAGGTACCATAAATACCAAACTGATGTTGGAAGCAAATGATAAAAGTGTTATAACTGCATTTTGCGACTCTAACTGGGGAGAGCAACAAGACAGGAAGTCAACAACAGGGTTTGTAATATACCTCAATAGGGCTTTCATACTTTGGAAGTCTGTGAAGCAACAGGTTGTGGCTTTAAGCATGTGCAAAGTGGAATTCTCAGCACTAAGCCAATGTTGTGTACAACTAGAATGGTTGTTACAATCATTAACAGATTTCAAAATAACCTATGATCTACCAGTAGATGTGTTTTGCGATAATTCAGCTGCGTTACAATTAGCTGACACTGAAGGTGTGAAAATGAGAAGCAGACACATCAATATCAGGTACATGAATGTAAAGGATTTTTGCAATGTGGATTAATTAAGTTGCAATATTGTACTTCTGAGCGTAATGTCGCAGACATGTTCACAAAGTGTCTTAAAGTGAATAGATTTATGGCATTGAGAGATAAACTGGGCATTACAGCACAGACTTAAGGGGGAGTGTCAACTATCCTGTGTTTATGTAAGTCTGGCTGCAGATGAGTTTGAGAGAGGAGAGAGAGAGAAGAGAGAGACTGGATTTATACCCCGCCCTTCACTACCCAAAGGTGTCTCAGAGCAGCTTACAAACTCCTTCCCCTCCCCACAACAGACACCCTGTGAGGTAGGTGGAACTGAGAGAGCTCTGACAGAAACTGCTGTTTTTTAAGGACAGCTGTGCCAGAACTATGGCTTGCCCAAGGTCATCCAGCTGGTACAAGCATTGTTTAGGCTGTTCTTGTGCTTTTAATAACAACTGATAAGCTAGAAGAGAAACTGTGTTAGTGTTTATAATTGAAGAACAGGAAATAGTGGTGTGGTTAACATTGTTTTGGAACATTTGAAACATTCTGATATAATCCTTGTTGAAACATTTTTTTTCTGTGTACTTGGCATTAGTGGAAAAAGAGAGGGAGGGAGGCCTCTGAGATGTAACTGTGAATCTAAATGAAATGTGTCTTCTGGAAGTAGGCCCTCTTCAGGTACAGTCAAATCAGTGGCCACAAATTTAGCCAAAATGTGCAAGAGATGCAGGCCATGGTCAAAGATGCCATTCATTAAGCAATAGAAAATGCAATTCCCCAAGCTATGAACAGTGCAATACCATTAGTTGTTGAGCCTTTACAAGCAAAATTTGATGCCTTGGCTCTACAGGTGATTTCCCAAACTGAGGATTATAAGCAACAGATTCTTGGGAATACTCAACAAATCTCTACATTGAAACAGACTACGACCTAGTTGCAAGACAAATCTGAAGAGGTAGATCAAAAGTTTCAGGATATGAAGATTAAACAAGACCTTCTGGAAGATTCAGTAACAAGATTGGAATTGTATAAAGCTGCATATGTTTTGAGATTTCAAAATATTCCAGAAAAGAAAGGGGAAGTTATCAAAGAAGAAATGTCAAAATTACTAGCAGCATATCTAGAAGAAGACAGTACCCAGAATATCTCTAATGAGATAGATGTTGCTTATAGAATGAACTCTGCATATGCAAGAAAAAACAAGATACCCAGAGAGATCCATGTAAGATTTCACAAGAAAGCTATGAGAGATACTATCCTAAAAAACTCTAACAAGAAGGCACTATTTGGGCAGGAGACAGAAGTCAAAATTTTAAAGGAGATTCCATAGAGAGTAAGAGAGAAAAGAAGGAGCTACACTCAACTTGCAAGACTATTAAGAGAAAATGGAATAACTTATAGATGGTTGTACCCTGAATGTGTCCTCTTCACTTATGGAGGGAAAAAAATTAGGATAAATTCAACATTCAAAATAGAGGACTTCCTAAAAAAACATGAAGAAGATTTGGGAGTCCAAGAAGAAGAAGAGGAAGAAGAACAAGGGGAGGAGGAAGACATAAATGAAGAAGAAGTAGACCAATAGGCTCAAGGAGCATCAGGACCAAAACCAAGAAATAACAAGAAAAAAACTAAGACAGTACCATGCCAAATGACAACAAGACTTCAAGACAAGAACAAAAATGAAACAAAAAAAAGATACCAAAGATGGATAGGAGGAAGATAAAAATAATTTCTATAAATGCCCCACAAAAAAGAAATCAAGTCTTTCAGCAAATTAAGAAGATGCAGGTGGATGTAGTCTGCCTACAAGAAACCCACATCAAATATTCAGATAAGAAATTATTAGAAGCCAAAAGAATTGGAAAACCCTTTGTGTCTGCGGACAAGCAGAAGAAAAAGAGAGGGGTTGTTACTTATTTAAAAGAACATTAAAAGAAATGGTCTGTGATTCAGAAGATGGAAGAGTAGTGATAGTAAAGATACAGAGACAAGCCAAAGCTGCTTTAATAAATATCTATGCTTCAAACCAGCAACAGGAAAAATTCTACAAAGATTTATAAGAGATTCTTTTAACCCAAATATATGCAGAAATATGTATAATTGGAGATTATAATGCCGTATTTGACAGAACTCTTGACAGGAAGAGTCAAACAGGGAAACAGAAAAAAGGCAATGAGCTGCCAAACTCCTAATTACAATTGGCTGAAGAATTCACTCTAGTGGACTCTTGGAGAATTAGGAACATTAAAAAAGAAGAATATACTTTTTTTCAGCAAGACACAGATCATGGTCAAGATTGGATATGGCATGGATATCACCAAGTATGGTAAATGATATCATAGAGGCAGAAATTCTTCCTTTAACATTTGCAGATCACAACCCCCTACTTTTGACTTTACAAGACACCCCCAAAAAGAACAGATGGTCTTTGAATTTATGGCTGCTAAAAATACAGAATATGTTGCCAGCTCAAAAAAAGAATTTCAAGAATTTTTTAAACTGAATATTCAACCTGATATTTCCATGGACATAGTTTGGGATACTTTAAAAGCATGTGGTTGGGCTTCCAGTTGGAGTAAAATGGCAAATTGACGCACCTTGCGATTGTGCAGGGTGGACGGTGGCTTCTTCTGGCAGTTTGGGCATTTTACTGCCCAACATAGCATCCCCCAGGCAGGGGGTTGGCAAGCAAGCAACAAAGTCCAAGTGAGAGTTGAGATTGGCGTGATCAAGTCTCAGAGGAGGGTTGTTTATGCTTTGATCTCCTTTCCCGAAGCGGGCGTTTGCAAGACAATACTACAGGAGCCAACCGAGCTGAGAAATCAGCATAAATCCATCATTCCCTGACTTCTTAAGAACAAAGATCAATTGAAATGCAAAAAGAAGCAATGCGAAACCCAAAGATAAACATGCAAGGTAACAGAAGTATTTTGCTTACCGGGATGAAGTTCTAGTGAAAATTGAAGCAGATGGTTAAGCGCATAAGACTTGTAAAAAATCAATTTGTTCATTGTGGATTTAAAAGGAGCTTGTCAAAGCATTAAATTACTGAAGAACAAGAGGCGGGACCCGCGATACTCACGGGGGGGAGGGAGGGAGTATTCGGGCTGCCAAGCTTCCCCTCCCCCCCCAGCAGCAGCGGCGGCAGCAGCGGCGAGGCCAGCTGGCCCGCCGAGATTCCCCTCCCCAGCAGCAGCGGAGGGGCGGTGAGGCTGGCCGGCCCCTCAAGCCTCCCCTCCCTCCCCCAGCAATGGCGGCAGCAGCGGCAAGGCCAGCCGGCCCGCCAAGATTCCCCCTCCCCAGCAGATTCCCCCTGGCTCCGGTGATCCTCCTCCTTCCCCCACCCCCTGGCTCCGGAGGCGAGGCTTCCAGCCGCCGGGCCCGCCGATCTCCTCCCCCCGGCGATCCCCCTCCTCCCCCGGCTCCAGAGGCGAAGCCCGAGCGGCTTCCAGCCGCCGGGCCCGCTGATCTCCTCCCCCCGGCGATCCTCCTCCTCCCCCCACCCCCGGCTCCGGAGGCGAGGCCCGAGCAGCTTCCAGCCACCGGGCCCGCCGATCTCCTCTCCCCCCTTCAGCTCTCTCCTCTCCCCCTCGGCTCTGGTGGCGAGGACTGAGCGGCTTTTAGCCGCCAGCCGCCACAGAGTTCCCAGAGCGTTCCCTGCGCATGCGCAGGAAACGCTCTTACTTTTTGGGGGATTCTGATATCCCCCCTAGACTTTTAAACACTTTTTAGATTTTTCTGCACACGTGGGGACTGCCCCACGTGCGCAGGAAAATCTCCCTGCCCCCCAGGTGCCCCCGATGTGCGGATTTAGATATCCGCACACAGGGGGCCACTTGGGAATTAGATATATAGATTGACTTTGTTTAACATTCCTGCGGTTGTGAAAAATAACAGAGAGCTGAGTCAGAGACCGAAACTAACAGAAAAGATCACAATGCTTTGCATGAAAGGTGTTGCAGATAATTCTTTCCGGCTGGAACTGTGACTAGGGAAACAAGAAAGAAGGCTAGAGTGGACCTTGGAAGACTGGAAGATTGGCAGAGTGGAATGCTTCCTGGAGGACAGTTTATGAGGTGGGACAGGAAGAAGGAAGTTCTAAAAAAGCCTACTCTAGCCAGAAAATCATAGAGAAATTGCGCCCACCATTTTGAGGAGGTCTAAATTTTAAAACTTAATTTTAAGACTGAAATTGATTTTAAAGGAGTGTTAAAAGGTGGCGATTTGAATAAACACATATAGAACAGTTGGATTTATTTATTTCTTCAGCTTATTTCTTCAGCTTATTATTATTATATAAAAGAAGAATTTGGAGCAAGTTTAAAAAAGTTTCAAAATGGACCCAAAACAAAGGCAAAGAGCAGCTTCGGTATCAAGTCCGAGGATAGCAGAGAAAGAAAAGTGAGAGTGGCAAGCTGCAATTGATGCAATGGAAAAGATGGATGCAATTCAAGGACTGGTAAAATAGATAGAACAACAGCTGGAAAAACAAATGGAAAAACAGCTGGAAGAAGTGCAAGAGAAGAATGTGGCGGCAATGAAAGAATTGGTTATTGCAGAGGTGGCAGAAATTAAAAAAGAAGTGGAAGACATGAACAACCAAGTGCAAGGTCTGGTAGTAAAATAGACTGAATTGGAGCAAAAATCACAAGTTATAGATAAAAAAATGGAGACAGCACGACAAGATAATCGAAGACTGGAGTCAATGATGGAATACAGAGCGATGTTAAATCATCTGAGGCTAAGAGGATTGAGGAAGTGGTGGAGGAAGACATATGATTGGTGGTGACGACAGCATTGACAGAGTATTTGGGAGAAGATCAAGGAGAACTAGATTCTGATTTTGACTTAATTTATAGAATGAACTCAGCATATGCTCAAAGAAAGAAATTGCTGAGAGATGTGATTGTACAAGTGGTAACAAGGAAGATGAAAGACGATATTTTCAAAAAACAATTTACACAACCTTTGGAGATTGATGGCAAAAAGATAATAATAATGAGAGAACTCCCAAAAGTGATTCTACAGGATAGAAAGAAGTACAAGAAGCTGGTCGACAAGCTGAAGCAGCTTAACATTAGGTTCAGATGGGAAATACCACAAGGACTGTCTTTTACCTAGCGTACGTTAAGATAAACGATTAAGACACCAGGAGAAATGCAGAGGTTTAAGGCAGATAATTTAGAAGACTTTGGAGATATATAAGACAAGACACTACGGGTAACAAATTTTTATCATGGAATGTGAATGGACTTAATTCACCCAGTAAAAGAAAACTAGTAAAACATTGGCTGGAAAAGCAAAAATGTAATATTATTTGTTTACAAGAAACTCATATTAAAAACAGGACAGCAAATATTTGATCAATAAAAAATTGGGAGAAGAATTTTATTCATTGGCAGGAGAAAAAAACAAAGGAGTTGTGACCTATGTAAAAAAAGAATTATACCCAAAAGAAATTTTTAGCGATAAAGATGGGAGATATATTGGAGTGGAAACTACAATGCTTCAGAAAAAAACATTGATAGTTAATATATATGCACCTAATGGAGCAAAAGAATTTTTTAAAAAAAGATTTAATGAAAGAATTGGACCAAGTGAATTATGATCAGATAATCCTGGTGGGAGACTTTAATGGTACAGTAAATAATAAACTGGACAGGAAATAAAAAAAAAATGGATGAAAAGATGGGAAAACTACCAAAAGTTTTTTTAAAACTGATGGAACAAGAGAAACTGAAAGATGTGTGGATAAAATGGAACCCTAAGGTTAAAGATTTTACTTTTTATTCCAATCGACATAATTATTTTTCCAGGGTTGACATGATTTGGATGTCTGGAGATATTGCATTAAAAACGCAAAAAGTGGAGATTTTACCAAAGACTAACTCAGATCACAATCCGTTGATATGGACCCTAAAAGAAAAGGTTAAACAGTTTCAGTGGAGAATCAATGAAGATTTATTAGATAAGAAAAAAAACAATTGAGATATTGCGAAAGGAAACCCAGATATTCTTTCAAATGAATTTAAATCAAAATGTGAAGATACAGACTGTCTGGGATGCATATAAGGCGGTAATGAGAGGATTACTTATATCGTTAAATGCGAAGGATAGGAAACAAAGGATGAAACAACAAAATGATATACAAGAAAAGATCCAGCAAAAAGAAAAATAATTAAAGAAAAGACCAGGGAAAAAGAAAATTATTAAAGAGATACAAATTTTACAAGAACAGCTGAATGTGATACTTAATCGGGAATTGTATTGGAATTTAAAGAAATTGCAACAAAAAATTTTTGAGGGAGCAAATAAGCCAGGAAAACTTTTGGCATGGCAACTAAAAAAATCGAAGAGAAAAAAGGATAATAAGTAAAATGATGGATGAAGATAAAGAAATTGTGGATATGAATGGTTTAAAAAGAGGGTTTTTTAAGTATTATGTGAAATTATTTCAAAAAAAGAATATAGATCCAGGAAAAATTAAAAAATATTTAGACAAAGTAGAAATTCCAAAGGTGGGAAAAAAATCAAGGAAATGTTGAATGGTCCATTTCAAAAAGAAGAAATTTAGGCTGAGTTCAGACTGGCAATTTGCCCCAGTAGGGACCCGGGCCAGCGACGAATCAATCCCGGAGTAAATGGGGCATTCACACAGGCACATCTGCCTGGCGTCCCCCACCCATAGCTAACCCATGCTGTTGTGCTTCACCACTGGATTAAAAAGATACCTGATAAAACCTGTAGCAAATCCGAAAGCCCGCATGTGTCGCGCGTTTCTCTGCTTCCGGGAAGTCTGAATGTGCAGCCGAAAAGCCGGGAGCAACCCGCGTTGGGCAGAAGGCAGCAGCGGTGTGATTGACTGTGCTCCACTCCCCTGCCCAATGCGGTGCCAGCACTGCTGGGTCCTCCCCCAATCGAATTAATGGGGAAACGGCAAATATAGCATGCCTCCGGCACGGCAGTCTGAACGCTCCCGCGTGCCTCCATCCCGTATCTTCCGGCAGCGGCCCCCACTGTGTGAATGGGAAAACCCAGTATAGTTTATTCCGGGGCTTTTTTGCTACGACTGGCTACCGGAGCAAACTGCCAGTCTGTACTCAGCCTTATAATGCGATAGAGGAGGCAAAGTTGGGGAAAGCTCCAGATCCAGATGGATTTATTGAAAAATTTTATAAAAAATTAAAAGAGGAACTGACCCCAATTTTTGAACTCCTATCAAATGACATACAGGAGACTAAATTAATTCCAGAGACGTGGAAAGAAGCCAGTATATCACTCATACCGAAAGAAGGACAAGATCTAACAGATGTAAAAAATTACAGACCAATTTCTCTTCTTAATAACGACTATAAATTGTTTGCCAAAATGATTTCAGAAAGATTGAAGAACTATTTGAAAGATGTTATAGTAGAAGAACAAGCCGGTTTCTTACCAAACAGACAAATCAGAGACAATTTAAGAATGGTGATAGATGCAATTGAGTATTATGATAAACATCCAGAAAAAGAGGTTGCTTTTCTATTTGTAGATGCTGAAAAAGCCTCTGATAATTTAAATTGGGATTTTATGCTCCAAGTGATGGAGAAAATGGACATTGGACAGCCCCTTTTAAATGTAATTAGGGCGATATATTCAGAACAAAAAGCATCATTGAATGTAAATAAATGACAAATCATTTTAAGGTTCAAAAAGGGACCAGACAGGGTTGTCCGTTATCCCCTTTATTGTTTATTTGGATCTTGGAGGTTCTGTTGGGGAACATAAGAAAGGAAAAGGATATAAAGGGACTTACAATTGGAGGTTTCACGTATAAATACAGGGCATTTGCGGACGATGTAATGTTTTTGGTTGAAGAGCCAATAAATAATCTACCGTTGTTGATGGAAAAGATTAAGGAATTTGGAGATCTGGCTGGATTTTATGTGAACAAGAATAAAACAAAGGTGTTATGCAAAAATATGACGAAAGAAAAGCAACTAGAATTGCAAGAAAAAATACAATGTGAAGTGGTTAAAAAAACAAAATACTTAGGAATTGAGTTGACAATGAAAAACATAGATCTTTTAAAGAACAACTATGAAAAGATTTGGAGTAAAATTCAACAGGATATAAAAAAATGGGACACTTTGAACTTGTCATTATTGGGAAGAATATCGGTAGCCAAGATGAATGTTTTACCGCATATAATGTTTTTATTTCAGACTATTCCGATAGTAAAAGAGTGTAAGGTGTTGAACTCATGGCAGAAAGAAATATCAAAATTTGTGTGGGCAGGAAGGAAACCGAGGATTAAAATGAAGATTCTATGTGATGCAAAGGAAAGAGGAGGATTTCAACTACCTAATTTTAGACTGTATCATGAAGCGGTGTGCCTATCTTGGTTAGAACAATTGATTAATTTAGACAATAGAAAAATGTTAACGCTGGAAGGACATGATCGTAAATTTGGCTGGCTCGCCTATTTATGGTATGAAAAATCCAAAATGGATAATTTCTTCAAACACCATTTTATAAGAAGATCACTGTTCAAGACTTGGATGAGGTATAAAAGATTTTTTTTTTTTAAGCAAGACCACTATAGATAGTACCGGTAGAAGTAATTAAACCACTTTCAAGGCATAAAGGTGAGGACTGGATACCCTATAGAGACATTTTGAAAGCAGAAGGGAATAGCTTCGTGATGAGAGGAACTGGATTTTGAATATGATTGGTTAAATTATAGACAGATTTCTGATTTATATAAGTTTGACAAAAAGAGGTATGGTTTCAGGAGGGAAAATAATGAAATTGAAGGTGTATGGGCAGAGAAAGGGAAAAAAGTGATTTCAAAAATTTATAAGGTTTTGTTAAAATGGTATACAGAGGATGAAATGGTAAAAGAACAAATGATAAAATGGGCTATCTCTCCTTATAATATTTATCTTTTGGTTTCGTAAGATTCCATGCACTCCCATTGGCTGTAAAATGCCCTCCCTCAGCCATTGGCCCATCAGCCACCACTCAAGAGTACTCACGTGCCATTGGCTGGGTGCTGGGTCTGCTCCTCTTCCCCACCCACTCCCCCAGCAGACCAGCTCTCTCTCCTGAGGAAGACAGTTCTCTTGACTCCTGTGAGGGACTGTCCCCTCAGTGGCTGTCGGTAGGCAGCTAAGCTTGGTTCTGTGAGTATGGCTGGCTGGCTAACGAGGTGGGCCAGCGACCATCAGACCATTTTCTTCAACTCCCCGCTTTGCGGCTGACTTTCCCCTAGGGTTGCCAATCTCCAGGTGGGACCTGGAGATCTCCCACTGTTACAATTGACCTCCAGATGACAGAGATCAGTTCCCCAGGAGAAAATGGTTGCTTTGGAGGGTAGACTCTATGGCATTATACCCTGCTGGGTCCTTCCACACACACCCCAAATGCTGCCCTCCACAGGATCCACCCCCCAAATCTCCAGGTATTTCCCTAATCAGAGTTGGCACCTGTACATTCTCCTCTGTCAGTAAAAGGCCCTTTCCACACCTATGTTGGCCTTTGGGAGAAAACTCCTTGGGCCCAGTCCTGATCAGGTTGCCAACTCCAGGTGGGCAATTCCTGGAGATTTGAGGGATGGAGCCTGGAGAGGGTGAGGTTTGAGGAGAGGTGGCATCTCAGACAGGTATGATGCCATAGACTCCACCCTCCAATCCAGCCATTCCCAGATGGGGAACCATTGTTGCCAATCTCCAGGTAGGGGCTGGAGATCACTCAAAATTACAACTGCTGTCTAGGAGGGAGAGGGGAGGAGATGGAAAACTAAAGGTAGGTTGATGGTTGGCTGGGAGGGAGATAGGGTTGTCAACTCCAGGTTGGGAAATTCCTGGAGATTTGAGGGGTTAAACCTAGAGAGGGTGAGTGCTGAGGAGGGGTGGGACCTCAGACAGGTACAATGCCATAGACTCCACCCTCCAAACCAGCCACTCAAAATTACTACTGCTCTTCAGGTAGCAAAGATCAGTTCCTCTGGAGAAAATGGTGGACTCTGTCATAATACCCTGCTGAGATTGCCACAGCAAATTGTCACTGACTGCCCAAAGCTGGGGCACTCTCCCAGAGCCTCTTTCTAGAGCCCGTTGTATTTATTTCCACAACGGGCCTTATTCCTAGTAAATATAAATAAAGAAATAACTATGTCATCATGGGAATGTTTGTGGAAAAAGTCATTGAAAATTTCAACCTGTGTTAATGTGAAAGAAAATTGTTATAAAATGATGTATAGACAGTATATGATGCCAAAAAAAATTGCCAATATAAATGAAAGCATGTCTAACAAGTGTTAGAAATGTAAAAAAAAGGGCTTATTTTACCATATGTGGTGGACTTGTGATAAAGCAGTAGCTTTCTGGACTGAAGTTCACAATGAAATACAGAAAATCCTGAAATGTACCCTGAAAAAAGAACCAGAAGTATTACTTTTAGGTCTAAAAATGGAAGAAATAAATGTGACAAAGAGAACATTGTTATGGTATTTGATTTCAACAGCTAGAATGACCTATGCTCAATTTTAGAATCAAGAAAGAGTGCCAGAAAAATGGGACTGGATAAAGAAGATGCTTTTTATGGCAGAAATGGACAAATTGACAAAGAAACTTAATGATAAAGAGGATGAAGAATTTCTTGCAGAATGGAAGGATTTAAAAGATTATGTTGAAACGAACTGGGATGTTAAAAATAATTTACTTTGCTTTGATAACTATTGAGAGTAAAATATAGAAAATAATGATCGAATAATAGCTAAAAGGTTACCTAAGATTTAGACAGAGAAACGGAAAATGTAAGAAATGAGGAACTGAAAAACTGAGAAGTTTTAATGAAAATGAAAAGTGAAGCAACAAGGGGTTAATGAAGGGGTGGGAGCATTGCTGGAAGCCAAGGGGGGGGGATGGAGGAGATATTAGAAAAGGATGTATTTAATTATACTTTGAAATATGGAATATGTTACTATATCCTATTAATAAATATTTTTTTTTAAAAAAAGCATATGCAAGGGGTTGGCTTATTAAGCAAGATGTATGGATGAAAAAAAAGAAAACAAAAATATAACTCAGATTGAAGAACAAATTAAATAAAAAGAGCAAAAGATGAAACTAGGCCCTGGAACAGACCATGCAAGGATTAAGATAAAAAATTACAGCATCAATTTAAATATTTATTATCGCAAGACATTGCAAAGAAAATAATGTTTGAAAAACAAAACTATTTTGAAAATGCAAATAAACGTACCAAGTAGTTGGCATACAAGTTAAAAAAAGGATCAGGGAAAAAAACACATGAAAAAAAATTAACGATGACAGAAGGGAAGAGAAAAACTATTGAGACCTTCTATAGAAGCCTGTTCCAGGAAGGGAATTTTAATCAAGACCAGATCAGAGATTTCCTAAAAGAATATAATAAAAAGAATCACAAAAGAACAAAGGAATATCTTAAATGATCCAATTTCTTTTTCAGAAGTAATCCAACCAATTAAAAACCAGAAGAAAAGAAAACTCCAGGTCCAGATGGATTACCTGCAGAATTTTACCAAATATTCAAAGATCAAATTGCATTATCTTTGAAAAATACTATTCAAAATATATTTGAACAAAAAAAATTATTAGAGTCTTGGAATCAAGCATTGATTGCATTAATACATAAACCAGATACAGATGAAATAGAAATTAAAAATTATAGACCAATCTCGTTACTTAATGTTGATTATAAAATTTATGCATCTATCTTGGCAAATAGACTGAAAAGAGTGTTGGTTCAAACAATCCACCAGGATCAATCAGGTTTTTTGCCTAAAAGACAAATGAGAAATAACATGAGAACCATCCTGAATGTATTAAAATATGTTGAAGCACATCCTGAAAAACAAATGGCACTGATATTTCTTGATTCAGAAAAGACCTTTTACAATCTTTCTTGGGCCTTTATACTGAAACAACTATTGACTTGGCCATGTGGTGAATATTTTTATACATTGGTGAAAGCAATATATATGAAACAATCTGCAAAAATTATGGTGAATGGAGATCTTTCACAAAGCATTGAAATTGAAAAAGGAACTAGACAAGGATGTCCATTATCTCCACTCTATTTTTGCTCTTGAAACATTAAACAATATGATCAGAGAGAACACTGAAATCAAAGGTCTCAGATTTAAAAGAGAAGAGTATAAACTACAAGCATTTGCAGATGATCTAGTATTCATTTTGGAAGAACCACAAACTTCTATTATACAACTTTTATGTGTAATAAAAAATATGGACAATATGCAGGTTTAAAGATTAACCTTAAGAAAACGAAAATATTGACAAAAAACTGCACTAGAGAACAAATACAGGTGATACAAGATTATTTGGGTATTGAAGTCCAGAAGAAAATAAAATATTTAGGAATAATCCTAACAGATGCAGTTCTCTGTTTAAAGATAATTATATGAAACTCTTATTGACAATTTAAAAAGACTTAGATAACTGGGTTTTCGGTTTCGGCGTCGCGAATGGCGGCCGCTTCTCGGGACGCTCCCGGAGGCGGTTAGCCCACGCGCAGTTAGGGGGGGTCTTCGCGTGTGCGAAAGACCCTAGTGAGCCTTAGGTAAAGGCTCCGAACCGGGGGCGCTTGGGGAGTAGCCTCTTTGCCGGCAGACAGCCGGGAAATTGAGGCTTTCTCCCCGCCCCAATCGGCCCCGCTGCGGCGTGCCCGTAATGGGACTTAGCGGCGCCACCGAATTCCAGGAGTGAAGACAGCGCTATGGCTTAAAATAAAAAGAAGAAGTAGCATCGAATCGTGAGTTGGAGATCTATTTTGAAGCGTAAATCGGAGCCCCCCTGCGTATAAGCGTTGGGAGGAGGGAGGAGTTCCCACCCCCTTTGAGAAGCAAGATCCACAAAGGGAGCGCGAAGGGGGGCTGAGAGAAAAAAAAGTGTTGGTGAAAGTACCGTTGGGGTTGCATGGAAGATTCCGATCATCTTAGCTTCCTGGGGGATGCGGCACGAACTTTTTAAAAGTAAATAAAAAAACAAAATGTCGATACTGGAAAAAGTCCTGCAGATACCGGAAGAGAAGAGAGGAGGGACTTCTGGTCCAGACAGCCCCCCCCAAGAGCTTGCTGTCAATCAACAGGAAAAGGAGATGCTGTGCCCCCTGCTGGAACAATTACGGAAAATCAACGAAACTCTGTCTAAAATGGATAGTGTTCTCATCAGTCGACAGAAACAGATATCGGAAACAACTAGAAAGATGATGGAGATTGAACAGAAATCGAATTTGATTCTAGGTTTCCAGGGCATTAAAGAGGAAGAGAAAGAAGATCTCGGATTTACCTTGACAAATGTCTTGGCACCCCTAACTGGCAGTGAAGCGATAAAATTAAAAGAAGAGGTGGATGAGGCTCCCAAAGCCTATTCCGCTTTTATAAAAGAGAATACTCTGCCAGTAGAAGGGGATGTTGAGCATAGCAAGCGACAAACTGGAGATCTAATTTCATCCGAAGAGTTTGTGGAGCCCAGGAAGCCTGAAAGCCAGAAGTTTAAGGAAAAAGAGAAAAGAAAGAAGAAGGATTTCATCTTTAAAATACAGAAACTTCTGAAGAGACACGCCAGCAGGGAGGAAGATGCAGTATTCCAAACTGGGACAAGCGAAGAAGACAGCAGCCCAGGGGAAAGTGGTGATGGAACGGAAGACTTCAAAGTTAAAATGGACTCATTCCATAACTGGAAGAGATTTAAAAAGAAGATATTTTGAGGACTGTTCGTGTAACATCTGGAAGGAGCTGTTTAATTACTAACCCCAATGGACTTTACTAACTGCATTAACAGAGTGATTTTGGACTTCGCAATAGTTAAAAAGAAGATCTTCTAACCACGATAGATGCCAAAACTGGTATTGGTTATTAACCTAAACTAACACTCACTAACAGGAAAAATTTCACTCCATCTTTTTCTTTCTCCATCTGTCTACCCTTCCTGTTTCTTATAAAAAGAATAAAATTCTCTCTTTTTTAAGAGAGTTTTACAAAAAAAAAAAAAAGACTTAGATAACTGGACACATTTGCAATCATCATTTATGGGAAGAATAGCGAGTGTGAAGATGAATATCTTACCAAGATTTATTTTCCTTTTTCAAACAATCCCAATCATAAAAAATCAACAATATTTTAAAGAACTAGACAAACTGATGAGACAATTTATATGGCAAGGCAAAAGACCCAGAATTAAGCTGAAAGCGCTTCAAGATTCAAAGGAAAGAGGAGGATTTGCACTACCAGATGGGCAATTATACCATATAGCTGCAGCCTTCACACGGATGAAAGATCGGATTACACTAGAATATTCAAGGATAATAAAGTTGGAAGGTCATGACTTAAAATTGGGATGGCATGCTTTTGTTTGGTACCAAAAAAGTGGCAATCATAAATATTTTAAGCAACACATATTGAAAGCAATGTTAATAAAGGCATGGGAAGAGGCTCAAAAGATGTACTACAATAAAATACCAAAGTGGGTCTCACCATTAGAAGCTTTCATAAATCCAATGACTTTTACAAGAGAGCAGCTATGGAGATATGAAGACTTGCTAGATGACCAAAATAAATTAATGCAACAAGAGAAACTTAAGGAAAAAGGTTTGGTGTAGTGGTTAAGTGTGCAGACTCTAATCTGGGAGAAGTGGGTTTGATTCCCCTCTCCTCCACTTGCCTCTGCTGGATGACCTTGGGCAAGACATAGTTCTGGCACAGCTGTTCTCAGCCCTACCTACCTCACAGGCTGTCTGTTGTGGATAGGGGAAGGGAAAGGAAAAGAGTTTGTAAGCCATTCTGAGACTCCTTTGGGTAGTGAAGGGCGGGGTATAAATCCAATCTCTTCTTCTCTTCTTCATCTATCTGAACTGATGGGGAAGGGCACAACTGGACTCTAAACATGTAAAAGATAAAGCCATTGGCTTTTGTGATACACCAGTAGAATTGGATAAAATTGTGTTATGTTCTGATGGGAGGTATATAAAATTATTTTATATGACATGAAAATGTAAGATGGAGTCGTAAAAGATTCAATGATTAAGTGGGCACAAAATATAGGTCATAATATACAAATAGAACAATGGTTCGAGGTATAGAAAGTTAATATCAAATTCACAAAAGCCACTTGGTATAAAATATATATATATATAAAATGTTTTATAGATGTTATATGACACCTGAAAATTTAGCTAAATGGTATCCAAATATGTCCAGTTTATTTTGGAAATGTAAACTAAACACTGGTTCTTTTTACCATATTTGGTGGACTTGTAAGGTTGCAAAAAAAAATTGGATATAGATACATGAGGTATTACAAAAAATGTTAGCTACAAGTATACCGTTTATACTAGAATTATTTTTATTAAATATGGTACCACAGAATTATAAGAAACAAGATGTATATATGATTATACAGGCTGTAACAACTGCTAGAATATTATATGCAAAGTATTGGAAAAATGAAGAAATGCCAACAAAAGAAGAAATAATCTATAAACAAGACTATATGCTCCATTGTTGTTAGTTGCTTTTAGGGGAGCGGTGGCACAGAGGATTTATCCTCTGGCTATAGTAACATCTGAACTGAACAGAACGTCTGTCAGTTCTAGCCCCGCGCTGGTGTGAGCTACCAGCCCTGTCCCTAGCTTGCCGCCCACCCAGCGGTTCGAAAGCTTCGGCAAGTAGATAAAAATGGGTACCACTCCTTAGACAGAGTGGGCACACTAACCCCCCCGGTGGGGGAGGTGTTAGCCGGCAAATCGGAATGTCCAGCTCGTGAGCTCGAAAGCTTAAGAGAGAAATCTGCGGCGTTGGAAGCCTGTGATGGGTCGTTCCGGCCAGGCGGTGGCAGTGCGGTACCACGACTTGAAGAAGTCCTGGAAGAACAACTGACGTCATCCAGCCGAGCCATCTGAACATCTCCGAATGCCTCTGAAATGTCTCTGGAATATGTCTGACCCTCAGCTGAACATGTCCCGCCGGCTGCAAATGTGTGCAATTTAAAAGATTTATATGTTGTGTCCTCCCTCATCCCCTATGAATTATTGTTAGTCCACTGTCTATGATTAACTGTAATTATCGCTCAGGGCCAGCAGCTCTGCCGGATGGGCGATTAAATAAATCGAAAGGTATTATTATTATTATTATTATTATTATTATTATTATTATTATTATTATTATTATTATTATTATTATTATTATTATTATTATTATTATATGTTTTTCTTTTTTCTGTAGTTTATTTCTATTCTTGTTAAAATAATAACATCTTATGCAAAAAAAGGGATGATTATGTTATTAACATTGGGCACTTTCACACATGCCAAATGATGCACTTTTAATCCACTTTCAATGCACTTTTCAACTAGAATTTACTGTGTGAAATACCAAAATCCACTTGCAAACTATCATGAAATGCATTGAAAGTGGATTGAAAGTACATTATTCAGCTGCATGAAAGTACAGAATGAAATTCAACCCGTGATACAAATAGAAAGGTAATGCACAGTTAAAGTTCTTTTTCTTAGATATACTATAATCTCAACAAGAATTTATGAGGTTGATGTAGGAATTTCTCAAAGAATCCTCTGGTATCTTATCTGCAACAACATGGTAAAGAATATATCAGTCTGCCTGGACTATAAAATCTATGGATAAAAATGAGGTTCAAAACCCTGCATTTATTTTGAATGCTGAGTGTTATGTTGGCCAAACATGAAGTGCTGTATGATGCACAGGGGGAAATATTATGTTAGCATATTAAGATATGCTGATGTTAAAATCTGATTTATTTTCTTTAATGTAGCTAAGAAAGATCCCTGCTGCTCCAACCTGAGCTTCCCTTGGGACTCTGGAGAAGTAGTCTTCAGCTGTGGAGCTTGCTTCCTTTCATAGTTACTTTGAGTTCATTGAACATTATTGTGTTTGTGCAAACAGAAGTGTCTAGTGTGAAGAGGAACAAACAAGATGTGCACTGGAGGACTGCCTCTGCAGTACACCAAGAGAAATATGCACACAGCATAGGATTGAAGCAAGTGTCCTCAGGACCAAATTGACAGGTTTTCCTAAGCAGACTTATACCCTTCTGGGCACATTGACTTCAGAGGAATTAACTCTGTTTAGGACTGCACTGTGATACTGTTAGAAATCGCAATAGATCCATGTGAAGATTTTGTGACTGATAACAGTTTTTAAATAGCAAGGGACAGCCATGTTGTTCTATTCTATGAAAATATGTATGATGCATAACATAAGGTATTTTCTAGTTCCTTAATGATATTAATGATATTTGGAACTATCTCAGCTGTAATTTCAGTAAAGATTTTGACATGGTTCCCCATGATGTTCTGATGGGTGAGCTGGAGGACTGTGGACTGGACTCTAGAATAATTAGGTGTATAGGAACCGACTGGAGAACTGCACCCCAAAGAGTAGTTGTCGATGGAATCTCATCTGATTGGAGGGAGGTGTCCACTTGGGTGCCACAGGGCTCAATATTTTTATAAATGATCAGGATGAGGGGGTGGAGGGACAACTCATCAAAATTGCAGATGACAAAGGACATACCATTCGAGATTCGTCAGAAGCAGAAAAGTTACAAGGACTTGATACTCATTCTCCAAACCAACCAAATTGGATATAAATGCGTAGTCCCAGAAGGAGTGGTCTTTAAGACAACTAATCAGCTAATTCTGAAATAGGGAAAGTTAGACAGGAACTCGCGGTATTCATGTATGCTAACTGTGTAGTACTAACATAGATGCTAATGGGGTGGAAAGATCTCCTACTCTTGGGTTTTTAGTTTAGTGTGGGTTTGCTTTTCTTTCTCCCTTAGTGTTAGTTCCCCCTCCTTTTTTCTTTAGTTTGTAGTCTATATAAAATGCAAATAAATAAAAAATCCCCTTCGGGGGGCCAAAAAATAATAATTGCAGATGATACCAAATTGGGAGAAGTAGCAAACATCTTTGCATGGGGGATACACTTCTGGGTAGCAGCATGTGTGAACAAGATCTTGGGGTACTGGTGGATTGTAAGCTAAATATGAGCAGTCAGTGTGATGCAGGGACCCCTTGGAAAGGTAATCTGCTTTTTTGTGCATTTTTTGTCCCCTGGCTCTTTTGCTGTGCGAGCCAAGTTGTACCAAGTTCATTTATGATGTATATTGCCCATCCTTTCTTTGGTCACATCAGGCCTGCTTCAAAGTTTTCATTATTATGGTGTGGATCTGCTTATTCTTACTCCTTCTGATGACTTCAGTAGTTTTGATCAGCTTCTTTCTTAAACTGTAGCACTGGTCTCAGATCTTTATGAGTGGCAAGCACCACTCCTTCACTAACATATTTTGTGCCTTTAAGTGGAAAAGATTCTCTACTGAGACTGTACCAGGGTTTGGATCCCGCTTCTTGTGCTGTTGATTATGTTTTGGTCACTGTTTGGGACTGAAACACTCTAAATTTTCATCTTCCTTACTGGATTTCTAAAGATATTACAAACAGAGGAATAACCCCTTGATTCCTCCCCTACTTCCCTGGTACTTCATTTAAAAATGGGGACACTGTGGGTTCTAACTTCTGCCCTGTCTATTCATAAAGCTTCACAATGTTATAATGTCTGAGAGCCAGTTTGGTACAGTGGTTAGGAGCACGGACTCTAATCTGGGAGAACTGGGTTTGATACCCCACTCCTCCACATGCAGCTGCTGGTGTGACCTTGGGTCAGTCATAAGTTCTTTCAGAGCTGTTCTCTCAAGGGCTGTTCTTGAGAGAGCTCTCTCAGCCCCAACTACCTCACAAGATGTCTGTTGTGGGGAGGGGAAGGGAAAGGGATTGTAAACCACTCTGAGATTCCTTTGGGTAGTGAAGTGCATGGTATAAATCCAATCTCTTCTTCTTCTGACACCCTGGCCAGAATTTCCTACCAAGGATTGTTTCTCAGTCCTTATGTCTCATAACACTATCCTTCCACTTGTTTCTGGTGCGAAATAACAGTGGCTCCTTAAATTCCTTGAATGTGACTTTTCTTGGGCTTTGGTCTGCTAGGGACCAAAGACTACTTTCTATTGGTCTTTCAGGCTCCAAGAAGGACTGCTCATCATCCTCATACAACCCATCCTTGTGGGCTGGTAGTGTTATCCCTACCAGCTTTATTAAATAATATTTTTGCCCTTGGTTTGATTGTGGGAATTAGCATCAAAGGCAGAGCTAGAGAGGCAGTGAGGTACAGCGAGAATCTGCTATAAATGTTTATGGATATAGTCCCTTTAAGACCCTTGGTTGAGTAAATAACCAGTCCAAATTGTAAAGAGAAATGGGTTTTATTAAGTAAAAATAATAATTTGGATATTTACACTCAAATCAAGAATTGCAAGCATACAAGGAGATATAAAAAGGAGTTAGCAGACAAATAAAGAGGATGGGGAAGATCAGGGTGATACTATACCTATCCTGTAGAGGTGATGAGGTCCAGAGGATGGAGAGAGAAGATGCTTGGACCCAACCAGTGAGACTACAGAGGACTTGAGTAATGATCAGGGGTAATAGTTTTGCACACACCCAGCTATCACATTGAGCATGTCCAAGACTGGGTATATTTCAGACCCGTAGCTACAGTGTGGCATCTTGGGGCTGCCGCCCCAACATTCTGCCGAGGCCTCCCAACTTCCCATCTAGTTGGTTTATTTTATTTTTCGCGCCTCTCACCTCTCTCTCTCTCTTATTGCTTTTTCAAACTTCTCTTTCTCTCATCACTCCTGACACAGCCTGGGTGTGTGTGGGGGGGTGCCCCCGGACTTATTTAAATGCCCTCCGAAGTAAAAAATCCTGACTATGGCCCTAGTATATTTATACCCAAAATGTATCCTGAGGGTATGCTGATGTGTGGAGGCTAGTTTCACAATGGGTTGATGGGATTCCCATTGTGGGACAATAGCATGGTCTGGCGTTTCCCAGGTGCTAGACAATGGAGGTGATGTTTCTTAATGTGTGGCAGAATGAACCTGAATGGGTGACCTTTCACTAGACATGAAGAGTTAATGTTTACCTTGATGGGTCTGGCATAGGTGTAAGAATGCAGATATTTTAGACAAATATATGGAGTCAGGAATAGGAGGGTTATTCAGAAGGTATTTCCTGACATACAAATGAAACAGGATTTGGGGACAGGAACCATGCAACATAGTCCATTCATGACAATGGCACAGACCAGAGGCTCTTAGTCCTGCCTGCCTGCCTGTACATTTGACAAACAAAGTCTGGTCAGTAAAAGATGCCTGAGGTGAGAGCAGAGACTTGCCCATTCTAGTCCTTATGCACTGAGTTGACAGGAGAAAAGGGAGGTTGCTTGGATGATGTTCTGACAATGCAGCTGGCCCTGTGTTCTCTCTTGGCTTGTGTTATTAAGCCAAAATGAGATTCTCCTAGTCTCCCAGCAAAAGCCACTGTTTAAGACAAGCCTGGCACCATGAGGGCAGTGCTTTAGCAGGTTCAGAAGTTGTTTTGGAGTGTCTATCTTTCAGGAAAGACCACTAGGTGCAGGGCACAAGAAGTCTGTTACAGTAGAGGCTATCACACTCTGGCTTGAGTGCATGGCTGTTCAATGCCACTTTATGTATTATGGCTCTCTCCAACAGAGTGCTGTTTTTCTTTTCCTGTATGTATTTCAGTTGGGACACTAGTAGACAGTTCTCTTCTCCTTTATAAAGTGGTTCTGGGTGAATGTCAACATGGAGTACTAAACAACAGTTGGGAAGGTGATCTTCCATGGTCTCTTCCTTTGAAAGATTCACATCCACCTCCTTCACTCCCAGTGTGGGAGTGCACAGAAGCCCAAATGATGAAACAGGGCTGTAACTGTTGTTAATTAAGTGGTCTTCTGTGCAGGCACATATCCCTCCCTCCTGCCCCAATGTGAACTCTCTGGGACCTTTTTTTCTTGGCGTCTCTGATAGCGGCATGGAGACAACTGAGGGATTAGTGCTCCTCCTTCTGCTCATGTGATAGCTTTAGTGAGAAAGTGCCAGAAGGTGAAGGGACATTCCTAGTCTACTAGAAAGCTGGCCTCAGCACACGCATTCCTAATGTGTGCTTGCACAGAAGACCACTCAATGAACAGAGTTACAAGTAAGTGCAAACCCTGTTTTTCTTGCTCACTTCTATGCCTGTTACCCACTTCCCAGGAAATTGTGCAGAAGGTGGTTTGCCCTTAGACTGGGACTAAATAGGCTTTAGTGGAAGTGGTACTGCATACACTCAGAGGTGTAGTTTAAAAGAAAGTTCTGAGTAGTGACAGTTGAAATGGAAGTAGTGATAGGAGAGGAAGTGCCCTTTATGGAACCACTCCCTAGGCAAAATAGGCTGTAGCAGACTGAGGCAATCCTGGCCTGTTCACTGTATTTGCCTGCACCAATTTGCACTGTTTCCTCACACTAGTCAACAGCTTCCTCACAGCTGCTGTTCCCACCATTATTTGTTCCCACCCCATCCAATGCTAAAAGGCACATAGTTAAAAGAACAAAGCTAATCTTGCAATCACTTCTGCAATCAGTTTTCATAGATATTATTGACTGCAAAAAGCAGGCAGTACAATCTCTCTGATGTTAGTAATTTAAAAGGATGCATTCAAGTGCACAGGCACAAAGAGTGGATGAACAATAAGTGATTCTGTACTCTATCACCTATACAGATCATATCTTGCCAATACTGGAAAAAACTTTATTGGCTGCCTATTCACTTCTGAGTCTAATTCAAAATATGTATTGGATGAGTTGTTTGTACAAACCTGTCAATTCATTTAAAGTAATCAACTGAAACAGCTTTAAGATACATTTATTTATATTTTATTATATTATATATTATTATATATATCTGTTGACCAACAACTCTGTCTGCTACCTGGAAACAATTAAAGCAAGGTTAGTCATTAATTCCAAATTCATATTTTAGTTAAACTAGCTGTATTGGAAAGATGTCTATAGAGTTGTCTATTGATTTTTCTTGTACATTCTTTAGTCAAAGTCAAATATCCTCAAAAATCATAGAAATCGAAAAGGCTGCTAACAATCTTTGCATGTCTGTGAATTTAACAACCTTCCAGCTGCTACTATAGTTTAGGTCATTATTTAACTCTGATAAAGAGTTATCAAAAGTAGAAATTGCTCATCAACCCCAAATGAAAACACAAGACACTGGCATGGGGTAATCCAGGGCTCCATTAAATAGCTAACCTACACAAATTTATCAAAAGACAAGTTCCCTTATGACAGCTCCATACCACCCCGGCTGATCCTCCCTTGCCCACAGACTCAGGTGGTGCTCTGCTGGGCAGCCCAGAGCCTGCAAAGCAGCCAATCCTGTGGGGAGAACTGTCCTCACAGCCTTGGTGGGGGCTCTACTGGGCAGCCTGGTTGAAACTGGACTACCCAACAGAGCCCTCCAGGAGCCTATCCTGCAGGGAGAACTTTCCCCAAGGCCAGGAGAAAGGAAGGGGGATGAAGGTCTGAGATCTGTATCTGAGAAACTGTGCATGCACATGAAAGCTCATACTTTGAATAAAGCTTTGTTGGTCTTAAAGGTGCCACTGGATTCAAACTTTGTTCTAATTATTAAATGATACTCTTTATGACTGCCTTGTTCCAAATGTTGTTTTTCAGAAGAATAAAAGGCCTTCCAAGGGGTATGTTTACAATTTCTCTATCTTTAAAAATAGTTCAGATGCTGCAGCAATTAATCATATAATTTCTTGCTTACTGAATTAACTGGAATGCAGATCACACCTGTGCTTTCATGAAAGAAGCATGTAATTTATATTCTTCTTTCTAGGTATATTTATGGCAACGTCTTTTTGTTTCTGGTTTCAGTGGTTTCCACCTACTTGATATATCTAGAGGTATGGAAACCTTCAGTGCAGCTTACATTTATCTGAACTGGTTCTTTAGTCTGTGATATGTTTTATGAAAGGCTCCTAATGCACAAATTGTATTTCCTGCTCTATAAAGCCTGGGTTGTGCACGGTGCCTCGACAATCTGGACAGCTTATCAGCTTGTGGAAACATGTCCCAGGCTGTGTTTAGCTCTTCTGTTCTTTTTCCTTTGCTGAAGCTTACCTGACTTTCTGGAACTTGACTTCTGTTTCTGCTTGCAATATAAGATGCTTATCAGATGTTTAAGCATTCTTAGAGAAAGCATGGCACAAATTTCCCTGTAGTTTGTAGGATAAATGGTTTGTAGTGGATTTTTTATTCTTAGTTCTTCAGTTATAATTGTACAGGATTTTTCATATCATCCCAGTCCAGTGATGAGAGTCAGAATCCCATATGCTTCAGGAACACTTAAGCCCAGGAGAATGTCTGCACACCCTCCAGAGATTAGTTCTGCCACCAGGACCTCTGGTCAACAGGTTTCCACCAGGTCAGGAGCAGGGGTCCCACTTCCTGTCTGGTTTCCGGGAATTAACACTTTACCAGCTCTGTATCAGGATTGCAAACAATTAATTAACACAGTGGTAGCCGCATCACCAGAGACAGCCTAGGCACAAGATTAAGCCTTAGAGTCAAGTTGCAACATAGGAAACACATCCAGATAACATTGGGTATATATATTATCTTTTATTCAGTGCAAAAGCATGCTTATATAATGAGACTAGCAAAAGGTAAATAAAAACAAATAATGCCTATTGCTTAGACAGCTCTAACTACACATAGAGGTATTCCATAATTACCAGCTTTCAGAGGTATCAGATGATTCAATGTCCAATGTGTAACCAGGGAATCTTGAGGATGAACCATATGGTTGATGAAGGCAACTAAGACCAGCTGGTTGCCTAGCAGTAAAATTCCATGTTGCAGGTATACAGCCGAAAAGGGAACTCTCCTCCAAAAAGGAGCTCTCTTCTCAAGAAAACCCTTTCTCTCTTCCCATAGGATGATCACAATTATCTTCCTTCTCCATCACAACTGAATATGGCCATTATCCAATCGTGAGGGAGTGAAGGGGTGTGCCCAAATCTCTGGGTCTACGTGTGACATGACATGTCAGGAAAAGCTTTTGATGTGCTAATCATACTGGGCCTAGCTTTGTCAGGCCTGGGAAGGTGCCTGAAAGTCTGCGTGCTCCAGCAAAGGTGTCAAAGTGTCTTGCATATGGATATGAAGCGTGGCCATCTGTGCAGGCCATCTGTGCAGGTGACAAAAGTTACATGGACATGTTACCAGGGAGAATTCAGGAAAGGCTTTTCCTATATAATGATATCCAGTCTTTTGCAGTTGGTAAGAAAGAGAGAATCCATTTGTACCTGGGCAAGTTGTTTCATGGGGTTGATGGATTTCCACTTTGTGCAGCTGAATGTGGTGCCTTCTGTTAAGATAGTTTCAGAGGGCAGCTGTGCTGGTCTTCAGTAGAACAGCTAGATTCAAGTCCAATAGCATCTTAGAGAACAACAAGATATTTGGGATAAGCTTGAGAGAGTCAAGGTTCCCTTCATCAGATATTAATCTAACTGTTCTACTGCAGGCCAAAATGGCTGCCATCTGAAACTATCATAAGAGTTCATTATTCCTTCTGGTATATGATCATATTTCAGGAGCCTCATCTGTCAAGAAGTACTTATTTAAATTAAAATCCCACATTTACGAGAGCTATCTCAGACTGGCTCAACTTCCACAGCTGGATCTTGTCCACATTTGAAGAAACATCATGATATAAGCAGTTGAGCATAATATAAGCAGTTGACATAGATGGTTAGACAAAGTTGCAAACTAATCTCAAGGCATTATACTACTCACAACAATAACAAAAAACCCGCTTCATAAGTATTTTTCAGTGAACAAATAGAAATTGGTTTTGGAATTTTGAACTATCTGAATTTATGAGCTGAAATTCAAAATGTCATTGTGGAGAAATGCCCTCCACCCAAGAATTCACCCAAGATTGCAGCATGGCAAAAAGAGTGATAAGCCTGAGACTCTGTTGATCAGCAGTAACACTTCAAGTTGCTGGTGGCTGTCAGACTCCTGCAGCAATCAGAATCAACAACTCCTTCAGAAGGATAGTTTATTGATACAGTATTGGCAGTGCGTCTCTACTTCAGGATCTGTGTTAAGATTAAAGCAAAAAGCACGGGATGGACAGATTCACATCGTTCAAAGGGGTCACTGGGCAGCATGGAGCCAATCAAGGTAAAAAGTGGGGCCCACCAAGAAATAATGGACCTACGTTCCCATACATGACATTACAGCTAGAAACCAAGGTCAGGCACATAAAACACACAGATAAGGAGGCATCACTGAGACAGTGAGAAAATCAAAACGTAACACATTCCAACCAGCTCATTTCCACCCACCCCCCAAGCTTCTATGGCAGTGAACTGACAGTGGCAGAGGGAGGTATTCAGTTTGTTACTGGCACCCTTGGGGAGCATCAGGAAGGTGCAGGATCACTGAGTGGAGATTTGGGCTTGCCATGGTCCTCCTGGGGGCCAACTAGAAAGAACAGCAGGAGCTTGAGAGTGCATTCCTTCACTCATACACTTTTTCTGCCCTCCAAAATGAAGACTTAACTAGGTTTATTGATAGCTGATCTATGTATTATTAAATATTTACTTTTGGTGCAGGCTACAATAGGGGAAGCCCTACTGGTTGCAATGGATTTTAAGCAACATTGCTCTGGCTTCCAACTCAGTCAAAAAACGGTCAAATGTCATTTCTTCCGCCACACACTGAGAAGTGACGAAGCAGTCCCCTCCAATGTCTAAGCTGCAAAGTCAATGATCAGTTGGTTTGAGAAAACTCTCTTCATATTCTTCAGGGTGCTCCGCTCTTATTCCTACTTATATGCTAATTATGTACATCAGCCCTACCAACCTAATTAAGGGCCCAATCAGTCAAAGATCAGTCTTATTCCCCTACATATGCAACATTGCCGAAGTAGATTCTCCTCCTCACAAATCTGAAGACTTTAAAAAATTATTGCTGAACTCCAAAAGGCGCAGCACATCCTATATTATGAAGTTAGCAGTACAACAGCTGCAAAAAACATTGCTGCCAAAGGCATAGCCAACTTTAGTTGCTTCTTTGCTTCTGGATGTTAGCTGGATTGGCCACACCTTTAAACCCCAATCCCACTCACCCTCACGTTCAATGTCATATAGGATTGAGAACAACTGCACCACCTAGTTTACGCAGTCAGGAATGACATTGTGCTGCAGTACTGGGTCTAAAAGCAGTTATGAGTGACTATTTTAGCAACCCTAAAAAGTCTACATTAATCTCATTGCATTCTGTCAAATTGTCAAACAGTTGAATTCTGTCAAAAGCCAAAAGCTGTTGATGTGTGTTAACTGTTTGCATGAGTGTTCAGCAGTTGTTGTCGAATGATAACATTTGATTGCTGTCAAATGTTTCCATGAAACTTAAGATGTTAGTTATGAGTAGGTTGTGCAGAAACCTGTTGTTGGCATAAGAAAGAATTAACTAAGAATTTTTATAATTTGTTTAGACTGAAGGGGTAAAAAAATCCTGTGTTAAAACTGAAAAACATGAACATCTTTTTTTCATTTACAGGCATTAATCTCTAGAAAGAAATCAGTGCTAAGTGTTTCATAAATAGTGAGGGCACAAACAGATGCAGTGGCCTGCCTTGGCCTAGGAGGGATAAATTGCACATTGTAGCTACAATCTGTATTGGCACCCTTTGTGAAAGGGAGATGGTAGTTAAAGTGTTGGACTAGGAACTGGAGACCAGATTTGAACCCCTACTCCAGTGTTTTTCAACCACTGTGCCGTGGCACACTAGTGTGCCATGAGATATTGTCTGGTGTGCCGTGGGAAAAATTCCAATTTCATCCGTAACATATGAACAATTATAAAATAAAGTATTATTATTTCATAATAAAGTAATTATAAAATAATTTCTTTGTGTTTATTTGATTCCTATTCAAGAGAATTACTTTATATATAGTCAATATAGGCACAGAGTTAAATTTTTTAAACATTTTCTAATGGTGGTGTGCCTCGTGATTTTTTTCATGAAAAAAGTGTGCCTTTGCACAAAAAGGTTGAAAAACACTGCCCTACTCTACCATGGTAACTTGCTAGGTGAACTTGGGCCAGTCACTCATTCTCAGCTTAACAGGTCAAAGTCCTGGCAAGTTTCTAAAAGCCTTCCTGAAAGTTACCTGAAACTTGAAACAGCACATGGAAGAGGGGAGTTGGGGCAAAAGGCAATTAAACAGATACTTTTCTTCAGACAAGAATTAGCTGCTAGTGCAGCAGGTTACGGAGCCCCTGACTCAGAAGACAGTGTTTATTTCAGAGCCTGTCTTCAGGGGAGGCAGGTTGGTAAAGTGTGGTATCTTGGAGAGTCTCTCACTTACAGCCAAACTACACAATATGTTTTTTCCCCCATGAGTTTGGTTTGGGTTCCCCTGACTCAACTAAGTTTCACATCAGTCACAAAGAAGCTGCAGAGAACATCACTTTTAAAGCCTGCGAGAGCTAGCCTGAATCAGGACAGTGTCATGGGGGAGTTATTGGCATAATGTTGGAGCTGTACATGCTTGGAATACATCATGTGCTGCTCCAAAATTACTCATATAGCTCCCCACTGAGGCCATTTAGTATCATGAAAATGGTGGGGGGATGGGGAGACAGGAGCTCTTCCCTACTCCGTCTCGTACTACAGAGTCAAATGGTTTCCTGCAGGTTTTAAAAGTGGCATTCCTTGCAGCTGCTGTGTGACTGAAGTGAAAGCTGGTTGGGTCACAGAAATCCAAACAAAACCTGTTTTAAAATGTATTCTTTTGTTTGGCCCTCAGGATAAAATTAACCTTCTTTAGTCTTCCAAGGATGAGGGAAACTAAAAGAACACATTGTGATTTCATTTAAAAACTTTAGATAGGGATTCAGTGGCCCAATCCAGCTGTTCACAACTTTTCTCTCAAAGCATGGATAGACTGTTATTTGCTCATTACCCTCAGATTACATTGTATTCTTACATTTTATGCCCAGCTGAAGCAATGACTTAGATTTGTAAATATTTTCAAGACTAAAATATTCTTTCAAACCTTTAATTTGTTTTTATTTTACCTCAAGTCTCCTGTGGGACTTTAGGAAATATGATGAAGGGGGAAATAGTGTAAAAATAAGGAATCATAGGTGCAATCTGCAAAAGAAGGCACGAAGTTGAAATAGGGATATGTGAGTCAATGTGCTGCTGGACCTCCTGATGGTACCTGGTATTTTTGGTCACTGTGTGACAGAGTGTTGGACTAGATGGGCCATTGGCCTGATTCAACATTGGCTTCTCTTATGTTCTTATGTTCTTAATATTTCTTGCTCCGTAGTAAATGTTTTAAATTTGTTGTTTAGTCTATCTTTCCACAAAAGATGTTGGACTACATGACTAGCTGCCATGAAATGGAATGTTGGTTGTGGGGGATGCTGCCTGGTGCCGCTTTGCATTTTTCTCTCTCTCCTCTGCTGTCTCTGCTTTGCTCGCTTATCAAACTGTGGCCTTGAGACACTGCTCTGCCTGCTCCAGCCTGTTTTCACTTTCCCACACATCTTGCTTGGGAATATGTAGCCGTTATTGTGCCTGCACACTCTGGGACCTCTTTATTGGCCCCGATGTATCAGGGGTCTGGTTTGAACGGGTATTTCTTCTAGTGTTCTGTTTGACACAAGAGTCTTAAGATGCCTAATTCATTCCTCAATAAACTGAAGTAACTACAGGACTGTTGTTGAGTGGTATGATTGGGACCTCTGACACTTAGTTTGGGTCCCAAGTGATGTCAGGAGAGCTACTACTACTCTGGTCAAAGGATGAAACCACAGGGAAACCAGCCAGGATATCACTACGTCTTTTTTTCAAACATGCCTTCTTCATAACAGAAGATGCAAGCAGGTCTTGCTGTTCGGGTTGCCAGCTCCACCTTGGGAAACTCCTGGAGTTTGGGGGTGGTGCTTGGGGATGGAAGAGTTTAGAAGAGGTAGGAAACTCAGTTACAATGTGATGTCATTCTGGGACTTTAATTTTTTCTAGACTCTATGGTATACTATAAAATCCACCCTCTGAAGCTGCCATTTTCTTGAGAGGAACTGATATTTGTATTCTGGAGATCAGATGCAATTCCAGAAGAACTTCAGCCCACACCAGGAGGGTGATAACCCTACTTGCAGTACTATATACCCCTCTAAAGACTTCCTGAACATTGCTACCGTGGTTCTTGCATTAATGTTATTGTCTGCTTTGGTTTGGCACTGTTCCCCCTCCACTTACAGAAACTGAATCTGACACACACCGTGAGTGACAATAGTTGCTTTAATTCACAGATACTTTGTGGAGAAGGGAAAGACCACTTTATTTTAAACATTCAGAGCATGTCACTGCCACAATTCAGTGGCTTAGCTTTTTTTTAAAGCTCTAATGCTAATTGCAGCAAGGATCTGAACAGCTCTCATTATTGATCACTTTGGGATTTTTGTAGATAATGAGCTAATTGCTTGTTTGTTAGTCATTCTTGCAAATAATTAACAAAAGCAAAGTACAAGGTGATTGCCTCTGTAAAAGGAAAGCTTTCAGAGGTAAGACAGCAGCTGCATTGTAGAGAAGCAAGCAGGGCCCATTACAACTAGGTCACAGCTGTTAAGACACAGCACTTTCTGAGAAAGTGATTGCCACAAAACCTTTAAGGTGAGGTTGAATTGCTGAATTTGTCATCATGATAGCCATGTAATCAGTTACACTGGTCTATGGGGTTGATAAAGATTTGACCAATATGAACTTTTTACTATGTTAGCATTTCTGTTCATCTGGAATTCATGCCCCTAGGTAGCAACATTAATCTACCAAGCAGATAGCCAGTTTGGTCTAGTGGTTAAGAATGGTAGACTCTAATCTTGAGAACTGGGTTTGATTCCCCATGCCTCCACATGCAGCTACTGGGTGACCTTAGATCAGTAACAAGTTCTCTCAGAGCTCTCTTAGCCCCACCTACCTCACAAGGTATCTGTGATGGGAACAGGATGGGATGAAGATTGTAAGCCACTCAGAGACTCTAAGTGAAGGGTGGGGTATAAATCCAAGCTCTTCTTCTTCCTCCTCCTCTTCCCCCTAGCTGAAACTTTCTAATCTTAATTAAAAATATAAACTGAAAGACTGTTATCAAGAGCTGTTTAACACAAACCTATTTTTCTCTGTGGTAGTATTACATACTTTATTTAAAGGCATGCTCTTCCTGTTTCACCAAGATTACTATCAAGCTTCCATAGTAAGAGCTTTAGATTTTTTGCATGATGGCCTACAACTTCCATTGAACACTAAAGATTTTGTGTAAGTTACTACTACATCCTCAACAAGAGACATACCTAACAAACTGTCAGCATTTTCTCATTATTGGAGATCCCTAGGCTACTCTGAAATGTCCGATCTGATACTCAGAAGTTAGACTATATTCCAAAATATCAAAATGTTTACTGATTTATCTGATAAAGATGTTGATAGGAAATAGGCAAAGTATATAGGAATGCTGAGAAATTTACTCATTAATATCCCACCCAAAAAAACCCTGCAAGCTTGATTAATGCTCTGAATTCAAACACCTGGAAACAAACAGTTGTTCTGCCTCCTTAATGTCTGATTTCAATGTTCTAGGCAGCAGGAAGCAGATGGGAGAGAGCCAGTCAGCAGATAATGTGCCTGATAGGGATGCTGATCAGCCAAAACAGTTAACTAATATTTCTGCCTAATGGGATAGTTATGGTGGTTATTTCCACTTTTCACAGTAACTGGACCTGGTTTTGCCAGCTTTCTGATTTAGGAGGCCTGTGGTTGCATGAGCAATTTCAGTACTTGGGGCTGGGACTACTACACAGGGCTACAAGCTTAGTCTACAGCTTTGCTTGTATCTGTTGGCAGGCATACAGGTCAGTTGAGATTAAGGAGAAAGCTGCAGCCTCCCACTATAGGCAGTCAGCCTACATGGCTTTCAGAAACCAAGACAAAAACCTTACTTTTATGTGGAAGCAGACAGGACTGAAGATACTGAGGAAGAAATAGAGGTAGTGTCCCAAGATTTGTCTCCTAGTCCTGGGTAGCCTGAAAAGTGGGGAGGAATAGCTGCAGAGTATTAATGTGTCTCTGTCCCCAACAGGAAAGACATGCTTGCATACATACATATATCCAACTATTGAATAGGATCAAACTATGGGATAAGTTTCCTTACATGACTGTTGGGTTGCTGAAGCAACATTTTTTTTAAAGTCTCTAAACTGCAGGCTACTAATCTTAACAACAAAAACTCCTCCAGCAATATTGTCACCCTGTCATAGCATAGACTCAGCCCAACAGAGGAATCAGTTCTTTCACATGGACTTCCATTCTGCCCGACCAAATCCACAAAGATGATTCAGTTCTGCAGGAACCTGGAAGCCTTTTCCCGCTGTACTCTCAACAAATGCAAGAACAAGAGAAGAAGGAACAGGCAGCATCTTCACAACATACCAATACACAATCTACTGAAGAACAGCAACCAGGGCCATAGCCAGAAAATTTTTATTGGGGGGGGGATGAATACAGCGGTGGTCCGCCCATCATCATTTATTATTTATACTTTATTATATTAGTTATTTGCCCCCCAGCCAGAATAACGAGACAGACAACAGTTTGGAATAAAACAAGGGCCACTTTATTAACTATTTAACAGAACATTGCAGCAATAACAACTAAGCAAGCATGGAACAGGCAAGGCAGGCGTCACTCCCTGACCAGCCCCCTTTGCCCTTGATGGGCGGGTCACCCAGCTCTGATCGTGAGCCAGATCTCTGGCTCGTGACCAGCAGCCCAGCAAACTGGTTGCCCTCCAGGAGCGCCTACCCCTGAAGCCATCCAACTTGCAGGGAGGAGCCTGACCTAAAAGGTTCCCAGTGGAGGTGATCACCATTCCCCACCCCGGACCCTGAAATCCGAAGGCAGTTCCTGATGACCCCCTGTTCCCTAACGGGATATGCCATAAGGTGCTCACCAGTTCCGTTTTCTTGCTTGCACAAACCTGCCAAGTGACCAACCTATTTAAGGCCATCCACCCCAAACATACACCAAACCACTGTCCTCTGTGTAAGGTAGGCGAAAACACCACCACCCCCTCCAGCCAATTGGGGTGGAAGTGAAAAATTCCTACCTGGCCCCCAAAGGCAACCAGCATCAGCCTACACCAAGAACAGGGCGGGTGGGTGGGCGAGCACGCAGAGCAACTGACAGGTGGGAACGGAGCCCTGCTAGCTTAAAGCAGCTGGCTCCGTTCCCCTATCACGCCAGAATGCGCAGCGTCCTGTCTGTTGCCGTCCCGATTCTTCGGGGCGGCAAAACAGCCCCCGCCCACCATCGGCGCAGCCGGGTGGTCGGGAGCTCCGTTACTGATTTTCTACTTGAGACTCAAAGTGGATCACATGGTATAGAACATTGCAAAGTGGATTATCTGGTATAGAACATCTGGTGGAGAACCACATCAGATTCAAGGTTATGGTGTTGACCTTTAAGGCTCTTAACAGTAAGAGACCTATGTACCCTATGTACTATGCTTGGGAGATCAGAACTTATTGGTGGTCCTTGGCCCAAGGGACATCTGGCTGTCTTCGACCAGAGCCTGGTGGAACTCTCTGCCAAGCAACATCCAGGCCTTGCGAGACATACTACAGTTCTGCAGGGTGTGCAAGACAGAGATGTTCCACTAGGAATCTGTATGCTAATTTACTGCTTAATCCAATCTCAGCTATAATCGCCCAGTTATTTAGGCATCTTAACTCTAACTAGCCCTTCCTGACAACTAACCCCTCCCCTCTCTACCTATATGTCATGGTTGAAGAAGTTTTGTTTCAATATATCTGAAGAAGTGTGCATGCCCATGAAAGCTTATACCTTGAATAAACCTTTGTTGGTCTTAAAGGTGCCACTGGATGCAATCTTTGTTCTGTTGCTTCAGCTATTTTTTTTTATATTAAATAATCCACCTCATTTTTATTACACATGAATTGTCTGAATCCAGGTTTTTTCATACAGTCCTGTTTTGTTTTTAAAATGGCCTAAAATCTTAATCTGATTCTGTCTGCATGCCTCCCTCACATACTCCTAATAAGGAACTATTCTGGTTGCTATGGTCACATGAAGAATTTCTGTATTAGTGCTATGAACCATTAGGAATGCATGAAGTTATGTTATGTATTTGTTCAATTAAATGCATAACTGCATTAAGAGGCTTACAACTGTTATGAACACACATGAAGCTGCCTTATACTGAATCAAACCATTAGTACATCAAAGTTAGTACTGTCTACTCAGACTGGCAGTGGCTCTTCAGGGTTTCAGGCTGAGATCTTTCACATCACCTACAACCTGACCCTTGCTGAAGATACTGGGGATTGAATCTGGGAACTTCTACATATCAAGCAGATGCTCTACTACTGAGCCACAGCACCTTCCCATGGAACCTACATCTTGATATTCATCCCAAATAAATCATTTAGGATTGCTTCCAAGATGGGGTATATGCACTAGCCATGAAAGTGGAAGTGGGTGTTCCACTTCATATAACTTGAATATATTTGTACATGATGCAGCAGAAGCCCATCAGGAAATTATTCTAGAGCAGGGGTTTGTTTTTTTTTCATTTAAAAGAATTCCTAGGAAACTTAAATCATTTTATCAAGATGCATGTGCTCACTCTAATGGGAAAGGGTGGGATGAAATTGTATGAGGTATTGAATTTAATGGAGAGACAGAGTAATGGAGAATCACTTCCACTCTGAGTCTTCAACTGCAAGCTATAATGAGGTGCACAGGCTAAAAACAATATTTGACCTTTAAAAGCAAGGAAAGAACTAAATCAATCTAAGCATTGTTTCTGTTCAATGAATCTTTACATACTATATTAGAGTTTAGAGAATGAAATCTTGAAGGCTGAACCTTCACTTACCAGGCAGTTACAATAAATGCTAGTGCATTATACATAACAGTACGTGTCACTGTTAAATCAAACCATTTTAACTGTTACATACCAAAATATTCATGAAGAGTCAAAGAGAGCAATAACTGAGACCAATGAACCAACTTGATACCCTATTACAAAAACCACTCATTTATTGTTCATGGGCCTTAAGACTGTGGCTTGGAGTTGAGTTTGAGGGAGGCCATTTCTTTGCTTTTTCCCTCCCACTACTGTACCCCTTAAAATTATGCTTCTGTGGACCCCCACAGACAGTCTAAGGAGCAAGTGGAAATAGGATGGGGGAGACGAGGGAAAATCCATTCTTTATCAAAGAAACAGAAATGCCACTCCATTGGAAGAACGGCTGTTGTGTTGTTGCCCTGCAAGGCTTTTTATGCCTTTTATGAACTGCAATAAAGTATAGACTGTGCAAAGTATGATTAAGGGACTGAAAGCATGGTGACCCACTATGAAGCCCATTAAGACTGCACCTGGAGAGAAGGACACATTCCTTTCTTCACTGCTACTCCAGTGGCCATCCAAGGTTGCCAGCCCACTCATCTGATGATGATTGAATCAGTTCCACAGTATGCACAAAGCACCTAAAACCATGCCATGCCAGAGCATGAAAACAAAGGTCTCCAAAAATGCCATTAGGAGACCTGTCCAGCACACGCAGGAGACCTCTTTCCCCCTTCCCTCACCTGCATAGCTGCATGTAAGCTGCAGAGAATCTATTCATAGTTGCCTAGAGACTAATCACTCACCCAGCAATGACCCAGCTAAAGCAATCAACGAACAATGGCTTTGGCTTGATGACTCATCCCTCTTACATCCAGGTGCCAGGCACAAATTAAGTTTCTAGCTCTCAGTACTGACCACTCCTTAGCTCCCCTCCCCTATTTCTCCCAGCCAATTGTATGTTTTCAGGGACGGACTACCTAGGAGGTGTGACTAGGGAATGAAGTCAGACCCCACACCCCCTCATAAAAGGGGCAACCTGACCACATGTTCTCTCTCTCCTCTCTACAACCCCTATCTAAGCTTTGACCCCCTTATGTCCAGCTTGCTATCCCGATACCTTACCTCCATCTTTAAAACTCTAGATCTGCAGCTAGAGAACCCACATGTTGCTTGCTGGTTCAGGCCACATGTCCCCATTCTCATTTCATCCCTTCCATTCTTCCATTGGAATGGCTCATTCAATGAGGACAGGTAAATATAGCCTACCAACGAATTCCTGCTCATGCAACTGTGCTGAATATCTCTCTTTATTTCCCTAGACTTGAGTAATTGTGTGTGTGTCTGTATATTGTTTGTATGTAAAGAAGCTTTCCAGTAAAAGACTTTAATTTCAACCTACTAAAATCTCTGTGTCTGTTACTGGTACTTCTGGAAGGATGGGACCTCTGTATATACAGGTGATCGCTCCCTTAGCTGATTGCACATTAATAACTGCTCATAAATTCCCCATTCTTGATAACAGTAAAGAGCAATCAGGCTAACAGTGTTGCCAGCACAGCACTTTGGGATCCAAGTCTTAATGAAATATAAGAAATCTGTGATTTCTTAATGCAAATCTCCTCCCTGCCACCCTATACAAACACAAAGCTGCTGTTTTCCTAATGTAACTTTTCTTCTGCCAGGGAAAATAGCTGTCTTTAGGAACAATATAATTTAGGGAAATGGCTCTGGAAAATGGCCCACTCTCCTCCATCACCACTAGAGATGGGCACAAACCAGAAAAATGTGGTGTGGTTCATGGTTTGTAGCATGCCCAGTTTGTGAACCACAAACTGCCACGAACTTTTAGGGGCCAGACAAACCAGCTTAGGAGGTTCATGAGGTGGTAGAACACACCCATTCTGGCACATGAGAGGCATCAAACTCACAGGGAATCTCCAACTGACTTGCCTCTATCTGCCCTCCAAGTTTGGTGAGTATTGGATTTACAGCCCCCTCCCCCACAGAAGGTGTCCCCAGGAAACAGTTTTCTGGGGAAATGGCAGATGCAGGTTCAGGAGATTCAGGAATATATATAATGGATCATACGCAACCTAGAAACACCAAATTCACAGAAGATCTCCAGCTGACCCTCCTCTACCTCCCCTCCAAGTTTGGTGACGTTTGGATTTATAGGGTTCGAGTTATGCCCTCGTCTAAAAAGGTGCCCCAAGGAAAGTGCTTTCTGGGGAAATGACAGGTACAGGTTCAGGAGGTTCGGAAGTATATAGAAAGGATCCTGTGCAGGCTAGAGACATCAAGGTCACAGGGGACCTTCCCTGGATACTCCTCTACATGCCCTCCAAGTTCCGCCCCTTGTTGTTTTGAAGTTTGGCAAACATTTAGATTTAGTGGAGGCAGTCTGTATGTGTTCATGGACCAGAAGGAACCTCCATGAACACTTTGTGAATTTTATGGTACCCTCCACATTGAATGATGCTTTCGCTTCCTTTGATAATTGAGTTTTATGGTACCTTCTGCATAGATTTATGGCCAGTCAGGGGTGACTTTGCAGTCAGTATGGCATTGCCATGAGGTATTTGAATTGTCATTTTGAGCTACACTTTTCCCTCCCAGTTGAGAAAATGCGGAGTGAATGCTTGATGCAGAATCACCCTAAGAGAGTTACAGTGCTATTTTATGTGTTATGAAAGAAATGGGCTTGGACAAGAGTAGCTCTATTTTTCTTCCTATTCCCAGCAGGGCCCTTATTTGAAGGATGGCAATTTTCCTATAATATTATTTATTTATTTATTTGATTTCTACCCCGCCCTCCCCACTGAGGCAGGTTCAGGGCAGCTTACATAAAAGTTAAAGTGCATAAAAACAAGCATATGTAAAACAATCATAACAATCATAAAGTGCTAGTGACAGTGATAGCTGCATCGTAATGGCAGAGCATAACAGTAGCATAATCATGATGGGATACAGTCAGTGGTGGATGTTCAGCTGTTGTCTTAATCCAAACTGGCAGAAACTGACCAAGAGAGAGATGTTGGAGTTGTCGTAGATAACTCACTGAAAATAATGTGTGACTGCAATCAAAAAAGGCCAATGCTATGCTGGGGATTATTACGAAGGGAATTGAAAACAAATCAGCCAAGTATCATAATGCCCCTGTATAAATCATTGGTGCAACCTCATTTGGAATACTATGTACAGTTCTGGTCACCACACCTCAAAAAGGATATTATAGCATTGGGAAAAGTGCAGAAAAGGGCAAGTAGAATGATAAAAGGGCTGGAACACTTTCCCTATGAAGAAAGGTTAAGGCACTTGGGGTTCTATAGCTTGGAGAAACAATGGCTGAGGGGTGACGTGATTGAGGTTTATAAGATTATGCATGGGATAGAGCAGGTAGAGAAAGAAGTACTTTTCTCCCTTTCTCACAATACAAGAACTCATGGGCCCTTAATGAAATTGCTAAGCAGTCGGGTTAGAACAGATAAAAAGAAGTACTTTTTCACCCAAAAAGTGATTAACACATGGAATTCACTGCCACAGGAGGTGGTTGCGGCTACAAGCAAGGATGGCTTCAAGAGGGAATTTGATAAACATATGACTGCATGGACAAAGTCCCATTTGAAGGTTACATTCTCCCAAATCTCTCTCTTTGATGGTTACATTCAGTGGTTTGTATCCAATAACCTTTTCTGTTGATGAAAAGGGAAGGAAGGGTCCCCAATAGTCACCAAAAAAGCTGTACTGGGGAACACGGAAGCCAGATGGGATAGAGGCTGTCAGAAGGAGGGGCATTTGGTGAGACAGAATGAATTTGATCCCATCTGGTATTTTCAAAAACAAAGTATGATTATAAATAGCCATGTTGGTCTATAAAAAATTACAAATAACTTTTAATATTTGTATTATTTAAAAATGTAGAACAGAACTTCCAATTTGGAATATAATAATTATTAATTATTCTAATATATAATTATTCCCTACCTAGTATTTAGATAATGCTTTATGATTCTTCAAAACTTTTTAAAAATATTATCTCAGTAATCATTGAAACAACTTGTATTATTACCCTTAAACTGGTCAAAAGGACTGATGCCAGGAGAGCATAGAATCATAGTTGGAAAAGACCTCCAGGTCATCTAGTCCAACCAGGCCCCCTCACTTACTGCCAAGCCCCCCCAACTTCCCATCCAGCCCAGGCACTTCCTTGAGGGTGTGTGCAGGGTGCCCCCTGACTTATTTAAAGGCCCCCCAAATTAAAAGATCCTGGCTATGGGCCTGAGTCCAACCCCTTGGACAATGCAAGAAATTCACAAATACCTCCCCCCAATGACTGCTGTTCGACACCCAGGAGACGACCAAAAAAACCCTCCAGGATCTCTAGCCAAACCCATCTGGAGAAAAACTGCTTCCTGACCCCGAAGTGGCAATCAGCATTTCCCTCAACATGTAAGAAAAGGCCACAAGAACTAAGCACTGATGCAACCCTTTCTGCTTTATAGCTGTTGACCTTAAAACCTTAGCTTGTTATTTTGGAGATTTCATATCTTAAACATTCCCATGTTACATGTTAACTTCTCTGTCTATACTCATTCTATAGTGTTACTTTGCTCATCTTCTAACATTGTATATGTCATTAAATGTCAACAATGCCCTTCGGTTCTCTATATTGGACAAACAGGACAAACTCTGTACCAGAGGATAAATGGACACAAATCTGACATCAAGAATCACAAGACTGACTTCAGTCTTTCAGGACATTCAATGGGTGACCTCAAAGTAGCTGTTTTATTACAAAGGCACTTCAGGAATGGAATGGAAAGGGAAATTCCAGAATTACAAGTTCTTACAACACTTGGAACAAAATCCTCTCCAGGATTCAACAGGGATATTGGTTTCTTATCTCATTAGATGTACTAACTCATTCAGTCCTCACATATGTATTCTCAACAAGGACTATAAATCCTCTGCATTTTAGTGTTTTTCTTTTTCAGAATAGTATATTAGAATACTGAATGTAATGCCAGGAATATTGGGATGTTTTGCTGACATGACCCTGCATCCACCTCAAAAACTGCTATTATCTTCATGCCTGGGAGGACAGAATGGAGATTCTCAGTTTGCTTCCCACAATTAAAAAAGACGCCTTTGGACATTTATCCGCTATTTGGACATATTTATTGCTTTATAGCTGTTGACGTTATAACCTTATCTTGTTATTTTGGACTTTGCATATCTTAAATATCATCATGTTACATGTTGATTTCCCTGTCTAAAAGTCTGAACCTTACACACCATTCCAATGTATTTGAAAAAGTGTGCCTTGCACATGAAAGCTCATACCTTGAATAAACCTTTGTTGGTCTTAAAGGTGCCACTGCACTCTAAATTTGTCCTACTGCTTCAGACCAACACGGCTGACCACCTGGATCAAGCCTTCCTGCTGTTACTTTGCTTAGGACAACCAAGTGACTTTATGGCTGAAAAAAGGATGGTTTAGACCATGAACTTCCAGCTTATAGTTCATATGCTTAGAATGCACTTTTTCAGTGCAAAAATGCATATTGATTTTGATGATAATTTTAAAAAATCATATTCCATATATTCCCACTTTCAACACTTTGGTGTTACACTGTGTGCTTAGCTCTTGCTTCTGTCTGATGAATGGATGCAGATCCCTGTGGGGAAAAAATCTTGGAAGATGAACCCAGCTTTCATAGTTCAGATCCAATACTTTACTATTGTGTCTTGAAATTCTGAAACATGTATGGTATCTTCTTTTGTGCTGTACTCTGAGAAATATATAGATTTGTATTATTTAGGAGTTTGCATTTGCATTATTTAGAAGTATTTGTATTATTTAGATGTATGTATTTTTATTACTTCGTATGTGTATTATTTAGAAGCATCATTTTTAAATGAAGTATGCTAACCACTACAACTTGTGTAAGCTGCAGGTTCTCCCCTTCCTCTCCAAGGAGATCCTGTCATTTGTAAATCCCCATTTATCTGCTAGATACTGGATGGTGTAAAATATAGGGTTAAGAATAGTTAACCTTTGAAGTATATAAATATCACAGAGCCTCAGGTGTAGACTATTTATTTGTTATTTTTGACCAATTTAATGAAATGATGTTTTATCACTACTTAGCCTACTCAGCAGTACACCTGTGTCTGAAATGTAAAACTTGCATTTGAGGATTGAATAGTTCTTATGAATAATATTCTTAATATTCTCACAATACAACATATAGGAAAGTAAGGTATCCTGAATTAAGCTAACCTTATCCCCTTGCCAGATACAAATATACAAACATCAGGAGAACTAGGGCCCAGATATTGATCATAGTTGAATTATCCTTAAAGTCATTTTCAGTTTTGAAAGCAGATCAAGGGATCCAATTGTACAGACCTCTGAAAAAGGTGCCCCAAGCCATCTTACTTGTCTCCACAGAAATCAGGTAGAACATGGGGCCAATGTGGCAGCAAGCTCTGTTAAGCCAATGTCAAACCAGAGAATCCTAGTAGAACCAACTGAAGCAAAGGAACACTGTTGCAGGCCCAACAGAACCACTGTCAAAATCCCAGATGGCAGGCAGAATCCATGGCTAATGCAGCAGCAAGCCAACAGAACCAATGCCAAATTAGATAATCAAAGCCAAAACAAGCTGACAAGCCTATATCAGGGCAGCCATTCAGACCTGGCAAGACAGTGATACACACAAATAAACACAGGTGTGCATACACACGCTAATGTCACATCACCAAGGAAGGCCTCAGAAAGCAAGAGGGAAGAGGTGTTTTTTTTTTGGGGGGGGGTTGGGGGGTGCCCAAGTTATCCTCAATCTACATTCTGCAGCCTATATTATCACTGGCTCTAAGGAAGAGCCTTGGGAGCTGCAGCTGCCCTTCATCACTGGTGCTCCTGTTCCCTCTGTAAAGAAGAAACACAACATCAGTACAGCATGTTAGGTTCTTCTGTGGATTCTGCTTATTCTAATTGACACACCCACATCTACTTTTCTAATATTTCTTCTCATTCCAATGATATTTGGGATGGGGTCTTGTAAAAGACAGCTTCATTTAACTCTGAGGGATGGCATGCCTCTTCCTTCTTCCTGAGCATCTGTGAATAGACTTCTCTCATCCCCACCACATCCAATGCCTGTTTCCAGTGTTTTTATTGCACATGATGCAAATATCTTGCTTCTTTTCTGAAAGGATGCACAATTGACATTATCCAAACCTTGTCCGACTCTACATTGAACATCTTAACTGAAAAATGAGCAGTGGTTCAAATAAAAAATAATAATCAGCTCTTTTTTATGACATTTTATGAGTTACGTTTCCTTGTATCCATTTTGTATTAAAATTAGACAGTCCCCGTATTTTATGTCTCCTATCAATTAGCAGAAGGTACTCACTCTGTTGATTTTATGCTGATAGAACAAGAGCTTATGCATTGTTTGTGCCTTGGAATCTGTCATACCTCAATAATTTTACTAGATGTTCCCACCATTCTCTTATTTTATAAATAACAAACATGTTCCATCAATTTACAACCAAAAATTGAACAGAAATTCTTCTCATAAAACAGCATCAAATCTGAACAAATTTTACTGGAGCAAAAACAACACACTGTAATCGCCAACCAGGAGTATGAAACAAATAACATTTAATGCAAGGTTAATTTATGAAGCCTTCACACACACACACACACACACATATATATATATATAAGATCTATTAAATAGAATAATACAGGGAGAAAAAATAGAACCAGAATATCTGTGTTTTCTTCCAGGTATTGAGTTTAGAGCGTACTGAATATATACAGATATATTTCAATTTCACTTTGCTGTGGTGCAAAAGAAAACAGCTGAAGAATTATATCATCTTTCCTTAAGAAACATTAAGGATGTGCTGAAAAGAATATTAAGAAATATATGTGTATATAAACAAAGAGCTTTCTTGCTAGAATGTTTATTTAGATCCCCCCTCCCAATAATATATGTTTCTTTTGGAAAATATTTAGAGAGACAGAAGTCAGAAAATTTAAGTTCTACATAAAAAGGAGCAAAGGTTAAACTGGGTGATGTCATGTCCTCAGATCAGGAAGCTCTTCCTCCTAATCAAAAGAATGTGATGCCAACACACCAGACAATCGTCCTCTTAGAGTGAAAACGCATATGTTTTTAATGGCTGTTCTTAAAAACTGGGACTCCTGCCGGCCATTACTTTTACCGAAATACTCCAGATTTACTTCCTTTTTATCTCAATCCTGGTTCCTCCCTGGATGTGACACTGAAATAAAGGAAAACTTGAAACAAGCAAAAATGACATGCTTTAATGACATCTTATCTAAAGATGGTCTATTCCCTAAATTGCTATTAGATCAAATGCTAAAGAGATCCATCCCATGGTTCTTCTACCTTCAACTAAGTCATATGATCCAACATCTGGGCCTCACTCACCTCTTAAGGTGTCCATTGACCCCATTTGAGAAACTCATCGATCCAAAAAATAAATCATCCAAAGGCTTAATTTCCACAACGTATGAAATCCTGATCCACCAAAAAGATGACCTACCAATGAAGCATCAATTGCAATGGCAGCAAGACTGCGGCAAAACCATTACACCTCAACAATGGTCACTAATCTGGAAATCGAAATTGATGACCTCATCTATTATCTCTACAAAGCTGCAGACACATAGAATCGTTACGCGCTGGTACCTAACGCCAGAACGACTCTCCAAAATGACATCAACACACTCACCCTACTGCTGGAAAAAATGCGGAGAAATCGGTTCTTTTGCTCACTGTTGGTGGCAGTGTGTCCATATCCAACAGTTCTGGCAAGATGTTCTGACGCAAATCAAGCTAATCACAGGGTATGATACACCTTTTGACCCGACTTTACTGTTTCTTGACTTATGGGACTCAAAAAGAATACCTCCCATTCAGCGTGATCTAATCACTAGTCTTATTGTGACCGCTAAAACAGCAATTGCATCCCGATGGAAAGCTGATAAAGCCCCAACACGATCATGTTGGCTAAACAAAGTGTGGGATCACCTGATCTTAGAAAAAATAACAGACCACCTTCGCCACTCAGAATCATATCCTAGACAGTCCAATTTTGCAGAGAAATGGCTGCCCTTCATGGAGTACATCTTTGCCTCAGATCTTCAACCACACAATTACATATATATGAACATTTTGCAACAATAACTGACCCATTACCAATACACTCAAATTGCCTAAATATAATATGACACACCACAGTTCTGTCTGAGTAAGAGAAACACATGACTATTGTAATCTTAATTCTTTTATTATAATAGTACTCTACACAATTGTTAATATGCTCACTGTTATCGTTAGCTTGATTTTATGCATTTTCACTATTTTCTATTTGCTATACGTAACCTTGTATGTACTGTTTTCTTTAAGTCTGTTTATTGTTGAAATATAATAAAAATATATATATAAAATAAAAAAAAGAATGTGATGCCTAAAAAAGGAATACACAATTATCTATGGATTAAGAAATCATTAAAAACAATTCAAATACAAGATGGTTATCACATTTTGGGAGACGGCCTATTAAGAATATGGTTTCCATGCAAAAATATAATAAATCCACCAACCTCACCATTGACATCCTCAGTTGACACTTATTGAGACAAAAGTACAAGAAACAAAATCAATCATATAACTTATGAGAATGTGATTGAAAAATAAAATCATGGCAGATAAAGGGGGAAAACATTCCATGGTTATTATATAATTAAATGGTACAAAAATGGAAAGAACAAATAGTTAAAGAAGGTGGCCCACTAAGAAAGAAAATGACTTTTGTACAATTAATTACCAGTGATTCAAGACATCTATTAGAAAAAATTTATAAAATGTTACAACAATATGGCATTGAAATGGATGCAAAGTTTTGGAGGAAATATACTTATGAGTCAGTGGGGAAAATCTCTGGATTAAAGGAATTAAGTTTACTGTCAACTATTAAGGGAGAACTGGTATAAAATGTTCTTTAGTTGGTATATTACCCCTAAAGATATAGCAAAAGCAAACAAAGACTATAATGAAAAGCACTGGAACTGTCAGAATACAAATGCAATATACTATCATATGTGGCGGTCATGTAAGAAAGCAAAAAAAATATCAGATACAGATACATGAAAAAATGCAGAAGATACTAAAATTTAAGTTTGCAATGGACCTGAAAAGTATATTACTAAGTATCTTACCAAGCTATATTACAAAAATAAACAGTGAATTATTTAAGTACTAGGAATAAGGTCCGTTGTGGAAATAAATACAATGGGCTCTAGAAAGAGGATCTGGGAGAGTGCCCAGGCTTTGGGAACTCAGTGACAATTTGCTGTGGCAATCTTAGCAGGGTATAATGACAGTCTCCACCATTTCCTCCAGAGGAACTGATCTTTGCTACCTGAAGAGCAGTAGTAATTTTGAGTGATCTCCAACCCACCCCCAAGATTGGTAACAGTGGTTCCCCAGGAGGGAGTGGCTGGTTTGGAGGGTGGAGTCTATGGCATTGTACCTGTCTGAGGTCCCACCCCTCCTCAACACTCACCCTCTCCAGGTTCGACCCCTCAAATCTCCAGGAATTTCCCAACCTGGAGTTGACAACCCTATCTCCCTCCCAGCCAACCATCAACCTGCCTTTAGTTTTCCATCTCCTCCCCCATCCCTCCTAGAGAGCAGTTGTAATTTTGAGTGATCTCCAGCCCCCACCTGGAGATTGGCAACAATGGTTCCCCATCAGGGAATAGCTGGATTGGAGGGTGGAGTCTATGGCATCGTACCTGTCTGAGGTGCCACCCCTCCTCAAACCTCACCCTCTCCAGGCTCCATCCCTCAAATCTCCAGGAATTGCCCACCTGGAGTTGGCAACCTGATCAGGACTGGGCCCAAGGAGTTTTCTCCCAAAGGCCAACATAGGTGTGGAAAGGGTCTTTTAATGACAGAGGAGAAAGTACAGGTGCCAACTTTGATTAGGGAAATACCTGGAGATTTGGGGGGGTGGATCCTGTGGAGGGCAGCATTTGGGGTGTGTGTGGAAGGACCCAGCAGGGTATAATGCCATAGAGTCTACCCTCCAAAGCAACCATTTTCTCCCCCGGGAACTGATCTCTGTCATCTGGAGGTCAATTGTAACAGTGGGAGATCTCCAGGTCCCACCTGGAGATTGGCAGCCCTAGGGGAAAGTCAGCCGCAAAGCGGGGAGTTAAAGAAAATGGTCTGATTGTTGCTGGCCCACCTCGTTAGCCAGCCAGCCATGCTGAAGCTAAGCAGGAGAAAGAGCCTTTTCCCATTTATTCTGACAGGAAAGTGGCCATTGGGGAGGGGTTTATGGGCGGGGGAGGGTGTTATGCTGAAAGTCCTTTGTTTTTTTTACTCACAGCTTGGCTGCCTACCAACAGCCACTGAGGCTCTCACACTGTGAGTCCCTCACAGGAGTCAAGAGAACTATCTTCCTCAGGAGAGAGAGCTGTCTGCCAGGGGGAGTGGGTGGGGAAGAGGAGCAGACCCAGCACCCGGCCAATGGCACGCAAGTACTCTTGAGTGGCGGCTGATGGGCCAATGGCTGAGGGAGGGCATTTTACAGTCAATGGGAGCACATGGAATCTTGCGAAACCAAAAGATAATTATTTATAAGGAGAGATATGGTGACTCACTGCAGGTCCCGTTTGCAGTCCTACTCAACGAAGAGAGCCAACAGGGTAACGGGCAGCCATGGTGCGAGCAGTTTGGGAGCCAGGCAGCAGCAGCGGTAGGAAAACCTGGCCCTCCCCACCCCAGGTGGGCCTATGATGAGGCCTGAAATGGACATGAGGGAGGGGAAATGTGATGGACCTCTTGGGGGGGGGGATAAAAAGATGGTTCTCCCCTGATGAGATATGAGTTTGTGGGCATCTTGAGGCTGTACATAGTGACTCTGGGCCTTCGTTCTGATGAATTTGGGCACCATTCGTTTTGTATTGAGGCAGCTACTACAGCTATCAGCTTGTGCCTGCAGCAAGCACACATCCAGACCATTGGGAGATGGTGGTCTGAGGCATAACAAGACTTACATCAGGCCTCACCTGGCTGGTGACTGTTAACAATGCCTTATTCAGTTCCAAGGAGGCAGTAAAAAGTGGTATGATTTGCGGACACAGCATTGTGCACTGGGCTGGAATTTATGCAGCCTCATCTGGATGATGTAGGGACCTTGGCTTGGAGGAGGTACTGGGTCGGCACAAGGGAAATGAGATGGGATGCTTTCTTGCCTATGATCTGCCATTGCAAGGAGCAGCACTGCCCCCAGATGTGTTGGTGATACAACTGGGCAACAATGACCTGGGGGAACCACACAGGCATTGAATTGGAATTCCAGGCCAAGGCAGATTTGAGCTTATTGCAAGTCCAGTTCCCTAACACGACCTTCCTTTGGTTGGACTGGCTGGAGCAGTGCTCATGGCATGGGGCTATCTGCCCCAAGAGGGTGGATACAGCCAGGCAGAAGGTGACCAACAGGTTGAGAAGGAGTGTGGAGATCATGAGGGCCTCAGGATTTGGCATCCAGATATCTCTTATGAGTTGGAGGCCCCATTCCAGACTGACAGTGTTCACTTGCCGCCATGGGGAATGGACGTCTGTCTACATGGGGTTAGGTATGGCCTGCAGATTTGGTTACAGCTGTAGGAGCATTGGTGGGAGCTGGGGGGGAAAGGAATGCCTATCTCTTGTGGTGGTATCAGCATGGAGGAAGATCCAGTTTAGGAAACTGAGCTGCATATCATTTCCCCAAAATACGGGCACCTCCTTAAAGCATCTTGGGGTGAGGATTTTCATGGGGCATGCCCAGCTTGGGGCTGCCAATGGATTACCCTTACACTTAGGTGGCAGGGGAGACCACAAAGTGGTGATTGTCTTGTGGAATCCAGCAACCTGCCATCCCATGGGTCTCCCCACCCAATAGGCAGGCTGGGTGAGACAAGGTACATTGACTGGCAGGCAGGTCAATCAATGCTAGGATCTGGTGGACCCATGCTGTGCCAAGGCTTCTTACAGCTGTAACCAATAAAGTTGTGACCATTTTATTCCACATTTCATTCCAAATGCTGAGTGTGAATGTATTGTTAGTAGGTAGTTGTAAAGGGGTCCTCGTCTTCATTGCCCTCTTCCCTCCTTTAGGCACTGGGACTGCAATAATATTTGCAGCGAAATAGAAAGCAGTGAAATGCCCAGATTTGAAGGAATAGAGGAATAAATTGAATGAATATGTGTCAATGGCAAAGTTAACATCTCTCATTCATAACAGACCAACATCAGAATTTCAAGAAAAATTTCAAGGATTTCAAGAAAAAATGAAGGTTTTTAAAATTAAAATTAAATTAAAAATAGAGAATGATAGAAAGAAAGATTTAGGTAAAACAAGTTTTATGATGAAAATGTTATTAGGAAGATAGATGGAAAAGGTAGAAAAGGTATTTAAATAGAAATGAAATATTAAACACTAAAAAGTAAATTTAAGCAAGTTGAGCCAGTCTGTACCGGCAAGGTGGGATACAAATTGGGAGTAAATAAATAAATAAAATATTTTAAAAACATAAATGAATATAGTGTATATTTTATACCTGTATGTCTGTAAATTGACATAAAAAGAAAGAATGTGATGCTAGTTATAGCTATTCTTGTTTTTCTCAGGATGTATAAGGTATTATATTGGTTCTGTCACACTGTATGTGTGACATATGAAACCACCTTTTAAGGGATTTTTTATCACCCTTTTCAAAATAGTACAAAATTATTCCTTTTCAGTTAGAACATTTCTGAGGAAAGAGGGGATAATGATCCCTGCTCTTAATTATATTATGTTAAGCAGGAGTCATTTCGTAGAAAAAGAGGTGCAGGAGCTCATTAGCATAACTCATTAGCATAACTTATTTGCATATGCCACACCCCCTGACATCACCGGAAGTGTGTCAGAAGGCAACACCCACCGCTCAGGCTCCACTGGACTGTTTTAGATTGCTAGCTGGGGGGGGGGAGCGCACATCTGCCCTCACAGAGAGGGAGAGCTTGTACCTGAATAAACCCTGGTCTTAAAGGTGCCACTGGACTCTTTTGGATTGCTAGCTATGTGGGGGGAACATGCAGATCTGCCTTCACAGAGGAGGGAGAGCTTGTACCTGAATAAACCCTGGTCTTAAAAGTGCTACTGGACTCTTTTGGATGGGCTGCAAGTGCAGGAAAGTGCATGGCTGCTCATGGGTTGAGGAGGGCAGTGTGGAGGATGTGCATGTCCTCGAGCTGGTAGGGGGTCAGGGCAGTGGCAGGGCAGAGGCACAGGAGGAGGCCTTGTAGGCACAGGAGGTCTGTTTTCTGAGGAGCAGGGGGCGGAGCTTGCTGCATGTACCCGCCTCCTGGGCGCCTTACTGCCGGAGCTTTGCTTCTGTGCGCTCCTGCAGGAAATGAGCCCTGATGATAAGATTACTAGTTGGAGCTCAACATGTTCATCCAAATGAGCATCCCAGAACAGATAGAAAACATCCTTATTTGTATGTTTCCAGATCTTGCTGTAGTTGCTGTCCATAAGATACGTACTCAGATGCACAAACACACCCACATTCAGCCCCTAATTAGTCATGAAATTATAAATGTAGGGGAATGGAAGGCTTATAGACATTGAAGAATGGAAGTACTTTCATCTGACTGCCAGGACAACAAAAAAGGGATATGTATTTCTACTTCATCCCACAAAGTAATAGCTCATAAAGGAAAACAGCTACTAATAGGTGTGAAAAATGAACTGAAGGGCAGAGATTTTTCATTAACATTTTTGCACACACTCCCAATGACAACTTTCCCAAAGAAAACTGAATCTCATGAAATACGGCATAAAACTGTCTAATTCTGGTCAATCACTAAGAGTACCTGCAGCGTTAATTCTTCTATTTGTTATCTTTCTTGCTGCAGAGATAGACTTACAGTTTGTTTGTACATGTGTGTTGACTCGATTCTAGTATTTTGAAGAGTGCTAAACTTTTTTGCCCTGACCATCTGAACTTAGATATGAATAAGCCCCATTTATGCAATCTGAAATGCTTCTCATATATTCCATGGGATTCAGAAGGACTTACAGCTTGATTCTATTAAATTTTACTTAGAATTAAGTTCCACAGAATACAGTGCAATTTACTTTCATGTAAATGAGTGTAGCATTAAGGTCATAATTAATGTTCTTATTTGTAATGGCCTTTGCTTGTAAGCATCAACCCTTTGTCTATCCATGATCCTGTAGTTTGCCCACTGTACCAAGTATAACCAATTAAGTAGACAGGAAAGGAATTTTATGATCAATGAATCTGGCTAAAGATTGTCAACATAATGTATGTAGACATGGTAGCTTGAAGCCCTGAGTCTAACGATGACACTCAAAACCCAAAGAGTGCAACGAGATTTGTAGATGCGGTGACTTGAACCCCTGAGTCCAACCCCCAAAGTGTCCAATGGTGTCCAATGGTGTGTGTAGATGTGGTGGCTTGAATCCCTGAGTCCACCCCAGGTACCCAAACCTCAAAGCGTGCAACCTCAAAGTGTGCAAACCCCAAAATTACCCTACAGCACCTTGGCGAGCACCTTAGCCAGACACCACAAGAAAAGAAGCATGCCCACAATGGTCACATCCATAGAAAAACACAGGTCCAGAGAACACCACATCATCACTCTGGGTGTATTCTTCTACTCTGCAAAGGAATGGAAACACACATGTTGAGCAGCCCCCCTCAACTCTCCAAATACAGGTCCCAAAGGATGGACAAACACAATGTGGAAAAGTTTCCAAATGGTGGCCTGGAAAAAGAGCCCCATGATTGGAGCAGGTGGAAGGCACACTTGCTTTCACCACCCTGCATCCACCAGAGACCCAAACCCAAACCAGAATGCAATGATATATGTAGACATGCAATAGAATCAGGTGGGTAGTTGTGTTAGCTGTGTTAGTCTGAAGCAGCAGAACAAAGTTTGAGTCCAGTGGCACCTTTAGGACTAACAAAATTTTATTCAAGGTATAACCTTTCGTGTGCACACACACTTCTTCAAAACTTTGTTGGTCATAAAGATGCCACTGGACTCAAACTTTGATATGTAGACATGATGGTTTGAAGCTCTGAGATGTATGTAGACATGGTGGGTCAAAGCCCTCAGTCCACAAGAGACCCAAAGCCAAGCCAGCAAGCAACAGGATATGTAGAAGTGGTGGCTCAAAGCCCTGAGATACATGTGGATGTGGTGGTGTCTTGGGGCCCTGAGTCCACCTGAGTCCCAAACCTGAAGTGTGCAATGACGCTTGCAGACATTGTGGCTCAAAACCCTGAGACATTTGCAAACATGGTGGCTTGAAGCCCTAAGTTCATAACTGAAATCCAAAACCCAAACTGTACAATGATGTATGTAAAATAATAGCTCAAAGCCCTGAGTCCACATCTGATACCTAACCCCCAAAGCAAGCCCACAATGCTCACAACCCCAACCCCATGGGCCAAAATACACAGTCAGTATTTCAATGACAGAATGAAAGGCAGGCACCCCTGAAGTTTTGAAGGGGCTCCCCAAAGGACCTCCATGGCAGCTGGGAGGTTATAATAAATGTGGGTACTCAGATAAGGAATCCACTAGCTAAGGCTTAACAGGTGTAACAGAGCACACCCACCAACGGGGGTGTATTATTCTACTCTGCACTTGGGTCTGGAGAACACCCATCCATTAGGGTGAATTCTTCTACTTTGCAGATAAATGGAAACACATGTAGAGTGGGCAGGGCCACCCTCAAGTCTATAAAGATGGTTTATTATGAAGGACAGAAAGGCAGACTGGGTATCTCCAGAGTTTCTATAGGGGCTCTCCAAAATGGAAGCTTGGCAGACCGCCCCCCCTCCCAACCAGATACCTCAAGGAAGGGAAAAATGCCCACAGTGCTCCCAGGCCCTCACAGGCTGAAATATATAGATCCTCTGGTCACAGCCCACTCCTTGGTGAAAATTCTGATTCTTTAACATTAGCGAAACACATTGTACAGATAAGACATCACCTGTTGTGATTGTGAAGTATATAAATGCAATGGAAAGGGGTAGTCAAACAGGGGCTTGCTTGTTCAGGCAAATGTTTGTTGAGGTAAATGTTTGCTGAGGTGGATGTTGTTCCATGAGGTAGGTGTTGTGCTATGAGGTAGGTGCCGTTTCACGAGGTAGGTGTTTTCCCATGAGGTAGGTGTTTTTCATAAGGTAGACGTTGTTTGGGTTGGCTGTAGGGCCAGCCCAATCCCACCCGGCAGGGGTTTCCATCATCCCACCCAAGTGCCAAAAGCACATAAGAACAAAAGAGAAGCCGATGTTGGATCAGGCCAACAGCCCATCCAGTCCAACACTCTGTCACACAGTGGCCAAAAATATCAGGTGCCATCAGGAGGTCCAACGGTGGGGCCAGGACACTAGAATCCCTCCCACTGTTAACCCCTCCCCAAGCACCAAGAATACAGAACCTCACTTGCCCCAGAGTCCCTATCTATACCTTGTGGCTAATAGCCATTGATGGACCTCTGCTCCATATGTTTATCTAATTCCCTCTTGAAGCTGTCCATGCTTGTAGCTGCCACCACATCCTGTGGCAGTGAATTCCGTGTGTTAATCACTCTTTGGGTGAAGAAGTACTTCCTTTTATCCATTCTAACTTGACCACTCAGCAATTTCATGGAGTGCCCATGAGTTCTTGTATTGTGAGAAAGGGAGAAAAGTGCTTCTTTCTCTACCTGCTCTATCGCATGCATAATCTTATAAACCTCAATCACGTCACCCCTCAGCCATCGTTTCTCCAAGCTATAGAGCCCCAAGTGCCTTAACCTTTCTTCATAGGGAAAGTGTTCCAACCTTTTTATCATTCTAGTTGCCCTTTTCTGCACTTTTTCCAAAGCTATAATATCCTTTTTGAGGTGTGGTGACCAGAACTGTACACAGTACTCCAAATCAGGTTGCACCGTTGATTTATACAGGGCCATGATGATACTGGCTGATTTGTTTTAAATACCCTTCCTAATAATCCCCAGCATAGCATTAGCCTTTTTTATTGCAGTCACACACTGTCTCAACATTTTCAGTGAGTTATCTAGTACAGCTCCAAGATCTATCTCTTGGTCAATCTCTGCCAGTTTGGACCCCATCAACGTATTTATAGTTAGGATTTTTGGCCCCAATGTGCATCACCTTGCACTTGGCCACATTGAACCCCATTTGCCACATTGATGCCCACTCGCCCATTCTTGACAGATCCCTTTGGAGTGCCTCACAATCCTCCCTGGTTTTCACCACCCTGAACAACTTCGTATCATCCACAAATTTAGCCACTTCACTGCTCAACTCCAAATAATTAATGAACATGTTAAAAAGCATTGGACCAAATACTGATCCCTGTGGTACCCCACTGTTTACCACCCTCTACTGAGAAAATTGCCCAAACTGCAGGCTGGGTCATGTAGAAAGGAGGAGGAATGGTGGGACATGCAGGGGACATCAGTAGGCCTGGATCTTACTCCACCAGATCCAGAGTGGGGTGGCCCAGCAGGGTAAGGTTGACCTTGAGAAAGGCCAACTTATCCATCTTGACCGGGTTGGTGGGAGCTGAGAAGTTCCCCCAGGTGGGAGAACACCCACTTACTCTGTACATTGGTGTTAGGGCAAGAGAGGAGAGTCATAGCCATGCAAGAGATGTCTGCCCAGATGACAGCCCTACATGACCAGTTTTTAAGGGGATTGCTGGAGGCAGGCTTAAGGGACTCAGCAAGGTACTCCTTCACCATCACCTCTGCCATGGCACACCTGGCCTCCCCACCACTGCTGCTGACCTCCCATTTCACTATTGACAACCAGCAGTGGGGCTTCTGCCTGGTTGAGCTCTTAGAGGCAGAGGTGCTGGTCTGCAGCTCCCCCCCCCAACTTCTTCCACCCTCTGTTCCCTCTGGCCATGTCTGCTGGCCTGAAGTCTCCACCCTTCTTTGCACAGCTCATGCATCCACTCCATGAACTTTGCATTCCTGAGAGCAATGCTGCCCTTAATCCCTGGTATGGAAATGTAGGCCAGCTTGTACTTCCATCCTTTGCAGAGAGAATGCAACCTGGTGGCAAAGCCCACCTACAACCTCTGTGTTCAGTTGCAGTGCAGAGGCCAGTGCCCAGTCCAGGCCTCAAATCAGGGGGGATGACTTGCCCCAGGCTGGTTGTATGGTCACAGAGCACTTTGGTGGTATCCTGGAAGGGCTTCAGGACATGCATCATTTGGGAGAGCATCAGCCAGTTGTTCAAGCTGATACTGTACTCCTCTTCCCCATGCAGGATGGACATGGATGAGATGACATCCTGTAGCACACTCTGCTGCTCCATCAAATATGCTATCATGACATAAGTGGAGCACCAGTGGGTGGGTAGATCCTGGATGAGCTCATCCCCCTTCCTCAGTCTCTCACTCAGCAGATGCACAGATTCGATACTGTACAAGAAGTGGGCAGCCAGGCGCTAGTGGGTCTCAATCAGGGACCACAGCTTGAGGATGAAAGTGGGCCTCACAGTGTTCCTCAGCCCTAGAGCATGCTTTGCCACAAGATGAACCATGTGCTCCAGGCAGACAATGCCTTTGAGGCATGCAGCCTTCCCTACTGCCAGCATATTGGCACCACCATGACCATGGAGGCACAGATGATGTTGCTCCTGCCCACCCACTCCCTCATACTCTGTGTCATTTGCCACCATTCAGTATGTATCTATCCCCTGCACATGGGGCAGAACCACTTTGTAGCCAGGTGGCAGCCAGCCCAGCAGTCCAGACAGTGAGGTCCTCTGGTTGGCACCAGTTGGCAGTGAGAAGATGTAGCCATGCTACTGGCTCCTCCAGAGGTCTGTGGTGAATTGAGCAGTTGGCCTTGCACTCTGGAGAGGTCACCCTTGACCAGCACCATTGCAGAGCAGTACATGGTGGGCAAGACTTGTCAGCTCATGGTTCTCCATGAGGGGATGGAATACCAGGGAGCCAGGTGGTGCAGCAGCCGAAGAAAGTCTATGTCATCCACAATGGAGAAGGATTGGCCATCAACTGCAGTTATCCCACTGATGAGGTGAGTGAGTGCTTCCTGAGATCCGGCATCAGGACATTGCTAAAATCTCTGTTTCCTCTTGGTAGAGCCCCAAGGACAGAGCAGGGGAAGAAGGCTCCAAGACTCCTTGTGATGCCCTGCTGGGGCAGGACTCCAGGGAGGTGGCAGGCTAGATTTGGTGCCTATCCCACAGGGCCTCTGGTATGTGGAGGGAGGGCTTCTTCCCCCCATGACTAGCATCCCTTCCACCCACTTCCACCCTCATGGTGTTCACAAGCAGTCAGGAAGGGTGGGTATAAATGTGAGCCCTCATCCAAGGCACCCACCAGTTAAGCCCCTGTACTCAGCTGGAGTACAGCTGAAGCACAGATCCCTGAGTCCACTTTACATCCAAACCACCAGCAGCAGAGAGCAGGTCACAAGCAGGAGAGGTGGGGGTATATAAATGCAGGTCCTCTGTGGAGGTACCCAGAGCCCTGAGTCCACTCCACACCAATCCCAGCAGGAAAGAGGGAAGTGGTATATAAATGTGGGTCCTCTGGGAAGGCACCTGGTAGCTAAGCCCCAGTGCTCAGCATGAGCACAGAGACTGCGGCTCAGAGACCTGAGTTCACCTACCTATACCCAAACACAGCAGCAGAGCAGGTCACAAGCAGGAGGCATGGGGTATATAAATATGGGTCCTCTGGGATGATACCCAGTAGCTAAGCCCTAGTGCTCAGTGTGAGCCCAGAGAGTGGGTGGCTCAGATCTCTGAGTCCACTCCACACCCAAACCCCAGCAGCAGAGAGCAGATCAAAATCAGGAGGGGGAGGGGTATATAAATGTGGGTCCTCTGGGGAGGCAAACAGTAGCTAAATCCTGGTGTTCAGCATGAGCACAGAGACTGAGTGGCTTGTATCTCTCAGTCCACCTACCTATACCCAAACCCCAGGAGCCGAGAGCAGATCCCAATCAAGAGGGGTAGTAGTACATAAATGTGGATCTTCTGGGAAGACACCCTAGCTAAACCCTAGTGCTCAGCATGAGCACAGAGAGTCGGTGGCTCAGTTCCCTGAGTCTACCTACCTACACTCAAACTCCAGGAGCAGAGAGCAGGCACCCAAGCTAAGCCACAGTGCTCAGTGTAAGCACAGAGACTGTGGCTCAGAGCCCTGAGTCCACTCCACTCCACTCCATTCCATCCCACACCCAAACCCCAGCAGCAGAGAACAGACCAGATGCAGGAAGCAATGAATCCCAGCAGCAGAGAGCAGATCACAGGCAGAATGATCTGCTAGCTCTGTGCGTCTCTCTTGATTCACTGGCAAACAAAGAAGAGGGTTGGAAGCAGAGCTGATGAATATATAGTCTATAGAGTAGAATGGGAACTCTGTGATTGACAGCTGACAGTGCCTGTCAAGCTTTGGAGGGCTCCAATTGGCGTTTTCAAGACTGGAGAATTCTGCCCCCTTGTTGCTGTGGAGTTTTGTAAACAGTGCCAGTCTGTCTCCATTCACAAAATGCAATGAACAGAGCTAAAGCTTTGTGAAAGTTTATGAACTTTAGTTCATTAGCTGGTTCATACCCATTCATACTGAGGATTAACATATGGATCACAACTAACTTGATCAGCACAGCACAGAAAAGGATGCCTGGGTAATGGCCTAGGTAACTCATTGTGTGTACTGGTCTGTGTACTCATACACTGACATTGAAGAAGGAAGAATAAGGGTGGATTGATTCCTATGGGTATCCCTGTAGGCCCTACATCCTTGCTTGGCAAACTATCATGTTTAGTTTTTACACCTGTTTTATTTCACTTTGCTGATCTGACCTCCCACTCCCAATGCTTTCTAGTCTATATTCAAAAAGCATTATTACATCTGTACAAATAGCATATCCACTACCTACTTTGCATCTTGTAGGCTTGTTGCAAAGTATGTAGCATTTGGTTTTGGCACAGTGTTCATATCTCTAGACAAAAGAGGAGGGAAGTTGTGAAAGTCTGTGTTAAATATAAAATTATTTATTCTCCTACATATCATGAAAGTATTTTTCATATGCCTTGTGAGAATAAATATTTCTTTCAGCAAAATATTAACAACCTTGATATCTATGCTAGTTGCCTTGTTAGTCTTTAAATAAGGTGTCGATATATTACACTGAAGGTTTAACACAATAGCCAAAGAGGTATCAAAAACATTAAAATAATATAAAAAAGAGCCAATACTGTTCTCTTGGGAAACATTCTACAATAAAACAATTCAAATTCCAGGAAACTCCAAGGAATTTTGTTCTTGCAGTAAATATCCATACCCAAACATGGGTAATGGATCAAAAGACTGATAAATTCATTGGACTGTGGTATACATTTTGTACCTTGGACTATACAAGTCATGCTGCTGTCTGAAGAATTTCCCTTGAGAAATAGATGGCTACTGCTAGCTTCGGGTGTCTTGAGTATCTGATGGGGGGCAGAGGTGCCAGAAATCAGTGCACCCCCAATATGATTTGCGCTAACAGGGTTAGCAGCATCTGCATGGAGTTTTATTTGACTTGCTGTTTCTGATCCTGTAATTAAAGCAACTCTGCAGGCAAATCACTGCTACACAATCACAAGATGAAAAGGAAGTCAGAACAACTGCCTAAGTGAACATACCATAGACATTAGTACTTACTAATGTGTTGAGAGGGTGCAAAGCACTTTAGATAAATCAACTTGTAATTCATACAACAGTCCCCCCTTTTCTACCATCCATTTCAGCCTCCTCTTTACCCCAGCTATGAGGTGATAGCACAGGTCCTTTCTGTACTTTTTTTAAAATCCATGTTCACCGCAATGTCCTCCAAGCAATTCTGCACTAAAATCAAATTCAACCTTCTTTTTAATCCAGTTCCCCCTACCCCATTCTGCACTAAAATCAAGTTCAACCTTCTTTTTATTATGGAATTTTCCCCCGTTCTGCATTACATTAACTCCCTTCAGTGGTCAGCCCAGTTTCAGCCTGCAGTTGCCCTGGGTTATTTCGATGCTGTTTTGCCACAAATTTAAATTGCCTTGACTCAAACACTGAGAAAATCTGGAGTGGTAGGCAAATGCAGAAAGGACCACAGCCTGGAATGGATTTAAACACAGATTAGAAACTCTATCTGAGATTATTTTAAGAAGGTAAGAAATGTTATTTACTAATTTTAATGTTTCTTGTTTGATGTTTTTAATTTTTGTTGTACATCACCCAGAACCCTGTCTATACAGGGATTGGGTGAGTCATAAATTTAAAATATCAATAAATAGGCAAACTATGAAATAATTCCCTAGACTTGTGCTCCACAAAAATCTGGACTACAGTAACATATTTATTTTGTTTACTTCATTTATACCTGGTCTTTCTCCCCAGTAGGGACCCAAAGTGTCATACATCATTCTTTTCTCCTCCAATGTGCCCTCACAACAACCCTGTGATGTAGGCAAGGCTGAGATTGTGTGACTGGCTCAGGGTCACCCAATGAGCTTCCATGGCACAGCAGGGAATCAAACCTGGATATCCCAAATCCTAGTCCAGCACTTGAACCACTACACCACACTGGCTGTTTTGTAAATTTATAATCTTGCAATGTGAGAGTCAGTCATAGAGACTAGGTTATGCTAAAGTCTGCCAGTTCTGATTAACGGGAATTATTTTCATTTTATTCTCTTAGTATGGTTTCCTCTTACGTAGTACAGCATAATATGAAAGAGGCCAACAAGTACTACCTGGGAACAAAGACTCTTTGAAGACAAGTCATCCTCCACAGCTTGAGATTATGCAGTGGAGAAAGTCTTCTGCAAAAGGTAGAAGGCCAGTCTCCCCTGTAATTGGTTTCTAGTGTAACTTGTAACTTTCGCAAAGCACTAGTTCATGATGAATGTAAGATCCAAATTCCACTTTCAAAACAGATTGCCCTGGAATGCATTTCTTGGGATCACCTTTTAAAAAAAATCTATATCTTGGAGCAACTCTGAGTGGGCAGAAATACAATTGAAATACATCACTACAGGCATTCCAGACAAACCATGTAAGAGATTAATTTATTTTATTTAATGACCACTGTGCTTGAAACAAACCTTAGTTTCCAAGTATCCTCAAGCACAATGTATTGGAAAGTGGAGGATTCTACATATAGTTTTTGCTGCTGAATCAATACTTTAATTCTTTGGAGCTGCTCATGAAATTCTTAATCTGCCTTCCCAGTTATAGTGCTGCAATCCATCATCCTCATTTCTCTCAGCTGCCGCAATAAAGTGGTTTGTAAGGGATTATAAGATTTCCCCCCCTCTTTATACTATTGGCCTCTTCTTAAAGGAGAATATTGTAACTATTTGCTGTATTCATTCCCGATAACAGGAATAATTTTGATAAATAAGGAATTCTGGGAACTCCCAAATTTTTGATGAGTTGTGAGGAATTTTATCAAAGACAACATAAACGGCAAGTTGGGCTGTTGCCTTTGCTCCCACCTTACATCAAATGAAGTGTGAGACTTCATTGACTGCAGAGGGGGCAGAGCAGCCAACCAGAAGAAGCCAGCTGGCTTTGAGGAATCCTGAAGTACTGAGAAAACTAATCCCCAGGCAATAAAGGAACTGTCAGACCCAGGACATATATAGGATTTAGAAGCATTTTCACCTGAAGCTTTTCTCCAATTTCTATATGAACACCTCTTTATGGTCCATCAGATGCCTTAAAAATCTTCAATTTATCAAGGTCCTTACAATCTGAATCTGTTTCCTGACTGATATCCTTCTCTTGGATTGTCAGTTTTAGACCATGTTTTTCAACCTCACAAAAGATTTGTTGCGACCCCACAAAATAGTGAATCACAATAAAGTGAACAACAGTTTTAATATTTTATAGAATAGACTAACATAATATCAACCAAGATTGCAGCTGACCAAATTAATAAAAATAAAAATTAATAACCCATGTAAATATTGTTTATTTAAAGCCAGCCAAAATATCACAACATGCTGGCAAGCTGGATGTTGTGTGTGTGTATGTGTGTCAGGCCTTAAGTTTTCTTGTCTGTATCTTGTGTTGGATATACTGCAGGCTTGATTAGACCTGTTATCAGTTGGAGCTTAGTCTTTAGGGATGAAGAAGGAAAACACAGCAACCTCCATTTGAAAATATAAGAATCAATAACTGGTCAATATCTCTCTAGCACTAAATGGAACACACAGTCCTTCTTAAAAGGTAGAGTAAATATGTTAGTCATATTAACAACTGGAGATCATATTAACAAAACTAGAGATTAATTTAGATTATGCTTAATGAGTCAATGGAAGCCAAATTGAACAAGTGGCACAAGAAAGCTCCATAAGCACAGTCTTGTCCCAAATTGCCTAGCTTTAATAGATAAATTCAGCATTTCCTAAACATTCTTTTGACAAATAAAGTCACTGAATTAGAATTCATCAAGAAGTTTGACTGCATTTCTCAAAGCTAAAACATTATAGGTGTTAAATCAGTTTAGCAAAACTAGTGAAATTACATTATCACCACTGCAGGTCAACCTCTTCTTGCTTATAGACAGCCTGCTAACCTAAAACAACTTCTCATCCACAATGAGAAACTACTTAACAGTAACAACACGGACTCTGGCATCAAGGTCTGAAACAAACCAAGATGCCAGCTTTGCTCTCATATAGATCCCAGCAACACCATCACTGGACGTAGGAACATCAGCCATACCATCTCAGGTGCCTACTCCTGCTCATCCTCTAATGTGATTTATGCCATCACGTGTTAGTGATGCCCTTCTACTCTCTACGTTGGACAAACAGGACAGTCCTTCCACAAAGAATTAATGGATATAAATCTGACATCAGAAACCACAACATTCAAAAACTAGTGGGGGGACATTTTAACTTTCCAGGACATTCAGTTGCTGACCTAAAAGTAGCAGTTATCTTACAAAGGAATTTCAAAGGAAGATTAGAAAGAGAGACTGCTGAATTGCAACTGATAACGAAGCTCAAGACGATGCATCCACCTGCATTGAATCAAGATCTGTATTTCCTGTCTCATTACCAATGCTGATTTCTCTACACCTACTACCTCTCTGCATATCACACCTAATCCAATCATACCTTCTCTTGTCATTAGACTGCTAAAGTTGTTTGACATCTGAAATCACTCCACTTTCCACAATACCATTCTAAACCAGATGTTATTTGTTGTTAACTCGATTTGGAATAAAGCGAAACAGGGATGGGGGTTTCATACAACAAATTTCCTTCCATTAATGAACTGTCTCTGAAGTGCTATGGTCCTTTTGAACAGTGCCACTTTTTTCCTGCCATTTTTTGCCATGTGATCTTCCTCAGAATTGGTTTTTGAATGTACTAAGTTGAGTGCTATAGCGCTAAACCAATATAGCACTTCAGTGATATAGCAGCATCATTGTGAAATTAAAGCATTAATTTAGTAGAGCAGTAATGAAGTAAGACCTATCTTTACAAAAAATGAACTTGATCTGATGGACAACTTGGGCTTAGTTGGCATATGGAAACAGGAAAAAAAGTAATTCTAAGGAATTCACTTATTTTTCAGGGAAACATTTTCAAGATTTGATATGATTTTGGTTTCTAGAGATCTAGCGACTATGATCACAAGAACAGAGATCTTACCAAGGACTTTTTGGCTCATAATCCTGTAAGTATGATTTGCAAAAGAATGTCTAATACTTTTAAATGGAGATTAAATGAAACATTGCTTCAAAAAAGAGACAATTGTGAATGACTGTAAGAAAGAGTTAAAAGAGTTCTTTGAATTCAATTCAAATAAAGGTGCTGACATGAGAATGGTTTGGGATGCAAGTAAAGCCTTTATGAGAGGGCATTTGATACAGCATAATGCTGACCCAAAGAAAAAAAGGCAAGAGAAAAAACAAAACATCTTGGATGAGATCAAAAGAAAAGAAGAGGAACTAAAAAATTCTCCAGAGTACAAAATTTTCTCATCAAATAAGAATTTTATAACAGCAACTATCTAAGTTGACAATAAGAGAGAGAGAAACAAAACTGAATTATGTCAAGCAAAGAAACTTTGAAACCAGGGAGATGGCTTCCTTATAAACTGAGAAAAGAAAGAGAAAAGAAAATCATATTAGAAATACAAGAAGGTATTAACAGATAATATGGACATTCAAAGACATTTTACAAATATTATTCTAATCTATATAAAAGTCAGGAGATCCCTCTGACTAAAATAGACAAATACATTAGAGGCCGAGTACAGACTGGCAATTTGCCGCGGGATGGGACCCGGGCTGACAGCGACTCAATATCGGATTAAATGGAATGTTCACACAGGCACATCTGCCTGGCGTCCCCCACCCGGAGCTTACCGGAGCCCTCGCGCTTCAGTGCCGGATTAAAAAAACACCTGATAAAAGCCTTCGCAAATCCAAAAGCCTGCGTTCGTCGCGCGTTTCTCCGCTTCCGGGGAGTCTGAACGCGCAGGCGAAAAGCCGGGAGCAACCCGCGTTGGGCACGAGGCAGCAGCACTGTGATTGGCTGTGCTCCGCTCCACTGCCCAATGTGGTGCCGGCGTTGCAGGGCAAAAAAAAAAAATCGCCGAAATGCGCTTATGCGCATGAGCGCTCAAGCGCTCATGCGCACATACGCCCACAGCCGAAATAATGGGGAAACAGCGAATATAGCGCGCCTCCAGCGCGGCAGTCTGAACGCTCCCGCGCGCCTCCGTCCCGTTTCTTCCGGCAGAGGCCCCCGCTGTGTGGACGGGAAAACCCGGTATCGTTTACTCCGGGTTTTTTTTGCCCCGACTCGATACCGGGGCAAATTGCCAGTCTGTCCTCGGCCAGAAAACAATATTTGGCTAAGATTTCAGAAGAATAAAGACAAGTTATGAATGGTCCTATAATAATTAGAGAAGTAGTGGAGGCTATAAAAATATTAAATGTTGTAGAAAAAAATTGGGCTAATAACTGTGGCTTTAAAATGAGAATGAAATAGGTATGGCACACAACCATTTCTGTTAATTCTAAGTATCAAATACAAAATCAACAAAAAAAACCTAGCCTCCATTCCCTCCCACACATCCACCCAATAAAATACTGCAGGCAGGTCAACAAACTCATAACATTAAGTTTGAATAGTTCTAGAAATAAATTGGGGGCTGTGATGGGTCAGAGGTTAAGATGCTGAATTGCAGACTGTAGCTCGACAGTTCAAGACCTGAGTGCCTCATGATGGAGTGAGCTCCTGTCTCTGGCCCCAGCTCCTGCCAACCTAGCAGTTTGAAAGCAAGAAATTGCAAGTAGATAAATAGGTACCACTTTGGTGGGAAGCTAACAGTGTTCTGTGTGCCTTGGCATTTAGTCATGCCAACCACGTGACCATGGAGGAGTCTTGGGACAGTGCTGGCTCTTTGGCTTGGAAATGGAGATGAGCACCACCCCCTAGAGTCAGATTTGACTGGCTTTCGAGCAAGGGAAACCTTTACTAGAAATGAATTATCCCTCAAGGCTAACAACACAACCTGTGTAGCAAGCAATTTAAATAAACATAATGCACAATCTTATGCATGGATTGCTAAAGATAAATGTGGCTCCCACAGAAAACACCTGACTACCCCCTCAACTAACCATCCCAAAACTTACCCAGAAAAAACTAAACTCAAAACTAAAACTCATTTATGAGGCAAGTAACCAGGTAGCTGGGAAAGTATCCAGGTAGTAAGGTAAACCTTGTATCCTACATTTAGGAAACTAGTAGACAGGGAGGAACAAAGTTGAAACTGCCCAACCCCCACCCACCTATCAACAACCACCTGAGCTTACTAATTTACATATACAAAGCAACCTAAAGTGAAAGAATAAAAGGCTCTCAAAGTATGAAAAATATTCACATAGAGTTTTTGACAGTGATTTTACTCCATTTTCTTGTTCTCAATTTCTTGGTGGCTTTCTTTTTTTTAATAAGTTTATTTATCGTTTTTACATAGAAACAAGACAAACATTCACCAGTAACTTTCTTCACAACAATATGTCTAAATTTTCCAAGTTGCGCTAACCCAAGTATAGAAACATGCCCATCTTGCATAAAAGATATCATCCTCCTTCCCTTGTAGTGCCAAACTTAGTTTGTCCATTTCAGCTATCTCCAATATCTTGCAAACCACTTCCTTCTTGGTAGGGAGTTCTTCTTGTTTCCAATATTTGGCTAAATTCTGGCAGTAGTCAAGACATAAACTATTTCTCTTTCTGTTTGAGGTTACCGGGAATCATGTTTAATAGGAATATTTCCAGGGATAAAGCTATACTTATGTTCATTATATCTAGAATTAATTTCTGTATCATCTTCCAATATTTATATGCTCTACCACAGTGCCACCAGATGTAGAAAAAAGTTCCCACATTAGATTTGCACTTCCAACAATTATTAGATAGTGAAGGATTACATTTTGCTAGTCTGTCTGGTGACCAATACCACCAATGGAATACCGTGTAGATGTTTTCCTTAGCAGCTCTCATATATTTTACAGACTTCCAGGTCTCCACCCACTTATCCACATTAACATTATATTCATCCAAGCTATCATTGTTGGGTTGATTACCTCCTCTTGCATATAATCCTCTAATAACAGCCTATATAGCTTTTGTACTGGTTTATCATTTCTCAACAACCAAATCTGCGTTTTAGAATCCTGAAAACCTACTATCGCGTCCCTAGCATACCTAGATTTGAGTTGTATATTTTCCCACCATGTAAATTTTATATTGTAAATATTTAACAAATTCTCCTCTGATTTCAAATTATTATACTCGTCTAATAGTATCTCATAACATGCTCTATCCTCTTTATTAATAAGGGAAGGCTTTACAAATTCTTCTAAGGGGGATACCCACCTTGGTGTTTTACCATAATACCTCTCCTTTACTTCCTTCCAGACTCTTAAAAGTGCACCTCTAACCATATGGTTTTTAAAATTAGTATGTAACCTTTCCTTCCCATACCATGGCTGAGTTCAGACTGGCAATTTGCCCCGGTAGGGACCCCGGGCCAATGACGATTCAATCCCAGAGTAAATGGGACATTCACACAGGCACATCTGCCTGGCGTCCCCAACCCGTAGCCAACCCGTGCTGTTGCGCTTCACTGCCGGATTAAAAAAATACCTGATAAAAGCTGTAGCAAATCCGAAAGCCTGCATGTGTCGCGCGTTTTTCCGCTTCTGGGGAGTCTGAACGCACAGCCAAAAAGCCGGGAGCAACCCGCATTGGGCAGGAGGCAGCAGCGGTGTGATTGGCTGTGCTCCGCTCCACTGCCCAATGCGGTGCCAGTGTTGCAGGGCAAAAAAAAAATTGGCAAAATGCGCTTATGCACATGAGCGCATGAGCGCTCATGCTCACATACACCCATACACCCACAGACCCATACACCCATACACCAAATTAATGGGGAAATGGCGAATATAGCACGCCTCCGGCGTGGCAGTCTGAATGTTCCCGCACGCCTCCGTCCCGTATCTTCCGGCAGAGGCCCCCGCAGTGTGAACGGGAAAACCCGGTATAGTTTAATCCAGGGGTTTTTTTTTGCTACGACTGGCTACTGGAGCAAACTGCCAGTCTGTACTCAGCCCATGTGTAGGCATGCCACAATTTCTTGGTGGTTTTCAATTGAAGAGAACTAGGGCTGCAGTCACACACTCCAGTTGGAGCAGTGGGCTCAGCCGATCAGTGTGTGATCAGATGTCACTGTTTGTTTCCCATGTGTATAAACGAGGTATTGCACCTCCATACTTAGAATTCCCCATGGAGTATGTGATTATGTGCATACTGCGAAGTGGGGGGGGGACAGCACCAAGTTGGGATGGAATGATCAGAGCATGCCCAAGTTGGGATGGAATGATCAGAGCATGCTTGAGTGATCAGACAGGGGAATGTCCATCCATGGCTCATTGGAACCATTTAGAGCCAGACTTTCCTTGGTGTCTTTTAACTCGGCTTCTGTGGCAGAGCATCACAGGGTGCCAATGATTGCAGGACATTTCCCAGATGTTGCTTTTGGATTGTGCCCTTTAGATCCATCAGGCATTCACAGCTATGCATCTAAAGGTGCATATAACTGCAGCCTAGGAGAGTCTGGAGGGATTTCTAGATTAAGCAATTTAAGAAGTGTCTTGCCTTCATCCAGATCACTGGCTTGCAATTAAGATCCATTGTGGAAAACCAATAGTTTGGATGAGGAAAGAGCCTGTCTAAAACTGGTTCACTCAAAATGGAGTTCTGTTCTCACAGTTTGGTTCAGTCTGGCTGCGGCCTGAATTTGCTAAATTGTTTGTCTATGTCTCCAGAGTTTCACACAGACTTGCCGAGAGAGGGTGGAATGGCCTTGCACCTGCAAGATAACGCATTCTTCTCTCCAGCTTTGGCTCTCCAGTTATATACATGTTCAAATTGCACTGAAATTAATGGTATTCCATTGGTTGCAGTGGAATTTAAGCACACCCTGCTACTGTTGGCTTATGCACATTATTAGGGCACTGCAAAGTGCCCATCAGTGTGACAGTTCACATATATGAAGCTGGAGCATGTCCACAAGAAGCTCCTTCTTTACTTGTCCTTAGCAGGGGGATGAGGGAGCCAATGTATTTCTGACACATTGCTGCAATCTCTATCCAGTATTTATTATGGGAAGAGATGTTTCTTCCCAGGAAAGTCCTCTGTGCCCCCTGAAAAATCACTTCTGACATTTGTTACAAGAGCAAGAATCACTAGTAATTACTCTCCTCCTGTAATGTAGAGCAAGCTCAGGGAAGGACATAAAAATCTTCTCTAAGCAGGGTGGAAAGGTGCCATAGAAGTGTTTTAAATTAAAATAAATTATTATTTGCAAAAATTCAGGGGAATACTTTCTGCTTTCCCTTTTTTGCTGGACCTTCACCTCATCCCATGTTGATCTTTAGAGCCTTACAACTTGCAGGAGGAGTTTTTCAGGTGGATGCATGGGGTTACACTAGAAAGGCAGCAGAAACACTTTCCATGGATTCACTCTGTTTGTGAAAATGTTTAATGCAACCCTATATTGGCGTACCAGTCCTACTTCCAAGAAGCTCAAAGAGGTACTAGTCTCACAAGGAGAAGGCCATACTGAGAGAAAGTGATTTAATTAAGGATATCCAGTGAATTCCATAGCAGAGATTCACCAAACCCAGAACTCTAGCCAATTATGCTACCTCACCATTAGCTCAAGCAGGGAGTCATCAGCCTAAGAAAGGAACAAGCAGAGTTTCCATGAATTGAAAGAACAGCTTTCAGTACTCATTAGCCTCACCTTCCTTCAGTTCTTGAGTTGTATATCCAACTAGGTCATAATATAAAAGCATTTAACCCACTGTTCTTATGTATAATTACTTACAAGTAAGTTCCAGACACATCAGTGAGACTCCTTCAGAGTAAATGTGCTCAAGAATGAAATGCTATATAGAAAAGCAGCATAAATATGGATTATCCCACAGAGTTTGGATATCACCAGATCAGCTCACTTCAGGGCAAGGCAGTAAAACAATTCTGGGAATCTTGGAAGTGTGGCAGGCATGGGTAATGAGAAGCTCCCAATTTTTTTTTCTTCCTTTCAGGTGTTTCAGAACTTTTGAAAATCGTATGCTGTTAGACAATATGATACAAAGTAAAAAAAAAGGTAAGCTAAAAGAAATTCAGAATACCTAGGCAAAAATACAGTTTCCTTTCTTAACTACTTATTAAATATAAATGGTATTACCCCCCTGCGGGGGTTGTGGAGCCGCCGGTAACAAGGCAGGCGGAATGATGGCGGCAAAAGATGGCAAGAGCTCCAGGGGACGGCGAGAGGCGGAAGGCGGAGCAGAGATGACGGCGCAAGGAGGACGTGACGGCGCAGGCGCGGCGGAGTCAGGAAGACAGAGCCGGAGCCACGCCGATGCAGAAACCACATGCTGAGGGATCTGCGAACGCCAAGCTGAGCCGACCCAGGATGAAACTGACAAGAAACTGACGAAACTGACAAGAACACCGCTCTCCACAGGGTGCTGGTAGGGCAGTCCCTTCCCGATCAGCTATGTGGCCTTAGTTAAGGATTCAATGAGTAACTGTAAGCCGCTCAGAGACCCCTTCGGGGGTTCGAGCGGGATATAAATTGAAGATATAAATAAATAAATAAATAAATAAATAAATAAATAAATAAATAAGATCTTCTCTTTCCAGACACAATTGAGAGAAGATTGAAAAGTAAATAGGATTCCATGAAGTTAATGTCACAAACTGGAGACAGGCCCAAATATCTGGTGTATCAATATTCAGAATGGGTAAAAGAAAAACCAAGATGCAAAATGAAAATATTTTTTTCCCTGCTGAATCTTACCTTACTGTTTCCTATTATCCATTACAATATGAAATGATTACTTTATACATCTGAAAACATGGTGCAGCTATGATTTGCTAAACAATTCAACTATTTATGCATGTTTCTGATTGTGCATGTGGATACTGAGAGGCTTTGCTCTCTAACTGGAATGAAAATAATATGAGGAGGGCCAATTTTGTGTCAACACATTCAAGTGCTATATATAGTTTATCTTTCTGTAATATGAAACATAAGTATATGGAAGGTGAAGAAAATGGCTATATGTACAGTCCAGATCCGAAAAAAAGATGGGATTTCCTTCCTTCTCTTGGAAAGAGTAACAAGTGTCTTTAAATGAAGTCAGAACATTAGAGATTTACAATCAACCCTATCTTTTTAAATAGACTTTTAATTAAGTTGCATCATATTTAATTTTTTGACTCCAGACTTGCTCACAGATTTTGAATTATTTTACAAGACAACTGATTTTGATAGCAAAGGCTTACTCTCCAAATCCCACAAGTGGTTGTCTAGCTTAAACTCGTTACAACTACTTAAATATCAGAAACAATGGAACATAGAGTTTGGATTCTCTATACAAAGCAAAGCTTGGAATTTAATTTGGTCCTTTCATAGTAATATATCAAAGATATTTAATGTAAAATATTAGTTTTTTTAAGGTTTTGTTTAACTGGTACTATACTCCTAAACGTCTTGCATGTATTTACCCCAACAATTCGTCTTGTTGTTGGAAAAGATGTGGACATACTGGCTCCTACAGGCAGTAGATATGTTCAGATGTTTTGGCGAGAAATTCATAATTGAATCAATCTTATTACTTCTTTAGACCTCCCATTTACCCCTGATGCAATGTTACTACAATACTGGCCTGATATTTCTCTTAGGAGTGTAACTAAGGAACTGATAGCATTTTTACTTTCCGCGGCTCTGTTAGTTATCTCCACTAAATGGAAAGATCCTGTACCTCCTTCAGTCTCTTACTGGCATGAAAAAATCTGGGACCCTTTTATTATGGTGAAAATAGTGTTCGCATTAAACCCGGTATCTTCATCCCAAAGTCAATAAAAATTTGTAGCCAAATGGTTCCCGGTTTTAGCTTCTCTGGCAGAAAATAACATTATCCCACCTAACTCTTTATATGAACAATTAGCTACATTTTGAACAACATGATTTATCTATATCTATATCTATATCTATATCTATATCTATATCTATATCTATCTATCTATATCTATCTATCTATCTATCTATCTATCTATCTATCTTGATCAAGGTCTAGATAACATTTAATTACTTTAAGCTATGTTGCATTATATGGCTGATTACCTATTATGGTTAAGCTTTGTATATTGCTTGTTCATTTTATGCTGTTCAATGATAATTTAATAAATAAATGTGTTAAAAAAAATCAAGCATTGATGGACCAGAATACTCGGCTGGTAAGTTGTGTTTGAGGTTGTGATGTCACTGTTGCGCAGAGCGTTTACCACCGTGTTGCCCAGTTATACCAGCTGAGAGCCAACAATAGCAAGCACCACAGAAACAGTCCAGTGCTTAACTATTTACAGTTTATTTACAAATATATATATACTGGAACTCACCAACAAAGTGCTTCGCAATACAAGTCATAAAGGAGAAGGGGACAATCATACAGACACTGTACACTTGTATACAGGTTACAGCCAATCAGCACACTGCTGAGTCATAGTTACTGAGCTGTTCAGCTCCAGCTAGAACCGGTCTGTTCTGGCTTCTGTGGTTGTCAAAGCTGTCAAATAGATGGGTGAGATCACCAGATATGATGTCTTACCTAGACATGAATGTCAACAGTCACAAGCTATGCTGATCTGGCCAAAACCATCAGCAAACATATCTGATGAGATCATAACTACAGTGAATGAATGGAGACTTCCACAAAGGTATCTATTCCAGGGTCAAAGCTGTTGGGAAGAGGGTTTTTTTATTTTCTTGCTTCCCCACAGCATCACGGTGCATTTGTGCATTTCCTGGGTTTTCCTTATTTTTTTCTCTGTTCTTTCTCAAACCTACTGTGCTCAAATTTTTAGGAAAGATCAAAGTAAAGCTGGGATGGCTGCCATGTTTGTGGAAAAGTTTTCCCTGACCCAGCCTCTTGTGTGGCCATCTCTTATTCCTACCTGTTGGCTATGCTTAGCAGAGTGATTATGCCTAGTGGAAAAATAATGCAGACACTAACACGTGTGTTTATCATGTAAGAAAAAAAATAAAATTTACTTAAAAGATTAGGAAGGGTTACATGGAAGAAAATAACAAACACCCTCACTAACTAGTCTCCCTCTTGCTTGTTTGTTTGCTCAAACACGTGTGTGGGTGAGAGCAAAGGAGAGAAAATTTACCCCAAAGCCCCCACCTCTTGTGTATGTGACAAATAGCATGTAGTAGCATCAATATATCAATCAGCCAATAGACATTCCCTAACCCATCTTATTAGGAATGATACCTTCTCTTCTCTAGTGAGAAAAATGCGCCTAACACCTAATTGGTTCTAAGCTAACCAGCTAATATTAGCACAAACAACTGGTTAACTCTTTCATGACTAAAGTGGTTGACACTTGCATAATCTAACACTACCACTGAGGGCTTTTTAAAAAAAATAAATTTCTGGTCCTATGGGGAAAATACATACCTCTGCAATGGAAGGAGATAGGTATCTTTAAAAAAAAAAATGATTCATTAAGCTCTAAACACAGAGCATTCAAGCTCTTGATTATGCTAATGAGTCTGGCTGAAGCAGGGCAATGTCTTACCTCATATTCTGCTGCCAGGTAACCCACAAGGGACAGAGACTGCTAATATCTAAATAACTATAAAGGAAACTGTTCCTTTTAAAATTAATTATCTAATCTTTATATAAAGTCAGAAACTAGGCCTGCAGCCAGCAAGAACTCCTCAGAAGGGGAGGGAAATTGCAAGAAAGATTCTCATCTGTAAATAATCAAACCAAGATACTTGACCACCACTATTTTTTTCTTCTGCTGTCATAATGAATTATATCACTTTGAGTTGTCTTGTTCTGAATCTTCCATTTATACAAGTCTATCAGCTGAAACTCTTGACACTTATCTATATATCTAGAGAAACCTGGCTGAGACACATTAATTGACAAGAGTTGTTTCAGTTTTCTTTAATACTTTCCAGCATGAATAGGCTTTTACTGATTAGTCACTAGTTTAGATCCTAACACACACACACACACACACACACATAGGGATGCCAGCCTCCAGATGGGACCTGGGGACTCCCCAGAATTACAGATCATTTCCAGACTACAGAGATCATTTCTCCTGGAGAAAATGGATGCTTTGGAGGGTGGACTCTATGTCATTGTACCTCACTGTGATTCCTATCCTCCCCAGACTCCATCATCAAATTTCCAGGAGTTCCCAACCTGAATCTGGTAACCCTACACACACAGGATTCCACCCACACCAGCCTGCCCTTTCTCAAGTGTCAAACTAAATGGCACAAGGTCTGCTCATTGCTAGAGACAGGCCTAATAACTGAGTACTCTATTCTCTGTCAGAAATAGACCCAAGCCACTCTGCCACACTACCAAGCAGAGCTACCCTTCACCCGCACTAGACCTTAAATCCTGGTTCAACCCTGTCCCCGAACTTACATTGTATACCACACTCAAGTTTACCTCTGTAATTATCTTGGGGTATTTTTTGTTTCCACATTACATTGAGGTCACCCCGGTTTTGCCCCACACTTGTCCTGGGATAAAAGGATGCTGTTACAACCAGGGATAAATGCAAGGTATTGTGTGGTGATTTGAATTCTGATAAAACCAGTTATGAGATCCAAGTGCAGAAAGGACCTCTGTCTGCTCTTTTCCTAAGCCAGACCTGAGTTCTCACTGCTCTCTCCCATAGGCCTAAGTGAGTGGCTGTTTTCCCCTTCAGCAGTTGGACAGCATTCTGTTCATCCCAAGGACTTCCTAAGTCTATTGGCCAGTTCTTCTATTTTATCTTCTAACTCCAAAATCCTATTACCTTTCTAGTAAGAAATAGCCTGGTTGATTGTACATTTGGAGTTAAGCATCTCTATTTTAGGTTTCAGCTGCTTAAGAACTAATTGTTGTTCTTGACCTCATGTAGATTCTTGAGTATCTCTTCCATTTGCGTCTTATTTATTTCTAAACGCTTATCTAAGAAGTTTCTTTTCAAAAAGATTCATTGAAGGCAGTTTCAAAACTCTTAATTTTGGTAATACATAATATCAGTCAGGGAAAAAGGAGTATCTAGAGGTGAAGCACTAATTTCAGGCAAGTCATTAAACTTCTTTTTAGGCATTGTAAAGGCTTACAAAGGTCCTGGTCACACAAACGACATAATCTTGGGGGGGGGAATGAGGCTTTTTGCCCCGGAGCAAAATGGAGCGCTGTATCATGATCAGATGTTCCCCCGAGGCTCCATGTTCAGGCCGTCAGCTGCTGATCACATGTTGATAGTGAAGCGTGGCACAGAAGGGCGAGGCAGTTCACCAGTAACGTGTTCGTGCGCATGCGTAGTTCCGTGTTTGCACGCATACCACGGAGGCATAAAAAAAAATCCGGTGGGACACAGATGGGCATCAGATGCAATGGGATACCAGCATTTCCGCGATCTGCCAGCGCCATGCGTTTTCCGGAAGATACTGCACTTTCCCAGGTATCTTTTTATTCTGCATCTTTGGTGGAGTGGTACGGGTTGCCGACAGGTGCAGGACACTTGCCAGATGTTTTCATATGATTGTGCCCATAAAATCTACCCGGCATTCATCCCGATCACACAGCTAATTCTGCGTGTGACCGGACTCAAAGTATGATTTCCTACCACTTATAGTAAACTAAATACTGCTTATTTACACAGCCAAAGAACTATAGAGTAAACAAGGGGGTACCTGCAACAAAATGTTGCATGATGTATTGTGGCCCTACCATAGTCTTCGTTGCAGGCAGTCCTCGTAAGGAACTTGTGAGGAGGGGGCATTCCCCTATCTTCCCCCCTCCCCCATTTATTGTCAAAGTGCCCTCCTCTTTCTTTCTGCAAGCACCCCTTATCTACTAATCTTCCCTCACCTCCCCTTTTCCTCTCACCCCTTCTATGTCAGCTTTCCTCCAAACCAGTGTTCCCTCTAAGCTGAGTTAGTGTGAGCTAGCTCACAGTTTTCTAGCCTCCGGCTAATACAGCTTTGTCTTAGCTGAGGAAGGATGGCTCCAGAGCAAACTGATTTATGCAGCAGCCAAATTGTTCACTCACAACTTGAATGCCAGCAAGCTCACAACGTAGAATGTTTGCTCACCAGACTCCACAGCTTCGAGGGAGCATTCTCTAGCAATCCTTCCTTACCCCCTTCTCCTCTCATCCCTTGTATGTCTCACCCCCTCCTACCCCAGCCTTTCTCAATGTCCTTTCCCCCACCCCTCAGTCTGCCCCTCTCTTTCTCTCCATTATTTCTCTACCCCTCCAATCTCCCCTTCCTTTCCCCCCAACAGACAATTCCCCATTCTTTCTCTCTCTCTCCCCTCCCACAGAACCCCACTTCTTTCTGTTTTCTTCCTTTTGCAGCTGCAGGACAGCAAATGTCCCCAGCCTGGTTGCAGGAAGGAGGGGTGCCGAGGACACAGGCTTCACCTTCTCACGCTTCAACTGGCGCTGGGACACAGCTGCCCTCTGTCCCCGGGGGAGCTGCCGGCTGCCTTTACTCACCAGTCCAGTGCACAAACCTGCTGGTTGAAGCTATACTCTTCACTGCCGGCTGTCCTGGCGGGGGCGCACAGCTATTGCGGTTGCAGCTTCCCTTGTGGCTCCAGCGGCTTTTCCCGTGACTAAGGAAGTCCATTCACTGCGCTTATGCAGAGTAAGCCGTTTTACTTTTATAGGGATTTAAATATCCCTTTATACTTTTGAAAACATTTTAGATTTTTCTGCAAACATGGGGACTCCTCCAAGTTTGCTGAAAGATCTCTTTACCCTCCATGTGACCCAGATCCACGGAAATAAGTATCTGCATGGAGGGGGCAACTTGGCCATTAGATATATAGATTGATAAATACCCTAATATTCACCAAGAAAATATACCTGTTCAGACTATCAATTTACGTTACTCCTAGAGGAAAGAGGAAAGCAAAAGACAAAACTGACAGCTGGCTGAGGTCTGAATTCCATGCCAGAGGGCCTGCAAACATCTAATGCCACCCTTATGGTGCTGCTGGTGGTACACACCTGTGACAGGGCCACAGGACACACTCATTCAGATGTAGCTGAAGGATTGGAAGACAACCTCTCTGGAAGCATGGTACAATAGCAGAGTTGTTCCAGGTGGGTAATGGGGCTTCCTTGCTAACACCTAAGCATTGGAGGGATGAATTGCCAGAACACAGGTGCAGGAATGAACTGGCTGTCACTAGCGCTGAACATAATTGTAATAGCTGCCACAAATTCATTCACCCCCACTTCCACTGACCACAAGCTGCACTCATTCAAGTATAGATGATGGGCTGGAAGAAAGGGTCTCCATCAGCACAGTACAGCAGCAGAGATGGTGTGGGTGGGTAATGAGCTTCCTTGCTAATGTCTAAGTGTTTGAATGAAGAGTTGCCAGGCTCAGCAATAAGCCAGGTGTTATTGGCTCTGAACCCAGCTTTAACAGCTGCCACAACTTCAATCTCCTCTGCTTCCCTAAAGAAAAATATTCCTTTTGATGTTGGAAGATCCAGGTGGGACAGAGGAGGAAGAAGAGAAGAGATTGGATTTATACCCCACTCTTCACTTGGAGTCTCAGAGTGGCTTACAAACTCCTTTCCCTTCCCCTCCCCACAACAGACACCCTGGGAGTTAGGTGGGGCTGAGAGAGCTCTTTCAAGAACTGCTCTTTCTAGAACAGCTCTGACAGAACTATGGCTTGCCAAAGGTCATCCAGCTGCTGCAAGTGGAGGAGGGGGGGATCAAACCCGGTTCTCCCAGATTAGAGTCTGTGCACTTAATCACTACACCAAACTGGTTCTATTATAAATTCTGAGGAGACAATGAAGAAGCCCTCTTCCATTCTGGGGCTCCCCTTGCATGGGCACAAGCCATGGTGGACCAAACTTTTACCTAAGGACTGTATCTTGTCCAAATGGCCAGAGACAATGGGCAGAAGACCCAACCATTAAGTGATAAATGTAAAGCTTTTGCAAGTAAAGTTAGCCTGTCCCAAATTGAACATCATTTAGGAAGTTCCTAGTAAAGAGAGAGAAGACTGCATGTTTTCATCTTTCTTCTCTTGCTGAACTGGAATGTTTCAACAGAACACAAGTATTCTTTTATTCATTTATTAAACTTTCTTACATGCAGTGCTTTAGATCTTGCCTCTGGAAACACACTACACCTACTTGTGATCAAAAATATGGTGATGGTGAAGGGTAGCAGGTCAGATCACCATCCCTGGAGTGTGATACCTTTAAGGTGCAGGGTTGTGGTAGATAACCCCCTTGCTTGCCTGTCAAAGTACAGAGCTCAAATAAGCAGAGTCTTTAAACAATGCAGGAAACAGTACTAGCCTTTAACTCTACTTATCTCTCTTTATATATAAAAGAGTTTTGGTATCTCTCCTGGATACGCTTCCACAGCCTTTGGCCTGCTCAGCTGCCACTCTCACAGTCTCCCAGTCCCGTGGCTGCATTGGCTCAGCCTCGCCCACCGAACTGGCAGGCAGTTGCCCTCAGTCTGAAGGGAGCCAGCAAAGGGGATGGATGCTCCAACGAGAGAGTGGCAACCCCTCCACGGGGGAGAAGGAGGCAGACCTAGCGAGTGCTGGCAAGCAGGGAAAGCACTCACCTTCGCGGCCCCTCACAGCCCCTCTCCCTTGGCCACAAGGCCTGCACTTCATCAGGGTGATAGCTCAGCAAGTTGCACCACAGTGAAGTCTGCCCAGCACCTTTCAAAGGCTCCTCTGCCTTCCTTCAGCAGCAGCGGCAGCGTCAGGGAGGGTCTGGCCTAGAGGAAATGAGCTGTAGCTCCTGGAAAGCTGGACTCTCTCCTGAGGAAGACACTTCTCTTGGCTCCTCTGTGGAACTAACTGTGACTAACTGTCTCCTCAATGGCTGTTGGTAGGCTTGCTTCTGTGAATAAAAAAACAAAGGACTTTCAGCATAATCCCCTCCCCCACTTGGCCGCTTTCCTGTCAGAATAAACTTAACATGCCTCTCACTCCTTTTTGGCTCCATCATAGCTGGCTGGCTAATGAGGTGGGCCAGCAACCATCAAATCATTCTCTTCCACCCCCTGCTGTGCAGCTGATTTCCCCCTAGGGTTGCCAATCTCCAGATGAGACCTGAAGATCTCCCTCTATTACAATTGATCTCCAGATGAGAGAGATCAGTTCCCCTGGAGAAAATGACTGCTTTGGGGGGTAGACCCTATGGCATTATCCCCTGCTGAGTCCTTCTATGCCCCCCCCAGTGCTGCCCTCCATAGGATCCACCCCCCAAATCTTCAGGTATTTCCCTAATCCTAGCTGCCAACTGTGCTTTCTCCTCAGTACCTGTTGCTAGGCAACCAGGTTCTGTCAGTAAAAGGCCCTTTCCACACCTATCTTGGCTTTTGGGAGAAAACTAATTTGGGCCAGTCCTGATATGGTTGCCAACTCCAGGTGGGAAATTCCTGGAGATTTGAGGAGTGGAGCCTGGAGAAGGTGAGGTTTGAGGATGGGTGAGACCTCAGACAGGTACGATGCCATAGACTCCACCCTCCAAACCAGCCATTCCCTTATGGGGAACCATTGTTGCCAGTCTCCAGGGGATGGATGGAGATCGCACAGAATTACAACTGCTCTTCAGATGGCAGAGATCAGTTCCCCTGGAGAAAATGGTGGACTCTGTGTCATTATACCCTGCTGAGGTCGTCACAGCAAATTGGCGCTGAGTGCCCAAGGCTGGGGCACTCTCCCAGAGCCTCTTTCTAGAGCTCATTGTATTTATTTCCACAATGAGCCTTATTCCTAGTAACTGTATAAAGGAGGGCTCATTCATTTGCATTTCAGGATCTTGTTAGACTCCAACATAGGAACGTCTTTGGTTTTGTTTTCCTGCTTTGATTGTTGCCTGATGTTAAAGTGCAGAAAAGGGCAACTAGAATGATAAAAGGGTTAGAACACTTTCCCTATGAAGAAAGGTTAAAGTGCTTGAGGCTTTTTAGCTTGGAGAAATGACGGCTGAGGGGTGACATGATTGAGGTTTATAAGATTATGCATGGGATAGAGCAGGTAGAGAAAGAGATACTTTTCTCCCTTTCTCACAATACAAGAACTCGTGGGCACTCCATAAAATTGCTGAGAAGTCAGGTTAGAATGGAAAAAAGGAAGTACTTCTTCACCCAAAGAGTGATTAACACATGGAATTCAATGCCACAGGAGGTGGTGGCAGCTACAAGCATGGACGGCTTCAAGAGGGAATTAGATAAGCATATGGAGCAGAGGTCCATTGGTGGTTATTAGCCACAAGGTATAGATAGGGACTCTGGGGCAAGTGATGCTCTGTATTCTTGGTGCTTGGGGGGGGGGGTCAACAGTGGGAGGGCTTCTAGTGTCCTGGCCCCACTGATGGACCTCCTGATGGCACCTAGTATTTTTGGTCACTGTGTGACACAGAGTATTAGACTGGATGGGTCATTGGCCTGATCCAACATTGGCTTCTCTTATGCTCTTATGTTCTTAATGTGAATCATTATGATGTGAATGTTTTTATATTGTTGATATTTTCCCAATAATGAAGCAGTAAATGACTGCATCATTGAATGGCCCATTGAAAAACCTCTATCTGAATATCCATAAAAAGTTTACATTATTCAAAATTATTTTAAAAGGAACTGTTAAAAATGAGGGAAACAATCCTGTAGCTCTTAACAGTCTGAGTTATTAAAAAAAATGATTTTAAGAGATATATTCACCTGTCAGTCTCTCTCACACTCAGTCCCAGAATATTTAAATAAGTTTGTATGGTGCCATATGGTACTTTTGGTAGAAAACGCAAGCCACTCTTTGAATACACTTTTCTCTGTGAGCAAAACCATTAAAAATGCCTGCACTTTTGATGTGGTTGCCTTCACTGATATGACTACTGGCACAATAGAAATATAAAAACACTATAAATGCCTTCTAGACTTAAACTACATGTGTTGTTTTGATTTCAATCAGCAGTGTGTGGCTTAGCTGTCTTCTTGTGTGATGAGACATCTATATATTTTTTTTTGCTTTTCCCATCTTTTCTCCATAGCATCTTGATTGTATTTCTCTCTGTAATTTTTTTTTCTTTTGTAGCCTCACCAGTAGCAGACAGTCTCTACTGGCACACAGTCATACTTCCTACTCTGTGTACTTAAGCACAACTTTTTTTTTAAAGTAAAACAAGAAAATGAGGATATCTCACAGACAAATATAAAAATGTAAACTGCTTCAATTGTTGCATCATCAATTATATTCTTTATGCAGAATAACTCTTGTCCCCTTTGCACACATATATTTATTTATTTATTTATTATTCAATTTATATCCCGCCCTCCCCAAATGAGCTCAGGGTGGCTAACAATTAGGGCACAATGCCAAGATTAAACAATTGGGCACAAAGCCATGATTAAAACATTAAAACAACAGAAAACAATCCAATTATACATAAGGTGCAGGTGCTCTAGATGTTGCTACAATCCTCTAGGTGTCACTTCAATCCTCAATTCCAAGATGGATTCTAATAAAATAAGCCCAAAACAGCGATGTAAGTTCCATAACAACACTGCCCTCCAATCTTCGTCTCAGGACTGTCTTGCACCTCGGTAGTACCCACACCATTTATGGTGATGGTGTGATGGTGGTACAGTGACGGCGGCAGCTCCTACTCAAAAGCCTGGCGGAAGAGCTCCATCTTGCAGGCCCTGTGAAACTGTGCAAGTTCGCACAGGGCCTGGATCTCCTCCGGGAGCTCATTCCACCAGGTAGGAGCCGCCACCTAAAAGGCCCTGGCCTGTTTGCCGTAAGTTTGACATCTCTGAGGCCTGGGGTTACCAAAAGATGTTGAGCCCCTGATTATAGTGCCCTTGGGGGAACATATGGGGAAAGACGGTCCCTTAGGTATGCCGGACCCTGGCCGTATACCTTTAGCATAGGGCTTACAATGAAGTCAATGCTCTTAAAAGGGTATAATTGCTTGTGATGGTACTGCTACTTCCCTTTGGTGAAATCCTACAATGAGAGTGGGGCTGTCATAGTCTTTCCTGAATCATGTTATCTGAAAAAAGGAAAAGATAAATAGCCCTGTTTTCTTCTTGAAGTTTGTAGCAAGCATCTTTAGTCATACAGAGGCTAAAAGGTAAATGGAAAAAGTAGCAGAGTTATTCATAGATGTTTCTCTTAAAATGAGTCATTGAATAGTAAATTATTAGAATATATTGATACTTGATTTTATTAAATACCTATCTCCATTATAATCAAAGAAAAGCAAGTTCAGTGATAATGTGGTTTCCAATACAGGAACAGGCTTATATGGCTTCCCCATTGCTAGTGTAGTTGCTGATACAGTGCAATGCAGTTTTCACTTCCCCAGTCCCCTGACAAACAATCTGTGATGAAATAGACTAACAAGTTCTTCCTGTTCCTTGGCCAGGAGGTTGAAGAAATGCTGCAGCCACCCCTGGTGATGCTGCGTCTTCCCTCACTCCCCAGAGGTGCCAAAAATAAACTGGGTACCTACTGCAAGCAACAGCCCTGAGAATATTTCCTGCTAAAGCAATTCAATGCTCTAACTGCATCAGCATTGAAACCTATGTTTCTTATTATAGATAATTTTATTTTTTTAAGTCTCTGTTGAAACACCTGAAGCCTGTGAAGCCCATCAAGTTGCACATATGCTAGTTTCACCTTCATATGTTACAAGCAAAAATAATTATTGTATGGATTTTACTCTGATGCTTTGGAAACAGTAGATGACTTCAGTGAGATTGTCATTGAAGGTACACTCTTTCACGATGAGAAGATGTTTAAGCATTAGCATCAGGTAGACCACAGCAGATGTCCGAGAGCATTATGTCATGGAAAACCCTGCTGTAGCACAGGTCATCTTTGCTCTGTTTTACAGTTAAACTAAGAATTCCTTGAATAAGATACATTGCTATGGTACAGAGGCACCTTCCCATCAACTGGCAGAGGTGGATAGAAAAAAGGAATTTTGAAGGAGCAGAAAAGGAAGGAGGTTTTGACTTCTATTAGTCCAAGCAGAAAGAATAAATAAATCTCTCCTATATAATAATTCCATTTTCGTCTGGCAAGGTTGAATACGCTTCAAAATCAGTTCAGTGGCAGATCCGCCACTCTGAATGTCTGCCAATTCCCTGGCTGCGTTAGGTGGCTGCTTGGCCTATATCCCACCCACACAGCCAGTGGCCCACATTTCACCCTCAGTCTGGAGGGAGCCTCCTTGATGATCAGGAACTGGAGCAGGTAGGTGTGTGCAGGAGGCGCTCGGCCAGCTCTGGACCCAGCCACGCCACATGGCCCATCTCACTGATGTTGAGCAGTGGCGCCAGACACTTGGGCTCTACACTGTACAGCTGCACCCTCTCTGCCTGTGCCTCCCGCAGAGCCCCGCCAAACATGGGGCAAAAGTCACCCGAGGCTGCTGCCAGCGCATCCCGGTGGGCCCCAAACTCCTGCCCACTGCCAGGCACCAGTGTCACATCCAGCAGACACTGCTCTGCCCGCAAGGCAGCCAAGCATGCTTGGAGGAGGAGGTGGAGGTGGTGGTGGTGGTGGCGGGAGCTCCACACACCTGCTGGGGGCAGCCTCTTCCTGGAGCCTGTTGTCTTGCTTAATAGTGGACAGGGCTATTTTCCGGCCCTCCCAGTTGTTGTTGCCCCTGCCCCTCCCACTGAGGCCTCCCGCCTTGCCATAGGGTTGGCTCCCGTAACTGCCAGCATCCTTTCTGCCTGCATGCCCTCCGGCCTTGCCTCCCCACCTCCCACACCTGCTGCTGCCTCCGATCCAAGCCCCCATTGCTCTGGCTGTCACCCATGTCCCCAACTGCCAATCGAATGCTGCCAGGAGGCTTCGGCCTGCCTGCCAAGGTCGGGGCCTCCGTCCATGCCTGTCACGGATCTCTTCAGGCAGCTTGCTACTGCCCTATCGGGGTTCGCCATGCCTCCTTTTCTGCTCTCCCTGCTCCCTGTGAGTGGTGGTGTGTGGTGGCACCGGTGGGGCCTTGATTGGGGGGCTGTGGGGGGGAAACCTCCATCCCACATCTCTTTGCCTTCCCTCTTTCCTTCCCTCATTCTTTCTCTCTCTCTCCTTCCTTCCTTCTCTTTCTCTCTTTCCTTCCCTCTTTCCTTCCTTCTTTCCTTCTCTTTCTCTTTCTTTCCTTCTCTCTCCTTCTCTCCTTCTCATTCCCTCTCTCCTTCTCTCCTTCTTACTTTCTCCACAGATCTGTGTGCCCCCCCCCATAGCTGGCAATCCACAAGAGCCCAGTGGCACCTTTAAGACCAAGGCTTTTCCAGGTACAAGCTCTCCCTCCTCTGTCAGGGCAGATCTTCAGATCCCCCCCCCCCCATAGCTAGCAATTCAAAAACAGCCTTGGTAGTGGAGTGCAGGAAAATGAAATACAGACAGTGGGACTTGACCTATGAGACTCACTTCAATACTAATTCCTTTCCTTACCTATCAGGCTTCAAACCAGTTCTCCACTGCCCCCTTCTCTAATGAGAATCTGAAGCTGTCTTAACAGTGTTGGATCACAGGATTACCTTGCTCTGCACCATCTAATCCTACTGGTGGCAGATTCCCCACTACAGTTCAAACATGATTTATCAATACGTCTCATTCTCAACAAGGCCACATCCATGTATACTTAAACCCAGAGACTGCAGCTGTGAACATAGAAGACAGTTCTTTCCACAGATCAGGCATGTAGGACAATCACAACAGGAATCGTTATGGCATATCACAGTTTGGGATGCCCTCTGATGTGTTAAAGCTTCCTGCAAATGGGAACTTTAGCCCACCAACCACCTTGCCTATCTCAAGGTGGTTGTGAGGATAAAATGCAGAAGAGGAGAACAAGGTAAACGGCCTTGAGATGACAGAGTCAATACTGTCTTCGCTTTGAGATCATACAACCTTTTTGTGGATTAGCCTTCTACTTGCATTCAGGTTTTTTTAGAAGAGGTGTTCAAAACTAGAATCCATCCCTGCGATCTGAGTGGTGCAGTCCATTCTACCGCCACATTCTTTAGTATAATTTCTCCTTTACAGAAACTGTGTCCTGTCATTGCAGTCCCAAAGCACTGATTGTGTTCTTAGGCCATGTCTTTCCACTTGTGGGTCCATCACTCCAGTCTCAGAACACTCATGCATCCCTATGGGTATTGAAGTGAGTCTCATAGGTCAGGTCCCACTGCATGTTTGGTGTAGTGGTTCAGTTTGTTGTCATGGTCAACAGTGCGGACTCTAATCTGGGAGAACTGGCTTTGGTTCCCTGCTTCTCCACATGCAGCCAGCTGGATGACCTTGGGTCAGTCACATGTTCTCACAGAGCTGCTCTCTCAGGGGCAGTTCTTTTTTAACATTCTTTTTAATTGTTTTTTTTTAGTTAGAGAAGATATATATATATATATATTGTCCGCTCAGAATATATTATACAGAGAGTTCCCCTTTTCATAATATATATATATAACAATTGTATCACAATCAAAATTTAGCCAGTACACAATCATATCACATTTTATAGAGCTCTAAATGTTATCAATAAGTTAAGTTCCTGAACTTAACCAAATTTTTATTCTTCTAGCCATTTATAAAATCAGAACCAATACTTATCGAATACCTCTTCATTTTTCCCTTGTAATATAAAAGTTAACTTCTTCATCTCTGCTGTTTTGAATGTTTTATAAAGAAATTCTTCTGTTGATGGTATATTCTCATTTTTCCAGTACTTTGCAAATAGAATCCTTGCTGCCATCAGTATTTGCATTATTAAGTATAAGTTTTAAATGTTTCTGGGATTATATTGAGCAAAAAAAATTCTGGTATTGAAGTTATTTTTGTATCAAATATTTCCTCAATAACCTCTTTTATCATATTCCAGTATCTTTTGCCTTCTTGCATAACCACCACATATGATTGAATGTACCAATATTATGTTTACTTTTCCAACAACTGTTTTTAATGTTTTTGTTGTATCTGTTGAGCCTATCTGGGGAGATGTGCCATCTGTAAAACATTTTCAAAATGTTTTCCTTAAAAGCACTTGTTCAGACAAATTTTATGTTTCTTGACCATATTTTATCCTACTGTTCTAATTCTATATTATAGTCTAGGTACTGTGCCCAGGCAATCATTTTGGGTTTTACCCATTCATCCTCCATTTTCCACTCTAGCCAGAAATTATAGACTTTCTTTATAATTTTTTCACTATTATTTATCCATACCTTATCCAGTTCAGTTTGTTATTTGTGGAAACCAATTTTTTAATCTTTGGACCACCTTGATTTAAGTTGTGTCTTCTCCCACCAAGTCAGGTTTGTATTATGTCTTTTTAATCAAATTGTGTCCTTATGTAATATTTATTTTATATTTCTTCCCATACTTTATATAATGCACCTCTTATTATATGTTGTTTGAAATAGCTATGCACAGATGCTTTGTTATACCAAAGGTATGCATGCCAACCCATCAAGAGGTCATGACCTTCCAATTTTAGTAATTGTAAATCTTCTAGAATGATCCAATCTTTTATCAAAGACATTGCTACCGCCTTGTAATAAATCGACCAGTCTGGTAAGGCCACTCCTTCTCTCTCTTTTTTCTCTTAGAGGTACTTTAGTTTGATCCTCGGTCTTTTAGATTGCCATATAAAATCTCTTACAAGTTTTTCAAGTTCTTTGAAAAATAGTTCGTTTTCTAGAATGGGGATTGTTTGGAAGAGAAATAGTATGAGTGGTAGGATGTTCATCTTTATGGTGGCTATTCTTCCAAGCAGAGAAATCTGTAGGGTTTTCCAGCTTTCCAGATCTTTATTTCTGACAATATCTTGCTGTAGTTGTCTTTATACAGTGAACTGCATTTGTTGGTCATCAGAATTTTTAAGTATTTTATTTTGTTGGATATTTCAAAACCCGAACTTTCTTGTAGTTGTTTCACTATTTTTTCTTTGCAGTTTTTTGCTAATATCTTTGTGGTTTTTTATTCACCTTAAGACCTGCCACTTTACCATACTCTTGTAAAGTTTCTAACAATTTTCCCATTGATGACAGTGCTTCTTCTAATATAAAAACCATATTGCCTGCAAATACCTGGCTCTTAAATTCCTCACCTCTTACTTGGAGTGCTTTAATTCCTTTATTTTTTCTAATCAGGTCCAATAGAGTTTCCAAAACAAATATAAATAGTAAAGGTGACAATGGACACCCCTGCCTTGTGTCCTTTGGAATTTCTATGTCTTGTGTTAGGTCTCCATTTATTATTATTTTTGCTTGCAGTTGATCATAACTAGCTTTAATCATCCTCAAAAAGTTTTCTACACATTCCTATCTCTTTAATGTTTTAATTATAAAATTCTAATTTAAATTGTCAAAGGTTTTTTTGGCATCAACGAATATTAAAGCCATGTTTTTTTCTGGATGTTGTTCATAAAATTCTAACACATACAGAATCATTCTTATTTTGTTTTTAATAAGAACATAAGAACATAAGAGAAGCCAATGTTGGATCAGGCAAATGGCCCATCTAGTTCAACACTCTGTCACACAGTGGCCAAAAATACCAGGTGCCATTAGGAGGTCCAGCAGTGGGGCCAGGACACTAGAAGCCCTCCCACTGCTGCCCCCCCCAGCACCAAGATAGAGTGCATCACCTGCCCCAGACTGAGAGTTCCTAGCTATACCTTGTGGCTAATAGCCACTGATGGACTTCTGCTCCATATGTTTATCTAATTCCCTCTTGAAACTGTCCATGCTTGTAGCCGCCACCACCTCCTGTGGCAGTGAATTCCATATGTTAATCACTCTTTGGGTGAAGAAGTACTTCCTTTTATCCGTTCTAATCTGACCGCTCAGCAATTTCATGTAGTGCCCACAAGTTCTTGTATTGTGAGAAAGGGAGAAAAGTACTTCTTTCTCTACCTGCTTTATCCCATGCATAATCTTATAAACCTCGATCATGTCACCCCTCAGCCGTCATTTCTCCAAGTTAAAGAGCCCCAAGCATTTTAACTTTTCTTCATAGGGAAAGTATTCCAACCCTTTTAACATTCTAGTTGCCCTTCTCTGAACTTTTCCCAATGCTATCATATCCTTTTTGAGGTGTGGCAACCAGAACTGTACACAGTATTCCAAATGATTTATACAGGGGCATGATGATACTGGCTGATTTGTTTTCAATTCCATTCCTAATAATCCCCAGCATAGTGTTGGCCTTCTTTATTGCAGTTACACACTGTCTAAACATTTTCATTGAGTTATCTACTACGACTCCAAGATCTCTCTCTTGGTCGCTCTGCCAGTTCAGACCCCATCAATGTGTATTTATATTTAAGATTTTTGGCTCCAATGTTCATCACTTTGCACTTGGCCACATTGAACCCCATTTGCCTCGACAGATCCCTTTGGAGTGTCTCACACTCCTCCCTGGTTTTCACTATCCTGAACAACTTCGTGTCATCTGCAAATTTAGCCACTTCACGGCTTACTCCCAATTCTAAATCGTTAATAAACAAGTTATCTCTCTTTGGTATGAAGCCTGCTTAATCTTTCTGAATAACTTGTGATAATATCCTCTTTAGTCTTACTGCCAAAATGTATGCTAATATTTTGTAATTGACATTAAGTAGGGAGATTGGTCTGCAGTTTTTAATATCATTTTTCTCCTTCCCTTGCTTACTTATTAATGTAATTAGAGCTTCTTTCCATGAGCCAGGAATTCTCCCTTTATCCATAACATTATTTATTGTGCATTTTAATGCTAGGGTTATCTGATCTTCAAATAGCTTATAAAATTCTGAGGGTATCCCATCTGTGCCTGGTGATTTCCTTTCTTTTTGACTTCTTATTGCATCAGTTATTTCACAAGTAGATATTGGTTCATTTAAGGCTTTCCTATAATTTTCAGAAAACACTGTATGTCTTTCAAAAAAGTTTTGGATTTCCTCTTGCTGGATTTCTTTTTGTTGATATAATTTCTTGTAAAACTGTTCTACAACCTTTATAAATTTTTCTTCTCCTTCTTCATTTTTTAAACTTTGGATAAGTTTTCTCTCTCTTTCTTTCCTCAGTTTATATGCTAACCAGCTCGTTGGCTTATTGGCATTTTCAAAATGATTTTGTCTTGTTATTCAATCTTTCTTGCAATTTCTTGTGTCAGGAGACAGTTTAGCTGATGTTGAAGGTTTTTAATTTTAATTTTCACTTTTTGTATATTTATATTAGTTCTCTTCATTATATTTTCTTGCCTTTTAATTTTTTTTCTTGGCTCTGATTGAACTTTTCCCTTTCTTGTCTCCTTTTCCATGTGTTTTGCCTAATAAGCCACCCCCTCACATAAGCTTTAAAAGTGTCCCAGATTATATCTATGGGAATTTCCAGTTGAATGTTCTCTTTGAAAAATTTTTAGAATTCTACTTTTGACTCAGCTATAAATTTTTCATCTTTAAACAGGCTTGTGTTCATTGTCCACCTTTTCCTACTTGGTATATCCAGCAAGGTCAGCATAATCAGATTGTGATCTGCAAAGGTCGCTGGTAATATATCTACATCCCACATATCATTTATCATCCCGATTGATATCCACGCCATGTCTAGCCTTGACCAGGAGTTATGTTGGGCTGAATAGAAGGTGTATTCTTTTTATCAATATTCCTGATTCTCCACACATCTATCAGACTGCACTCTTCTGCCATTTTTAAAAAGGGCTTTAGTAGTTCATTTCCTTGCTTATATTTTGTTTGATGTTTTTTTCCTGTCTTTTATTCTGTCAAAAGCTGCATTGAAATCTCCTATTATACAAATTTCATCAAATGTTTGTTTAGCCTCTGTTTCCCTTACTAGTTTGTAAAAATTTTCTTGATTTTGGTTTGGTGCGTAAATATTTATAATCAGAGATATTTTATTTTGTCTTTTAATTCTTATTATTAGAACTCTTCCATCTTCAGACTTAAATAATAATTCTGGGTATAGGTATTCCTTAGCATATGTGACAACTCCTCTCTTTCTCTTTGTTTCGTCTGCCGCAATGAAGGTTTTTCCCATTTTATTTATTTCTAGGAATCTTTGGTCTCCTTTTTTAATATGGGTCCCTTGGAGGCATACCACATCTGTCTGTAATTTCTGAATGTGATGGGAGATTCTTGCCCTTTTTTGTGGGGAGTTTAATCCATTTACATTAATTGATAGTAATTTTAGGGGGGTTTTATAGTATTTTATTGATTTTAAACTCTTATCCTAAAACCTAAAGGAAAGGGTACAAGGGACTACTACCACTAAATTAAGACAGGATTTTTATGTTAGATTACAGATAAGTAATAACAATAATATGCTGACGAGTATAATAATATACTGAAATTATAAAGAAAAAGAGCCCAAGCCCCTGCAAAATAGAGTTTAGTTACGCTAAAGTCAAATATTTTGTAATCCAGAGTAGATCGTTTATTTCTTCCACTTCTTTTTCTTCACTTTTGATAATTTGGGCACTGCTGCTCCTTTCTCAAACTCTGAAGCAGAACTGCTGGAGTCACTTGAAGTATTATCTGACTCTTCCTCACTCGGTTCCTCTCCTTCCTCCAAATTTGTATCTTTGTCTTTATCTGCGCCCAATTGTTGCTTAAAAAAAAATAAAAAAAATGGGCTTTTCGACAGAGTCAATTTTAATTTTCTTATCCTTATATTTGAAGACGAGTCCTTCCGGAAAACTCCATCTGTAGGCTATTTGTTGATTTCTTAGGAAAAGAGTTAAATATATTGATGTCTTCATTTCCGGATCTCAAATGGAATGTCTTTTAAGACTTTAATTTCTTCCCTGTTGACTTTTAATGTTTTTCCAGTTGTAGCTTTTAAAACATTGTCTCTCATTGTTCCCTTAGCAAATTTAATGTAAATTTCACCAGGAAATTTGTTTTTTCTTATAAAATCTGGGTATGTACGATATGCCAAGCCCATGTCACTCTGGAGATCCTCTTGTTTCAGGTCCAAAATTTAAACTATCCCTTCACTTAACATTGTTTTTAAATCTTCTCCCTTTTGTTCAGACATTCCTTGGAAGTATAGAATGTGCATTGATCTTTCCAGTTGAAGTTGTAGTAGTTGATTTTTGTTCGCATTTCCTTCCTTTTTGACTTCTTCCAGTTCTTGCTTAATATCTGTAGTCTTTGTTTCAACTTTCTCAATCCATTTACCTGTCTTTTTGGCCATTTTTTCCATGTGGGTGAGTTGATTTTGCATGGAATCCAGCTTGTCATTGATGGTTGACATCTGCTCCAGCAGAGGTCACAATGCTGCAGCAAGTACATTGGGAAAGTCTGTGGCCGCTTCTTGTGTCTCAGGGGGAGTCGTTGGCACAGAGCTTCCTGGAGTCGGTTTCTTTTCTGGCACTGTTCTCCTCCCTCTCCCAGACATCTTGTTTACAAAGAGGAAAAGTTTTATTTTTAAAATAAAGTTTATCTGAATTCAACGTTTCTTGGCTTAAAATGTAGCTTTCAAGCTCAGAAGTAGTCTCGTACGGTCAGTTCCGTTTTTCTCTCTTTTCATTTTGTTTCGTTTTGAGGGGGGGTGGATCTCCAACCCTTCCCCACCCACCGCTCCTTCTTGGATTGATCTAGCAGACCAAGACTTCTTCGCTTTAACAGGGGGTTGATTGGCTGACAGTTTAGATGATTTTAGTTGTTGCCGGGGTTACTTTCACTTATTTTCCTGTCTGCTTGTCCAGAGGCTGGCTCTGGTTGCCATATTAGCTCAGAGACACCAGGACCTCTTGGGGACAGGCACGCCTCGATCCCTCAGCCGTCGCCTTGGGAGGGGCTTATCCAGCTCCCCAGGCTGAGAGTCTCTTGCTGAGTCTCTGTGGGGGTCTGGAACCAGCCAAGACCCCTCCTGATCACCTCAGTTTGGCACGTCTCCATCAGAGTGTTTATGGGACATGCTAAGGTGCAAGTCGCCAAAAACCAGAAGTCAGTAATTTTAGTTTTTGTCTATTCATTTTTATCTTCTTCTGTTGCCCCTTTCTTGTTCGTCTGTTGCTGTCTAGTAACTATTTGTGATGGATGAAGGTTTCTTCTTTGTTTCTGTTTCTTTTTTCTTTTGAATGTTTTCTGTTTTAGCCACCATATTTTGTTGTTGAGAGTCTTCATCCATATCATTTGAGTTTTCTTCTTGCCACCCAAGGTCTTTCCTATGTCTGTCAATGAATTCTTCAAGTTTAAATATCGAGTTGATCTTAAATCTTTTACCTTCATGCACAAAGAATATTCCTTCTGGCAGCAGCCATCTATATTGTATTTCATTAGCTTTCAAAAGATTCACCAAGATCATGTTATCTTGCAGTTCTCAAGACAGCTTTCTCAGCCCCACCTGTCTGTTGAGGGGAGGGCAGGGGAAGGAAAAGGAGATTGTAAGCCACTCTGAGACCCCGAGTGAAGTATGGGGTATAAGTCCAAACTCTTCTTTTTCTCTTCTCCTGTGCTATACCCAGGGAACATCACTCCACTCTGGGGCCTGTGGTTGTGCTGGCAGAACACTTCTGCTACTCTCAATGGCCATCATTCCACTCTGGGGCCTGTCATTCCAATCCTACAGCATTGATTCTCTTCCAAGGGACTGTCATTCCACTCTAAGGGCCATCATTCCAGGCCCTGAGTGCTGGGTCTCATCCTATAGACTGTCATTTCACTGCAGGGTGGGGGGGGGGGTCTAATTGCACTCTCAGAACACTTTTGCTACTCCCAGCCTCCCCGAGGGCCTCATTTCGCTTTGGTGGCTCTCCTTCAGCCAATCTGGGACCAGAGACCTTCATTCAGAATACATTCTGCATTTTAATTTCACCTTTTGTGTACTCCTGTAATATATTTTAACGGAACCCCTGCAAATCAATTGCCATTCCTGGTCCTAATTATATTCAATGGCCATTCCAGAATCTCCCATTGTTCCCAATGGCCAATCCTGTCATTCCTTTTACTATATTGCTTCCGCCCAAGTTCTCTGCAATGGAAGCTGTTCTATTCCTCTTAAAGCCAGATGTGCCTTAGGGGTTGGAGGTAGGCATGCCACAGCAGACAAGTACTCTGCACTTGCTCAAAAGCACTCCCATCTACATTGTCTCTATAGAATCATTCTCTTAGCATATTGACCATTTCCAGCTCTCCCACTGGCTGTGCAGTGTGTGTCCATCAGCCACTGGGCACCAGCCACCACTCAGGAGTACTCATGTGCCATTGGCCAGGTGCTGGCCCTACTCCTATTCCCTGCCCACTCCCAATTCAGCCACTGTTGCCTGTCAGAATTACTGGCAGACCTCTCTCTTTCCCTTGATGAAGACACTTCTTCTGCTTTGCTCCTCTGTGGAACTAACTTTTCTCTCAGTGGCTGTTGATAGGCAACCAGGCTTTGTTCACTGTAACCACCTCCCCTGCCCACTGCCAGCTTGCCCACTTTCATGTCAGAATACACTGAAAATGGCTCTCCCTCCTGCTTGCCTCCACCATGGCTGGCTAGCTCATGAGGTGTGCCAGGGCCCATCAAACCATTCTCTTCAACCCCCTGGTGTGTGGCTGACTTTCCCCTAGGGTTCCCAATTTCCAATTGAGGGGGCCTGGAGACCTCCCACTGTTACACTGTTACTCCAGATGACAGAAATCAGTTCCCATGGAGAAAATGGTGGACTCTATGTCATTACACCCTGCTCAGATCACCACAGCAAATTGACACTGAGTGCCCAAAGCTGGGGCACTCTCCCAGACCCTCCTTCTAGAGCTCGTTGTATTTATTTATACAACGGGCCTTATTCTTAGTAAATAAATAAATACAAAGGAAGTTAGGACTAGGGGATTATACCCATGCCCAGGTATAAAGACAAAAGACACAAATATCTGGATCAATGAGAGTTTATTAAAACTTCTGAACTGCACCTGAAAACTAAATCAGTTAGTACAGGATTTCTAAGAGACTACGCAATCATGTTTGCCAGCAATTGGGCAACCCAGCCTGTCTCAAAGCTCAGCATGACCCACAATCATGACTTGCTTCTCCTTGCCCCCATAAAATTGTGAAGAGAGATATTGTCCATTAACCCCTCACTCCACACTGTGAAGTGTAAGGGATCAAGAGAGATGTGCAGTATCAAGGGATTTACTCATCAGCCCGCACCACAGCACTGTTCAGCTGAAGAGTAACTGTGATCTTCAGTGTTTTCAGGTGTTTGACAATCTAAACAATAAATATCACCCTGGAAAAACCCTGTGAACCCTAGTCGGATGTAACCAATCCCTAGGCTTATGTAAACTACCATCACAGAAATAGCAGTGTCAAGCAGGTGGGGGGGGAGAAGGAGAGAGAGAGAGAGACACCCAAGCCAATTTGAAGAGTACTCCCAAAATTCCTACTTGGGCCTGCAACAACCAGCTAATCTTGTACAGACCTACCCAATAATTATGATTATCATTAAGAGATTTCCCCAAGCATTTAATTATTTGCCCCTCCGTGTGATTTTATCTTTCTCGTTATATTCCTCTGTATTGTCTTGACACCAAATTTATGAGCTTTAAGGAACCAAATACGCTTTTATTCACTAAAGCCTATTTCATGATTTCCTTGAGTAATTTTTGATTTCCTTTTGAGTAATTGAGTATTATGAATGTGCTTTTTGCCTATTATTTTTTTCTTCTGTTGTACCTGTTTTAACAATATTTTTTCTCACTGAATTGTAATGATTTTATGCTGTTCTTTTATTTTGGGATTTTCCCCCTTCTTTGTTTATTTGTTTTATCTGTAATAAATGATGTAAGGTCTCTTTAGTATATGTTATAAAAAGCCAGGATCTTTTTTTTAATAATTGAAGAAATAATTAGATTTTGATGCAAACTTTTTCTTAGGGATCTACTATAAAGAAAGGTAAGGCACATATAAGAAGAAGAAGAAGAAGAGAAGAGATTGGATTTATACCCTGCCCTTCACTACCCAGAGTTTCAGAGCGGCTTACAAACTCCTTTCCCTTTCCCTCCCCACAACAGACACCCTGTGAGGTAGTTGGCTGAGAGAACTCTGACAGAAACTGCTCATTTTCAAGAACAGCTGTGCCAGAGCTTGTGACTGACCCAAGGTCACATCAGCAGGTACAAGTGGAGGAGTGGGGAATCAAACCCAGTTCTCCCAGATTAGAGTCCGCTCACTTAACCACTACATCAAACTGGCTCTCTGTGTTTCATATAAATCACAAATAGTATGTTGGGTGGAGTAGAAGGGAACAAGCAAATGGATATAGTAAAAAACTTGTGGCCAGGGAACCTTTGAACTGTAGCTGATGACTTGGGAAAGGTGATACTGTCTTTTACACTTGAATGGAACTATAATGCCAAGTAGAAAAGGTCACATTTCCGTTTCCCCAGAAGACTCATCGTAATTGGATCTAAAAGTGCCTTGTTGTAATACAGTATATGTTATAGCTCCATATTTGTAGAGTGCTCCTATAATCAGGCACTCTATAAGGATATGCAGTTATTGAACAAGAGGGCAAATCAATACAAGTGGGATTAAAGCCACGGCCATTGTGCTTCAGCCCCATGAAGTCAATTACGACATAAAGTCCAGTTGGGCAACTCCTATTGTGTCCAGCCAATTAGGAGGCATGTTTTCTGAGCATATATTCTAATTGTGCCTTCTCCAGCCAGGCTTTTGCTGCTGGCTGCTGACCCACCCAACCCTCCCATTATGGGATTAGCCAGTCACCCCTGGGGCCATTTTTTGGGTATCCCTGGATTGTCTATGGGATATGAGAGGAGCCCTTTTTTGCCTGCTTCATAATGTCATAGGCTGGTTAAATAGTCCTGGTCTTCTGACTATTTAGGCCATATAGGGTTGCCTCCTGGCAACCGGTGGGGAGTGGGGGGATTACTGGGAGCAGCAGGGAGGCCCAGCCTTTGTACAGTGATGTGTCTGTCACTGCCCACATGACCAGGAAGTGACATAATCACTTCCTGGCTGTTGGGGTGATACTCTGGGCAAAAACTCTACGGTAAATTTGGCTTCTACCAAAGAGTTGTTGCCCTGATGTCCCAGAAGTGATGACATCCCTTTTGGCTCATGTGGGTAATTACACTGGATCTCTCTCTTTTTCTGGGTGAGTTTCCCCCTTCTGGCCAGCTGACTAGTGGAGGGAGGTGGGGTCTGGTATGGGGGAATCCCTGCCTTCACTAGGGGATTTGGCAGCTCTAAGGCCATAACTAGTTTGGCAGGGATAGGGTGGGCTGATCACGATAGGTAGGAATGATCAGCATGCACCCTGAGGCACCAACAGTAATGAAGGGTGTGTCTGGAACAGTGCATCACTGCTTGTATAGTGGAGTGTGGCTGGGAAAGACAGCCCTTGGCACTGAGCAACATCTGTGCATCAGGGGAGGGGGCTGGGCACTTCTTGAAACATTGTGCGCAGGGAATGATAAACAAGGCCAGTGGAAGACTCTGGCTGAGTTTGGTGTCAGGGTGGGTCTGCCTACCAAAGGCAGCCATGGTGGCCTAGCACAGCCTGCTCATTTAAATATGATATAATATGTAATAGTATGACACACATAAGTTTATTTAAATAAACTCATTAAACCCAAGCTGTTATCTTATGTCTTCATTTGTGAGGTGGCTGGGACAATATTTCTCTACTGATATGTGGTTCACCTAAAGTGATTTTTTTTAAAAAAAATACAGGACTGAGGTTTTATAAAAATAAGAAGGCTTAGAACTAATTTTCTTGAAATCTAAACTCTTTCAAAAGAACAATTGGAAATAATTCCAGTTGTCTGTCTTCCCCATGTACCTCTGCAGCATCCTGGAATACAAAGTACTACTTTAGGAGTGCCAAAGGACTTATCATACAACATGATCAAGAAACAAGATACCAGAATCTATATAACAATGCTAAAAGCCTCCGAGCCAAGATGGTGGTGCTAGAGTGTTTAGTGCTAAATGACAACATAGATTTAGTGGTCCATTCAAAAACCTAGTGGAATCGAGAAAATCAATAAGATACAGTTATCCATGGACATAACATTTATAGACAGGACAATGAAAAATGTATTAAGGGTGGTATTGCTCTCTCTATCAAAGAAGGCATAAAATAAAGAAGCCAGAAAGTATGTGGGAACAAATTTCTCCATAAAATCACTCTGAACTGGATCCTGTTGGCAAATCCTTGCTGCAGAAAACAGAAGTACTCATATACTTGAAGTATAATACAAAAACAACAATAAAGAAAGCATTAAAGGACTATATTCAACACCTTAGTTCATAAACAGCAATACTGAAGATACGACAAAATGGATGACAGAATTTATTTATTTATTTATTTCAATTTATATCCCACCTTGCCTGCACAGGCAGGCTCAAGGTGGCGTACAACAGTTTAAAATGCAGTAAAACACAAATAAATGCAATATTATAAAATTTCAAATTACAAATCCTGTGCTTATATGTAAAAGCAATTTCAGGTGGCAACATTCTATGCACAGCAAAATCAGTTGGTTCCTTCATGTGCCACTCACCCTGGGTCTGTATCCATTGGCTCCTTTACCTTGCAGCCTTGTGTCAGTCCCACCCATACACCTGCCAGCCAGCACCTCACTCTCACTTTTCAGGGAGCTGTCAAGCGAGATGGACACTCCAGTGGCCACTATGGTGGGGAAGTGGGAGGATGGGTCCGGCTGGCCTCAGCATGGCCTGGTCACTCCCTCCAGCCCTGGTCTGAGCTGGCCTGGCCTGTGCTGCTGACACCACCTTCTACCTCACCAGGCTCAGGCTGCTGCCTGCTTGCACATCCCTCTGGAGGCTGGACGATCGAGCGAGGGTGGTGGAGAGCTGGGCCATGGCCGGTGCAAGATCGACAAGGGACACAAGGTGAGACCACCATGGCCTTCTTCAGTATGGCCTCCTCTCTGCCACCACGTGTGCCACCTCCATTTGGCCCAGCCATGCCAGCAGCAGGAGAAGGAATATCTGGGGAAGGAATGAAGGGAGGGATGGTGGGTGGCCAAGGGGGACAGAGGCAGCCCACACCAGCACTGCAGCCCCCCCCCCAGAAACAGCACATGCCACCTGGGAGGTGGCACTGAAGCAAGGAGAGACGGTCAGGAGCCTGGGGGGAGAAAGTGGAAAGGAGACAGTCAGGGCTTGAGGGGAGAAAGTGGAGGGAGAAGGGTCTGAGGGCTGGGGGGTGCTGTTGCCCCTACACAACATGGTTTCGGGAGGGGGAGAAAGCGGGGGGCCAGACCTCTGTCTGCTCGGATACGCATCAGCCACTGAGCTGGTGCTGGGCTGTCCCCTCCCCCTGCCACCCCCCTGTCGCGGGTTCGAACAGCGAAAGTGGCAGGCACAGAGTGGGCCAGAAGAGAGTGCAAGTATCCAAATAAATACTGGAGGCTTCAGCTAGGTGCAAACTATACATTTATTTACACACCACAGCCACCATCAAACAGAGTGTCAAAGTGCTCTGTTGCAATCATACAAATGAGGAGGAGAAACTGTACATCACTCACTGTACATTTATACAAACACTAGCCAATCAGGCTTCAGTGCTGAGTCACTGTGATAGCAGTGGCAAGACTGCCCTGAACCAGTTATAGCCAGCTCTAATAGAGATTCCTGGCTGACAGCTACCTGTCTGTCAGGGTCCTTAGTTAGTCAGCCAAACACCAGGCCTTGTTCATTGAAACAAGAATAGTATTTATTATGCTGCAAGACTAGGTCACTAAAACAGAAGCATTGTTAAGAATACTTTGGGTACATGAAGCATAGAGATATACCCTAAAGGGGGGAAAGGGCCCCCACCCTTCTACCAATGGGTGAACCTCATGCGCGCGGGAATCCCAGGAGCCGTAAATAACGGTTCACCCTCCAGCCCACCTTTCCCAGCCTAGCTGTTGTCTTTAGGAAGCAATAGGAGACAGTCAGCCTGGCCTTCAAGGCCACTCTTGGCCTGGGATCTGAGATACGACCCGGTTGCCTGGGCAGCATCGGCAGCTCCCCACATTCCATCCCACCAGTCTCAAAGCATCAATCAACACCTGACAATCCCATCCGCCCTCCCTTCTCTATACAGTCCCATCCTCCCTCCCTTCTCCATCCTTATGGCAGGAATACCTGACATTCTGCCCTCCTGATAACAAATCTATCCCTTCGGTTTCAAAGGGTACAATTTATGGAATGCCCGGACCAGCTTTGGCGCAAGAACATGTTCCGCCCGCACCCACTCCCTCTGTTCAGGCCCAAAGTCCACGCATTCCACCAGATAATACAGTCGATTCTGAGACATCTTGGAGTCCAAGATCTGCGCAACTTCAAAATGCGGTTCCCCCCCCCACCATAAGCGGAGGCGGGGTGGGGCGACAAGGTCTCCATGCATTCTCCGCAGGCGTACATCGCAGGAGCCTTACATGAAAGACAGGATGAACAGACTTTAGCGACTTAGGCAAGTCAAGTTCGACAGTAACAGTATTAATGACACGTACAATTTCAAAAGGTCCAATATATTTCCAGCCAAGTTTGCAGCTCAGTTGCACACCCCGAAGGTTTTGCGTGGAAAGATACACAAAGTCTCCACACTTTGGGGTCCATGACAGGTTGCGTTTTTTGTCAGCTTGTAGTTTATAAGCTTTTTTGGCACTTTCAAGAGTCTGTGTTAACAGAGGCCAGGCCGTCTGCAGGCATTTGCACCAGTCACCTGCATCTCCCGCCGGGAGGTCGGGAGAAGTTAAAAATGGCAGGGGCGGGGCCTCATAGCCGTGCACCGCCATAAACGGAGACATTCCCATTGAGGAGTGCTGAGTGTTATTGTAGCAGAACTCAGCCAAAGGCAAGAGGGAATGCCGATCATCCTGTTGGAAATTAGTAAAACATCTGAGATATTGTTCAAGGGTTTGGTTGACCCTTTCAGTTTGCCCATCCGTCTCTGGGTGGTACGCACTGCCGACCCCCTGCTCCACCCCTAGCAGTGACATCAACTCCCCCAGAATTTAGACACGAACTGCACCCCCCTGTCTGAGATCACTTTAGATGGCAAAGTGTGAAGTCTCACAACGTGTTGTAAGAACGCTGAGGCTAGCTTCTTTGCAGAGGGGATTGAAGTAAATGGAACAAAGTGAGCTTGTTTGGTAAATAAGTCAACAACAACCCAAATAACAGTTTTCCCCCCACTTGGTGGCAGGTCGGTAATAAAATCCATTGAAATCACCTCCCAAGGCTGATTCGGGGTGGGCAAGGGTTGCAAAGCTCCGGGGGGCTTCCCCGGCCGAGGCTTGCTCATTAAGCACATTTGACAGGCATTGGTAAACAGGGATAGATCTTTACGCAGTCCAGGCCACCAAAATTGCTGTTGTAAAAGTTGGAGCGATTTCACAAACCCGGTGTGTCCTGCAAGTTTTGAGCCGTGAGCCCAGCTCATCACCTCCCCCCTTAGGGATAGTGGCACAAAAAGTTTTCCATTTTTTCACCAACAGTTCCGTGCATCTTGCGAAACCCCCTCCTCCCCCTTAAGCGCCTCTTGGTCAGCAGGAGTCATGGCAGAAGCGAACTTCGACTCCCAGTCAGAAGGAGGAGGGGTGGTGGGAGGGTTGAGCGCCTGTCTGCGTGTAGTAACCGCCCCCCCCCCCAGTTGGGAGGGAGTAAAGACGGAGTCCCGGATCTCCTCCCTTTTGCTGTCGTGTTGTGGGAGGCGGGACAAAGCGTCAGCTAGCGAGTTAGACTTCCCAGGGAAATGGTGCAAAGTGAAGTTAAACTTTGAGAAGAAATCAGCCCAGCGCAACTGTTTGGCGTTTAGGGAATGGGGTGAGCGAAGGAGCTCCAGATTTTTGTGATCGGTCCACACCTCAAATGGAACTCGCGCCCCCTCCAGCCAGTGATGCCATGTTGCCAGCGCTAAGCAGATCGACCCCGCTTCTTTTTCCCGCACGGACCAGTTCCGTTCTGTCTCATTGAATTTTTTAGACACATATGCAAGGGGGTGAAGTTTGCCGTCCTCCCCCATCGCCCCCCCCATGGCGATGTCGGATGCGGCAACTTGGACAATGAATTTCTTAAGTTCATTGGGGTGGGCCAGCACGGGCTCCGAAGTAAAGAGAGCTTTCAAACGTTCAAACGCAAGCTGGCGCTCCGGAGACCAGTTTAAATGTGCGCCCGGCCGTGTGCAATCAAGGGCTTTCCCCTTTGTTTTAAGTAAGTCAGTAAGGGGAAGGGCCACCTGTGCAAAGTTCGACAAGAATGATCTGTAAAAATTGGCGAATCCAAGAAACGCTTGGAGTTGCCTCCTCGTCTTGGGGGGTTCCCACCCCACCACATCTTTTACTTTGTCAGGGTCCATCTCAATCCCCCTTTGTGAGATGCGGTAGCCCAAAAAAGGGATCTCGGATTTGTGAAACTCACATTTTGACAGTTTTGCAAAGAGCTTGTGCTTGTGCAACGTTTGGAGGACTTCTCTCACCAATTTCACATGTGATTTGAGGTCGGGGGAGTACAAAAGTATGTCATCAAGGTAAACAAGGACCCCCTTGAACAAATATTTGTGTAACACCTCATTAATTAAGTTCATGAATACCCCTGGTGCCCCCTGAAGTCCGAATGGCATAACCAAGTATTCAAATTGTCCCAGAGGGGTATTAAACACAGTTTTAAATTCGTCCCCCTGTCTGATCCGCACCCGGAAGTAGGCATCTCTCAAATCCAATTTGGAGAACACCCTCCCCCCAGCCACCGCCGCCAAGAGGTCCTTGATTAGGGGCATGGGGTATGTGTTAGTGCTAGACACTGCATTCAGCCCCCTATAGTCCGTGCAAAGTCGCAGGCCCCCGTCCTTCTTTTTCCGGAACAGGACGGGTGCGGCAAAAGGGGAAGAGGCAGGTCTGATAAACCCCCTCTCCAAGTTTTTGTCAATGAATTTTCTCAGCTCCACCTTCTCTGATGGGCTCATGGAATACAGTTTACCTTTAAGCAGTTTTTGATTCGGCAATATCTCAATAGCACAGTCACAGTTTCTGTGGGGGGGGCAACTCATCTGCTTCTTCTTCCCCAAAGATAGCAGCCAAGTCGCGGTACTCCCTGGGGATCACCTCCAGTTCAGCTTCTGCCACCCCCACCGTCACTGGATCATTTCCCACGCGTAGGGATCCCCAGTCTCTTTGCCAAGTGTGGGTTTTACACTTCTCGGAGATGAAATTAACTTTCCCATCCCCCCACAGGATGTGCGGGTCGTGGTCGAAGAACCACGCACTACCTAAGACCAGGGGGAAGCGGGCCGCAGGGGTAATTATGAAGGGTCTCACTTCCCAGTGATTCCCTATCCCCACGCGCAACGGGATCATCTCGTATTTACATGGCTCTTTCATTGTGGAGCCATCCATCTGCGTAAATACTAGGGGCTCTGTCAACTTTACCACTTTCGCCCCCAGGCCCATCACCAATGAGGGGTTAATGAGGTCTTTCCCACACCCCGAGTCAATGAGAGCTCGTACTCTCACATGGGTCTGTAGACCCGGGTCCATTAGGGTCATGGTAAGGAAGAAAAGAGAAGGGGGTCTGCTCACCGGGGTTTGCGCTTGTGAGTCCGGGACCTGCTGTTCAGCGCTATTTACAGCAGGTCCTTCTCGTTTCCCGCCTTCATTGTTTCTTCATCCGACGATTCCGAAGTCTCGCTCAGAGGGGTGATTTGCAGAGCTCTGGCTCCCCTCGGTTTCGCTACTGGCTTAGGCGTGGAGGTCTCGAACTTCTTCTTGGGTCCCTTCACCCCCCGGGTGGCGTGGACGCTCCGGGGCAACTTGAGGCAAAGTGGCCCGCCTCTCCACACTTCAGGTAGAGCCCTTGCTTCATCCTGGATTCTCTCGTGCCGTCTTTGGGTCTCGGGTTTGCTGGCTGGTTCTTCCCCCTTTGGGTCGGCAGTGGGCCCGATTGGCCTCCTTTCCCCAGCACTGCTGCATCATCCAGACGGATGGTTCTCAGGCGGATCTCCATAGTGACCGCTGACTGCATCCAACCCGCCAGTGTGTCGGGGTCATTTCCACGCGTCACGGTGCAGCGGATTTCAGAGTTGAGCCCAAGCCGGAACTGCTCCACTAAGACTCTGTCAGGCCATCCCCGTATCTTCGCAGCGAGCCTGCAGAATTCCACTATATATTCGCGGACCAATCGGGAGCCTTGCTTGAGAGCGCGTAGGGCCGCTCTGGCTGTCTTATTTGCGTTGACATCTTCGAACTGCTCCTTCATGGCCCACATAAACGCATCGATCTCTCGTAACTCTCGCCCGTCCGCTTGGTGCAAGGCTACATACCAGTCAGCCGCTGCTTCCTTCAGGTGCGACGCGATGGCGTCTACCATCCGATCCTCACTCTGGAACAGGTGACCCCAGTTCTCGATGAATTTCTCCGTTCTCACCAGGAAAAACGAGAACTTCTCCGGGGTCCCATCGAAGTCCGCATCCAGGGTCGCTGCGGTCGCGGTGCCAGTGGCTCTTGTACTGGGGGTCCCGCTGGTTGGTCTGGTGGCCCTGCTGGTTGCACGGGCAGGTCCACCAGTACGATGCGCTGGTCAGGGGGTGGTTGCTCCGGGGGCGCCTCTCATTGCCTCCGGTCCATCTCCTCCCGGATGCCATCTGAAATCATCTTAGGGATGCGGGAGAGGGATTCGTCTAGCATTCGGATTAAGCGGTCATGACTTGGGTCGCCGCTCCATCTCCGACTCCCTCCGATCCCCTCCTCACCTCTGGACTCTCTGGTCAGGTTTTCCATCCCTTCCGCTGCGCTCAGCCGGTGTATCGATCGCTCGTAGCGACTCTCTCTCACCGAAGCACGCGGGGTGTAGAACCACGTCTCATGCGTCTCGGCTAAGGGCTTCACCCAATCCCTCCGCTGCTTGGGCCGGGTTGTCATGCCACCGTAAGCCGCTCCATAAGGGTCCCCGTAGGGCCCCCCCAGGTCATAGTCCGGGCCCCAGGTTACCGGTACGTAGGTAATGGGCACTTCCGTGGGGATGACCGTGGTAGTGCTCGGCACTTTCTTCGCAGGGGGTTTCTTATCCTCCCGCTGGTCGTCTTGCTGATCCTGATCCTTGTCGGTTGGGAGAGTGTCTTCTTCACCGTCACTCATTTTGGAGCAGCGGGTTTCAAACCAGTCCCAACTAAAAGAGGATTCTTAACAAACTGTCAGGGTCCTTAGTTAGTCAGCCAAACACCAGGCCTTGTTCATTGAAACAAGAATAGTATTTATTATGCTGCAAGACTAGGTCACTAAAACAGAAGCATTGTTAAGAATACTTTGGGTACATGAAGCATAGAGATATACCCTAAAGGGGGGAAAGGGCCCCCACCCTTCTACCAATGGGTGAACCTCGCGCGTGCGGGAATCCCAGGAGCCGTAAATAACGGTTCACCCTCCAGCCCACCTTTCCCAACCTAGCTGTTGTCTTTAGAAAGCGATAGGAGACAGTCAGCCTGGCCTTCAAGGCCACTCTTGGCCTGGGATCTGAGATACGACCCGGTTGCCCGGGCAGCATCGGCAGCTCCCCACATTCCATCCCACCAGTCTCAAAGCATCAATCAACACCTGACAATCCCATCCGCCCTCCCTTCTCTATACAGTCCCATCCTCCCTTCCTTCTCCATCCTTATGGCAGGAATACCTGACACTGTCACTAGATCAAATCCATCTAGCCAGACTTACAAGACATGTGGGTCTCAACACCCCCCGGGTCTGTGGACTGGGTAGGAAGCAGGGGCCTGGGGCAGGAAATGCCTCACGTCCATCTAGGGCCCATTGTTTTGCTTACACAATGGGCTTTGCTGCTAGTAAATTACATAAAGTGCAGTAGAATCCAGTTGGCAAAATTCAATGAGGTGGTCTGATGAAGCTATGGCGGTGTCTGAAGTTCTAGAAGCCAGTAGCATGGGGGCCATAGTAGTCCAGTTGTTAATAGCTCATTCACCAGTGGCGGCTCCTAATTGAAGGCTCATGGAAGAGCTCCATTTTACAGGCCCTGATGTCTTCCGGGAGATCATTCCACCAGTGTGGAGCCACCACTGAGAAAGCCCTCACTCTGGTGATGGCCAATCTGGTGACTTTTGGGCCAGGGAGAGTCAGGCGATTTTGCGACCCTGACCTCAGTGCTCTCTGGGGGATATATGGGCAGTCCCTCAGGTAGATAGGCCCCTGAGCATATAGGGCTTTAAAGCTCAAAACCAGCACCTTGAAACAAAACTGGTATGTTATTGGCAGCCAGTGCAATGCTTTCAGCACAGGCCATATGTGTTCTCGTATGGAGAGACCCATCAACAGCCTGGTTGCTGCATTTTGCACCAGCTGCAGCTTCCGGATTTGGGACAAGGGCAGCCCCATGTACAGAGCATTGCAGTAGTCCAATCTTGAGGTGACCATAGCATGGATCACCACTGGCAGGTCATTGCATTCGAGGAAGGGAACCAACTGCCTAATCAGCCATAGATGGTAAAAGGCTTCCTTGGCAGTGGCTGCTATCTGGGCCTCCATTGTTAAGGTGGCATCCATGAGCACTCCCAAACTCCTGAGCCCTGGTGCTGGCACCAACGATGCCCCACCGAAGGTCGGTAATGGGATCCCTACCCCTGACCCACTCCAGCTCAGGCACAAGATCTCCGTTTTCATTGGTTTCAATTTCAATCGGCTCAGTCTAAGGCAGCCCACCACATCCTGAAGTGCCTGGTACAGGTCATCTGGGGTAGAGTTGGACTGACTGCCCAACAACAGATATAGCTGGGTGTCATGTATAGGCAAAAATATAACAATTTCATCAGCCAATTATACGATAGAAATGCTCATCAAAATGGCAAAGCACACATTAAATGTAACATTCAGCTGATAACACAGTGATGATGGTTAGCTTGCTGAAATCCATTTTGAAGATGGTCTTTTTTCATGCAAAAAACCTCCCAAGTTGTTTGTAGTCTCTCACTTGCTTACTCAGAGATATTGGGTCACTTTGGCAACTATTCAAGGGCAAAAATTCAGCAGTTCTATATATGTACAATTACACTAATAACAGAGATAGAATTTAAATTCTTACAAAGATGAGGTAGCCATTTTCAGCTATGCACACCCACTATATCAGGCATGAGTCAGCAAAAAACAAACAAACAAACAAACACAGAGAGAGAAAATCTTGCTGACAGATGAGATTTTCATCAGTGGAACAGAACTACATCACCTTTCCCCTCTGCCTGAAGCCCTCTGCCTGAAGCCCAGACGATTCACAAAATGAGACAGCCAGTGTGGTGTAACAGTTAGAGTGTCAGGTTAGGATCTGGGAGACCCAGGTTCCATTCATTCATTTTTATTGCTCATAGATCCATAAGTCATAAGCAAATAGACAGGGTATAATAGAAAATACAACATATATACATATACTACATTACAATTACAGTTACAATTTCACAAAATTAAGCAATTTGGTTACCAAATATATATTATCTGCCTAAAAGAGTCAATTCATTTAATACCACCCAGGGTTACAGATAAAAACTTTGCCACTGACAAAGTCACATTTGGATCAGTATCAGATAAGAGATTAGCTACAAATTCCTGATTAATAGCAGGGCTCCATTTTTTTAATATGCACTGAGATCCATCTGTCACAAGCCATATTATATTTTCTGCAATCAATGAAAAAATGCCAAATTGTATTCAAATCACCTGAATTGCAATTACAAAGTCATTCTGGAAAAGGAGTCCCTAGGAATCTTCCCGCTAGTTCCCCAAGAGGCAAAACATTTAATCTTGCCTTGGAAAACAATATTCTATATTTGGGGACCATCAAAGATTAACAGCAAGAGGGCAAAGATTCCAGAGTCGGAAGACCTAAATAATACAAAGAACAGACTCGTTGAGCTCGGCAACTTGTACTACATTTATCTAAGTGTAAAACACTAGATTTAATTTGCTTCCATGCAGAAGGGTAGTCTACTTGATTGAAAAATTCAGGGGGAAATCCTAAACTTTGTAATCTGCCATCAACCAATTGCAGCCATGAACTTTGAAAACTGTCCTTAGCTAAAAAGTGCAAATAACATCCCTCTAGGGAAAAGAGTATTTTTAGCCTTAAAAAAAGGTTGCCATCCAAGTTTTTGCTTCTAAGGACTGCTCAGCAAATCCACATGAATAGCTGGACCAGACACACATGAGGGGAGATTAGACAGAGAACAAAGAAAAGAAGTTAAACAGGAATCTAACTTGTCGTCGACCCTAGTAATAAATAAAGGAGCACCACAGAGTAATTGGTAAATGACTTTTGCATGATAAGCATGAATGGCAGCAGGTAAAAAGTTACCTCCCATAGTCCAGAAAAATTTTAAGAGGGCAGATAAATGTATTGATGCCAGCTTCTTAGTGGCAGTAATATGAGTTTTCCAGGACAAATTATAAGAAAAAAGCACACTCAAGTAACAAAAAGTATTAACCTGTTCGATCAACTGGCTGTTTATAAACCAAGGCTGTACACCTTTGGTTTTGGAGTAGTTTATGTCCAGTAGCTCCTGAGAGCAGTAAAGTGCAAAATTGTTCATCAAACGTTTCAGCCCAACATATGACTGAGATAACAACATGGCATCGTTGGCATAAAATAAATTTTATATAGCTTTTTGAGACAGGTGGGGAGGATGGAAGGATTCACCAGAAAGGTGGTTTTCAATGTCAGTATAGAGGTTAAATAAATAAGGCACTAATAGGCAGCCCTGATGAACACCTCTATTAATTTTAATAATTTTAGATAGTTGGCCTATACTCCCATACCTCATCTGTGCGGTGTTGTTTTGGTAAAACTTATGAATTAGCCAAAGTAGCCAACAATCCATGTTGGGTTTTGCAAGCTTTTCCCACAATCTGGCATGAGGAATTGCATCAAAAGCCCTTTCCAAATCAATGAAGGCAACATATAGTTTACCTCCCGAAGGATACTTCTCAATCAGATGAGTGAGTACTGCACAATGGTCAATGGTAGAAGTCTGGCTCTTAAAACCAATCTGAGGGGGCATAAGGAGTTGTTTCTCTAAGAGCCAAGTCCATAATCTAATCAATAAATAGGAGGTAAATAATTTGCCCACACAATCCATGTCGGGTTTGTAATTGGTCTGTAATTGTCAGGTTTGGAATAATCACCTTTTTAATGTATTGAAATAACTATTGAATTTAACCAAGATTTCAGTATAAAGCCAGAATGGCAAATGTTAGGGGAAAAGGGAGCTAGAGCCGAAAATCTCTCTAAAATAGTTCTCCCAAACACTAGGAGAAATATGACAGCATAATCTAGAGCCATGATCAAGGCCCTTGTTAATCAAGGACCAAAAAGTTGGAGCATCATGGTTGTTTATAGCTGTAATCAATCTGTACCAACTTTCTTTCAAAGATCTTCTTTTTTAAACCTAATCAGATGCTTTAACTTACGATCAGTCAAAGTAGCCAATAAACTCTCAGAGTTCACACACCTGTTGGCTCTGTAAATTCTATGTATTTCTTTATGAGCATGATAACAATCTCTGTCGAAACAATTTTTTTTCTTAAAAAGAGGTTGTGGCTTTAATTGTGTTATCCTTTTAAACAACAAGTGGTCAAAAAGGTGAAACACATGCCCCCAAACCACTGTTTGTGTAATAGATGAAGGCTCATTAGAAAGTTGTGACATAAGGCTCTGACAAGTGTCTGAATAAAAGATGGCAATGGCCTTATGATTTATTAACATCCCATTGGGCTCTTTTTAAAATTTGACCTGAACTAATTAATCCTACCTCAGGTTCTTGTTCAAGCTTCTCGCCAAAAGGGAGTATTACTGGTAGATAGAGAGGCAGGTAATCACTACCCAGTGGTTCACCTACCCTAAATTTAGAACAGTAGGATAGGAGAGTAAAAGAGACCAAACAGAAGTCGACCACACTACTACCATTTCCATTAATCCTAGTAAAATCTCCCTGATCCCCTAATTTACTGAATCCATTTAAAATATTAAATCCCAGTTTGATGGTGGAGTGAAAAAAAAAATCTTTCCCCTGGTATTTATTTTCTGGTCCTTCTAGATTCTGTGTAAGATCAGAAGATCCCACACATCGTCATCAAGTCCATGGATGGAAAAATGGATGGGTTCATTACTGCTACCTATGCATGCATTCATGTCCCCAGTTAACAAAGAGTGCACCTTTAGAAAGATGTGTAGGAAATAAGAGATTTTACACTCTATATCTTCCTATAAACAAGAATAATCACCATTAGATAGACCTGAGGGGATATAAACAGTAAACAAGAACAGGGGATGGGCCTCAAAGCCAAGTTTAACAGCTAATATATAATCTAAATCTAAAATCAGTTCCAATTTGTGACATCAAGGAGAAGAAGAGATCAGCCAAGCAAGGCCACTTTTAGGTCATCCCCCCCAGAACTAGGTATGGCAGGACTAACAAAAGTTACATAATCTGGAAAATAGATATAATCTTTGCACCAAATTTCTTGCAGCATGATAATATCATAACTACTAATAAATTCCTGGACCTCATCAGATGAAATGCGGGGGACCCAGGTTCAAGTCCCTGATCTGTGATGGAAGCTGCCTAGGTAATCTTGGACCAATCACACACTCTCAGTCTACCCTACCTCACAAGGTTGTTGTAAGGTTAAATGGAGAAGAGGAGGCTCATGGAAACCACTTTGGGAGAGTTGCTGCTGGGGCTCATATGAAACAACATGAGTGGAGAGTTGCAGATCTGCAATAGGAAGAGAATCAGCAACTCCTTCCTTTTTCTGTGGGATACAAGCCCATGGGTGGGGATAGCAGATCCTTAATGTAATGTAAGTGGGGGGCATATCACTCACATGATCAAAGCTATGAGGCTTCCTTCTCAATTTGGAGAAGGAAGTAAGGGAGGAGACTAAAACAGAAAATGTTGTGAGAATGGATGACTTCAACTGCTCTCACATTTAATGTGGGCAGATGAGTGCTGAAGTCATGCTATAGAGACAAGGTTTCTGTATATCATAAATAAGTGCATTGGAACAGCAGGTCATACAGCCAGTGAAAGGGGATGTGATACCAGACTTGGTTCTAACTGGAGCTGGTACAATATGTAGTTGTTACACTGACTAGTAGTGGTTTTTAAAATATATCAGAAGGAGGAAACTGATCAGGGAGACAGTTGGACCATTGGTTGGTAAAGGAGTTGAAACAATTGCTTAAGGATGATGGAGGGATCACAGTCAAATGTTAGGAATTCTTCACATGTGATTTCACTGTGGAACAAGTGTCAGGCTCACTATGCATTTTATAGTTCACCTGCCATAAAGGAAGGAAGGAAGGGGAGAGGGGTGTGAAGACCAAAATGTTTTTGCTCTCCTAAATGCTTTGATGTGCCAGACACTGTGTCTCAGAGAGACCTGTTGTTCTGTTTTATTTATGTAGAGGGGTATATGCTTAGTGTGTGCGTGGGGTAGTTGACTGTTATTTCTGGTGGGTAAATACCATGGGGTGATTGGGTCCTGATCTTTAATGCCTTTCACCTTCAGTCCTAACAAAGCTTGTGTCCAGTATGGTATCTATCAATGTCTCAATAAACTTAACTTTCTTTGAAGTGAATGGTGTTGAGAACTGATTTAACCAGGATTCTGACAAGTGGGGCCTATACCCATGTCATTGAATCAAACAGAGTTACAAAAGAAAATTCTAAGACAAATGGAAGTTAAAAATGGATGTATCTCTAGATTCAGATGACATACACCCAAGAATGTGAAACTGTTAGTCTTTTAAACACACAATATAAAACTTGTCACTAAAATTGCCCCTGCCAGATAACTGTAAAATGGCAAAATGAAACTTCATAAAATGACAGGCCAGTTAGCCTAATGTCTGTTCTGGGGAAAATTAGTAGAAAATATTGTTAAAGATAGACATTAAATACAAAGATGAATAATACTTGCTGAGGGTGAAGTAGCATAGCTTCTGCAAAGGGAAGTCCTGATTCACTAACGTGTTGGTATTCTTTGTGAGAAATAATATGTATGTGGATAAGAGTGACTCAGTAGATATCATACACTTACAAAAAGTTTTTAAACATGGTGCCTTGTCAAAGAAAGAAAGAAAGAAGAAGAAGAAGAAGAGTTGGTTTAGATACCCTGCCTTTCACTACTTGAAGGACTCTCCAAGTGGCTTACGATCATCTTCCTTTCCTCTCCCCACAACAGATACCTTGTGAGGTAGTAGAACTAAGAGAGCTCTGAGAACTGTGATTGACCCAAAGTCACCCAGCTGACTTCATGTGGAGGAGTGGGGAATCAAATCTGGTTCTCCAGATTAAAGTCCACCACTCTGAACCACTACACCACACTGGCTCCCTGAGTAAACTGAGTAAATCTCACAGTTATAGGATACTGGTGCAGGTCTTCATACGAACTAAAACAGGACCAACAAAAACAGATAATAGGAGTAAACAGACTGTTTTCAAAATGGTGATGTCTACGACCAGTATTGGGATTGGTATGTATTTTTTTTACCTCTTCATAAAAATTTGAAATTGAGGGATGAGCAGTGTAGTGGCTAAGTTTGAATGTGATACCAAATAATTCATGATGGTGAAAATGTAAATAGATTGTGAAGATGTTAGCCAGACTGCTTATCTACGCAGTAGGCGGACTAACTTATTTGAGTTGCTGGCCAATATATACAGAGAAAGCGAACTTCGCACCAAGAACCCGTTTCCCCAAAGAGATCACTTGACAAGGTTTTTTAAGTTTGAATCAAGATTCTCTTTACTGAATATCTTTTTAATACACAGGCATACAAAAACAGATTCACTCACTCATACACACAAGTTCCTTTAGTTACAGTAGAAATGGAAATACAATATTGGGATTTAAAACTAAAAGTATTTAGGCAGGGGAAAACTCATAATACTTATCTGATCCAGTAGATTCGACCTTCCAGTGAAGAATAAAAGGATTGTTTCTAACTAAGGATATTCTTACTTTCACTACACACTGCTGGAACCTGCCAACAAGTGTGGGCCTCTTGGCTGCAGTCCAAGAAAGCATGTGGAACTAGACACTTAGGTTACTTAGCTAGCTAGTAGGAAAGATGGGCCAAGGCGACAGCTTCTTGCTTGGCTAAAACAAAAGATTACACCTCATTTTATCAGCTAGTATTGGGGCTGGCTTTGGGGTGTCTCTGGTGTCCGTCCCATCCCTATACCTATTGGCTATAGGATGTGGGGGTACCCTCCTACTAAGGTGGGGCAATATTGAAAGTCTACACCTTTCTACAAGGGAGCGTTTGGTCAAGGTGCAAAGATAGGTTGGCATGGAAATCTTAGATGTGCAGATGACTCTGGCTTGGTCCAAGTGACAGAACAGGAAACAGTCTTAACACATGCAAATGCCAAACATCCTGTGGGTTACATGCGAGGTATGGATTCCTCAATGGTGGAAAGGTTGTTATTTTTACATCCTCCTGGAGAACCATAATGGAGATGCTTCTTGTTCCCAATGTCTCATGGGTAGAGGTATGCAAGTTGTGTGTCTGTGACTTCATTTGCATGAAAGTACAGGCTGTGTGGTACCTTCCTAGTGCAGAGAGTCACATTAACAAAGCATACATTTCTCCCAATGCAATGACGCTTGCTGGCACCATTCTGGTGTGTGTGCAGGTCAGAAAATAGCAAATAAAAGCATTTTCAAAGTTTATCTCCTAACAGTGAAGAGATCCAGTAAGTGCAAGGCCACCTAGTGGTGCATAATGCTAAAGAGCTAGAACTTCTGGCTGCCAATCTTAGGACCTCCCGGCTATACTATACACACAGTCATATGGTAATTAATTAGGATAAAAAAGGAAGTATTTACTCAGTGAAGAATTGTGGAATTCACTGTCAGTTGATGTAGTCATCACAAGCATAGATGGCTTTAAAATGGGATTAAACAGGATAATACAGGATAGGTTCATCATTGGCTAATAGCTCTGATGAGAGAATTTACATACTCAGAAGAAGTCAACTTTGGAATACCAGTGATAGGAGACAACATCATGGGGAGGCCTTGGCCTCTGTGCCTTGTTTGGTAGCCCTCAAGAGTAAATGATGGCCACTAAAAGAAGATGGATCCTATACTAGATAGATAACTGGTCTCATCCAGCAGGGCACAGAGAAGGTCTATCACCTCTTCAATGGCATCAGTGGCTGGGAGTAAACTCAGCCCAAGTGATGTTTTGGAACCCTCCTGAGATTAGCCCTGCATGATGGTGGACATGGCATTCAGGAAACACAAGTCTAAGTCTCCTTAGGTGCACAGAACTAGTTGTGCAGTTCTTGGAATAAAGATCTTCCTGGTGGTTGAAGATATGTAATTGCCTCTGTTTCTCAAAATGTATTTATCCTTCTCTCTTTTGCATTTGTGGGGAAAGAAAAACTGTAAGGTGGTAACAGGAACAAAGGGATATGTAATCAACACAGTGAAATATGTTTGTGCATGTGATGTGCATGATTTGAATATTTTAAGCAAATAGAAAGGGATACATTTGTTTTCTAATAGGACTCTTCATAATAGTAATCTGAGCTACTGTTTATAGAAATATCAGTAGGATTTTTTTCATAAGTGAAAAGTTTTAACTGATTCACAACACTTTAAATAGAAACTGAGTAGGAGGACAAGCTATTGGGTGAGGAGAAAGAAAAGAATATGAAATAATCCTTTTTTGCATGCAGCACGTGAGTGAAATGTTGCCTGAACAGTGAACTCAGTTGAACAAATTCACCCTAGATTATTTTTTTAAAAAAGCTATTTTCTGATCATTTATTGTCAATCAGTGTAAAGTTCTGCTGAACCAGTTGCATGTTCTTGAGCATCGGTGTCCATGGAAATAGAAACCTACCCTTAAAATGTTTTACTCTTCAATGTTCTGTTTCTTGGGTTGCTAAGTTTCTATACACAGTACTTCTCACTTTGCAGAATTCATGGTCACCCTCATAGATGACCTTTCAGGCAGCTGGATTGAGGCAGATCAGCACTGCTGATATTACTGGACTTGTCAGCAGCATTTGACATGGTTGATTATGATCTATTGATCCACTGCCTTGCCAATGTGGGGATTCGAGGGACAGTCTTGATGTGGTTTGTCTCATTTATCCAAGATTGGGGACAGAACGTAGCACTAGGGCAGAGGGTTTCACCACAATAACCTTTGGTATGTGGTGTTTCCCAAGAAGCAATCCTCTCCCCAATGTTATTTAACATCTTTATGCACCCCTTTACCCAGCTGATGTGGAGTTTCAGACTAGGTCCCATTACTGTCTTCCCTTCAGAACCACCTCTCCTGGTACATCCTCCAAAGAGTGCTTCGCTCTAGTGACAACAACCTACTGGTGATCCCTGGCCCAAAGAGTGTCCACCTGTCCACAACCAGAACAAGGGCTGGTTCCACAGGACCTGCAAGATGAAGTTGTTTTGCTAGGCCAGTGGTTGAGGGTAGTAACAGTTCTTTCATCTTAAACTATTCTCTCTTCCTCTTTCCCTTTCCCCTCCCCTTTCCTTCATATCAGGTAGACTAGGATATTTATCCCCTTCCTGGGGTAAAGAGCACTAGGTGTGCCCCCTTTACACTCCATCTATTCGTGTTATTGGTTGTATTGTATTGTACTGTACTGTACTGTACTGTATTGAGATGGGTGGGTGGGTGGGTGAGATAGATAGATAGATAGATAGATAGATAGATAGATAGATAGATAGATAGATAGATAGATAGATAGATAGATAGATAGATAGATGATGGATGGATGGAATGTTTTATGAATGGTGTTACCCACTCGGAGCCTTGTTATACAGGGGAGGGAGGGCTATAAGTCAAATGGATGAATGTATAAATAAGTGTTAAATCTTTAACTTTATTTAATCTTACGATACCTAACTTCTTTCTTTTCTTGTTAATTCCCTAAAGGTTTGAAGGCAAATGTTCTCCACAACTGCTTTCCTTCCATTCTCAAAGTTTACAGTAGGCATTTTTCTAGCTGCACAAACAGCCAAGTCAGCATCCACTACCATACACCTCAGAACCTTTTATAACCTTAAGGGATGCTATGGAATAAGATAGGAGGGGAGGGAGTAGTAGGAAGGATAAAGAATTGCACTCCCCACTCCTAATGGCAGCAGGGTTAATCATATTGGAGTTTGGACACTGGCCATTGGGTGCCATATGCATTGTGGGTGAGAAGCAGAGCCATTGGAGTTCAGCCTTGCTATTTATGGTGAGCTCAGCCTTGCTGCATTAGGCATTTGTTGGGTATCTTTCATCCCACGTACCCTGCATTTTGGCAATATTAGAACAGCTGAATAGGAACTGTTTGGAGTCCTTTCAGATTGGCTGAGATGGGGGACATATTTCTTCTGCTTCATATTGACACATCGATTCTAAACTAATTAGGCCTAGTCTTGGGACTAGTGAGCCCTGAATGTGATTGTGATGAACTGTATAGGAAAATGTAAGGTAGGTAGGATAATTTGGTTTTGGCCACTGTGTGACACAGAGTGTTAGACTGAATGGGCCATTGGCCTGATCTAAAATGGGTTCTCTTATGTTCTTAACCTTTTGCCCCCCTGATCATCTAACAATTACTGGCCACGTGGATCTAGTCATATGTAAGCATTAAACTAGTTTCACAGGAATTATATCTAACTAGGAATAAGGCCCACTGTGGAAATAAATACAATGAGCTCTAGAAAAAGGCCCCAGCATTGGACACTCAGCATCAATTTACTGTGGTGACCTCAGCAGGATATAATGACAAAGAGTCCACCATTTTTTCCAGGGGGACTGATCTCTGCCATCTGAAGAGCAGATGTAATTCTGAGTGATATCCAGCCCTCACCTGGTAATTGGCAACAATAGTTCCCCAGGAGGAAATGGCTGCTTTGAAGGGTGGAGTTTGTGGTATTGTACCTGTCTGAGATCCCACCCCTCCTCAAGTCCCACCCTCTCCAGGCTCCAGCCCTGAAATCTCCAGGAATTTCCCAACCTGGAAATGGGAACCCTATCTCCTTTCCAGCCAACCATCAACGTACCATTATCTGCCTCTCCTCCCCCTTCCCTGCAGCCTCTACCTAGGAAAAGTACAGTCTTTATCCACAGTGGGGACCAAAACAGCTCACATCATTCTCCTCTCCCCCTTTTGATCTGCACAACAACCCTGTGAGGTAGGTTCAGCTGAAAGTCTGTGATTGGTCCAAAATCACCCACTCAATTTCCAACGGAAGAATCTAGGTCTCCCCCTGGAGAAAATAACTGCTTTGGAGAGTGGACTCTGGCATTCTATTTAGCTGAGGCCTCTCCCCTCCCCAAACTCTGGCTTTTGTAGACTCCACCACAAAAATCTCCAGGAATTTCCCAACCTGGAGCTGGCAACCCTAGTCAGGATTGGTCCCAATAAGTTCCCCACAAAGGCCAAAGTAGGCCTGGAAAGGGCCTCCTGCCTTTTCCTTTTTTACTGACAGAACCAAACTTGGTTGCCTAGCAACTGCCACTGAGGGGCAAATGAGGCACAAAGCAGTTTTGGCAGTTTATTCAGACAGGGAATGGCAGTGGGCAGGGGAGAGAAGCCCCTAGCCAATGGCACATGAGTACTCTTGAGTGATGGGCCAATGGCTGATGGAGTGCACAGCACAGCCAATGGGAGAGCCAGAAAGTGCCAATACGCTGGGCTTTTATATATATAGGATAAGAATCTTCATAAAATAACATCAAAGCTGGTCATATTGGCACGTTTATATATGTAGGTATATATGTCTATATGGAATAACATGGTCTCTCTGACTGATACTTCTTCATAAGATAAAGCAAAAAAAAAAAAAAAAGTCTAGGTTCTCAGAATCAAATTTTCATGGTGAATAGTTCAACCAGAATTAATTTCAAGTCTCTTCTACATATTGTGTTTGTATGATCATTTTATAAAAAATCCAATAATCATATTATGGAGCATATTATGTCATATCATATCTCAGATTTCAATAATCATATTATGTGATTTCTTGAAAAAGCCTTCCCATTCAGTAAAGGCCAAACTGCACATTATGTTCAGCTCCATGTAGATATGTCCCCAGCTATTTATTGTTTAAGAATACAGCCATGAAAACCGAAAACTGCAGTGGAGGATGAGATTGGTGTAAAGGAGTTCAAGTCATTTCAAGGTTGCAGGGCTTGGATCCTATGATTGTTTTCCACCATTGCAGGGGTTAGGGCAGTTTTGCCAGTGGAACATGAACTGATTTTCAGTGATCACCCCCACACTGCAGACTTTGACATTCTATCAAGTGCATCCAGGGGTCTTTTTTTGGGGGAGCGCACCGGAGCACTGCTCTAGGAGCTCAACAATGGCAGTGGCGGCAAGCCCCACCCCCTGCTGGCATCCCAAGGTGGTGCAGGAGTGCTGGACACGAGGGACAATGAACCCCCCCCCGCAGTGTCCCCGGGCGGTGCAGGAGCACTGGGCCCAGGGACGACGAAACACCCCCCCCAAGCGTCCCCAGGCTGGGCAGGAGCGCTGGGCCCAGGGAACAACAAAACAACCCCCCCACAGCATCCCCGGGTGGTGCAGGAGTGCTGGGCCTGGGGGAGGATGAACCCCCCCCTCCAGTGTCCCCGGGCAGTGCAGGAGAGCTGGACCCGGGGGACGATGACCCCCCCACAGCATCCCCGGGCCGCACAGGAGCACTGTGGCTGGGGGGGAGGCTGGAGAGCCCTGCCGCAGTGTCTCCCAAGCCCGCACAGGAGTGCTGTGTCTGGGGCTATGCCAGGAGAGCCCCACCACCAGCTTCCCTGGCCCCACCAAAGCGATAAGGGCTTTGTGGGGGTGATGGGGGCTTGATTGGGGGTGGTGGAGAGCCTCCCTCCCTTTGCCATCTTTTCCTTTCCTTTTCTTTCCTCCTTTTCTTTCTCTTTCCCTTCTCTTCCTTCCTTCCTTTTCCTCCTTTCCTTCTTTCTTTCTTTCCCGCCTTCTTCTCTTTTCTTTTTTCCTCTTTTCCCTGTTTCCCTTGTTCTTCCCTCTCTCTCTTTCTTCCCTCCTTCTTGTCTTGTCTTTCTTTCCCTCTTTCCTTCTTTCTTTTCTTCTCTCTACTCTCTCTCTTTCTTTCCCTCTTTCCTCCTTCTGTGGCCCAACTCCAGTGAGAAGGGTTTAAACTTTAAACCCTTCTCTCTTCGCTCCCCCTGCCAGCTGGGGAAGGGAAGGGGAGGCTTTTGAAGATGCCCTCTGTTTTACTTCCCCTTCTGACATCACTTCTGGTGATGTCAGGGGGTGTGACATATGCTAATAGGCTAGTAGCTCATTAGCATACCATATGCTAATGAGCTCCTGCAAGTCTTTTTCTATGAAAAGACCCCTGAGTGCATCAAAGGGCAGTGTTATTGAAGGTATAGTGGCTACAATAGGAGAGAAACAGGAATGTTTGGTAGAAACAAGGGATTGGATCCAGTAATCTGTAATGAAAATGATACAGGATTGTGTATCTTTTCTCTTTCACAAAGGAGCTGGGAAGACTGATTTCTCAGTGGGGAAATAAAAGAGGAGAGGTTTAACAACCTTCTTTTTCACCCTTTTTACAAGCATGCCAGTCTTCCACTTCATTCTGCAGTTTCTACCACTATACCTTGTAAAACAACTTTGTTGAGGACAAACTGCATGTGACTAAGTATTTCTAAGGGCCTGTATACAGGATAGTGTCACAGCCACCCCACTTCACAACACTAGATCATAAAACTTTTGGGATACCAGAACATCAAAATGAAATTGTTAATATTTCTATTGCCCCCCCCCCCAGTCGGAATAAAGACACAGACAATAGTTTGGAAGTAAACAAAGGCCACTTTATTAACTATTTAACATAACATTGTGGCAAGGGACCAACTAAGTGAGCATGGAACAGGCAAGGCGGGCATCACTCCCTGGCCCGCCTTCTTACCCTTTTCTCAGGCGGGTCACCCAGCTCCGATCTTGAGCCAATGGTCTGGCTCATGACTGGCAGCCCAGCAAAACTGGTTGCCACCTAGGAACACCTACCCCTGAAGCCATCAAACTTGCAGAGAGGAGCCTTACCCTAAGAGGTTATCACTGTTCCCCACTCTGGACCTTAAAAAAATCCAAAGGCAGTTCCTGATGACCCCCTGTTCCCAAACGGGAAAATGCCATAAGGTGATCACCGGTTCTGGTTTCTTGACCACACAAACCTGCCACAGCCAAGACCAAGCCTCTGCTTTGGCCTTTGCTCCCACTAACAGATGAAGGTTGACCTAATCCCTTGCCGCGAGTCCTGTAAAAATAACCCATTGCCCTTGTCTGACAAATGCACTCCGTCAGCCCTACACAGGTCCTGAAACTCGACCTGTATGTCAGGGTGCGGCAAAAATTGCCCTAAACCACCCTCCATGACCTTTCTCATCTGGCAGTTGGCTTTACACCTAACCGCAGTCTCCAAATTGCGCCATACCTGGTGGGGCAGAATAACTGACCCCATTATCTGCGTTCTGGGCCACCTTGTGCCTATCATCGCAAGGTCATTCTCCACTTGTAACACTAGGGCCTTGCCCTTCATGGTGAGGCAGAATAGCCAACCAGACTATCTGCACTACTGGGCCACCTGGCTGTTATCATCTCAAGGCCAGCCTCCGCTTGTAACACCAGAGTCTTGCCCTTCATGGTGAGGCAGAATAGCCAACCAGACTACCTGCACACTGGGCCTCAACTTGTCACACAAGGGCCTTGTTGGCCAGACTATCCATACTCTGGGCCATCTTGCTCTTATCATTGCAAGGACTGCCTCAGCTTGTAGCACAAGGGCCTTCCCAGTCAGGGTGTCCTCCTGGCCCGGTGGGTGGCCGAAAGGACCATGCTGTGGCTGCAGGTGTTGACTCTTCATCTCGCCCCACGGCCAGTAGCACCTGAAAGAAAAACCTTATTAATAACTCCAAATGTTGCAATTCCATTCTTAGAGTGCTAGGTGAAAGCCCTCCACTAGCTCACTGATCCACAGCAACCCCTCCTAAAAGGCAACCTTTACCAGCCCTTGAGCATTTTTTCAATGTGGAAATCACCCATCTTCTTCTCAAACCCAGATGCCATGCTGGCATGGGCGAGAGATCACAGCTTGCCCCTAAAGGAACACCCTAACAGGCCCTTACCTCTCAGCGACACTCAAAACTGCATTAGATGGGACATTGATATGGGCCAAACTTGCCTCAGACCTGCTTGCTCTCTACTTACTTATCCACCCTCTTATAAGCCCTCTGGGTGGAAAGCACGAGACCACTGTCCACAAAAATAGACACAAAGCCGGAGGATGTGATCTACAGCTCACTCATCAAAAAGACCCCCTTCATATGAGTCCAAAGAATCCTTCCATACAAGGAGGTCATCCCATATACCCTTAATGACCCTGGTCCTAAGCTGTGAAAGATGGAGGCCCATCATGGACTCACATAGTCTCCTAACAGATGCCCTGCCAGGTGCCACAACCTATCATGCAAATTTGAGGTGCCTGACTAGTTGCTGCAACTCAGCAATATAATCGTTTTCTTTACCCTGGCCATGTCAATTAATTCTTTGCTGTGCACTTAATTTGTCAGGTGATTTGTCACCCAGGGAACTTAAATGACAGGGTGCTGTTCGTGAACCTTGAGAGGTTTTGCAGTTGCCAAAGCGGAAGTTGCCAGAGTTCCAGAAGTGTCCCTGCTTGGCAATTTTTTTTTTTAATTTATGTTGTCTTGACTGACAAAACATAACTATAATAGATTTGGAAAAAAACTATTCCTAACCTTTTTCTTATCTTTTTTTTTTTTTTGAGATAACATGATACATGTGATAAAAAATATTTTCAAGCACTCACACCTTACAAATACAACATTGTAAATGAATTCTTATGGAGATAATCATTACTGTCCCATGAAAACACCAATACCTTTAGCTGCTTCCAGGACAGAGGTTCAAGGCACATTGTGCTCTTTGAAAGTCCATCCACTCTTGTTCGCCCTGTCCTGATGCTTGTAGGCAATAAACTCAGTCACTGCTAGCCTCTTTAATCTCACTGTCAGATGCCTCCACAGTTATCCTGCTTTCCAGTTAACTCTCTGCAGGCAGATTCAAGCCCAGTCTTATTACTCGAGTTATGACCAACCCTGTAATCTTTCAGCTCATATGACACTTTTGGGTGGCTCTTGTAATATTACTGAGGGCTCTCTGCCCTATGATTCTAACATAGAAGCACCATGGAGGGGGTATCTCTCTCACTAACATTATAATTACCCCACTGTTTTGTTTGTGTCCATCACAAGAATGGATTCTGTATGAACAGGGAAGTCCTAAGAATGTGTAGGTCATGATAATAGAGGTCCTATATGCTTTGAATCAGAAAGCAAGGAACGGCCAAAGAGGCTCAATGTCTAACAGATGAGAGGGTGGGGCCAATTAACCCTATCCCTCCCAAATCGTCTTGATTGCAATGTTACTATATCCAACAATATCCAACGATATCCAGCACCATGTCACATGCTGAATTTGGGTAACCTTGAGGTGCCTCAACTGGTGCTTGGGCCATCCTGCATGAGGCAAGACTTGACCCATACCCAATGGCCACCCTCCTGTAGGAAAGGATGGAACTGAGCTCTGAGTTTGCGATCTACAAAGTAGAGGCCCCAGTAGTGCTGTAACTACTGAGTCCCCATGGCCAGGCTGACCCATATTTGTAAGTCCTCTCCCCCTTACCTTCCCATGAGGGAGGCCCTCTATAATGCTTCTCCTGGAGTGCCTCTGTCCTGGTTCCCAAACTTGTCAACCTAGCACGCTGTCTCTGGACGAGTTGACCAAATGTTGCTACTACCTCGCCTGCTGCGGTGACTTCATCTTAACCATCCTCAAAAAAACCCAAGTGTGCCTCTGCGCCCTGGACCTCCTGCCTGGCAACTGACTGCTGTCTCCCAGACTGTTGGACAGATGTTGACCCTCCCTCACCAGCTCCTAAAGAAGCTCCTTGTCCATCTTCTAAAAAAGGTTAGGAGAGCCAACACCTGTGCTTGAAAAGATTATGGAATCATGGAATGTTAGAGTTGGAAGGGACCTTGCAGGTCATCCAGCCCAACCCTCTGCATTTTGCAGGAGCATAGCCGAAAGATAGCTTTACACTGTTCCTTCTAATCTGAGTTAGTGTGAGCCAGGTCACATACCCCCAGCCTCCAGCTCACACACCCCCATCCCAACTTAGAAAGGAAAGCTCCGGAGCAAACCAATTTATGCAGCAGCCAAATTGCTTGGTTATTAGAAACTTATTTCAATTAATTTAATCCCGCCAATGCTAGGAGGAACATCCCTCTGTTGCTCACATACCTTTAATCTATGAATATATGAATATAGCTGCATAACCAGGTCCACCTCCACCTCATCAGGCTGGAGAAGAAGAAGAAGTAGAAGAAGAGGAGGAGGAGGAGACTGGATCCATACCCTGCCCTTCACTACCCAAAGGAGCCTCCGAGTGGCCCACAAACTCCCCTCTCCACAACAGACACCCTGTGAGGTAGGTGGGGCTGAGAGAGCTCTGACAGAAACTGTTCTTTTTCAAGAACAGCTGTGCCAGAACTATGGCTTGCCCAAGGTCATCCAGCAGGTGCAAGTGAAGGAGTGGGGAATCAAACCCAGCCCTCCCAGATTAGAGTCCGCGCACTTAACCACAGTACCAAACCAGCTCTCCAGCTGCCTAGGGGGCCTCTGGCTGACTGCTCCCCCTGAGCCTTATCTCCACATGCCGGGCCCTGCCCCCAAAATGCAGCTTCAAACACCACCAGTGCTGGCTGCCAGCAAAGACAGGCAGCGCCACTAGCTGTCATTGTCAGGGACCCTTGCCATCACTGCCGCCCTACGCCAGCACCTCCGGGTGCCTGATAGCATTGCCCCAGCCCTCAGCCAAATTGTCGCCATCTCAATCATTTTAGGGGGCTGGGGAAGACTTTGGCTCTTCTCCTGCTGCCTATAACCACCACTGAAGACCACAATTTCAGCCAATGCAAGGCTGCAACCACCGTGCTTCTGAAGGCTCGCTGCACCGCCCAAGGCCCTTCAGACTACGGGCCTACAAGGTATGCCACAAACTGACCCATCTGGCGTGCTCAAAGCTCCGATCAGAGCGAGCACACAAAGCAACTGGCTTGGGCGGGGGCAGAGCTCAGCCATTTACCTAGGTCGGCTCCACCCCCCACCTATGTCACGATGCCAGGAGTCATGGCTCTGTTGCTGCCTGGCTTCCTCAGGGTGGCAAAGCAGCCCCCAGCAACCAGTGGCATCACCGCATCGCTGGGAGCTTAGTTATATACAAACCCTGAGGGATAGGGTTGCTATCCTCCAAGGTGGGGCCTGGTACTCTCCTAGAATTAGAACTGACCTCTAGACTACAGAGATCAGTTCCCCTGGAGAAAATGGCTGCTTTGCAGGCAATACTCCCTCTAAGCTGTGGAGTCTTGTCAGCAAAAATTCCATTTTGTGAGCTACTTGTATTAGAATTATGAGTAAGCGATTTGGCTACTGCATAAATTAGTTTGCTCTGGATCCTTCCTGAGCTAAGACAAAAATGTGTGAGCCAGAGGCTAAAAAACTGTGAGCTAGCTCACACTAACGCAACTTAGAGGGAACACTTTTTTGCAGGTAAACTCTCTGGCATTATACCCCAATGAGGTCCCTCCCCTCCCCAAACCCTGTCCTACCCAGGATCCACCCCCCAAATCTGCAGTAATTTTCCAACCTAGAGTTGAAACCTTATTGAAGGCTCCATTCGAGTAGCAGAAGGGAAGTCTAAACGAGCAGCTTCACAATTTTGGTGGTCTTCCCACCACAGTTTTGGTAGTCTTCCCATCCAAGCTGAACAAACACCAACAGTTCTAAACAGCAAGATTCATGTTCAGCAATAACTTTAAAATAGCACATAGCAGAATATGCAACAATGTTGAAAGAGGTTGGTCAGCACTCATTCAATTATGCAATAATTCACATGTGCCCAAAAAGCTTCATAATCAAATACATTAATTTACTTTTCTTACTTTAGGGTTTTTTAAAGTAGATTTAGTTGACAATTAGGCATGATATTAAACCACTCCACATTCACTGTCTAATATGACAGGACTAGCATGAGTCATTGAAAGATGCACTGCTGTGTAATAAGGAGATGTGCTCCAGGGCTGGAATCCAAAGAAAATTATGTGTGTTCAGGTCTCATTAAAATGGATGGCACTTAACAGCACAGCCAAATAGGGATGTGCATTTGGATAATAGCTAAAATCCAAGGAGTGCAAACTTTGTTTGGTAACCTCAGAAGGGTATTTAATCTGAATGAAATTTCCTTGAATGTACTGATCGAAACCAACCATGACAGTTCTGGCTATTTTTCTAGTGGTGATTCATTGTGTGCAGCTGTACTCTGCTTTCTTTGTGAGGGATAGAGAGGGGTAGTAACATGGGAGAGTGACTCCACAGATATATGCCTGACAGGCACATTCTCCAACCAGAACATACAGGTATTCCCACCAATCTTATTTATGTTTCCCTCACTTGCAAACAGATTTTAAACTAAATAACCAGGATGCTGTTTGTTGGAGCCATTTCAGCTATTGGTTATGAATCAAGAAGAAGAAGAAGAAGAAGAAGAAGAAGAAGAAGAAGAAGAAGAAGAAGAAGAAGAAGAAGAAGAAGAAGAAGAAGAAGAAGAGGAGGAGGAGGAGGAGGAGGAGGAGGAGGAGGAGGAGGAGGAGATTGGATTTATACCCCACCCTTCACTGCCCAAAGGCGTCTCAGAGCAGCTTCCAAACTCCTTTCCCTTCCTCGCTCCACAACAGACACCCTGTGAGGTAGGTGGGGCTGAGAGAACTCTAACACAAGCTGTCCTTGAGAGAACAGCTGTGCCAGAGCTTGTGACTGACCCAAGGTCACATCAGCAGGTACAAGTGGAGGAGTGGGGAATCAAACTTGGTTCTCCCAGATAAGAGTCTGCACACTTAACCACTACACCAAACTGACGCAAGCAAATGACTTGCTGTTGCTGAAGCCAACCAGCCTGGCTTTTGGGACTCTGGAGAAGAGCTGCTTTGGACCCAGACCTTTGAATGGATAACATCTTGTTTTTGGAAGCCAATGTTTTGAAGTGTTTAGTTAGCCTCTTAATCTTTAGTTTTATTGTTTTCTTCCTCACAGTATTTTAAGTAATCTTTAGAACAAATTTAGAGTCCAGTGGCACCTTTAAGACCAACAAAAGTTTATTCAAGGTATGAGCTTTTGTGTGCAAGGTAGATGAGGTTCTAAGCTTATAGACAGGGATTTAACAGCAAATTAACATGTAACATGATGATGCTTAAGTTATTTAAAGTGCAAAACTAAATAACAAGTGAAGGTTTTATGGTCAACAGTTGTAAAGCAATAAATATGTCAAAATAGATGAATGTCTAAAGCTGTCCCCCCCCACTTGTAAGAAGTAACAATCTTAATTATCTCATCTCAGGCATAGAGGCCGGGTAGAGGGCACAACAGTATATTTTGAGCTGGATGTAATGTTGTTAGAAGACATCCATTCAGTATACTATTCTGAAAAAGAAATATAATAAAATACAGAGGATTTATAGTCCTTGTTGAGAATACATATGTGAGAACTGAATGAATTAGCATATGTAATGGTATAAAAATCCAATATCTTTGTAATTTAATAACCTTTTGGACCTTAATAAAATTATATTTTAAATACTAAACTCTGGTTCTTTGTTTCTACAGCTGCAGTAAGAAATCTAGTGCTGGAATTGGCAGTCCACTACCTTAATAGTAAATTTGGTGGGTTTCCTACTGTGAGTCAACTTCGCAGGGAGGACTCCCTAGGTAATCCTGGGAAGATCAGCAGTTTGTCTTTTGGCTCCTGACTGGAGGGACATAGAAGGACTGGTGGTAGCCTACTTACGTTGGAGGTGTGCAGGGGCTTCCAACACCTTTTATAATTTGCACCGAGCAAACCTCTTGGAGAAAGGGTCTTTAGCCTGGGTTGGGCAGGAAGACCTTTTTCACAGAGACCTACTATCATAGTGACTTATGCCCAAAGCAACAGTGAAAATGTGAAGCTGGTATTGACCAACATCCACAATAACATCCACACAATCGTAGTAAAAGTTGGGGAAGTCCATTTTGTCAATGTTTACAAGCCTCCTGCAGTTGCATGGCCAGCACATACCCTATCAACCTAGCCTTATCCTTTAAGAGGGCAAATTGGAAAGGTTTCAGTGAAGACCTGGATAGGTGCCTTGGATGGGTCCCTCCCTCCAACACATAATAACTACAGCTGATTCATTGAAGCTGTTATATCTGCAGCTAAAAGGCACACTCCTCAAGGATATCGGAAAGAATGTATTCCAGGCTGGAGTGATCAGAGCAAGAGGCTGAATCAAAATTTCCTTGACGGCAAAGACCCAGAAGTAGCAGATGAACTATTCCATCAACTTAATACTGCACATAGACAAAAATGATCAAAGTAAATGTGAATTTGGATCTCATGCATTCCAGAAGTAAAGCCTGGAGTCTGTGGAAAAAACTAGGTGCAAACCCACCTGTGCTCTGAGAAAATCTGGAGGTAACATCAAACTAGGTAGCTGCCCAACTGGTATCCCTGTCCAGAGCTCCAAAGGATTGAGTTTTCACTATCAGGATAAAAAAGAACTCCAGATTTTGAAATGCACCTGCCTTGAAGATTGAGAGCTGTCAGGGGATTTCAGTGCTGATGAGATTTCCAAGACACTGAAGGACATCAAGAACAGAAAGGCCCCAGGGCTTTGACTGCATCCATAATGAGTTCCCCACCAACAGTAGTACATTCACTAAGAAGTGGCTGCAAAGTTTCTTACTGACATTATGAGAACAGGAAGACTCCCAGGGGAATTCAAGAAAGTAAAGACAGTTGCTATTCTGAAACCAGGAAAACCAAAACATCTGGCAGAAAAAACCAATACATCTGACATACCTATTTACCTTCTGAGCTCCTGTTATAAACTCTTTAAGAGGCTAATCCTGAACAGAACCAGTGACAGAATTAACTAACATGTCCCTGTAGATCAAGCAGGATTTAGACCCCATTGCAATTGTGAAGGCCAAGTTCTGAGCTTAATAACTTTCATTGAGGCAGGGTATCAGAAGTGTATTAAGACATCAGCAGTTTCTGTCGATCTGACTGCCACTTATGACATAGTCTAGAAGGATAATTTGCTGTACAAGTTTTTACAAGTGTTCCCCTGCAGAACATTATTTCAACTCCTAAAGAACATGCTGAGCAATCAAACTTTCCAAGTAATTATGGGTCAATCAATGAGCCAGCTGATGAAGAAACTGAATAACAGTCTACCCCAGGGTTCGATCCTCACTCCCGTACTTTCTAATCTATACATCTCTGATGTTCCCAAGATGATATCCAGGAAATTTGCTTATGCTGATGACATGATGATTGCAGTAAGGAACAAATCAATTGAAAGGACTGAAGAAATACTGACCAGGGACCTTGAAATTTTGGTTGACTACTTCCAAAAATGGCAGCTTATCCCAAATCCAGGAAAAACAGAATGCTCCTGTTTCCATTTCAGTAACAATTTTGCCAACCATGAACTGAATGTCTACCTTAATGGTACCTGACTTACACATAACCATACACCTAAGTTCCTTGGCATTACCCTGGGCAGGACCTTGAGCTATAAACACCATCTTACCAATGTAGCAGTGAGAATACACACGTGAAGCAACATTCTTCAAAAATTACATGGTACAACTTGGGGTGCATCTGCTACAACACTTAGATGCTCAGCTTTGGGGTTGGTGTATAGTACTGCAGAATATAGTGCTTCAGTGTGGCTCATCAGCACCCATATTAACAACCTTGATGTCCAACTCAATACAACGAGAATCATCTGTGGATGTATTAGACCCACTCTGACCTATTGGCTACTCATGTTGTGCCTCATCACTCCCCTGCATCTCCAAAGACAAGATGTTCTTCTTTGTGAATATAGAAAGATCATTAGAAACAGAGAGTTGTCCATCCACAAAGTCATGGCTGGCCACAGGCCTATCCAGACTAAAATCCTGACACCCAGCAATAAGATCCTGCAATCACAAAATTTTGATCTAGGGAATGAATGGTTGTGAACATGGATGCAATCAGTTCCACCCTATATCCATAACATGATAAACACCAATGAGAGGTCCATACAATTTGACTTACCATCTCAACTACGGAAGACAGCTAATAGAATATGAACAGGCTTTGGCAGTTGTGCAGACCTGAAATTGGAGCTACTCCAAACTGGAGCAGGAGTTAGTCTGTCATCTAAAGGTGTATATGTGAGGAAATGGGGAACAGGCCAGAGGAAAAGTAAGATCAGTTCAGCCAGAGGTGTCCAGTCTCCCACACGTGAGGGCTTAAAGTGCAAAGAGGAGCAAAGTGTCAGTTCTCTGCTGTGCAAGTGTATTTTGGAAAGGGGGATGGATCAGATGGGTAGCAAAGTTTACCTGTCTTGGTCTGCGAAGAAATCAGATGAAAGAAGGAGGGATTCAGTATGTTTTGGGAGTTTTTGTTGCAGTTCAGTTGGTAACCATAATCAGACTCCAATTAGGCTCTAAATCCATGCTAGTTACTTTTTGGCCCATAGCATAAAAAGGGTTCTTTTCAGGAAACAAAAGTTTGTGACAGAGGATAAAAGTCTTCTTGAGAGTTGGGCAACTTAACAGAAGAAAACTATAGAACTTACTAAATGGCACCAGGGAAGGGCAACAGGAAGGGAGGTGATTGAATTACAATTCAGGATTACAAAACTGGAGACATGAACCCGAGTCATATATTAAGCAGGAACTTTTGGGACAATGGGAAGATCTGAATAGGAGGTTTTAGACTGTCACAGGGTATTTAAAGTCAGAATTATGTTAATGGACCATGTTTGCATATAATGTAAAAGTCAATACAGAAAGGGCTCTTCTAGTCTGGTGTGGCTTAATTGTTGTTGTCCTGTTGGCACTCTCTGATTTCTTCCAAAAAGGCTTCCTTGGAAGCATGTACTATGTTTGTAAGATCCTCTGCTGTGTTCACCACTGCAAGATTCTCTGTGAGACACAAAACTCGGCAGTTGCTCCCCATGTTCTGTGTGTACCTCATAGTACTCATGTACAGTACATTAATTCAGCCTGGGAAGGAAGGGTGTGCAAATAAAGGGGGGGGGCTGGTAACAACTTCTCATAACAACTTAAGCGTAATAAACTCATAACACCATTATATTGATGCACCTTTGTTTTGATTATTAGTAGTTGTATATAAAAGAGGTGGATTTTTTTTTAAGCTTTACACATAGATGCCAGGCCATCAGTGATGATATTTGGACCTATATGGTTATGGTTGTATTTATATAGAACTTTCATGATACTGTATCACAGTAAAGTAGAACTTTCATGATATTGTAATACTATGGAGAGGGCCTGTCTGGAAGAGAAATCCTCGGCAGGAAAAGATTTGTGAAACTTTATCACAGACATTTTTAAAGAAATTAATGGGGAAAACTGAAACAGAAGCAACAGAAAGTGGGGGGGAAGTAGTTTTAAAGGTGAAAGATGTTTTCTGTGTAATTTACAGCACAGTCTATAAATTATTGTTCCTAACATGGACAAAACATTTGTATTCATAAATATGAGCAAGGGAGAAACAATTTAAAATGTTCAGTAAACAGACAGTATATATTGCTGTTTCTACTCCAGTGGGCATTCTTTGTAGACTATGATCTGGAAATACTAAAGTAGCTAGAAATGTAAGAATATTGGTGGCTTTCAAGGCCCTTTTATATGTTATATATTTTAATATGAAATTTGTAATCCAAACAAAGGAACACATGATTTTGATGTAAATACTGCATACTGCATCCCTCTCTCTGTTTTTGGCTTTTAAACCAGTCCAGTTACAGTGTTGTGGGGTGTGATTTTGGCATAGCTGTTTGAGTTAAAGAGTAATTAGATTGCTCCACAGGAGGCTTATTGACTAATACAGGGATTAGATAGTCATAATTTCTGAAGCTTATCAATAGAATGTGGTTTAGCTGGCTGCGCACACTTACACATGAATATGGTTCATTTACCTCAGTGGGGTTTTCTCATGAGGAAGTATCATTTGTATCTTACAGAGCTACCTCATAAAATAATTAATACTCTGTTTTCCCATTTGTGAGGTTTGTTTTCACAAAGAAAAGCTTACTTATTAAAAGCATTAATAAACACTCCTTAATTCATAAGTATCTGTAATAGAATTAGTATTTGAAACAGGATTCTACAATGTGGCTTAGGAAGAATTCTCTCATGTATTCAAAGTAATATATCCTACAAGATGGGAAACAGTAATGAAATGTGCCAGGGAGAGGAAACATACCTGATTGGAACATTTCCCTACAACCCAATTTTCTTCCTCCAGCTGTTAAGCTGTTAAGGGGTTGAGCAGGCCAAATAAGCAAGAAGCTGCTCATACAGGCCCAAACCCGAGCAATATGTTGTTAGGGAGATGACTTTTAACCCACTTTTGTACCCATTGGACCCCTTTGGCCAGTTCCTTTAAAACATGAGAAAATTCCTCACCTTTACTAGAGTGGGTGGACTAGGTACCCTGATATTTTGATACCATTTGGTAAAAAAAAAAAGCTGCTCCAGAAAACCTGCCATTTTCCCCTATAGGAAATAATGGGCATTCATCCACTCCAACATTAATGAAAATGGAAACTTTCCCTGACATTTTTTTCTCTGATACAATAAATTCATTCCAAACTAGGGATGGGAATGAACCAGGAAAATGTATTTTGGTTTGTGGTTCATGACATGCCCCATTCACGAATGACAAATGGTCACAAATTTTTAGCTGTTTCACGAACAGGTTCAGTTTATGAGGTTTGTGAGATAGTAAAATGCCCCCCCCCCCAGCATGCTTGAGACACGAAACTCACAGGTGTTCTCCAGCTGAATATGTTTTACCATCCCTCCAAGTTTGGTGAGGATTGGATTTACGGGATCTGAGTCATGGCCCCCCAAAGAAGGTGCCTCCAGGAAAGCAACCTTTGAGGTGCTTTAACTCAGACCACGTAAATCCAGTCCTCACCAATCTTTGTGAACAAATAGAGGAGAGTCAGCCAAAGATCCAAGGTGAGTTTGGTATCTGTAGTTTGCACAGGAATCATTCTTTACATTCCAGAGGTTCTGGAGTGCATAGAACATATCCTGTGCAAGCTAAAGATATAAATGTCACAGGTCCTCTGGATGCTCCTCTACGTGTCCTCCAAGTTATTGCTTTGAAGTTCTGTAAATGTTTTGATTGAGCAGAGACAATCTCTCTGGGAATGTCTCCACTCATGTACCAAAACAAACCTCCATGAATAGCTTGAAATTTCATGGAAAGTTTGTGAGCCAGTTCATTTCCATCCCTATTCCCAACATCTATTGAAGAAGATAATCCTGATTTTCTCAAATTATGATACAGAAATAAATCAATTTTTTTCAAGTGCACACCTCTAGTACACTGGAAGCCAAAAGCTTCAAATTCAGATTCAATATGCTCATAACAATATCTCACATCCTAAACAGATTTAGCCTCATTTCAGAGAAAGTTACATACACTTTGGTCTTTTTTAAAACAACCAGGCTGATTCCACACAGAAGTTTTTCTTTGTTTCAGCAACACTAGTCATGCACCCCTTTTTCTGCCATTACCTTAAGTTTTTGGAAAACCCTGAGAGGTGGAAAATCTTTCCCAGAATTACTTTGTTGGGAAGGTCTTTTCATGTATCTAGAAGGGAAGGTATACATTGTGTTTGAAAGGAAATTCTCCCTTTGCCTCCTTTCTCACAATTAACTTCTTTGGTGTTTTTGTTCACACCAACAAGACTGAGATTATTATTTATGAATTGTCCCAGTCAGATATTTGACTAGTAGATGGTGTTCTGCAATTCAAGTTCTACCCACGTTCTTGGGTGCTGCAGATATATCTTCACAGGATTCTTGCTGTTCAAAGCAACACTCTCTTCTGGAGCTGGGCTGGTGTGATATTGTTCAATGCCCAGAATGTCCAGGTGTTTCTTGAGACTTCTAGGCACTGGTTGAAGGGCTCCAATGACAACTGGAATAATGCTAACCTTCTTCCCACAGAGGCACTCTAATTCTATTCATAGCGCGGTCGGTCAGTCGGATGGTCTGTCTGTCTGTCTTTCTGTCTCTCTTTCTATCTAGTATTATCCAGTACTACGGCTATCACCTTAAGCAGAATAAGACCCCCCCATTTTTTTTTTTAAAAAAAAACATTACTCAGTATTATTTCTCTTATATTTGATTATTGTACCTATGAATTTTGCCACTGAGAGGGTGACATGATCATTTGTATCCAATAGTAGCCATGATACCTGGGCTCGCACATTTAGCAATTCCATATTTTTAAGTAAAGGGGTGACTAAATTAGCTCTCAACTTGTTGAATATAGGGCACTCCATAATCATATGTTCAGTGGTTTTGATTGATATGAGCATCTGTATGTTCTATTAGAGTATGATACTCTATTATATCTGCCCTCCAAAACTGCTGAGGGAAGAATGCTCAGTCTTGCCAAAGTAAAAGCTCTTCTTAGTTTTGGGATTGTCAATTGATAAAAATATTTCAGCAGTTGCATCAGGAGGGCAATTCCCAAATTGAACATACCTTGTGCACCTTAATAGATGTACTTGTAACATCCAATTTCCTTACACATTTTTAAAGTTGTCTTATAATGTCTTTAGTTTCTGTATTCTTTATCATATCATCTGCTATTCCTAGGCATTTCATTTTCTTTTCCAATAGTTGACCTCCATTGCCTGTAATGTTTATCTGCCTGGATAAGCCCAAGTAGAGTAGATCCTCCCTCAGATTTTAAAACCTTTAAAGAGAAATGCTTCAATCCAAGCCCTAGCTTCCATTGATAATTCGTCTAGTTCCATTCTCAGTGCTATAACCAAGACACATCTAGGAATAGTCAATAAGCATCAGAAAAAGTTGTACTGGATAGAATCAATTTTTTTTTCCAGAAGTGGCCTGAATCCAAACTTCCACACCATACAGGATTTGGTTTAGAACCTTACCATTAAATAATTTGGATCAGGGGACAAATTCACTTCCCTATGGGTAGAAGTATTTTACAATTGTCCTCCCTACTTTCAAGATTGTGTTCCTTGCTATATCCAAGTTTTATTTATTTATTTATTTATTTATTTATTTATTTATTTATTTATTTATTTATTTATTTTATTCAATCTGTATCCTGCCCTCCCTGTCAAAGCAGGCTCAGGGCAGATTACATTAAAAGTTAAAATATTAAAACACCAATACATTGACACAATGCAACATCATAAAAACTCATAAACATAACAAATCAGAAAAACAGATAAAGTGCTGATGGCAGTAACATCCCAATAGGCCATGTTCAGATGGTAACAAAAGTATGGCCAAAATTGGTGTCCAGAATATCCAAAGCTGTTAATGTTGTTGTTGACATAGATGGCCTTAACAATTCAGTTATTATTAGTAGCAGCTCCTAATCAAAGGCCTGGTGGAAGAGCTCCATTTTACAGGCTCTGCAGAACTGTAAAAGGTCCTGCAGGGCCCTGATGTCTTCCGGGAGCTCATTCCACCAGTGTGGAGCCACTACTAAGAAGTCTGGTGTCTTTTGGTACAGGGAGGGTCAAGTGGATTTGAGACCCAGACCTCAGTGCTCTCTGGGGAACATGTGGGGAAAGGCAGTCCCTCGGGTAGGCAGGCCCCAGACCATATAGGCCTTTAAAGGTCAAAAACCAGCACCTTGAAGTGAATCCAGTATGCTTTTGGCAGCCAGTGTACTGCCTTCAGCACAGGCTAGATGTGCTCTCACATAGGGAGACCCATCAGCAGCCTGGCTGCAGTATTTTGCACCAGCTGCAGCTTCTGGAGTTGCGCCAATGGCAGCTCCATGTAGAGAGCATTGCAGTAGTCCAGCCTCGAGGTGACCATTGCATTGATCACTGTTGCCAGATTATTGTGTTTGAGGAAGGGAACCAACTGTCTAATTAGCCAAAGATGGTAAAAGGCTGCCTTGGTAGTGGCTGCAACCTGGACCTCCATTGTTAACTCAATAAAATTCCAAATGACTACAGTTAAAACCATTTAAATGTGGCAGTGTCATATAATAAAGTGCAAGTGCAGCACAGCCGATAGAATCATTCCTACTGAAAAAGCTCTGTTTTCATGGTCCTGCAGAATTGCTGGAAGTCCCGCACTGCCCTGATCTTGCTGGGGAGCTCATGAAGTGAAAGGCAGTCCCTCAGGTAGGCAGGCCCCTGGCCATAAAGGGTTTTTAAAGGTCAAAACCAGCACCTTGAAGCGAATCCGGAACACTATTGGTAGCCAGTGCAACAACTTTAGCACAGGCTGGATGTGCTCCCACATAGGGAGTCCCATCAACAGCCTGGCTGCTGTGTTTTGCACCAGCTGCAGCTTCCAGAGTTGCCCCAAAGGCAGCCCCATGTAAAGAACATTACAGTAGTCCAACCTTGAGGTGACCATAGTGTGGATCACTGAAGCCAGATGACTGAGTACAAGGAAGGGGACCAACTGCCTAATCAGCCGAAGATGGAAAAAGGCTGTCTTTGCAGTGGCTGCTACCTGGGCCTCCAAGGGAAGCATCCAGGAGCACCTGGGCCTCTAAGGGAAGCATCCAGGAGCACTCCCAAACTCCTGACCCTTGGCGCTGGTACCAATGGCACCCCACCGAAGGCCAGTAGAAGGACCCCTAACCCTGAGCCACTCTGATTCAGGCATAGGACGTCGGTCTTCATCGGATTCAATTTGATTTGGCTCAATTTGAAGGGAACACATTTAGTCGGGCTAGTATAAAGGCTCTACGGTGCAAAGGCTGGATTAAGTTGTGAAGACAGTGGGCCATCTGGCCATATTGAATTGGGAGATTCAACTGAGCCTGAGAAAATATGCAAAATTGTACAGGGCTTAAGTATAAATATGCAAAATTGTACAGGGCTTTATAAATATTAATTATATGCTATGCTCACTTTTAATGTTCTGTTTTCTATTTCTGTGCAATCATTGCAAGAAAATAAAGTTCCTTTCAACAGAACCTGGTAAAGTTTTACTCCCATCCTTTATTAGGTATGGACAAACATAAAAGTGCTCTCAGGAAGGTTGGATTCTAGATGAAATTGCAATACATACAACTGGGGAGATTTAACTTTGCTCTCCAATTATAAAATTGAATTTCCTTGAAGATGATATATATGTTAATTACACTAGAGGTGTTTTTTAAAAAATAATTATGAATCTAACACACAACTCCAGAATAATGAACTGCAAATCAAAACATTTGAAATACTTCTAAAATAAAATACAAGACTTTTACATTTAACAAAACAGAGTTAAGAATTCAGGAAAAGTGCATTGCATGTAGAAAGAGCAGCATTGTTGCTAGCTCTTGGAATCTTAAATTCTCATTACATATACTGTTTTTAATCAACAATCTTCCCTCCCGTTCCCAAAATTAAAAGAATGATTTTTTTTATTTTTATTTTTTTACAATCTAGAAAATCTGCAGGGGGAAAAACCTTTGACCACTATATCATTTTTATTATCTACTAGGAATAAGGCCCGTTGTGGAAATAAATACAACAGGCTCTAGAAAGAGGCTCTGGGAGAGTGCCCTGGCTTTGGGCACTCAGTGACAATTTGCTGTGGCAATCTCAGCAGGGTATCATGACAGAGTCCACCATTTTCTCCAGAAGAACTGATCTTTGCTACCTGAAGAGCAGTAGTAATTTTGAGTGATCTCCAGTCCACCCCCAAGATTGGTAACAGGAGGGAGTGGCTGGTTTGGAGGGTGGAGTCTATGGCATTGTACCTGTCTGAGGTGCCACCCCTCTTCAAAACTCACCCTCTCCAGGCTCCATCCCTCAAATCTCCAGGAATTGCCCACCTGGAGTTGGCAACCTGATCAGGACTGGGCCCAATGAGTTTTTCTCCCAAAGGCCAACATAGGTGTGGAAAGGGCCTTTTACTGACAGAGGAGAAAGTACAGGGGCCAACTCTGATTAGGGAAATACCTGGAGATTTGGGGGGTGGATCCTATGGAGGGCAGCATTTGGGGTGTGTGTGGAAGAACTCAGCAGGGTATAATGCCATAGAGTCTACCCTCCAAAGCAACCATTTTCTCCCGGGGAACTGATCTCTGTCATCTGGAGGTCAATTGTAACAGTGGGAGATCTCCAGGTCCCACCTGGAGATTGGCAACCCTAGGGGAAAGTCAGCCACACAGCGGGGAGTTGAAGAAAATGGTCTGATGGTCACTGGCCCACCTCGTTAGCCAGCCAGCCATGCTGAAGCTAAGCAGGAGAGAGAGCCTTTTTCTATTTATTCTTACAGGAAAGTGGCCATTGGGGAGGGGGGTTATGGGTGGGGGAGGGGGTTATGCTGAAAGTCCTTTGTTTTTTTACTCACAGAACCAAGCTTGGTTGCCTACCAACAGCCACTGAGGGGACAGTCCCTCACAGGAGTCAAGAGAACTGTCTTCCTCAGGAGAGAGAGCTGTCTGCCAGTAAATCTGACACGCAAATCTGTCTGAAGGGGGAGTGTGTGGGGAAGAGGAGCAGACCTAGCACCCGGCCAATGGCATGCGAGTACTCTTGAGTGGCGGCTGATGGGCCAATGGCTGAGGGAGGGCATTTTACAGTCAATGGGAGCGCATGGAATCTTACAAAACCAAAAGATAATTATTATAAGGAGAGATGTTAAAAAACAACAAGTGTTGGTATGTATAAGGCAAAAATATGACGTAATATTGTGAAAATGTGTGCATATTTGTGCATATATATTTACCTTTAACAACACTTGAATCCAGTCCCCATGTTTAATCTCCTCCTCCCACTATTACTCTTCTGATATACCGAGATGCTTGAGAGAACTGGGCAAGATGCTTTGCCTCTGATGTAGCAATGGAAGCAGCTTTCCTTTCCTTCATGTTCTTTTTAATTCATCGTGTATGTGTGTAAAGTGCTGTCAAGTTGCACCAAACTTATGGTCAGCCTAGGGTTTTCCAAGTAAGTGATTAAGGAGAGGTGGGTTGCTATTGCCTTCTTCTGAAAAGTCTTCCTCCAAGTACCTCCATCAAGTACTGACCCTGCTTAGCTTCTGAGATCTGACAAGATTTGGCTATACTAGACCATTCCACATCCCCTTTATAATTCATGACTGTACCAAGTGATTTTCTACTTCAATTTAAATTGTGATTTCATGTATTTTTAAAAATGCATATAATTTAAAAATATATTATATGTTGAGTTCATGTGATTTTTTTTCTTTACTAATAAATTATAAAACTACTCTTTGATTTTTAAAATTTCAATTCTGTAAGAACCAAGAAACAGCAACCAAATGCTGCAGCAAGGTATCAAGGAATAGGTCAAGCAACTTGATTTTATAGAAATAGAATGAGTTAGCAACTAATTGTGCTATCATAAGCAGTGTTATACCCTTACACCGAAGTCAGTAGGCTTAGAAAAGTATATTTTTTTTTGCTCAGCATGAATAAAACAACTGAGCCCTACTTGTAGGGAAGGGTAGCCTAGCAAATCTAATTTAATAAATAAATAAAGTCAAGGAATAGTACAAATCCACCAACTCATCAGTGTACTAGCACTTACACTTAAGAAGAAACTTCCCCATGATAACCAAGTGGTTATGTGGTTTGCCACACTGGAATGGGCCCAAATACTAACTTTATTAAGTACATGAAATAAGGATAAAGAAACGCAGAAATGAAATGTAAGGGATCAGCTGGAAATACAGTAGTTCAGAAAAAGTTATATATGTGCTACAATGTACAAATTAGTTGTACTATTCAGGTGTTGGGCAAGCTGTCAAAATGACTGTTGTGAATCAATAAAAGATTAAGAGTTCCACTAATCAGACAGAGTATCAGTTTATTATCATTAGGCTTTTCCTAAAAAATCAAGACTAAACCACAGTCAGACACTATGGGAAAGCACAGAATGATAAAAAAGCAGCGGGAGTCCTGTGTGGAGTTGGCATCCGAAACATTTCCATTTCCATTGTAGAATAAGCCATTTGCCCTTTATCACAACAGACATAGTAGAAATTTGGAAGGTCTGGTTGTATAGTTTTATTAGACAGGGAAAGTGTTCATCTGTTTGATTTACTCTTTTAGCCAGGTGCAAAACAGTGATCTGTGGAACACTTTCATCATCACTGCTTTTTGGTTTTGTACAAGCCAAGTTTCTACATGAAATTACTATTCCTCTTGATCACATGGTTCCATTTCCAAAACATTAGCAGTAAGGCTGAATGCCCAAAGGACCACATTGAATGCAATTCCGCACTGACAATGAGCTTGGTGATTCCAGACAGCTACTGAGTTGGGTGCTGTGGAGGACATTTACAAGGCTGCTGGGCTTGTGATACATGCTCATTTTTCAAATGAGTTTGTGATCACAGCCAGGGTTTAGTATAATGATTCATAATGGCTTTAAAATGCATGAGTGCTAAAATGTGTGGGTATTAAACTCTTTTTTCCCCTCAACACGATATTTTTGTCTGTAAATAGTGAAACTATTTTGTTTTGTTTTCTGTGCATTTATCCTATCACACTTACCCTCACATATGGATTTCTGAACAACTAATGTTAAGTTGTCATTGTAACAGAGAACTCAAAGTTGAACACATATATGAACACATGAAACTGCTTTATACTGAATCAGACCATTGGTGGGATATTAATAGGATTGCCAGGTCCTACCTGGCTGCCAGCAGAGGGATCCAGTCTCTGCTTCATGATCTTCTGCTCTAGTTTTTTGGGCAGAACACTGTGAGTTTTTTGCCTTCAAAACCATAGAGTTTGCCCAAAAAGTAGAGTGTCACCTCTAACATCCCTGACATGATGACGTCACTTCATATGAGAATACTGAAATTTACTACATTTTGGACATTCACTGTAATGTACATGGAAATATCCCAGAAAGTTGAGTTCCCATGATCAATAGCCAGTGCATGTGCACAAATACTTGTTCACATGAGGTGGCAACTTTCACTCGGATTCAGTAATCTGTGAGTTGCTCCTGCATTCCTTCTGGACTCCCCTACAGCCCTCCAAAAAGCCAGCAGTAGGTATTGGCACAACCTCATGATACACAGTGACTTGAAATGAGAACAAGGAATTGTCAGAGATCAGGCCTTGCATAAGTACTTTTCAGCTTTGGATCAATGCATTCCTGTGAGATACCCCATCCTTTTTCATGAACTGGAAAAACTGATCACGTGTGCATTGGTACAAGTGGTTATTTGCATAAGTGATTACTAGGGATGTGTAAATACATCTATTTTTATTTCTTTCTGGTTTTGTGAGCCACTATATTTCATCTACTTTTATTATGGGTTTTTGCTATCCGTTTGTTCATATTACAGCATTTATATTCAATGGACCAAAAATGTCATTTTAAACAGTAATAATTACGTTAATTTTTGTTAATATGCTTAGGAAAGAAGATGACTGCCATTTCATCTCAGGCTTGGTAAACCCATGCCAGAAATCAAGATTCAGCAGTCCTATTATTATAGAATAACCTCTTCAGGGAGGTGTGCCTGGCCCCCTCTTTTTCGACCTTTAGGAGGCACATGAAGACTGCTTTATTTAGGAAGGCATTTAATTAGGTAAAGGTAAAGGTTCCCTTGCTTGAAAGCCAGTCGAATCCGACTCTAGGTTTGTGGTGCTCATCTCCGTTTCAAAGCCGAAGAGCCAGTGCTGTCCAAAGACATTTCCGTGGTCATGTGGCCGGCATGACTAAACACCAAGGCGCACGGAATGCTGTTACCTTCCCACCTAAGTGGTACCTATTTATTTACTTGCAATTTCTTGCTTTCGAACTGCTAGGTTGGCAGGAGCTGGAACTAGAGATGGGAGCTCACCCCGTCATGCGGCACTCTCGGGTCTTGAACTGCTGAACTACTGACCTTCCACAGCCTGCAGTTCAGTGTCTTAACCACTTGAGCCACCGCAGCTCCTGGCATTTAATTAAAGCAGTCCTAAATTGTGATTTAAAAATTTTTGATTTATGTTTTAATTTATTTTATTAATATTGTGAGCCACCTTGAGTTCTGTAGGAGGAAAGGTGGGTAATAAATAAATATTTTTAAACAGGAAACAATGTGTTCTATGTCATCAGAGCTGGACTTTGGCATAGGCCTGGGGTGCCTGAAACAGTCCACAGCTTCACATTTGAAGTATAAATTATCAGGACCATAAAGTACTTAGTCTAAAATTACATAACTGTATCAGTGAAAACAGCAGAGTTGTGAATGGCTAGTAATCAACCAACTTGTGGTGGGTAGCAGCGGAAACAAATTCTGCCCAAGGGAATAACTGCTAGTAAACTGGGACACTTTCTCAGCTTCTCTCTAATATATCTTTGACATTTTATCTTCAAGTTTTAAAAATGTGAGTCATTTTATACTTCATGCAGCTTCTGTTGCCATGGCAAATTATGGCGGAATAGACACAATAAAACAATTGCATAGATTTCTCTGTTAATATACTGTGAACGCATTCATTTTGATTTTGCCCTAGACAGAGACACCAAGTGTGCTCTAGCTGTTTAAAATGACATGCATAAAAATAATTCTTAAAAAATTAACCTAAGAAATATCAAAGTGGAAACCTCACTAAGTCTTAACAGATTTAAATCCTTACCAACACACCCAGCAGAAGACTGCTTTTTCAGAGCGAGAAGAATGCAAAATGTTTTCCAAGACATCTGGAAAAATGGAGGATTGCTTTGTGGGTGGCACAGGTGGACAGTGACAATAAGGGGCCCATGAATATGTGTGAATGATTCAGTGGGTATATACTTTTTCTGCTTCTGGTATAACTACCAAAGGAGGAAGATCACACATGTCCATTAAAGTAAGGAGCCAAACATTGTCACATAACTTAATGGTGGATTGAATGCATATGCTAGCCCCTACCCATATGATAAAAGCAGATGTAGGTGTCATTTATGCAACTGCTTTTGCCATTTGTACATAGTGTCTGAACCATGTCTGTTTGTATGAATTTGTTCTAAAGTCTTAGCACAGATCGTTATCTCTCTCTCACCCTCATTAGCCATGTTCACAAGGTACAGTGAACAAATCTACAATCTGTGCACAGTGTATGCTTGATTCTTCTCCATATGTGCATTGAGTAATTTTCATGTTATGCTGAACACATATACAGCTGGACATGTGATTGAAACCACACATTTATTCAGGTATTGGTTGTCAGTTTCATTTATGAACACATGCTGGACCTTTCTTAAAAATGCATGTATGTACACGTAAATGCCTTTTGTTGCTGTCCCTGGGGTTTTCTTGGCAAAGGTACTGGAGTGGGTTGCCATTTCCTTCCCCAGGGGATCACATTTTGTCTGCGTTCTCTGCTGTGGCCTGTCCATGACATAGCCTGCAGCCTCAGAGAGAGAGAGAGAGAGAGATTGTGCCACTACAGATCACTGAAAGGTATCCATTTTTCTCCACAGCTATACTATAATCTTTTAAAAATCTCTTTGAAGGCTGTTCATTTGACCTACCCAGTGCTGAACACAAACCTACTTTATTTTTTTTTAAAAGAAAATTTATTATCGGATATATAATAGCATGTTCCACATTTTGTTTACAATTCTTATCATAACCTTTTCAAATTTTTATCTCCCCCTCCCCTGGCTTCCCACGATGCTCCGCCCCCATTAACATTTCCACCCAATATTCTCGTACATTCAACTTGTTCTTAATATTCAAATCTTATATTTCAATATTTTGCTTTTTAACTTTAACAATTAGGTAACTTTTCAAATACAGTCTCTCTTGCTACAACACTTCTGTTATTAGTAACTATCAAAACAAAGTAATCTATTTTTCACATCCCAGTTAAGCTCCAAATAGTCTTTAAAATCTTTCCAGTCTGTTAAAAATTCTTCGTCTTCTGCTCCATGAAGTTTTCTTGTTAGTTTGTCCATTTCAGCCATAAAAATCATTTTTTTAATCCATTCCCATTTATCAGGTATCTGCTCTTGTTTCCAGAACTGAGCGTAAGTCATTCTTGCAGTTGAAATGAGATACCATAACAAAGTCCTTTTTGTCATTTTGACTTCTTCTAACTTTAGTCCTAAAAGCAACATTTCTGGTTCTTTTTTCAACGTACATTTCAAGATTTTCTGAATTTCACTATGAATCTCTGTCCAAAAAACATTTGCTTTTTCACAAGTCCACCACATATGGTAAAACGAGCCTTCTTTCTTTTTACATTTCCAACATTTGTTAGACATATTCTCATTCATATTAGCAATTTTTTTTGGTGTCATATACCATCTATACATCATTTTGTAACAGTTTTCTTTAACATTAACACATGTTGATATTTTAATCGACTTTTTCCACAAACATTCCCAAGATGACATTTCTATATCTCTATTTATATTTATAGCCCATTTCACCATTTGCTCTTTTACAATCTCATCCTCTGTATACCATTTTAACAAAATCTTATAAATTTTAGAAATCATTTTTTTACCTTTTTCACTCCAAATCTTTTCAATTTCATTATTTTCTTTTCTAAAACCATATCTCATTTTGTCAGTCTTAAATAAATCATAAATCTGTCTATAATTTAGCCATTCATATTCAAAACCCAAATCTTCTCTAGATCTCATCGCAAAACTTTTCCCCTCAATTTTCAGAATGTCTCTGTAGGGTAACCAGTCTTTTCCTTTGTGCCTTGAAAGTGGTTTTATTACTTCAGCCGGAACAATCCACATTGGTCTTGCTTCAAAAAAGAACACAAACCTACTTTAGAAGTAGCCATACCTATACAAAAAGACTGCCTTACACCTACAAGTAGACTTAATATTTGTTCTTGGCTTTTACTTGGGATCTCTGTGGTTTTTCAGGAGAAACTTAAAAATTATTTTATTTTACACAATTTATTCTGCTTCGTTCTGTCTTCATAAGGGCCACCAAGGTGGCTAACAAATCAAAACATATGTAATAAATCACATCTTAAAAGCCACTAAAACCAACAAAAACATATAATTAAAACAATTAAAACCACAGTAAAATATATTTAGAAAAATGAAAACAAAGAAAAACCAAAAAAGTCTTCACCTGCTGATGGAAGCTGTCAACAGAAGAGGACAGATGACTCTCCCTGAAGTGACAGTTTCCAAGTTTGGTGTCATAACCAAGAAGGCCCTCTCCTAGGTCTAATATCAGAAGTCAGGAGTACCCAAAACAAAACCTCTGAAGATGACCATAGTAGTTGGGTATGTTTACAAGAGAATAAGCAGTCCTTCAGAGATATTGGTCCCAAGCCATATAGGGTTTAGAGGTCAATATCAGCATCTTGAATTATGCCTGGAAATGGATTGGGAGCCAATGTAGGTGGGCCAAGACTGGAGTGAAATGTTCCCTATGACCCACTCCAGTCATCATCCTGGCAGCAGCAATCTGCACCAACTGAAATTTCCAAACACTTTTTAAGGGCAGCCCCCAAATAGAATGCATTCCAGTACCTTTACCTAGATGTAACCAGGGCATGCATCACATTGGCCAGATCTTTTTCTGCCTAGGCAAGTTAACAACAGGCTAACCAATTGAAGCTGGTAAAAAACACTCCTACCCACAACTGCCACCTGCTTAAGTAGGCCTAGGTCTGACTCCAAGAACACCTCCAGACTATGGACCTATTCCTACAAAGGGAGTGCAACCCCATCCAGAAATTAAATCCTGGGTTTGACCTTCCATTCACCAGTAGCACTTCTGTTTTGTTGGGATTAAGCTTCAGTTTATTAGCCCACACCCACACCAAAACTGCCTCCAGGGACCAGTTCAAGTTTTCTGCAGTCTGTCTGTGATCAGCTGGAAGTGCCTGTTAGTGACATCCTAGCCCAGATCTTAAGATGTCCTCACCCAGTGATTGTCAGATGTTAAAGAGCATAGAAGACAGGATGGAACCTGGTGTAACCCCACAGACCAAGGGCCAAGGGAGTTGAGCAGCAATCCCCTAGCATCACCTTCTGAAAACTACCCTCCAGGCAGGACTAGAGCCATCACAAAATAGTGCCTCCCAATCCCAGCCCAGAAAGGCATTCCAGAAGGACACCATGATTGATGGTATCAAAAGCCATAGAGAGGCTTTTTGGCTGTGTGTTTTCTAGGCATTTTTAGTCAGGTTATACTAAAAAATTACTCACCTGATAGTTGGAGTGGAAAAACTTTGGTAGGTCCATTCTCTTTCATCAGAGCACAGCAATAACAAGAGAAGCCATGGCTGAACTTCTTTCTGACCTTTTCAAGTCTGCATACTAGCAATCCTAGGCATAAAAGAGGCCTTGATTTTATATGCAATGCACTTATTTCTGGTATTGAAATAATTAATTTCATCCATATACATTGGCAAGGAGCTAAGTGTCTAAATCAACAATTTCCACTGATTTTAGAGTTGCCAGCTCCAAGTTGGGAAACACCTGGAGAGTTTGGGGATGGAGCCTGAAGAGGGAATGGTTTGGGGAAGGGAGGGACTTCAGTGGGGTATAATGCCATAAAGTCCACTTTGCACAGCAGCCATTTTCTGGTAACCTAATCAATTCTCCCTTCCCATTGCAGACCCCACTCAGGGTACCTTATCCCTCAAGAGAAGCATTTCATTGAGATCAGTGGTCTGCAGTGGTAGGGGAATTCAGGAAATTTAGTCTGGAAGCAACCCTAAATTTGACAAAAGTTCAATATTCATGGTGGGTTCCTAAACCTGTACTTTCCCCCCAATTAAACAAACTTTTCTTTGCAAAAACTGGAGTTCTGGACTGAAATCATAGTATTCTAATTACTTATCCCTGCTATATAGTCTCTGCCAGTAAATTTAACAGGGCCCACACTGCCAGGGAAATAACTGTAAATCTTAGGGCACATTACACACTTCTGAGGGCCAATGGAGAGCATTAGGAATGGGGGGGTATTTTTCCTCATTTGATGTTAATCCCACTCTGAAAATAATTCCATATCCTAGATCTCTTCCCCAGGAATTCAAAAAAGTGGCACACAACAAACAGGAATAAAACCCAACATCAACCTAACATTAGCCTTGAGCCATGGAGAAAGAAGAGCATAAATATCAAATAAAATAAATTCAACAAAGACTTGTCTGATGGCCATCAGGCATTATGGCCTCTTTGAATGTACACCTGGGATCTGTGTATCATATACCTATGCCATAAATATACATATATAAAGAAAGTTCTCTTGACTGGAGTAGTTCTTATATTGTAATATCTTACTTGTGGAGGGTGGGTGGGAGGTCATTCCATGATAAAGTTGCATATTTTTTGCTGAGGAGTAGCATATTAAAGATTAAGAACCACTAGTCTAGACAAATTCCATGGACATGCATATGTGGAGTAATATAGTGGGTAAGAGAGTGAGTCATGATTTTTAGAAGTTTCAGGTTCAAATTTCAGCCACCAGCTCAGGAGCTTAGGTTAGCCAGCCTTTCAGCAGTAGCCCCTCACTGCAGTTTGGGAGTAATAACTTACTATTACAAGTCTGCTAAAAGGATTACTGTGATAATGTAGCTGAAGTGCTTTGAACACTGAAAGTGCAGTATAAAGGCTAAGTATTATTATAGTGTATGTAGCCTCTCCAGCATAAACAATTTTCTTTGCTTCAGAAGATTTTAAATGTTTTTTAAGGGCTACTATCAGCATCCTCTTAAAGGGAGGGGTAGGAATGAAATTTGAAACTCATCTTTCCCTGGTTCAGTGTATTAGAAAATCATGTTTTTGCTTAAAAGCTGGACTGCAGATCAGAGAGGCTTCAGACAGTTTGGTTCAAGCAAATTACCAGATGTGGAGGATGGTTCTTCCATCTGCTCTAGAGCAGAATGTGACGTGATGGGCTAAACAGTGCAATTTATAGCCAATATTATAACCGTCTACCAGTAGGATTTTTTTTCTAGTGGAGACTGACTCGCTGGCAGTACCCAAAATTGGCAGTATTTTCCATTGAATAACAACAGTGCTTTGTGAGCCTTCTGCCTTCAAATGCATGCTCTTTCAAAAGAGAAACACTTAACTCTAAAGGTTCTATTGGCAGGCATCCTGTTTTTTACTTAGTCACTTTAAGGCAGACATCCTGGTCTTCAAAGTGTTCTGCTGGCGCAGACCCCAGAGGACTAGAGCCTTCATTTGTACCACTCCTACTCATTTGCTATTCAGTCATAACCCCATTTGGTAGATGAAAGCAGATGGCATTCTAAAACTGTACATCTAATTTAAGGTTGTCAAGTTAGCATTTTTAAAAAAAAAACGTGCACAAAGCTGATCAGATAGAATAAAAAATAGCATAGATAACAGAATGAAGAATCAGGGAGTGACTATAGGGAATTAAGAAGAGAAGAGAGGCAAGGGAACATGCAAGTCTGCAGAGATCCAGATAAATCTGGCAGAGATACTGTGAAGATCTGAAGTAAGTGAAATGCTGATTATAAAAGATATAACAGTAGACTCACTTCTCATGCTGGTTAAATCCACAGGACTTGGCTCTGAAACAAGACAGTCCCACTGAAGTCAACAGCGCCAAGTCCATTTAAGGCGAAGTCCTTCCAGTACAGTGATGAGTCTCTAACAGTACAGTCCTAAGCAGAGTTACGCCCTTTCTAACTGCACTGAAGTCTATGTGCTTAGAGGATAATTCTGGTTAGTATTGCACTGTAAGTATGTAGACAGCAGATAATAAAAGACAGAGATCAGGGCCACATTATGACTTTCAGGGGACTTAGGACCCCTCCCACCATAATGTCAGTATTAAACATTATTTTTGATATAACCTTAAATACTTCAACCTTTCTTTTTTTGTTTGTTTTAGGCAAAGTTTAGTAGATTTTCATGGGCCCTGAACGTTTCATTTTTTTTTTTTTCTGATGTGAGGAAAAAATTAAAACATTTTTGTGGGTTCCTATAAATATTGTGGGCCCTAGGCACTGTGCTACTGTGACTAATGGATAAGTCAGCCCTGTTAGGGGTAAAATAGGAGAGAGAAGTAGGAAAAAATGAATCAGAAAAAAAAACTCCTTTAAAAGCAAACGAAAAAGATAATCCCTTAGCAGGGCTTTGTCACATACAGTAGTAAAACCAGTTTTAGATTTTGAAAGTTAAGATGGAGCACTGTTCACATGTTTATCTCTGTATTTTAAAAAGCATGAAGGGAAATCATCTGCTGGACCTACCTTACCTCCTGACCTCTATTGTTCAAGTACTCTGTGTACACAGACACAGGAAAATGGCTCCCATCATTTTTGGTATGATGACGAACAAGCCCAAATTTACTTGGTATGGTGACTCCCAGAAAGCAAGAACAGAGCATGCTCAAATCCATAACATTGCAAAATCTTGGGACTCACTTTCATAGACTTCATGATCCAGTTTTGGGTGAGGACCCACAGGTTCAGAAACACTGGTATAGGGTCTCATGCATGTTATCTCTTCACCATGAACTTTTTAGTGATTACATGCATATATCCTGTCCTTATAAATATTTGAATTTTGGTTCCACAGCATTCTATGCTTGCCATAATTGATTCGGCTCAAGAACTGGCAGTCAGAAGACACTGGCCAGGGCTGACTGGCTGCTTCGCAAAGTCCCGCCCACATCAGCCCTGGTCAGTGTTTTCAGCTCAGTCTGCTCCAGTCCTCTGACAGGAGAGGCCTGTCTGGAGTGTGAGCACAGGGACAGGCGATCAAGGCTGGGCCAAGTGAGAGAAGCCCTTTTCCGCCCCCCACACCATCCCCTTGGCCTTCTATGAAGGGACTAGGCCCAGAGAAGCCCTTTTCCGCCTCCCACACGGCATCCCCTGGGCCTTCTATGGGGCACTAGGCCCAGAGAAGGCCTTTACCGTCCCCCACACACCATCCCCTGAGCCTTCTATGGGGCACTAGGCCCAGAGAAGCCCTTCTCCGTTCCCCACACGCCATCCCCTGGGCCTTCTATGAGGCACTAGGCCCAGAGAAGCCCTTTTCTGCCCCCACACACCATCCCCTGGGCCTTCTATAGGGGCACTAGACCCAGAGAAGGCCTTTTCCGTCCCCACACGCCATCCTTCTATGGGGCACTAGGCCCAGAGAAGGCCTCTTCCGTCCCCCACACTCCATCCCCTGGGCCTTCTATGGGGCACTAGGCTCAGAGAAGGCCTTTTCCGTCCCCCACACGCCATCCCCTGGGCCTTCTATGGGGCACTAGGCCCAGAGAAGGCCTTTTCCCTCCCCCACACGCCATCCCCTGGGCCTTCTATGGGGGCACTAGGCCCAGAGAAGCCCTTCTCCGTCCCCCACACACCATCCCCTGTGCCTTCTATGGGGCACTAGGCCCAGAGAAGTCCTTTCCCGCCCCCACACGCCATCCCCTGGGCCTTCTATGGGGCACTAGGCCCAGAGAAGCCCTTTTCCGTCCCCCACACACCATCCCCTGGGCCTTCTACGGGGGCAGTAGGCCCAGAGAAGGCCTTTTCCGTCCCCCACACGCCATCCCCTGGGCCTTCTATGGGGGCAGTAGGCCCAGAGAAGCCATTTTCCATCCCCCACACGCCATCCCCTGGGCCTTCTATGGGGCACTAGGCCCAGAGAAGGCCTTTTCCCTCCCCCACATGCCATCCCCTGGGCCTTCTATGGGGGCACTAGGCCCAGAGAAGCCCTTTTCCGTCCCCACACGCCATCCCCTGGGCCTTCTATGGGGGCACTAGGCCCAGAGAAGCCCTTTTCCGTCCCCCACACACCATCCCCTGGGCCTTCTATGGGGGCACTAGGCCCAGAGAAGCCCTTTTCCCGCACACACTGCCTACTGCCCCCATAGAAGGCCCAGGGGATGGTGTGTGGGGTCAGAAAAGGCCTTCTCTGGGCCCAAAGAAGCCCTTTTCTGCCCCTCTTCCCTTCCTTTCCCCCTTTCCTTTCTTCCTCTCTCCTTTCTTTCCTCTTCCCCTCTTCCTTCCTTCCTTCCTTCCTTCCTTCCTTCCTTCCTTCCTTCCTTCCTTCCTTCCTTCCTTCCTTCCTTCCTCCAACCCTCTCTCCCTTCCACCTCCCTCCCTTCCTTTCTAGGGCCCGTTGTTTTCCACCACAACGGGCTTTGCTCCCTAATATGTGTGTGTGTGTGTGTGTATATACAGGTTCAAAATTCTGGTATAGGGTCTCATGCATGTTATCTCTTCACCATGAACTTTTTAGTGATTGCATGCATGTGCGCATATATATATATATATATATATATATATAATATGAACAATGAATTCATTTTAGTTTTCACAACAAAAACAAAATGAAGGGTAGGAGATTTTAACAGAACATTGTTTGTGAGTGATTTTTGTGGTCCCTATGTAATGTAGGCTATACTAAACCTCTGTGGTTGGCACAGTGAACTAATAAAACCCCAGCACTGCATTATGTAGAAAAAGTTCCATGGACACAAACATGTAGGCTTGTGCCATCCAGATGTACTTTGGTTTTCAGTATGCTGCTGTTGTTGAGTCACAGAGTCAAGGCTGACTCTTTGCTACCCCATGGACCACATCAAGCCAGGCCCTCCTGTTTTCCATTGTCCTCTGGAGTTTGCTCAATTTCATGTTTGTTGCATCGATAACACTGTCTAACCATCTCATCCTTTGCCATCCCCTTCTTCTTTGACTTTCAGTCTTTCCCAGCATCAGGATCTTTTCCAGTGAGTGCTCCTTTCTCATTTGGTGGCTAAAGTATTTGAGCTTCAGTTTCAGTATCTGGCCTTCCAGGGAACAGTCAGGGTTGATTTCTTTTAGGATTGACTGATCTGATCTCCTTGCAGTCCAGGGGACTCTCAAGTCTTCTCCAACACCATAATTCGAAAGCATCTATTCTTCAGTGCTCGGCCTTCCTTATAGTCCAACGCTCACAGCCATGCATACTGCTGGGAATACCATCACTTTGACCATACAGACTTTAGTTGGCAGGATGATGTGTCTACTTTTTATTATGCTGTCTAGGTATGCCATAGCTTTCCTCCCAAGGAGCAGGCCTCTTTTAATTTCATGGCTGTAATCACTGTCTGCAGTGATTTTGGATCCCAAGGAAGTGAAGTTTGTCACTGCTTCCATGACTTCCCCTTCTATTTGCCAAGAAGTGATGGGGCCGGACGCCATGATGTTCCTTTTTTTTTGATGTTGAGTTTCAAGCCAACTTTTGCACTCTCCTCTTTCACACTTAGCAGGAGGCTTTTTAGGTCTTCACTTTCTGCCATTAGAGTGGTATCATCTGCATATCTGAGGTTGTTAATGTTTTCCCCAGTAATCTTAATTCTGGCTTGTGATTCATCCTGGCCAGCATTTTGCATGATGTACTCTGCATATACATTAAATAAGCAGGGTGACAATATTCATCCTTGTCGTACTCCTTTTCCTGTGATAAACCAATCAGTTGTTCCATATCCGGTTCTAACTGTTACATCTTGACCCTTACACAGGTTTTTCAGGAGACATGTGAGGTGGTCTAGTACTCCCATCTCTTTAACAACTTGCCATAGTTTATAGTGATCCACACAATCAAGGGCTTTAGCATAATCAATGAAGCAGAAGTAAATGTTTTTTCTGGTATTCCCTTGCTTTCCCCATAATCCAGTGAATGCTGGCAATTTGATCTCTAGTTCCTCTACCTCTTTGAAACCCAGCTTGTACTTCTGGCAGTTCTCTATCCACATACTGCTGAAGCCTAGCTTGTAGGATCTTTAGCATTATCTTGTTAGCGTGTGAAATGAGTGCAGTTGTGCAATAGTTTGAACATTCCTTGGCATTGTCCTTCTTTGGGATTGGAATGTAAACTGACCTTTTCCAGTCCTGTGGCCACTGTTCTGTTTTCCAAATTTGCTGGCATATTGAGTGCAGCACTTTAACAGTATCATCTTTTAAGACTTTGAATAGATCAGCTGGGATACCATCACTTCCGCTAGCTTTGTTGTTAGTAATGCTTTCTAAGGCCCATTTGACTTCGCACTCCAGGATGTCTGGCTTGAGGTCAGTGATCACACTGTCATGGTTATTAAGGACATTGAGATCCTTCTTGCATAGTTCTTCTGTGTGTTCTTGCCATCTCTTCCTGACCTCTTCTGCTTCTGTTAGGTCCTTATGGTTTTTGTCCTTTATCATGGCCAGCTTTGCATAGAACGTTCTCTTGATTTCTCCAGTTTTCTTGAAGAGATCTCTAGTCCTTCCCATTCCATTGTTTTCCTCTATTACTTTGTATTGTTCATCCAGGAAGGCCTCCTTATCTCCTTTGCTTTCAGTTGGGTAAATCTTTCCTTTTCACCCTTGCCTTTCATTTTCCTTCTTTCCTCTTCTATTTGTAAAGCCTCATCAGACAATCACTTCCCTTTCTTGTGTTTCTTTTTCTTTGGAATGGTGCTGATTGCTGCCTCCTGTACAATGTCACAAACCTCCATCCATAGTTCATCAACCTGAGATGCAAATGGGAATAGTGTGGGATGTATTTAAAGCCTTCATTAGGGGTTGGTTTATCAACCAAAATGCATGGAAAAATAAACAAGCTAAAAAGGAATATGAAAGTCTTGTGAAGGAAATAAAAATAGAAGAATCTAAATTAAAAAAAGGTGCAAAGGTAAAAGAATATAAAACTAAACTACTCCTTCTTCATCATAAGTTGAATATAACTTTGAATAACAAAATAGCCAGAAAAATTGAATTCACCAAACAATACTATTTTGAAAATATAAATAAACCTAATAGATGGTTAGCTTATAAGCTCCGCAAAGAAAGGGAGAAACGTACTATTGTAAAGCTAAAAAATAAGGAAGGGGAAGAAAAATTTAATATGCAAGAAATTAAAAAGGTTGTTGAAGATTACTACAGAGAACTTTATCTTCAAGAACCTCAAGAAGAAAGGAAAATTAAAGAGTATTTAGAAGGTGGGATTCACATTAAATTCAATATGCAACAGAGAAAAATTCTAAATGATATAATTTCAATGAGTGAGATTGTAGAGGCAATTAAAAGACAGAAAAGGAAAAAGACACCGGGTCCTGATGGTATTCCGGTGGAATTCTATCAGATATTCCAGGAACAGCTAGATATACCGCTAAAGGATTTATTTCAAAAAATTGGGAATTTAGAAAAGGTACCGGATTCTTGGAATCATGCATTAATTACATTAATACCCAAGTCAAATTCAGACGGTTCAGAAATTAAAAATTACAGACCCATTTCACTTTTAAACGCGGACTACAAAATATTTACGAATATACTCACAAATAGGTTGAAAAAAGTATTAGCTCAAACAGTACACCAAGATCAGATGGGATTTCTACCTAAGAGGCAAATAAAAAACAACATGCGCCTAGTTATTGATATTTTGGAATATTATGAATCACACCCTGATAAAGAAACAGTATTAATGTTCTTGGATGCGGAAAAAGCGTTTGACAACCTATCCTGGAACTTTTTATTGCAGAAGCTAGAGATAGTGGAATGTGGAGAACAGTTTTTGTCCAGAATAAAGGCAATTTATTCAACGCAGTATGCTAAAATCTTAGTAAATGGAGACCTTACAGACAGGGTAAATATTTATAAAGGTGCGAGACAGGAATGCCCGTTATCTCCGCTACTGTTTATCTTTGCGTTAGAGACATTAAACAATTCAATAAGAAATAATACACAGATTAGAGGTTTAAGAGTGAAAGGAGAGGAATTCAAACTCTTGGCATTTGCCAACGATTTGTTATTTATTGTGGAAAACCCGTTAAAATCTATCAAGGTGTTATTGGACGTAGTTAATGCTTATGGACAAGTAGCCAGCCTTAAGATAAATTTTAAGAAAACGAAACTTCTACTTAAAAATTGGGACCTTAATATGGCAGAACAAATCCAGAAAATAACTTGCATGGAAATAGTTAGAAAAGTGAAGTACCTGGGTGTTTACTTAACTAACAGAGCTAGTTCGTTAATAAAAGACAATTATTATAAACTATTGGAGGAGATTAAGAATGATCTTTTAAGATGGAAAGACCTACCGTTATCCCTTATGGGTAAAATTGCAGCGATAAAGATGAACATACTGCCCAGGTTTCTATTCTTAGCTCAAAATATTCCTGTATTAAAGAGTTTGAAATTTTTTAAGGAACTAGACACGATTACTAGAAAGTTCATTTGGTACCCCAAAAGGGCAAGAATTAAATGGAAAGTTCTCCAAGACAGAAAAGAAAATGGAGGGATGGGAGTACCAAATTGGAATTTATACTACCAGGCGTGTGCATTAACTTGGGTAAGAGAATGGATTTTGTTGGAAGATGCAAGAACATTGGCACTAGAGGGCCACGATCTGTACATGGGTTGGCACTCATATGTGTGGTACGAAAAGGAAAAAGTACATTCGATTTTTAACCAGCATATATTAAGGGGAGCTTTGAGTAGAGTATGGAATGGGATAAAAGAGAAATTCTATAGGAAAACTCCAAGATGGGTGTCACCTTTGGAGGCTTTTGTAAAGCCATCACTCTTAACAGAAAATAAAAAAGTCAATTATAACGCTTTGTTAGAAAAAGGTGATGTTCTAAAATCAGAAGAAAAACTGAGACATGAATATCAAATTAATCTATCATGGTGGGAATCTACATTATTGAAAGATAGATATGGTAAAGATAAGGTAAAGGGTTTTGGAGATAGAAATACCCAGCTGGACAGGATTTGGTTGTCTTCCAGTGATAAACTAATTCAGAAGTTATATAGATTTCTACTAGAGGAATACGAGCTGGATGAAAGTGTTAAATCTGTAATGATTTCCTGGATGAAAGATATGGGAAAAGAAATTGAAATTGAACAATGGAGTACAATATGGAAAACCACGAAACTTATGAGAGCCATTTCCTATAAGGAGAATATTTACAAACTGTTTCACAGGTGGTATTGGTCCCCGGATAAGATTGCAAAATGCTTTCCACAAAATTCAAATAAGTGTTGGAAGTGTAAATCCAGTGTGGGGACCTTTTATCACATGTGGTGGAAGTGTAAAAAAATACAATCATTTTGGAAAATGGTTCATAATATTATTTTTGAAATTTTGAACTTAGATGTGGTCTTATCACCTGAGACATATTTATTGAATATAATTCCCAAAGGTTACAATAGGCAAGATACTTACCTTTTAGTGTATATTATAACAGCTGCAAGAATGTTAGTGGCGAAAAACTGGAAAGTGGATAGGTTACCCTCTAAAGAGGAGCTAATAGAAAAATTGTTAGAGTTAGCACAAATGGACAACTTGAGTTTAATACTTCAGGCTAAGGATGATAAAATTCAAGAGAAAAGATGGTTAAGGGTTTATAATTGGATAAAGCTTGTTAAGAATATAAAATAATATGAAGTAATACCATATGCAAAGACATGATAAAATGTTTACGACTCTATACATGTATGTAAATCTTGACGTTTGTAAACTGAATGGAAAATGTGGAATAAATAAAGTATGGGGGGGAAAAAGCAGTCTGTCTATCAAATCTAGTCACATAAACCTATTCTTGACCTCCACTGTATATTCAGACAAAACATGATCCACTGGAGAATGAAATGGCAACCCACTCTAGTACCTTTGCCAAGAAAACTCCATGGACACTAGCAAAAGGATAAAAGATATAATGTTGGAAGATGAGCCCCTCAGGTCAGAAGGTGTCCAATATGCTACTGGGGAAGAACAGAGTGTAAGTAACCCCAGAAAGAATGAAGTGGCTGGGCTAAAGCCGAAAGGACATTCAGCTATGGATGTGTCTAATGGTGAAAGGAAAGTCTGATGCTGCAAAGAACACTACTGCATAAGAACCTGGAATATAAGATCTATGAATCAAGGTAAGCTGGATGTGGTCAAAAATGAGATGGCAAGACTGAACATTGACATCTTGGAAATCAGTGAACTAAAGTGGATGGGAATGAGTGAATTTAACTCAGAAGACCTTTATATCTATTACTGTGGCAAAGAATCCCATGGGAAAAAATGGCATGGCCTTCATAGTCAACAAGAGAGTGAAAAAGGCAGTTACGGGATACAATCTCAAAAGTAACAGAATGATCTTGGACAGAATCCAAGGCAAACTATTCAACATCACAGTAATCCAAGTCTATGCCCCAACCACTGTCGCAGAGGAGGTTGAAGTGGACCAGTTCTATGAAGACTCAGAACACCTCTAGAACTAACACCAAAAAAAGATGTCCTACTCATCATAGAGGACTGGAATGCTAAAGTAGGAAGTCAAAAGGTAACCAGAATAACGGACAAGTTTGGCCTTGGAGAACAAAATGAAGCCAGGCAAGGGCTAATAGAGTTTTGTCAAGAGAACATGCTGGTCGTAGCAAATGTCCTCTTCCAACAACCTAAAAGGTGGCTCTACACATGGACATCACCAGATGGGCAACATCGAAATCAGATTGGTTATATAATTTGCAATCAAAGATGGAGAAGCTCTATCCAGTCAGTAAAAACAAGACCTGGAACTGACTGTGGCTCAATTCATGAGCTACTAATTGGAAAATTCATGCTTAAACTGAAGGAAGTTGGGAAAACCACTAGGCCATTCAGGTTTTCTGTATAGCTTTTTACAAATGGTGATTTCAATACCTACAGAGAAAATGGTTGCATTATATTGGCCCTATGAGAGGTGAGTCAAATTTAGCCTTTTGTTCATCAAAGGCTGTGGTCACACACACTAAATAATCAACTTTCAATGCACTTTTCAACTGAATTTTGCCAGTTCACAAAGTAAAATCCAGTTGGAAAGTGCACTGAAATTGGATTGAAAGTGGATTATTTAGCGTGTATGACCACAGCCAAAGACAGTGTCTATAATTAAAGGTACTAGAAAGATTCTCTGCATTCCTCCAAATTATCAAGTATTTGGGGGTGATGAAATGTGTCAGGACTTCATATTGTTTCACAAAATTTTAACTTACATTGTACAAATAACAATATAATAGCACATATGAAAATCAAAGCACATCTGTTGGTACTTTTACAGCCATAAAAATTTTCACTGTTGGCAGTGTTCAACACAGTTGACCATCAGCTACTGATCCACCACCTTGCCGACACTGGAGTCCAGGTGCTTGCCTTGCAATGACTTGCATCCTTTCTTCAAGGTTGGGGACAAGGGGTGGCACTAGGGGAATAGCTGTCTCAAAGGCACCCACTTATCTCTGAGTGCCCCAAGGGGCGGTACTTTCTCCGATGGTATTTAACATCTGCATTCACCCCCTTGCCCAGATTGCCTGAAGGCATGGGCTTGGGCATCACCAGTATGCAGATGACACCCAGCTCTATCTGTTGTTGGGCAGCCAGTCTGACTCTACACTGGAAGATCTGGACCAGGCATTGCAAGCTGTGGCTGGTTGGCTTAGACTGAGCTGATTGAAATTGCATCTGATGAAGATGGCAATCCTGTGCCTGAGTTGAGGCAGTCTGTGGGTAGGGATCCCACTCCCAACCTTTGATGGAGCACAGCTGGTGCCAGTGCCAGAGGTTAGAAGTTTAGGAGTATTCTTGGATGCCTCCTTAAAAATGGAGGCCCAATTAGCAGCCACTACCAGGTCAGCCTTTTATTATCATTGGCTGATTAGGCAGTCGGTTCCCTTCCTTGAATGCAACAACTTGGCAACAGTGATCCATACGATGGTTGCCTTGGGGCTGGACTACTGTAACACTCTCTACATGGAGCTGCCCTTGTCTCAAATCCAGAAGCTGCAACTAGTGCAGAATGCAGCAACCAGGCTGTTGATGGGTATCCCCATGCGGGAGCACATCCACCCGGTACTGACGACACTGCTCTGGTATACCAGAGCATACCAGATTTACTTCAAGGTGCTGGTTTTAACCTTCAAAGCCCTATATGATTAGGGTCTGGCATACCTGAGGGACCTCCTTTCCCCACATTTTCCCCGAAGAGCACTGTGTTCAGGGGCACAAAATCAGTTGGCCCTTCCAGGCTCCAAGGATGCCAGGCTGGCAACAACCAGGGCCAAGTTGGTGGTGGCTCTTGGTGGTGGCTCTATTCTGGAGGAATGAGCTCCTGGAAGAGATCAGGGCCCTGTGGGAACTCTTACAGTTCTCAGGGCCTGCAAGATGGAACTCTTCCACCAGGTGTTTGACTAAGGAACCATATCATACACCGAGGAGTGTCCCTGTGCCCTGGCTTTACCACCTTCACCAGCCTGTGTCCTGGCCTTACAATCGCTATCTCCAACCTGTACCTGCCCCATAACAAGTGATCAAACTGAGCTGGTGTGAAGGGAATTATATGGTCACCTAAGTCATATTATTTGCTCCTATTGACTTGATGTTCCAGCATTTGTATTTTATGTTTATGATTATACTAGGAGAAAGGCCCATTGCAGAAAGGAATGCAATGAGCTCTAGGAAGAGGGCCTGGGTGATTGTGGGGCCCTGCAGCAGTCACCGGTTGGCCCCCCTCCCGGGCCCTCCCTGGCTCACCTGCCTTTGTGGGTGGGCCAGGAGTGTGTGCAGGGCAGCCTCTGGGAGGCTTCTCCTACTTGCCCACTTCAGTGGCTGGGCAGAAGAAGCCATGGGGAGGGCTTTAAATACCTCCCTAGTCCCTTCCTGGCTCATCTGCCTCAGCGGACGAGCCAGGAGGGGGCGGGGGGGGTTATGGGAGGCTTCTCCTGCTCGCCCACTTCATTGAGCGGGCAGGAGAAGCCACAGGGAGGGCTTTAAATGCCTCCTAGTCCCTTCCGTGCTTGCCTGCCTTTGCAAGTGGGCCAGGAGGAGGAGGAAGCCTTAGCCTTCTCAGTGTTGGGCCAGCAGAGCATCCTTCCCATTCGTTGTCTGGCACCACACTGAGGAAGCAATGCTAGCTGCTGCTTCTGTGGTGGGAGGGACTGCAGGAGCCCAGGCACTGGATTGGCACACCATGGGAGTGACAGTCTAGGGAGCCAAAGGCTGTGGAAGCATATGGAATGTTGAAGCAAGAGGGACATGAAAACTCTTATATATAAGGAGAGATGTTATGAGACATTTTAATTGCATTTTTATGAAATATCTGTAAGCTGCCCAGAGCCTGCCTTGGCAGGGAAGACAGGGTATAAATTAAATATAAATAAATAAGTCTATGTAGTCTTGAACATGGAATACAAGAAGACATTAAGACAGACTATCATTTCCACACACACCCTGTCCCACACATACATACTTGTTCAGCATCTCACAGTTATGCTGCATGAAAATGATTTGTAGAGTTCTAACAATGGCTGACTTCTTTTGTCTAAGCCATTTGCACATCACAAATGCAAAGAGCAACTCACAAGACTGGTTCTGAATGGAGCATTTCCCCCTTCAATTTAAGTGTGCCTTTAGCAGGATTTATTCATTAAAGTTTCCATGAAGCCTGATTTACATATTCAGAAAGGGTGTGTGAGTTGCTTTTCATGAGAGATGTGATCTGTGGTGTGGGTATCATTTTGGAAGTAAAGACTTGTGTTTTATATATATGTGTGTGTGCTCTTTTGCTCTCTCTCATCTAAATCCCACTCCCAAGTAGCATTTTGTGACAATACATTACTTGTGGGATTGAAGTATTAAAAATGCATTTTATTTACACAGTATATTTTATTTCTTTAAAACATTTATTACCCGCCTTTCTCCCTTATGGAATTCAAGGCAGCTTACAATATAAATAAAACATTATAAAAACACAATACAAACAACTATTATAAAACCCATAAAATGCACAGTTGAAAAACTTTGAATTAGGTCTGCCAATAACAAAATCAAAATACAATTCTAAATAAAGCCATCTTCAACTGCCTCCTGAAGATCAACAATGAAGGAGCCAGGCACATCTGCCTGGGGAGGTTTTCCCATAATTGCGGGGCTGCCATGGAAAAGGCCCTCACTCGTGTACCCACCAAACAAGCATCTTTTATTGGTGAGATAGTCAGGAGTGATCTTAATTCCCAGGCAGGCATGTATGGGAGAAGATGGTCCTTCAGATATCCTGGTCCCAAGCCATTTGCAGCTTAAATGAACAAAACTAACTTGAATTGGGCATGGGAGCAGATCTGTGTGTGTTTCAAAGGCCATCAAGTCACTTCTGACTCATTGTGACCCTATGAATTAATTTCCTCCAAAATGTCCTATCATTAACAGCCATTCTCAGGTCTTGAAAACGAAGGGTTATGACTTTCTTTACTGAGTCAGTTCATCTCATGTTGGATATTCCGCTTTTTCTGCTGCTTTCAACCTTTCCTAGTATTATTGTCTTTTCCAGTGACTCTTGTCTTCTAATAATGTGACCAAGGCCTCAGTTTCATCATTTTAGCTTCTAGGGAGAGGTCAGGCTTGATTTGATCTAGAACTGACAGATCTTTCTTTTTGACAGTCCACACACAGTACCTGTAAAATTCTCCTCCGACACCACATTTCAAATGAATTGGCTTTCTTCCTGTCAACTTTCTTCATTGTCCAGCTTTCACACTCACATAGTAATGCAGAATAGTATGGTCACCAGTGATACATCCCTACATTTAAGGATAATTTCCAGCTCCTTCTTAGCTACCCTTCCCAGTCTCAATCTCCTTCTGATTTCTTGGGTGCTGTCTCCATTTTGGTTGATGATGGAGCCAAGGAATGGAAAATCTTTAACAATATCAGCTCTTCATCATCAGCCTTAAAGTCATGTAATTCCCTAGTAGTTATTACTTTTGTTTTCTTGATGTTTGGCCGTAATCCTGCTTTGGCACTTTCTGCTTTAACCTTCAGCTGTTGTTGTTCCAAGTCCTCATATCACAGATTTCAAATTGTTAATGTTCCTTCCACCAATTTTCACTCCACCTTCATCAAAATCTAATCCAGTTTTCCTTACGATATGTTCAACATACAGATTAGACAGGGAGATAAAATGCATCCTTGTCTGACACCTTTGTCAATTGGAAACCATCCTGTTTCTCCATATTCTGTCCTAACAGTGGCCTCTTATCCAGAGTATAGGTTGCTCACTAAAACAACCAGATTCAAAATTGAGAAACAGCAATATAAATTGCTGCTTTTTGCAGATGACCTATTCTTATTTCTTCCTGATCCATAGAATTCTATTTCTGAACTCCAAAACATCTTAGATGACTTTGGATCACTTTCAGGTCTTACTATAAATCAAAGTAAAGCAATACCTTATCCAGTAAATTTGTCACTTAGTAATATCTCTCTTCTTAAAGAAAAATACTCCTTTAAATGGGTTATTTCCATGTGGTCCTAATTGGGTTTGCACATCCCAGTTGGTCAAAATAATCCAACTTGGACTGACAGGTTTCATCTTATCAAATCTTTTATACTTTCCAAATTCTTATTTTACTTTTGTGTTTTACTGATTCTGATCCCAAACCCATACATTAAACAATGGCAAAAAAAAGGCTCAATAATTTTCTTTTGGTCTAATAAAAAACCTTGCATGAACTTTGACACTATCCATAGGCTTTCGGGTATACCATTGAATCCTAAACTATTATTTTTAAATTATTGGTCAAATGTTGATATACTATACTTTATGAAGCAGCTAATCTCTACCTTGTTAATAGCAGCTAAACCAGCTATCACCTCTAAGTGACGTGATGAGTCTGGGCGCTCAATCTCTTTGAGTATTACTTTATCTGCATGAGAAATTAATGCAATGATCTGATAGTTGTTACACTTTGATAGTTGTTACTACCGGAATGCTGGTAGGTAATGGGAATTCAAGGCAAGAGATCTCCCACTCTCAGCAGGGACATAGCAAGCCTATGTGAAGAAAAAGAGAGAGCAGAGATTGGATTTATACCCTGCCCTTCACTACCCCAAAAGTGGTTTGCAATCCATTTCCCTCCCCACAACAGACACCCTGTGAAGTAGGTGGGACTAAAAGAGCTCTCCCGAGAACTGCCCTTGAGAAAACAGATCTAAAAGAACTTATGACTGACCCAAGGTCACCCCAGCAGCTGCATGTGGAGGAGTGGGAAATCAAAACTGGTTCTCCCAGATTAGAGTGTGCACTCTTAACCACTACACCAAACTGGCTTGCTTCCATGGCAAATTTATCTTTTTCTACCTTCACAGAATCTGTCCATGTAAAAAAATGTATCAGTTCATTATTTTATTATATTTCTGCAACTCACAAAAAGCCAACAGCCAATTTTGGCCAATTATATTTGTAAAATACATAAATCCTCTAAAAGCAAATGCACCAGTTGCTCACTGTGGGAACTGACATAATCTCATCATGATTGTGCTTTTGCTTTTTCAGGATTAGCTGACATCTATGATATGATGATAAACAACAATGAAAACAAAATCACTGAGCAATCATATTAGCATTTTTATATCTATTGCCCTTTGCTATGTATTTTGTTTTGCTTTTTTGACTGCATTCTCTTTGTGACACCGCCAAATCAGCAAGTCTACACTTTCTTTTCCTTGAGTGAACTACAGATTGTTATATAAAGTAAGCCCTGAGCTACTTCTTTTGTTATCTCAGGAGAGACAGATTCCATGTTTCTTTTTAAATCATAATGAAAACAGATGACACAGCTAGATCACAAACTCCAGTTCACCTTAGTTAACTCCCAAGGTTCATTTTAAATGAGGTCAAAGATTAACTTGCTTTAGAAATGTCCAAACTCAGTCTAGATTGTGAGACTCTGATTGCGGAGGTTAGGGATTGCTGGCTAAATCAATGCAATGTGCACCGTTGTTGCTTTTAATTAATCGCCATAAATGTATGCTCCAAACTAAAGCAGCAATTCCACACACTGTACTTATACTATTAGATTATGTGTAAATAGAGTGGGTCCTTATCTTGATGAACACTGAAATTTAAATGAAGGGCCCTTTTAATAATTAACTTGAGTGCTCATGCATCAGGAGCAATGAAAAAGCAGGATAGGGGTTAGCAAAATCCAGTGGTAACTGCTTCTAGTGCATCAAGATAGGAGCCAAATCAGTCCTCCAGAGTACTTAATCTTGTTAAACTGTGGAGGCTAATGCAAAAAATTCTTATTATTAAAAGGCAAACCATATTGAATTTTAAGTGCAAGAGAAAGTATGACAATAACTCTGATATGATGGGCTTTTCTTTAAATATCTCTCCACTCAGGATTTGAACCAACATTTCAAATATGAACATCAAAATCCTGTGTATAATTTTTAAAACATGTATGTAAAATGTCTCTTAAATAGTTTTTTAAAAAATTATTATTATTATAGTACAATGGTTAGCATAATCGGAAAAGAAACTAAAGCGATGTATTTATCATGTATGGCATGAATACTTTCCTTAAAGCAAAGGGTTAATGGAACACAGATGCTACATATTTGTAGTAACAATACTTTACCATACCAGATATTATACTTTATTTATCTTGCCTGGTCAAAAAATGTATAGTTTTGGGATTTCTTCAACCGGGAACACAGAAGCTGCCCTTGCAGAGAACTAAAAACAGGTGGTTCCAATTGGTTACTTGTCCAGGGAAGGCTGGAAATAGTCAGGCCTTCAACCACCAAGTAGTGTTTGTTTTCTCTCCCCATTACTAATTGTAGAAATACATTCTCTTCATGCCACCTTGGTATTCCTGCAAAGAAGATGCATTAAATGAAGCTTTATAGTTAGTTTTCCCCTTATGTCTGTTTGGCACCATTGACATTTTTGTGGGCCCAGGACCAACTGAGGAGAGAGCATGTGGGGGGAAAAAAGACAACACAACATTTTGTGGAAGAAATTGGACACAGGTTTATTGGGAACAAAGGAGCATTGGGATCCTGAGCTCAGATGCCAAATTCTGGAATGTGGACAAGTGATTAACACAGTCAGGAGAGCCAACCTGCCCCAGAATTTTTTTAAAAAAAAATCATCCAGGAAATGTGTAATGTGGGGGCTGCCCAACTGGCCCTTGACCACCTATTCCAAAAATGTGCTGAAAGCCTCGAAAGTAGCACAGGCAACTGAATGACCTATAGGTGTGGCCTTATCAACAAACGAGTGATTGTTGAGTTTAAAGCCCAAAATGCAAAAGTCATCTGGGTGAACTAGTAAAAGGTGAAAAGAGGACTGAATTTGGCCATAATGATGCCTGGGCCACAAGACTTTGTAAGGCAAACCACTTGGTCAAAAGAAGCATATCTCATGGAACAAAATTCAGAGGGAATAGCGTCATTCACTGAGGAACCTCTGGGGGAAGAATCTCTCTATAAATATAAAAGCCAGTTGGGGTGGCAAAGTTCTATGCCTTGCAAAATCAGTTGGCTCCCTGATATGTCACTCAGAAGCTTTCCCTATCCACTAGCTGTGTTGCCTGAGTTCTCTCCCACCCACTGCAGCCTAGGCCACTCTTCTCTGATTGGGCCAGCATTTCAAGGTCATTTGCATATGGAAGCTGATTGGACTTCATTCCACACCTCAAACTCTCCCCCCCCCCAGACAGTTGGAACTGTCAGTTGCTTATGCGACCTGGTGTATTCTGAGGTAAAATATGCCCTCATGCACAACACTTCCCCTTCAAAAGAAACAAACGCAATAAGAGCCAGTTTGATGTAGTGGTTAAGTGCGCGGACTCTTATCTGGGAGAACCGGGTTTGATTCCCCACTTCTCCACTTGCATCTGCTGATGTGACCTTGGGTCAGTCACAAGCTCTGGCACAGCTGTTCTCTCAAGGACAGTTTGTATTATAGTTCTCTCAGCCCCACCTACCTCACAGGGTGTCTGTTGTGGGGAGGGGAAGGGAAAGGAGTTTGTAAGCCACTCTGAGACGCCTTTGGGCAGTGAAGGGCAGGATATAAATCCAAACTCTTCTTCTTCTTCTTCTAACACAACCATGCCACACTACAAAAAAGACAGATCACACCACAAGCACAATACCACAAGGCAAAAAAAGCTCTAGTACTAATTCAAAGTGCTGGGGATGAGTTGCGTTCTGGCAGGGGACTCTGTAAGTGTAGAAAATGAATTATCGACAGAGTAGTGTTTTGGAAAATCTTTAGGAATTGTTAGGTGCATTTATTATGAGGTACCTACCCAGAGCCTCTGGCATTTTCTCACTCTGCTGGCATCAAAACCAATTTAAGGCAAAATAGAGATATGGAGACTTTTCCATTCTCCTCTGCATCAATTTGTCTTTGTTGGCAATGGCAACCCTAGGCCTACCAGCACTCTCTGGGTGACTCCATGCCTCCTGACTGGCATGGCGCCACTAGGCCTGGCTGCTTGCTCCTGTTTAGCAGGAGCATCCCTATGGAAGCTGCCTAGGTGATTTTGGACCAACCACAGACTTTCTGCCTAACCTACCTTACACGGTTGCTGTACAGATCACAAAGTCAAAGAGAATGAAGTAAGCTGCTTTGCTCCCCACCAATGAGAATGACAGAATTTTGCCTAGGAAGAGGTTTGAGGATGGGCGGGACCTCAGACAGGTACAGTGCCATAGACTCCACCCTCCAAACCAGCCATTTCTTCCTGGGGAACTATTGTTGCCAATCTTGGCCCAGCGGCCATCAAACTTTTCTCTTCAACCCCCTGCTGTGCATCTGACTTTCCCCTAGGGTTACCAATCTCCAGGTGGGACCTGGAAATCTCCCGGTGTTACAATTTATCTCCAGATGACAGAGATCAGTTCCCCTGGAGAAAATGGCTGCTTTGGAGGGTAGACTCTATGGCATTATACCCTGCTGAGTCCTTCCGCCCTCCCCCAGTGCTGCCCTCCACAGGATCCACCCCCCAAATCTCCAGATATTTTCCTACTTAGAGCTGGCAAGCCTACTTTCCCCTCAGTGCCTGTTGGTGGGCAACCAAGCTTGGTCCTGTCACTTATTTTGGCCTTTGGGAGAAAACTCAGTCCTGATAGGGTTGCCAACTCCAGATGGGAAATTCCTGGAGATTTGAGGGATGGAGCCTGAAGAGGGTGAGGTTTCAGGAGGGATGGGACCTCAGACAGGTACAATGCCATAGATTCCACCCATTAACCCAGCCATTCCGTCCTGGGAAACCATTGTTGCCAATCTCCAGATGGGGGTTGGATCAATCAGAATTACAATTGCTCTTCAGGAGGGAAGGGGGAGGAGATGGAAAGCTGAAGTCAGGGGGCAGATAACAGTAGGTTGACAATTGGCTGTGAGGAAGATAGGGTTGCCAACTCCAGGTTGGGAAATTCCTGAAGATTTGAGGGGTGGAGCCTGGAGATGGTGAGGTTTGAGGAGGGGTGGGATCACAGACAGGTACAATGCCATAGACTCCTCCCTCCTAACCAGCCATTCCCTCATGAGGAACCATTGTTGCCAATCTCCAGGTGAGGGCTGGAGACCACTCAGAATTATAACTGCTTTGCAGGAGGGAGGGCAGAAGTCAGCTGAAGTCAGAGGGGCAGATAATGGTAGGTTGATAGTTAGCTGGGAAGCAGATAGGGTTGCCAACTCCAGGTTGGCAAATTCCTGGGGATTTGAGGGGTGGATCCTAGAGAAGGTTGGGTTTGAGGAGGGGTTGGACCTCAGACAGGTAGAATGCCATTGGCTCCACCCTCCAAACCAGTCATTTCGTCCTGGGTAACAATTGTTGCCAATCTCCAGGTGAGGGATGGAGATCACTCAAAATTACAACTGCTCTTCAGGTAGCAGAGGGCAATTCCTCTGGAGAAAATGGTGGACTCTGTCATAATACCCTGCTGAGATTGCCACAGCAAATTGTCACTGACTGCCCAAAGCTGGGGCACTCTCCCAGAGCCTCTTTCTAGAGCCCGTTGTATTTATTTCCACAACGGGCCTTATTCCTAGTCAACATATATTCACCAGGAGCTTTCTTAGGAACAACCCCTAAAGGGGCTTGCAACCTGACACTGAACACATTCCTTGACTACTTTCTGCATAATCACATTAGGTAAATCCCTTGCTGATTTGAGGTTACCAAAATCTGGTGTGACTTGGGGACCAATAAAAGGGATATGAAACCCTTGAGTAAATCCTTTATGAAGTAGATTAGCTGTAGCCATATTAGGGTACAGGGATAACAATTGAACCAAAACATGAGGTAAGATAGGTGTGTGGGATATACCCAGGTTTAAACACCCCAAAATGTCCAGATTTTTGCTGTGCTGGAAGTAGATTCATTGCCCAATCCTCCATTTTTTTTGGTGCCAGCACTAGAGGAGGATCGGACAACCGAGTATGGCTGCCTACCATTACACAGACAAGCCAGCCTAGGATGAAGGCCAAAACACGCATCACAATTATGCTTGAATTTACATTTAATGCAATTTCATCTACCCTGATTATGCTGCCAGCAAACCCAGTGGGGAGAATCATGTCTGAAAGGCACCCTGTTTGGGGGCTGGTTAGGCCTAGATTGCATATGAAGACCAACAGTTATCAGACAGATTTTATCATTAATGAGGTCCAGTCTGGTAACCTCACTATGGGAAGCCCACTTGCAAAAGACCTCATCATAATCAGTTGCCATGGATTCATGCACAAATGTATGAGCCCTTAGCACATTAGACATGTGGTTTATTAAATGCCAATCGCTGTCCGGGTAGGCTGATAATACTGCCCCCTTAAAAACTGCATAGCTAGACAGTCATCTAAGCCTTTGATGCCACCCTTCTTATCAGGTGGGGCCCCTGTTTACCTTCATCCCCTTCCAGACTAAGCAAGGAAAACAAATCTACATAATACTACATAATAACTATCCAGGATATGCTCCCAGACCTTATGGGGAAGGTGGATAACTGGGGGGGGGTCTTCAAAATTGCAGTATATCACAGAAACCTTGGCAGTGCCTTGTTGCTCTGAATCCCAGACTGGTTCTGGGCCAGCATCAACACCCCTGCACCTTAACAGCCATGCTGACAGACTTGGTATATGCACACTGAGAGGCAGCTTGGTATAGTGGCTAAGAGCATAGATTCTAATCTGGGAGAACCAGGTTTGATTCCCCACTAATCAACATGCAGCTGCTGATATGTCCTTGGGTCAGTCCTAAATTCTTTCAGAGCTGTTCTCTCAAGGGCAGTTCTCAAGAGAGTTCTCTCAGTCCCACCTACCTCACAGGGTATCTGTTGGGGGGGGGGAGGGATTGTAAACTGCTCTGAGACTCCTTCAGATAGTGAAGGGTGGAGTATAAATCCAATCTCTTCTTCCTACTCTTGCCCTGAAATCTGGTAGGGGCTATAGTGCTTGAACCCAATTGAAAACACTCAACTGCTCCAACGTCTGGGCAATCCCTAAAAGAACAGCTGAATTGTCTGCCACTGAAGCTGGCAAGGGAAGCAGGTTGTTAGAAGCTGCCCTGGCAATAACTGTACTCTTGGGACCTGCCAGCTTTTTAGATGGAGCGCCCTGGGAAGCAGTTTTAACTGGTTTGGAAGCAGCTGATCTCATGTTTTGCTGGACTACAGCTGCAACCCTATTGGAGAACCCTAAGCTAGAGCCTGTGGAGCTTTTTACATTGTTCAGTGATTGCTTGGGAGGCATGTTAAGTGGCTATGCAATTTTACCTTGAACTATATTATAACCTTAAATGATATTACACCAGCTTAACCAAGATTAGCCAACTCCTAGAGCACAGTCTATTATTTATACAGATGCTACTTTGGGTTGTTTTTTAATTTTACTACAAATAACCTGCTTTATCTATAAGCTATCAGCTATGCTCCAAAATTATAAATGGTAATAAAAACACCTTTAACTTAATCACATTTTCCCCAATAAAAAGTGCAAGCAGGAAAACTAGTGCTGCTGTAGTGAATAAGTTCAAATTCAAGGTGCAAAGTAAATTAAGCTGCTGGCAGCACTGTAGCTCACATGGCCGTAAATAACCTGGGGCATTGTAAAAAGCTCATGAGAAATGAGCCACAAGAGGATCATCACTTAGACCCAGCTGTTTACCCCTTGTAGAAGTGAGGCAGATAAAACCAAGCCCACCCTGTAATAAAAAAAATCAGTGCTTACCTTTGCACTACCCAACCGATACACCAAATGTATCTAACAGTTAAATCAAACCCCCTAGTAGAGTCGAAAGTAGGGGGGAGCTGATAGCCCACTGATCTGGAAACCTCATGTGGGCTGCTGCTCACAGCTGCTATAAGCCCCAACTAAAATAGACAGTACCACTTGCAATCAAGCTCCTTTCCCCAGCATGTAAAAGAATCAAATAAAAATAACCCTTTAAAGAAATACCAGCTCTGCACCACAAATCAGAATCTGCTACCCCAGCCACTTGCTATTTTAGGCTCCAGAGGGAAAGCTAAAGTGCTGAGCCAACTGCATGCCTGAGTTCACAAAGCCTCTTGACCCCAGGCCTCTCTAGTTACCCTGCAAGGATCTGCAATGTGGAGCTGAAGAGTCCTTGAAAACAGGATGAAGCCCCATGCTGGGGCTGTTTAAAAAGCTGTAGGGAGAGCCCAATGAGACATCAGCATCACAGCCACTCCACTGAATAGCCCCTGCCCCCAGGGATTGTCATCAGTGATGCAGCTGGCCAGCCGGGAATTGCTACCAGACACAACCTCACAGCCCCAGCCAGTTAACCATGCAGCTGTTGGCCTCTATTAGCCATCTTCACTGGCTCTTCTCCCAGCCCAGGCTGCAAAATCCAGCACTTGGTAAGTCAGGTTTGCTGTTTCCTGTAATTTCTTGTTTTTGCTTTCCCAACAATACAGGCCCATAGCTACAGTGGGGCATCCTGGGGCCTGGCCCCCTGACTTACTACCAAGGCCCCCTGACTTCCCATCCAGCTCCCTTGGAGGTGTGTGCAGGGGTCTGTGCAGGGGTCAGGTAGTCCTGTCATGTGTATGTTATGTAGAGGGAGTACTCCGATCTCTCATCCTTTGAACATTCATTCACTGTCTCTTATCAGGTCTCTGCCCTTGCCTCTCCAGCTGCTGGAGTTTCGGTTGGGAACCAAATGATTTCTAGATTGTTTTGCTTGCTTGCCCGCTGCTTTTGCCCCCACACATGAACATTAATCATTGGCTTTTGCTATATGGGGGGGATGCTTGAATGTAGTATATCTTAGCTGGCCCTATTGTATGTGGCCATTACAGACACAAGCTGTGCATGTGTCTTTAGTTCTGCTTCACCATTAAACATTGTCTTCTGAAGAAGCCCTGTGTTGCGTGAGCTGACTGAGGAACCTGACAGCAGGGTGCCCCCTGACTTATTTAAAGACCCCCTAAAAAATCCTGACTACAGGCCTGCCAATAAGTAGTGCTGGTGTCCATACCAAAGTGGCATGTGAAAACTACTTGAAAATGTTCCACATGGCAAGTTATTTGTGTGGAGCAGTGACTAACCACACAGATAAGTGGTTGTTGTTGTTTTTGTCACTTGCAGTAGCATGGAGGAAAATGGACCATTTCCTGCAGTTAACCACACCAGACAAATTGTTTCTCATGTGGTAATAGCCATAATGCACAACAATTTAAGCACTTTCATGTATTGGTTGCAAGATGTATGGTTTTGAATCTCAGGTCTATGGGTCCAGTGAAGCATAAGAAATCATCCGTCATCAACTTTTTCAAAAAAAGGAAAAGCACAAAGTTCCTGCAAGTTATTATAATACAATACAATCAATGGGTTGGATCCTGCTGATCAATTCTGCTAATGATTGTCTTTTCCTCTGGTACAAGGAAGTTCCTACTGATACAAAGATGTTTTTGTTTTGCAGACCAGAGAAACTCTTGCGTTGGGGAAGGCTCCTTCCACCAGAACCATGTGGCATTACCTGCAAGATCTAATACACAGGATAAGAACAGTTTGATGGTCCTGACATGATAACAGTCAAATTCTGGAAAACTACAACATGGGACAACTTTTGTCCCAAAATTAGGAAACAATTAGTACTATCTTACACACAAACACTACTTTCAGTTTATGTTGAATATTTCAGAGATGATTAACGTTATTTTAGAAAAAAAAGTGAAACTAGAGCATATAAAAATAAATATATTGCACATGGAATCTGGCTAGTTTATTATAATTGCAGTGTTAAGGATGCCATCAGATTCCATTTTTGGAAGCATGTATTGTAATTCCATTGGTACAGGCACCATTTTCACAAATAAGCTTTTTTCTGGCTTGTTTTCTACCAGGAGGAAAATACACACACACAAAGGCCAGATGAACAAACTGGTATTAAGAATGAGGATGTATATGCACATCCCATAGAAGACAATACACACCATTTAGATTTGGGTGCCTATCAGCAAGGATATCTGCTTTAAATAATCTGGAGAAATGAAGAGACAGGTTACATACATTCCCAGTTTTACACTCCAGGGATCATATGGCCCTACATTCAGGGGCACATTTCTTCCCGACAGTATCATAGTGCCCACAGACAAAGACCATTGTAGGTATATGGGAGGTATGCGGATTGGTGCTCTGAGAGCCCAGAAGGTATGTGCAAAGGCTGTCAGTGAGGAAACACAGCTCTGCTGTACTCTCTGGAGATCCCTCTGTTATGTATGGGTACTAAACCTGCATATGAATAACATCTTAGAATTAAAAACTGTAGATTGACAATAAACATTGTATTAAACATGACTTCACTTTAAGCAGCCCTGACCTGGATAGCCCAGGCTAGCCCAAACACATCAGATCCTGGAGCTAAACAGAGTTGGGCCTGGTTAGTACTTGTATGGGGGACCACCAAGAAGTCCAGGGTGCTACAGAGAGGCAGGCAGTGGTAGACCACCCCTGTTCATCTCTTGCCTTGAAAACCCTAGGGGGTCACCACAAGCTGGCTGTGTCTTGACAGCACTTTACACATGCACACATGGTTTACGTATGTATTTTATTCTAGACGGTATCATAATTGTGCATATGTTCATACTTTTAAAGATATATATAATGGATCAGTAGTCAATGGCTAAATATAAACATTAAGTATTGATAAATAAAAGATGCTGACAAAATCCTCAAGTTTTGCTATGGATTTGGGGATGCTGAGTTAATTACATGATTGTAGTACTGTTTCCATGTGTGATTCTCTTTCCTTCTTTCATCTGATTTCAAGATTTTTTTCAGATTCTTATGCATGCACAGCTTTTATTTTGCATGTTTTCTTTTTACAGGTTACCAGCATGCTTAAGTTCATATGTATAGTGACTAAATGACAGCAGAAACAGGACTCTTCATGCGATCGCATGATCATGTCAGTGTTCTTTTTTAGCACTTTAATTAACACCTATTGCTCTGACTAAATTTGATTAAGTCATGCAGTTGCATCATGCCCCATCCACTTCCTTTCCTCAGAGGCAAGATTTTCCCTCTGTTTTTCTTTCCCTTTTGTGACTGAGCTGTCATAATTGTCTGTTTTCTTTCCAGAGCCCAAACCTCTTCTCTTGAAACACCAGTACTCATCTTGAGTTTTTAACTGACTTTTAAGATCTCTAAAGGCAGTTTCTAACCACACCAGACAAGAGATCTCTATACTCTTCAGAGCTATCACCCTGTGACTGGGTAGGAAAAATTCTTGTGTCTCTAGAAGATGTACCCCCTTTCCTTGGCTCAAATAGGAAGAGAAGAGGTTGAGTTCTGGTTCCGCCCAGCTACCTGAAGGACGCTCAGAGATAAGCTCCCGGCTTTTTGGAAAGGTTTTTAAAGTTTTTATCTTCTGCAAGTTAGTTGTGCTCAGCTATTAGCCTTCTTATAAACTGTGTGTGTTTTAATGAGCTGTATTTAGCTGAGCCAAGGATTGAAAATATTTCTTTTTAAGTTTTTTTTTGTTGGGTTAAGCTTCCTGTTCAGCGTCTAGTTTTATCATGCTTTTTAACTTTCTCTCAGTCAGCCTCTGAAGAATGCAACTGACTCTCCCTCGTCCAGGAGGATAAATAACTCCCGTTTTTTAAGGAGGGAAGCAGAGGCTGAGTGTTTACATCGGAACCAGTTAACTGTTTCTGAGGAAGCCCCCCACTTTTCCTACCCAGGACTTTTATTAATTGGGGTAAACTCCACCTTAAGTGGCCTATGCCATGCCGTCTGGCAAGTGTGGGAGAGGACGAGAGGAAAACTGCTTATTGCCAGCTTCAAAACAGTTTAAAATTTGTGATTTCTTCTGTGGCTTGGAGGGTGTTGACAATAACTCAAATAAGAACGACACACCTACTTTTGCAGTGGAGACATCAAACTGTTTCTCTCCACTTGAGCTCAGCTGTGGAGATGATGAGGAGAATGCACATGCTTTATCTGAAGAGCGTGACCTGGAGGAACGAATCAGGCCAATGGATACAGATTCCACCCCAGAGATGAATGGATTACCTTCAACGAACTCTCTACTACCTCTAATTGCAAGAACTGTAGATTGTCTGTTTGGCAGCATTCAAGACTTAAAAGCTCAAACTAAATTGCTAACTGCTGCAGTGGCTAAGCTATCTACCTGTGACCATCACGGTCAAATTAAATCTCCAGAGACTGCTACCTGCCAGCATGGCAATACACATGCTCACAGTGAATCCTTTGCAGGCAGTGTGGGCATCTACAAAGCCTCAAATAAAAACTCATTTCAACTTGTTTACCAACCAAGAAAAATTGCTTTAACAATCCAAGGGAGATATGGCTTTGTACCAAGCTGGCTAAGTGTTCCCCATGCTAAGAGGCATCTCTCTGCTATACTCAAACTTAAATATTCAGAGATTGACCTTCATGAAGTTGAAGCCCTCAATGCTCAACACCAGTTCCAAAGAATTATTCTTTCCTTTACATCGCATAAACTTCCAACTCTGTTTCTTAAGAGGAAATTGGATCTCTGCAAAATGGGAATTTTTACCACTCGTGTGTTCCACAATTCTATGGTTACTCCCTTATGCAGTAAGAGCCAGGCCAAGTCAGTGACCGCCTTTTCCTCCCAATCTGATGCTCCCATGGACATTGAGACTACGCAATCTAACTTAATTTCTTAGGAGGAATCGAGTGCCTACGTTTCAAATGCTTCTACTGACCCCAAACCTCTTTCCACACAGACCAGTAGCCAGGCCTCAGATCCCTTAACGAAGAACTTGGAAGAAGACATTCTCTCCTCTTTTGGAAACCTCTCTAATGATGTACAGCAGTCCGTTATTGATAGGTTAACTTTTATAAGCCACAGATTACAAGAGATCAAAGATTCTGAGTCGCGTTTATCTAACAACCCCAAGTGCTGTAGAAACGTCTCCCATACGGCTGCTATAGCAGACTCACTTAAGGATCCATCGACTTCTACATTACCTAACCAAACTCCCCAGAGGGAGTGTGAAGATATTATTACTCTCCAAAGCTGGGATCAATCGTCCAGTCCTGAAGTTCCCCCAATCGAAACAGTGGAAGACCTTGTACTAAAAGATTCGAATGAGCTGCCTGGCCGGAAATCCCCAAAGGTCATTTCATCGTATCCTATGCCCCAAGTCACAGCAAATGGTTGTGTCTGCCCTGATAATATTCCATTTCTGAACTCAGTTTCTGAAGTGGACTGACTATCTGCTAGTAGTAGGAACCTGAGAAATTCCCAGAGACAGATCCTTCGCCTCATCTCTTGGAACATTGCTGGGTGGGCTAATAAATGGGGGGATTCTGATTTAATGAATTTTTTATTACCTTTTGACATGATTTTTTTTCAAGAAACTTGGTCCCCTAGTAACATTTTGGTTAATGGATCTACTTCTTACTCTCTTCCCGCTGTGAGATCAAATCGGAAGGGACGCCATATGGCCGGGCTCTGTGGGTTGTTTAATAATGCTTCCAAACTGTCTATTTTGCAATTGGACCCATGTCCCCCCCTTGCTCAGGTGTTTCTTCTCCATCTCAGGGACCTCCAGTTGTTTATAGTTAATGTTTATATGCCCCCTTGTTGTGATAATAATTCCTCTAAAGCCCAATGGAATTCATTGAAAGATTACCTTACTATTCTTTTTAATAAATACCCTGAGGCCACTTTTTTGGCAGTGGGGGATTTTAATGCTAGACTTGATCACAATAATAAACAGCTTGGTGATATTTTCCATTGGGATGGGGACGATCAAACCCCCTTCCCTTTTCTTTTACCTAGGCAGTCCAGAGACTCAGTTGTCAACCAGGCCAGTCACTGGCTGATAGACCTATGTACTCAAAATAACCTTTCTATACTTAATGGCTCCTTTCAGTATGATTCCTCTGGTAATTATACCTTTATTTCCCCCAGGGGATGCAGTGTTGTGGATTATGCAGTATCCTCCATGGACCTGAGAGACTCTATTATTGACTTTTCAGTCAGTTCTCGGACCGAAAGCGATCACCTTCCCATTTTATTGTCCTTTCAAACTGGCTGTATTACAGATAACCAGTGCCCTCCCTGTAATTCTGAACCTAATTTACCCCAACATAAAAAAGTAAGCTGCTCTGCATCCTCCTTGGCTCAGATTCGCTCTTGGATGCTTAGCTTGCAGGGCTCTGAACTAAAGTGCAAGCTTACTAATGCTAGCTCTTTGGAAGATGCACTAATAGTTTATAACTCTATGATTGATAATCTCTCTTCCTATGCTAAATTAATTGAACCCAAAACCCAGAACGACTCCCTTAATGCTTGGTTCGATGCTGAATGTTGGCTCATTAAAAGTAAATTACGTCTGCTCTTTTGACAGTTTCGGATGGGTTGCCTCCCATGGATCCCCTCCTTATATTACAAACTTAAAAGAGAATGCCGTTTATTATTGGCTAAAAAAAACCACTCTTTCTACGCCAAGAAATGGTCCCAACTTTTTAATGCTGTTCAAACTAGTGATGGTAAAGCTTTCTGGTCACTGGTAGGTAGACTTAACTGTCCAACTGGAGCCAATTCTGCCTGCATTATACCTGCAACCAGATGGTACTCCTACTATAATTACTTATTCAATGAGCCCTCTGTGTCACCTTCGATTAATTCTAGCTCAATGCCATTGGACATTCCCAACTGGCCTCCAGTCTCACATGAAGAAATAACTGATCTTATTATTTCTCTCAAATCAAACAAGGCTCCAGGCGTAGACGGAATCCCAGCTGAGATTTTAAAGGACAATATTGACTGGTGGTCGCATTCTTTCGCTCATCTTTTCACTCTGATCGACAAGTATGGTGTCTTACCTGACTTCTGGTTGAACTCTATAATAGTTCCCCTCTTCAAAAAAGGTGACCCTAATAGCATAGATAATTACAGACCTATTAGCTTGCTCTCCATTTTAGGGAAGCTTTATGCCAAACACCTTCTCAAAAAATTATCTCAATGGATGGTCGATCATGATCTTCCAGGAAGAGAGCAAATTGGTTTTATGGCTAATCATTCCACCTTAGACCATTGTACTACCTTAGCTTTTCTAGCCGAAAAGTATTCCCACCACTTAGGTGGTAAGCTATACTCAGCTTTTATTGATTTACGAAAAGCCTTTGATTCAATTAATAGATCCTTATTGTGGGATAAACTTTATAACTTGGGTTTGGATCAACGCCTTTTGTTTTTGATTCGTAAATTACATTCGGCTAACTTCTGCCAGATTCGATTTGATAAGAGAGGGTCCCTTACTCAGAAAATTCCTGTAACTAAGGGGGTTAAGCAAGGATGTGTACTTGCCCCTTCCCTCTTTAACCTTTTCATTTCTGACCTGCCACTGTGCCTAGCTAGGATTGATGGCCATTCCCCTAAACTGAACTCCTCTGCAGTTCCCATCTTACTCTATGCAGATGATGCGGTCATTCTTTCTTTTACTAGGATTGGACTTTTGCGCCTTCTACTAGAGTTCAACTCCTATTGCAGCCAGAACTCTCTCTCTATTAATTTTGATAAAACAAAAATATTGGTTTTCTCCAAAGCCTGGAAGTGTAAACAGTGGAGAATAGAGAGAAAAGAATTAGAACAGGTCAAATCATTTAGATACTTAGGAATCTTGTTTCGTTACAACCTAAGTTGATGTCCCCATAGAGATCATGCCCTTAGTCTAGCCAGGAATAAGACTGCAGCTTTAAGCCATTTTTTTTATTTAAAAGGTAATCAATTTGTGCCGGCAGCCCTTCAGATTTTTCAGGCATCTGTTATCTCCCGCCTATTGTACGGGGTACCTGTATGGATTCAGAACTTTAATAAAAGAGTAGAACTAGTAAGTTCTACCTTCTTCCATAGGATTCTAGGTTTACCTAACTCTGTCTCCTATTTTTCCCTCTGTGCGGAGCTAGGTTTTCATCTTATTGAATCTCGGGCGTGGATCACCACTATCAAATACTGGTTGCATCTGCATTTTAGTTCCCCTTCCAACAACCTTATTGTTCAACTTCTTGCAGACCCATATATCTCTACCTGGTCACAAGCCATAGTGCATAAAATCAAAACTATGGGAATTGATTTGGACTCTCTGTACAATTGCAGCGAAACAGCTATTTTGCAGGTAGTGCGGAGGAGGATTTGGGATATGGAAGCTCAAATAATTAATGCTGGCAGTTCTGGAGTTTGTTCCCCATGCTGCCTTGACCTTCCCCCCCCAAGCTTCTATGGCTCTGTACCTCTCCAATCTAACAACTCCACTCTATCGGCGGGTCTTTATGCTTGCGAGATTTAATCTCTTTCCTTCGGCTGTTGTTTCAGGCAGATATAGGGGTATCCCTTATAGGGATAGAACCTGCAATTGCCTCTATGGTGAACCTGATTCAGTTGCTCATATCCTTCTGTGCTGTCCCCAATACTCTACCATGTGCAGCTATTTGATCAGCCCCCATTTACCTCCCACAAGGAATCTGACTGACAACAATCTCAAAATGTTATTGTCTGATAAGTCCTCGGCAATTACTCTGTCTGTTGCTGAATTCTTAGCCTATGTTTGGAAGCTAAGGGTAAGGGCGTACCAGTCTTAATTTCCCTTGTATTTAATTGGATTGTTATATATATATTCTTTTTTAACTGTGCTCACTACTTCTGAGAAGTTTAAAAATGACCCCTTGTTGGTGTAACTTGGTGTAGTTAGTTATGACCTATTAATTTGCTCTAATAGTCTACTTGTTCCATTGCGTTCTCTACTGCTACTGTGTTATGCCAATAAAGGTTTATGTATGTATATGGCTCAAATAGGAGTCTCTGTCTAACTACCTACTTGCTCTTGCCAACTTTCCCCAGTTTTCCAGTCTGTGTTAAACTGCTCTCAGTCAGGGCTGAATTCCAAATGAATTTTTCTCCTCAGCATTCAGCTCTAAAGTTTCTCTCTGCTCAGCTGATGCTAACCAATCAGATTGGTTGGAGCAGCTTGTTACTCAAGGCTCTCTGTTTCTGTGAAGAATTAACCCTTCACGGTGTTTCAGCTGGTTGTATAGCACTTCTAAGCTTTTAAAAAGTGCAGTCCATCACAGTAACAGATGCTGAAAACTTCAACTTATCATGAGTTAATTCTTGGTTACAAATAAATTGAACCTGTTCCCTGAATTGTACTGAAGTTTTTGCATTGGATCTGCACAGTAGCTCCTTGTTTGACAGGGTCATAGTTAGGTAATTCCTTAGTTAAAAGGTGTATCTGTAACTTATGTTTTGCACCTTATAAAAGCTTGGGTAACTGCACAGTTCATGGACTAAATCTTCTCAGTCTCTGGAGAAGAAAGATCAGGTCTGCTAGGGTTGTGGTTAGATCATTAAAGTGACTTACCTGTTGAACACTGGATCATTCACTGTTGTTCTCTTTGTGTCTGCACAGTGAGAGGCATTGTTTAAATAACAGCTCTTTTCTACTCTCTCTCTCTCTCCCTGTGTGTGTGTGTGTATGTGTGTGAGTGTCCTTGTGAATACCAGTTAGAAAAACAGATGCAAAGTGGGGGAGGGGCCATGTTCTTTTATCAAAGAAGATATGCAAAACCTGCATGGGTGGGATTAACACCTCTCTTTCTGCTATGTGCCCCAAAAATGAAATCATACATGACTTACATTAGCAGTTTAGATGTGCTGGATAGATCTAAATCACAGATCTCACCCAGTTTCACTCTAAAAGCCAGAGTATGCATGAGCCATTACTATCTTGTGTGTCAGAACACCTCTCCATACCACCTATCTAGACCTTTTGATTTGTCCCAGTTCTCCAGTCCCCATCACTTTCTGCTTGATCGCTGCTGCATTCATGATTATTTATTTATTTATTAGCCTGCTCTCCTGAAAACCAGCTCAGAGTGGGTAACATCAGTTTATAAATATTCACTTAAAAAGTCCAAATATTAAATAATTCAATCATTAATAAAATAAATTAAAATAATACAATACAATAAGTTATATAAAATCAAGACGGCATGAACCCAAATACAACCTCGTTTAGCCAGTGGGCACTTTTGGGAATCTGAGACAGGGGGCTGGGGCACAACTACAAAATGGCTGCATCAGGGGTAGAGCCAACCACGAAGTGGCAGAGAGTGAAGTTATGCATAATGCTGATTGTGCCCCTTCAGCATTTCAGACAGAAGCTCTGTTTAACAGGATGGGCACATTTAAAATATTTTCTTGCATACACACAAGTATACATATTGAACTAGCTAAGAAACACTCTCCTGGCAGTACACCAGTTGGTGTAGTGGTTAACTGTGTGGACTCTAATCTGGGAGAACCAAGTTTGATTCCCCACTCCTCCACTTGCACCTGCTGGATGACCTTGGGCAAGCCATAGTTCTGACAAGAGCTGTCCTTGAAAAAGAGCAGTTTCTGTCAGAGCTCTCTCAGCCCCACCTACCTCACAAGGTGTCTGTTGTGGGGAGAGGAAGGGAAAGGACTTTGTAAGCTGCTCTGAGAATCCTTTGGGAAGTGAAGGATGGGGTATAAATCCAATCTCCTTCTCCTCCTCCTCTTCTTCCAATGGCCAATCAGAAGTTATGTTGGCCCCATATGTACAGCTGTACATGAGCTTGAATCCATGTATTTACCCAGGTACTGGTCACTGATGTCATTTGTACAGTGAATCCAGGCTGGTTCTTTCTTACAAGCAGATATATGCACATACATGCAGGATGTGCAAACTGTACATTCAGTGTAACATATGAACAGGGCTTTCATCTTTCAAGTGTGAATGGTTCAACATAACTGGGAGAGAATTCAGAATGTGGACTAAGTAGACTGTGGTTTTTAAATGGGGGAAACAGAAGAAGAACCCATTAATGGATGTCTCCCTCCTTTTCATTTAATTTTCAGCTTTAAAAGTTTCTGGTTGTTTTTAATTTTGTGGACAGTTTGGAGGGGGTGGCTGCTCAAATTCTGTGCAATAGAGCAAGTAAATTTTGAAACTCTGGATTATATAATATATGTGAGAAGCTTAATCTAGTCTGCTTTTGCATTAACAGAATATAAAATTCTGTCATGAAATTGCTTTATAAGGCAGCTGATGGTAGGAAGAGGACATGTGGAGGGGGAAATGATCTGCTTTGAAGAACACAGGACTTTTGAAGTAGAGAAAAAGTGACCCAGAAATAGTGAGGTGGGAGAAAGCTTAAAGAATAAAGAAAGATTGATACAAAAACCGACTGTTGCTGTTCATGGGAGGGAATTATATTGAGAAAATTGCCATTTCAATGGGTACTTCATTGAATATAGGTAAAGATTCAAAGTTTTCGGAAGACAAATTGTGGCACCTGGAGAATAAGCTTTTTGTGCTTTAGCTATCTCATTTACCTTATGATGTTAGTGGTCTGCTTGACCATAATGTGACATTGCTGTAAGTCTATTGTCCTATTACTTCACAGCATCAATTCTTGACAAATGGTCTGAATTTCATCATATAACATTAGCTGTTGGGATGCATGGCCAGGATCCAAAAAACTACTTTAGGAGTGCCCCAAAGATTTGATTTTTCTTTAAAAGGTGGACCCCTATGCAAAAAATGTTTTATAAAGCTCTTCAGTTTCAAAAGCAACTTGGTGAGAAGCCAACTACCATATTATTTCCCATATTTAAGGATACATAAACAATTTCCACAAGTACATTGCTAATGCCAGTGTTGTAATTCAAAGCCGCATGTCGCGCACTATTTCTTTGTGAATTGCAGGGTCAGGGAGGATAGACAGCAATGTAGTTGAGGGAACACATACAGACTGCAAAATACTGAGGCTGGAGCATGGTGAAATCAGCAAGACGTTTATTGATTACATAGCAGAAAGAAGCATGCTTTTGCCGGTCTGTGCCTGGTTTATATGCATACACAAGTACCACCACCCCACACCCCCATCACTTGTAATTGGTTCTATTTACAAATCTTTGTTTCAGTAGGTTCCCTTTCAGATCTGGGCGAGCCCATTGGCATGCCCTAGGATCCAAGGTGGCTATTGTCTTTAGGACCGAAGGTCTGAGGGTCTGTCAGACCACATGGCTCGGCTAGCAGGCTGCGGCCATCTTTTACATCTTAATACACAACACCCCTTCCCCAATAGTTCAGACGTATTAGCATACGTAGTCCTTTAAATATCTGGGCAGCCACTGTTTCCAAGTAGATCTGTGCGGCTCTGTTCTGGGGTGGTCAGGGGTGTGCCTCTGGCTGGGCCATTCGTTCTGAAGGTACCACCAGCATTGCTTCTGCTGTGGAGCTGGGTGCCAGGGCTGCCTCGACTGCTGGCCTGATTTCTGTGTCCTCCCCTATGGGCTCTCCACTAGGTACAATGGGTTCCAGTTTGGTCTCACTGTTTCCTGCCTCCCCCATCTATGGCTCATCTAAGGGCAGTAGACAGCGGTGTATCTGGTCCATGTACCTGCAGAGCAGTTGGCTATCCTCCATTGAGACCTTGTAGAAGAGAGGCTCCGCTACCCGCACTACCTGGGCTGGGATCCATGTTGGCCTGTGTGCATAGTCTTGGCATACACTGGGTCTTCTGGGAAAAACCCACGAGGTGCATCTCATTGTTCTGCACCTGGAGCTTGTTCGGGTGCTCGATCTGGGTGAAGGCGATCTAGCCAGGTTGTCAGTTGCCTGCCCATGAGTAGCTCCATGGGGCAGTGGCCGGTGGTGGTGTGGGGAGTTATCCTTTGACCGAATAGGAAGGCGGATAACCTGTGGTCCCATTCACCTTGCACGATCTGCTGAAGTGCTTCTTTTGTTGTCCACACCATCTGTTCTGTCTGCCTGTTGGTGGCCGGATAGAAGGGCGCAGAGTGGATGTGCCAAATTCTGTAATATCGTATGAAGTCCCCAAATTCAGCAGACACGAAGGCCGCCCCATTGTCGGATACTAACATGTCCAGGAACCCATGGGTACTGAATTTCCTCAATATTGACTTGATTGCAGCCTGGGATGACATGGAGGAGACTGGGATGACTTCCAGCCACTTGGATTATGCGTCTACAAGGATAAAAAATATATGCCCCTGGAATGGGCCTGCGAAGTCTAGAAGCAGGTGAGCCTAGGGTTTACTGGAGGACTCCCAGGGACACACAGGGACTCCGAGGGGGGGGGGGCTGGCCATGACTCTTGGCAGGTCTGGCAGCATTTGACTAGGTCCTCTATCTCTCCATCCAAACCAGGCCACCAGACATAGCTGTGTGTTAGGGCTTTTATGTGCACAATTCCCAGATGGGTCTTGTGCAGTGCAGCAAGTGTGCGTTTGTGTAGGGGAGTGGTGATGACTACCCAGCTACCCCACAAGAGGCATCCCTTGTAGGCAGAAATCTCATCCTGGCAGGATGAGAAGGCTATGAATTCTAGGCCCAATTTCCCTGTGGGCCAGCCCCTCCCCACCCAGTCCAGCACCCGGGAGAGGACGTGGTCTTTCCCAGTGTACTTGGCAACCTCGGGAACCTGGATCAGTTGGTCAGGAAGTTCCTCCAGGAGCAGGATCTGGTGTGCCGGGTCTGGATCTGGGTCACAGCTTGGAAGAGGAAGGCTGCTGAGTGAGTCAGCATGTCCCATGGCCTTGCCTGGCTGGTGCAGCAGGCTGTATTGGTAACCTGGGAGGAATATTGACCACCGCAACACCTGCGGTGACAACATTTGGGGCGTTTAGTGATCAGGAGCCAGGATACCCAGGAGCAGCTTGTGGTCTGTGATGACAGGGAAGGGGCAGCTGTAGAGTTAGTGGTGGAACTTGTGAACACCCGCTATGATCGCCAAAGCTTCTTTGTCAATCTCGGTGTAGTTGCGCTCTGTTAACAATAGCGTTCTGGAATAGTATGCTACCAGCACCTCCCGCCCATCTGGCAACTGGTGTCCCAAGACCACCCCCACCTTGTAGGGTGATGCATTGAACACGAGCATGATGGGTAGATTCTCATTGAAATGTACTAGTACCATGTTCAAAACCAGCAAGTCCTTGACCACTCAGAAAGCAGCAGCGTGTTTAGGGTCCCCTGTCCAGGGATCATACTTGTCCAGAAGCCTGTGGAAAGGTTCAGCCACTGCCGCTTTGTGTGAAAGAAAGGTATGGTAGAAATTAAGCAGGTCCAAGAAGTCCTATAGTTCTGCCTTGGATGAGGGAGTTGGGGCATCCGTGATTGCTGCGATCTTCTCCTGTGTAGGGTGGATCCCACTCACATCTACTCGGAATCCCAGGAAATCCATGCTTGGGACACCCAGCAGGCACTTTTCGTGCTTTACCTTCAACCCGGCAGTGGCAAAGTGTAGAACCTCCCTCAGTCAGTGGACGAAGACCTCCAATGATGGCGCCATGATTAGAACATCATTGAAGAAGGGCTGTACCTCAGGAATCCTTTTAAGCAAAGTCCATCGATTTTGAAAAATTCCTGGAGCCACACTCACCCCAAACTGTAATCTCTGCACTTTAAAGGCACCCCGGTGCATGACAATAGTTTGGGCTTCAGCCATGGCATTGTCAACCAGTAACTGTTGGTAGGACTGGGCCAAGTCCAACTTCCCCAAAACTTTTGCCCCAGTTGGGGATGCAAGAACATGGCTGACCACAGGAACTGGGTATGTGTGGTCTTGTAGCGCTTTGTTTATTGTGCATTTGTAGTCCACACAGATCCTCACATCCCCATTGGTTTCACTGGAGTGACTATTTGTGTCTCCCACACAGTGTGAGAAACGGACTCTAACACAGAGGAATAATAATAATAATAATAATAATAATAATAATAATAATAATAATAATAATAATAATAATAATATCACCCATATGGCATTGTGTGTAGAATAGCCAGGAGATCCTAAGACTGTCTAGCAACTGCAAGTTCTAGCTTTTAGCATTATGCCAAGAGGACAAGTAGGCAGAAGAAAGTTAAATAACAGCAACCAGTGTGATGCAGCAACAAAAAAGGCTAATGCAGTTTTGGGCTGTATCAAGAGGGGCATAACATCCAAATCACAAGATGTCATAGTCCCACTGTACACTGCATTGGTCAGGCTGCACCTGGAGTACTATGTGCAGTTCTGGAGGTCTTACTTCAAAAAGGGTGTGGACAGAATGGAGTGCGTGCAAAGGGGAGCGACGAGGATGATTGGGAGCCTGGAGACCAAGTCCTATGAGGAAAGGCTGAGGGACTTGGGAATGTTTAGTCTGGAGAAGAGGAGGTTGGGGGGGGGCATGATTGCTCTCTTTAAATATTTGAAGGGCTGTCACTTAGAGGAGGCCAGGGAGCTGTTGTTCCTGTTGGCAGCAGAGGATAGGGCTCGCAATAACAGGTTTAAATTAAGGACAGGAAGGTACTGGGTAGATATTAGGAAAAACTTTTTTTACAGTAAAAATTGTGCACCAGTGGAATCAGCTGCCTAGGGAGGTGGTGACCTCCCCCTCATTGGCAATCTTTAAGTAGTGTCTGGACAATCACTTGTCTGGGATACTGTAGGCTGATCCTACATTGAGCAGGGGATTGGACTAGATGGCCAGTATGGCCCCTTCCAACTTCTATTGTTCTAAGACAAACACCCCTTCTGCAGACAGGGTGAGCACATTCAGTAGCAGTGCCCCATCCCCACCAGGTGCAGCCACATCCCCAGTGTGCCTCCCTCCCTCCCTCTCTCTCTTCATTCCCCAGTGTAGGAAAATTGGGTGGAAGCATTGACTTCAAGCTCCTTCAGTGCTAACTCACTGAGGAAAAGGAAAGGAAAGGAAACCTAGGTGGTAAGGCCAGATTAGCAATTTGAAGTCCTTGTCCCAGACCCTCAAGTTTCTATGCAGAACTCTTGTGTGTGGGCAGGGGAAACTACCCTTCCTCTCTCTGGTATAGGTGCTGTTATGTATTGGGACTGAATCATTCCAGGTCTATCACACCAGAGACTGGCTAAGCTTGGAGCACAAGAACAATAGCCTACCAGGACTCTGAAAGTAACCAGTCAAGTAGTAATGTTATGTAAATAGCCTATTACTGGGAGTGGGATGTGTTTGGGTGTGGAAATTGAATGTTATTAAACAGAGCTGAGGCTCTGGAGTCTTGTTTTTGCTCCTGCTGAAATCACAAATAAAGTTGAGCTGATCACTAGACTTGAGCCTGCTCATAAATGGAACCCACTATTTAACAGTGGTGATGAAGGTGGGAGCCTGTTGAGCAAGCCTAGGGCCCATCTGCACTGCACCATGCACTGAGCTCCAGGACCATGGCTGCCACTCAAGGACATCTGCCGGAATTTCACCTCACTCACCCAGAGCTTTGGGAAACCTGGGTGGAGTGGCTAAAGTACTTTGTACTGTTCCAGGACATCAAGGGTGGAGAGAAGAAGACTCTCCTGCTCAATTCCTGTGGAATCACAACCCTGAGGCTAGCCCAGGGCCTCATCGTACCCACAATGCTTGAAGTGGCCACTTACCCTTATCACAGCACTCATTTTGTGCCTCAGCCCATGAAGATGGTGCACTGCATGGACTTCTACATGCACCAGCAAAAGTCAAATGAGATGGCCACTGACTTTTTGGCAGACCTTCACTGACTGGCCCTCACATGCGAGTTCCCGAGGCTCGATGATGCCTTCCTCAACCGGTTTGTGATGGGCATCAGAGGAGAAACTATGCCGGAAGCTCATCGACCATGAACCAGCTGCAGAGAGGCCCATGAATGTTGCTCCTGCCATTTCCAAGACACCACCTGCAGGGTCTGCAGCAAGACAGGCCACAATACTCACACCTGCCACTCCAAAGGAGCCCAGATATGCACTACCACACACCAGGAGTCAGCAGATCTGCACACCACAGCCGTCCACCAACATCAGGTATTGAATTTGCCATAGAACACCCCCAATAAAATTGAAATGATGGTGCTCATAGAGGGGGTACATTGCAAGATGGTGCTCATAGAGGAGGTCATCCATCTCCATCATCTTGGCTCTCCAAAGGTTCTGTCCACAAAGTGGTCCCCACCTTAGACCCACTGGTTTCACTCTCTGGCATTTTCAAAAGAATGAGGTGGCCATTAAGGGGTGGGGCAAATTCCATGTGAAATACAGGCAGTTTGAGGGAATTTTGGACTTGTTGGTGGTTGAAGGGTGGCTCACCAGCTTGCTTGGACTGCCCTGGTTTGCGCCCTTGAGGTTCAAAGTAACAAAGTAACAAATGCATCTGTGCAGACTACAAATATACGATCAACAAGGGACTACACTTACCCAGTGCCTGTGGTCAGCCATGTCCTAACAACATTGGTGGGAGCCAAGGTCTTTGGTAAATTGGACTTGGCCTGAGCGTACCAACAACTCCCGGTGGATGAACTGACCACTGAGGCACAGACCATTGTCACACACCAGGGTGCTTTCAGAGTCAAGCGGTTGCAGTTTGGGGTGAGCATGGCCCCAGGGATCTTCCACAACTTAATGGAATCTCTTTTGAAAGGCATCCCTGAGATCCAGCCTTTCTTTAATGATGTACTGATAGCTGCTCCCATGGAGGAGGACTTCGCCAACAGCCTATCTGCCGTGCTGCAGTGATTTGATTCCTCTGGGCTGAAGGTGAAGTGAGAGAAATGCCTCTTGGGGGTCCCCCATGTAGAGTTCCTGGGGTTCTCCATGGATGCTCATGGCATCCATCTGGCCCCCGACAAGGTTTGTGCCATCACGAACGCACCCGCTCCCACATCCAAGGCCGAGCTGCAGGCTTTCTTGGGGCTTCTGAACTTTTACCACTCCTTTCTGCCCCATAAAGCTGCACTTGTGGAGCCACTCCACTGCCTGCTTGACAAGAAGACCCATTGGGTGTGGGGCCAGTGACAGGCTGCTGCTTTACGGGCCATGAAGGAGCTACTTGCCTCGAACGACATCCTTGCCAACTTTGACGAGATGCTGCCAGTCATTTTGGCATGTAACGCTTCTCCCTATGGCGTTGGTGCAGTCCTGGGCCATTGGCTGCCAGATGGGAGAGAGGTGCTCGTGGCCTATTATTCCAGGATCCTGTCATGGACTGAGCAGAACTATTCCCAGATTGACAGAGGCCCTTGCAATCATTGTGGGAGTGAAAAAGTTCCATGATTACCTGTATGGCTGCCCCTTCACCATCGCAACTGATCACAAGCCCCTACTTGGTCTCCTTGCCCCTGACTGCCAGACACCACAGATGCTGTCACCAATACGCGCTGCAATACTGGCTGGGGAAGTCCATGGGACACATAGACGCTCTTAGCCACCTCCCACTCAGCTCCGTTGACCTGGATCCACCCCCTGCACACCAAATCCTGATAGAGGACCTGCTGGACTGCCCTCTGTGCACCACATACATTTCCTGCCACACCGCCAGTGACTGTGTCCTCTCCCACATTTTGGACTGGTGGGGAGGGGATGGCCCATGGATCGGGTGGGCCCAGAATTCACAGTGTTTGCTTCCCAGTGTACAAGGGGTGCCTCCTATGGGGTAGCCGGATAGTGATTCCTCCACCCGATCCTGCACAAGATCCACCCGGGAATCGTGAGGATGAAAGCACTGGCCAGGAGCTACGTGTGGTGGCCAGGAATGGACAGCAAAATTGAGGCCTGGATACAGCAACGCCAGGCCTCCCAGGAGATGTGCTCTGAACCTCCAAGGGCTCCCATTCACCAGTGGAACTCTATCCACATGCTGTGGACATGGGTGCATTTGGACTTTGCCGGCCCATTCCAGGGCAGTTGTTCTTTCTCCTGGTTGACTCCTACAACAAGTGGCTGGAAATTGTGCCAGTCACATCTACCTCATCTCGTGTAGCCATCCAGGCCCTGAGGCAGATGTTTAGTACACATGTCATGGTCATGACCCATAACGGCACCACCTTCACCTTGGGAGTGTTCAAGGAGTTCCTGGACCAGAACCTCATCAGGCACGTGTGGTCTGCTCCTTTCCACCTGGCTACCAGTGGACAAGCTGAGAGGATGGTGCGGATGACCAAGGATGTGCTAAAGTGGCTCACCCATGGGGACTGGGACCGATGGCTGTCTGTCTTCTTGTTTGGCCATCAGGTGACCCAAGTGCGTCCACTGGCCACAGCCCCGTGGAACTCTTAATGGGCCGCCACCTGATGATGCAGCTGGACCACCTGCACTCAGACCGAACCCCAGAGTTGCACCAAACTCCGGTGAGCCAGGAAACCCCCAGAGGGTTCTTTCCCAGTGAACCTGTCTTCATGCAGAACTATTCCAGCAGTCCCATGTGGATCCTGGCAAGGGTTACCCAAGTCACTGGACCCCTATTGTATGAGGTATTGACGGATGGGGGCCAGCTTCTACGCAGACACATCGACCAACTCTGCCACTGCCTGCTGCCCATGGATCCTGACATCTTCCATTGAGGAGGAGGAGAATGGCCTGGAACCATTGCCATCACCACTGACTGAGAATACCCTCCTTGACAACAGCATGCAGATGGATTCCTGGGAAGAGGAAGGCCCCACACAGGCTGCTACAGACCTCCCAGACTCTGTTCCCAACTCGCAGGACTCCAGTGCAGTTCCTGCTTCCCCAAGCCTGGCTCTGGTGTCATCTCCACCCTCACAGGAGACCTGGCATTCTCAGAGGGAATGTTGCAAGCCAACATACCTTGAAGACTATGTCTGTTAAGGTGCTTTGGAGCTTAAGCGGGAGGGGTGTTATGTATTTGGACTGAATCATTCCAGGTCTGTCACACCAGAGACTGGCTGAGCTTGGAGCACAAGAACAATAGCCTACCAGGACTCTGAAAGTAACCGATCAAGTAGAAATTTTATATAAATAGCCTATCATTGGGAATGGGATGTGTTTGGGTATGGCAATTGAATGCTATTAAACAGAGCTGTGGCTTTGGAGTCTTGTTTTTGCTCTTGCTGAAATCACAAATAAAGTTGAGCTGATCACTAGACTTGAGCATGCTCATCCATGGAACCCATTATTTAACAGGTGCACTCTTAATCTGCCTCACTTCTATTAAGTACCTTGGAGGAACACGGCAGCCTCCTTCCAGGCTCAAAGGGGGTTGAATGGCTGTCTTCTGCTCCCTTCTGTTTCCCCCATCTCAGGAATTCCTCTTTGTTTGAATGGCAAACCATCTTCAGTTATGGCAACAACCATTATAGTACAGAGGAAACTATTGCTCCCTTAGGGGCCATTCAGTATACTAGGGGTGTGCAAAAAAACAAAAAAAACCCTTTGGCCCAATTCGGTTTGGCTGAATCAGGCCGAATTTGATTTGGCTGGCCAAATGACCCCCGAATGCCACTCTCAGCAATTTAAGCTGATTCAGGGCTCATTCAGCCAGCTGAATCAGATTCAGCCAGGGGTGCCTGGGCAAGCCAAAGGAAGGCAGTTAAACTGCCCTTCCCTCCAAGGGTCAGCTGGCCCAGGCACCCTGCAGCCATGGGGTGCCTGGGCAAGCCAAGGGAAGGCAGTTTAAACTGCCCTTCCTCTAAGGGGGGGGCTTGCCCAGGCTTCCCGCAATGAAGGGAGCATACTGCTTCTGCAATTTGACTGGGGTGGCGCACTCCCTTCATTTGACACAGAGGTGGCGCACTCCCTTCATTGAAGGGGGAGGGGAGGGAGTGGAGAGCATTTAAATGCCTCTCCATTCCTTCCTTCACTCGCCCGCCAAAGCAGGCAAGTGGAGGAAGGCTTCTAGAGTCCCCCCTGCCCTTCCCAAGTCTGGGGAGGGTGTGGGGAAGTGTCTAAATCCCTCCCTGTGCTTTCCCTGGGGCTGGGCGCCCCTTTTAAGGCCACCACCGAATTTTGGCAGCTGCTTTTGGTGACAGGCTGAATCAGATCAGAGAATCTGATTCAGGCCACAGCTCTCCGAAAGGGGAAAAATATTTCCCCATGCTTTCCCCCAAAGCCTGAACTCCTGCCATGGATGCTTGTTTTGTGAAAGCAGTTCCAGCCTTCCCCACTCGCTTGCTCATTCCTAGAGAGTTGTGAAAGCCATACACAGGCACCACAACAGCAGAGGGACATTGTGGACTGCTATACAAGCTCTCACTTGCTTGCACACACACAGACCCCTCACACCATTGTGTGTGCATGTGGGAGAGTTACAAGAGAGCAAATGCTCCCCAGTGGTGTACTCAAACAGGGAGGGAAACATGTATTCTGCATTTCCTTGCACTTGCAAAGGGGTCACCATAAGTCTGCTGTGACTTAACAGCAAAAAAAAAAAAAGGAGGGGGATGTTAAAAATTATCCACCCTGGGCACCTAATAGGCTAGGTATGCTACTGCTGGAGACACTGGGCAGCCACTGCCAGTCTGAGTAGACAATACTGACCTTATGGATGAATGATCTGGTTCAGTACAAGACAGCTTCATGTGCATTCATGCTAGGATTGCATTCCAGCTCTTCAGGGGTTTTCCCAGAGGTGCATACAGATAGATCTTTATCCTGCTTCTGTGTAACAGCAACTTGATCTTTAGACATTTATGGGCAATACAGCTTATTTCCATACCATGTGAAGCACCACCTGCTGATTTCTTCAGATTAAAGGCAGAAGAGCAGACTGGACTCTGTTTTTCCTTATTATTTGGCAACCCTGCATTGGAGCAGTAGGTTACAAATCAGAATGCTAAAGAGACTTTTAAAAAGTTGGGGATTACAGCATTAAAGGAAGGACACTTCTGTTTCCATAAGAAGGGGGGGATAAATTTCAACTGATTCTCCCTTTTTCTTTGGCCACCTGTGCAATACTCCCTCTGCTTTTGGGAGGAAGCAGGGAGGTGGAGGAGGGAGGATGATGTGTAGAAACCATTTTTTCACTTCTGTATAGACAGAATGGGTTGTTCTCCATCATGGTAAACTGCCGCCTTAACAAAAAAAACCCCTGCCCCCTAACAAAAAAAATCTGGCCAGCGGCCTGTGTCCAAGCTGAGACAGAGGAAACAAAATTATAATAGCAGTAACATGGCCTATAACAACTGAAAAAGCCAAAGAGGATGGATGGGAAACCCCTGCAGGACTGAAAAAGCCTAGGGCAGGGGTGTCAAACATGCAGCCCAAGGGCCGGTTCAGGCCCCCGGAGGGCTTCTATCAGGCTCACAGTGGAACTGGATGTCTCCTGCTGCTTCTTCCAGTTCTGCTGCTGCTGCGTCATTGTAGGTTTGCAGCTTACAGATACATACCTGAACAGTATACTCAGGATTGCAACAGCACAGACATTTTTATGCAATAATTCAGAGCAAGAGGTGTCAGTTATCAGCCACGGTTAAATAAACAAAATATTGCAAGAGTGCTAGTGTTTTAAGCATGTTTTTATTTTAATTTTTAAAAAAAACCCTTTGTGTTTGTGTCCTGTATAAACTTTATATCTCTGCTACCTGGCATTACATTTTATGACAAACATAGCTCAGCCCAACAAGGTTTCATTTATTTACAGGCCAGTCAGTCTGACATCGATACTGGGTAAGTTGGTAGAAACTGTTATTAAAGAAAGAGTGAGTAAGCACATTGATGAACAAAAACTATGGAGGCAGACTCAGCATGGGTTCTGTAAGGGAAGATCTTGTCTTGTAAGGGAAGATCCCGTGACTATCAAGCTTACTTAGAAGCCTTTGATGAGGAACTTTATCAAAAGCTTTCTGGAAGTCAAGGTACACAACATCTATTGGGTCCCCCTTGTCCACATGTTTGTTCACTCCAGTGTTTGTTCAACTGGAGTGAACAAACATGTGGACAAGGGGGACCCAATAGCTGTTGTGTACCTTGACTTCCAGAAAGCTTTTGATAAAGTTCCTCATCAAAGGCTTCTAAGTAAGCTTGATAGTCACGGGATAAAAGGACAAGTCCTTTTGTGGATCAAAAACTGGCTTTTTCTTGTTCAGTCACACAGTCGAGTCCGACTCTTCGCAACCCCATGGACCAGATTACGCCAGGCCCTCCTGTCTTCTGCTGTCCACTGAAGTTTGCTCAATTTCATGTTTGTTGCATCAATGATACTGTCTAACCATCTCATCCTTTGCCGTCCCCTTCTTCTTTGACCTTCAATCTTTCCCAGCATCAGGGTCTTCCCCAGTGAATGCTCCCTTCTCATTTGGTGGCCAAAGTATTTGAGCTTCAACTTCAGGATCTGGCCTTCCAGGGAACAGTCAGGGTTGATTTCTTTTAGGATTCAATAATTTGATCTCCTTGCAGTCCAAGGGACTCTCAAGAGTCTTCTCCCACACCATAGTTCAAAAGATTCTATTCTTCAGCGCTTGGCCTTCCTTATAGTCCAACTCTCGCAGCCATACATTACTACGGGGAATACCATTGCTTTGACCATGTGGAGTTTTGTTGGCAGGGTGATGTCTCTGCTTTTTATCATGCTGTTTAGGTTTGCCATCGCTTTCCTCCCAAGGAGCAGGCGTTTTTTAATTTCATGGCTGCAGTCACCATCTGCAGTGATCTGGGATCCCAGGAACGTGAAGACTGTCACTATTTCTATGACTTCCCCTTCTATTTGCCAAGGAGTGATGGGGCCAGATGCCATGATCTTAGTTTTTTTGCGCTCTCCTCTTTCACTCTGAGCAAGAGGCTCTTGAGATCCTCTTCACTTTCTGCCATCAGAGTGGTATCGTCTGCATATCTGAGGTTATTGATCTTCTCCCCAGCAATCTTAACTCCAGCTTGTGATTCATCCAGGCCAGCATTTTGCATGATGTGCTCTGCATATAAATTAAATAAGCAAGGTGACAATATACATCCTTGTTGTACTCCTTTTCCTATGCTAAACCAATCAGTTGTTCCATATCCGGTTCTAACTGTTGCTTCCTGACCCTAATACAGGTTTCTCAGGAGACATGTGAGGTAGTCTGGTACTCCCATCTCTTTAAGAACCTGCCATAGTTTATTGTGATCCACACAATCAAAGGCTTTAGCATAATCAGTGAAGCAGAAGCGGATGTTTTTCTGGTACTCTCTTGCTTTCTCCATAATCCAGCGAATGTTGGCAATTTGATCTCTAGTTCCTCTACCTCTTCGAAACACAGCTTGTACTTCTGGCAGTTCTCTATCCACGTACTGTTGGAGCCTAGCTTGTAGGATCTTGAGCATGACCTTGCTAGCATGTGAAATGAATGCAATTGTGTGATAGTTTGAACATTTCTTGACATTGCCCTTCTTAGGAATTGGAATGTACACTGACTTTTTCCAATCCTGTGGCCACTGTTGTGTTTTCCAAATTTGTTGGCAAATTGAGTGCAGCACTTTAACAGCATCTTCTTTTAAGACTTTGAATAACTCAGCTGGGATACCATCACCTCCACTAGCTTTGTTGTTAGTAATGCTTTCTAAGGCCCATTTAACTTTGCTTTCCAGGATGTCTGGCTCGAGGTCAGTGATTATACCATCGTGGTTGTCAAGGACATTGAGGTCCTTCTTGTATAGTTCTTCTGTGTATTCTTGCCATCTTTTCCTAATCTCTTCTGCTTCTGTTAGGTCCCTACCATTTTTGTCCTTTATCATGGCCAGCTTTGCATGGAACATTCCCTTGATTTCTCCAATTTTCTTGAAGAGATCTCTAGTCCTTCCCAATCTATTGTTTTCCTCTATTACTTTGCATTGTTCATTCAGGAAAGCCTCCTTATCTCTCCTTACTGTTCTCTGGAAATCTGCATTCAGTTGGGCAAATCTTTCCTTTTCACCATTGCCTTTAGCTTTCCTTCTTTCCTCTGCTATGTGTAAAGCCTCATCAGACAGCCACTTTGCTTTTTTGCATTTCTTTTTTTTGGGGGATGGTGGTGATTGCTGCCTCCTTTACAATGTCACGGACCTCTGTCCATAGTTCTTCAGGCACTCTGTCTATCAAATCTAGTTCCTTAAACCTATTCTTCACCTCTACTGTATATTCATCGGGGATGCAATCTAGGTCAAATCTGAATGGCCTTGTGGTTTTCCCAAATTTCTTCAATTTAAGTCTGAATTTTGCAATGAGTAGCTCATGATCTGAGCCACAGTCAGCTCCAGGTCTTGTTTTTACTGACTGGATAGAGCTTCTCCATCTTTGATTGCAAATTATATAGTCAATCTGATTTCGGTGTTGCCCATCTGGTGATGTCCATTTGTAGAGACGCCTCTTAGGTTGTTGGAAAAGGGTGTCGCTATGGCCAGCGTGTTCTCTTGACAAAACTCTGTTAGCCTTTGCCCTGCTTCATTTTGTTCTCCAAGGCCAAACTTGTCTGTTATTCTGGTTACCTTTTGATTTCCTACTTTAGCATTCCAGTCCCCTATGATGATGAGGACATCATTTTTTGGTGTTAGTTCTATAAGCTGTTATAGGTCTTCAACAAACTGGTCCACTTCAGCCCCTTCTGCAGCAGTGGTTGGGGCATAGACTTGGATTACTGTGATGTTGAATGGTTTGCCTTGGATTTGGACCGAGATCATCCTGTCATTTTTGAGACTGTATCCCAATACTGCCTTTCTCACTCTCTTGTTGACTATAAAGGCCACACCATTTTTTCTACGGGATTCCTGGCCACAGTAGTAGATATACTGGTCTTCTGAGTTAAATTCGCCCATTCCTGTCCACTTTAGTTCACTGATTCCCAAGATGTCGATGTTCATTCTTGCCATCTCATTTTTGACCATTTTTGATTTATAGATCTTACATTCCAGGTTCCTATGCAGTATTGTTCTTTGCAGCATCAGACTTTCCTTTCACCGTCAGACACATCCACAACTGAGCGTCCTTTCGGCTTTGGCCCAGCTGCTTCACTCTTTCTGGGGTTACTCGTACTTGCCCTTTGCTCTTCCCCAGTAGCATATTGGACACCTTCCGACCTGAGGGGCTCATCTTCCGGCATCATATCTTTTAGCCTTTTGTTACTGTCCATGGGGTTTTCTTGGCAAAGATACTGGAGCGGGTTGCCATTTCCTTCTCCAGGGGATCACGCTTGGTCTTTCTCTGCTGTGGCCTGTCCATCCTGGGTGGCCCTCCACGGCATAGCCCACAGCCTCATCGAACCACACAAGCCCCCTCACCATGACAAGGCAGTGATCCATGAGGGAGAAAAACTGGCTAATTAATAGGAAACAGAGAGTGAGTATAAATGGGCAATTTTTTTTCAGTGGAGGGTGGTAAGCAGTGGGGTATCACAGGGATCAGTACTCAGTCCAATGCCTTTTAACCTGTTTATTAATGATTTGGAGTTGGGAGTAAGCAGTGAAGTGGCTAAATTTGCAGATGACACAAAGTTGTTCAGGGTGGTGAGAACCAGGGAAGATTGTGAGGCACTCCAAAGCGATCTGTTGAGGATGGGTGAGTGGGCATCAATGTGGCAAATGGGGTTCAATGTGGCCAAGTGCAAAGTGATGCACATTGGAGCCAAAAATCCTAACTATAAATACACATTGATGGAGTCTGAACTGGCAGACAATGACAAAGAGATCGATTTTGGAGTTGTAGTAGATAACTCAATGAAAATGTCTAGATAGTGTGCAACTGCAATAAAAAAGGGCAATGCTATGCTGGGGATTATTAGGAAGGGTATTGAAAACAAATCAGCCAGTATCATCATGCCCCTGTATAAACAATGGTGCGACCTCATTTGGAGTACTGTGTATAGTTCTGGTCATCACACCTCAAAAAGGATACTATAGCATTGGAAATGCTAGAATGATAAAAGGGTTGGAACACTTTCCCTGTGAAGAAAGGTTAAAATGCTTGGGGCTCTTTAGCTTGGAGAAACAATGGCTGACGGGTGACATGATCGAGGTTTATAAGATTATGCATGGGATAGAGCAGGTAGAGAAAGAAGTACTTTTCTCCCTTTCTCTCAATACAAGAACTCATGGTCACTCAATGAAATTGCTGAGCAGTCGAATTAGCACAGATAAAAGGAAGTACTTCTTCACTCAAAGAGTGATTAACACAGGAGGTGGCGGCAGCTACAAGCATGAACGGCTTCAAGAGGGAATTAGATAAGCATACGGAACAGAAGTCCATCAGTGGCTATTAGCCACAAGGTATAGATAGGAACTCTCAGGCTGGGGTAAGTGATGCTCTGTATTCTTGGTGCTTGGGGGGGGCAACGGTTGGAGGGCTTCTAGTGTCCTGGCCCCACTGGTAGTCCTCCTGATGGCACCTGGTATTTTTGGCCACTGTGTGATAGAGTGTTGGACTAGATGGGCCATTGGCCTGATCCAACATTGGCTTCTCTTATGTTCTTATGTCAGATCCAGCCCTTATAACAAATGAGTTCGACATCCCTGGCCTAGGGAGTCAGATGGTCAGGCTCAGCTTTAAATAGCTGCAGAGCGTGGTGACACCCCACCCTCCGTGTGGCTCTTCCTGACATAGCCTGGCCAGCCCACCTCAAGGCTGATCCTGCCTCCCTCAAATCAGCAGGCAGCCCTTCCCCTCCACCAGCAAATGGCAGCACCCAAGCGAGTCTTCATTGTGCTTTCAAGAGACCAACATCCCAGTGAAAAGGTCCAAATGAGATATGATAATATCATTTACATATCATATATCTACCAGTTTACATAGAAATGGTGGTAGCTACATTTTACTTGGGAGGGGAGAGCACAAAAGTGCAGATATAACTGGCCTTCCTCCTTACCCTACTGTGCTGGGCATCATTGCCTGAATCACTTCTCTGCCAGCTCAGATCTAGTACTAGAAATGTGCCAGAAACTGTACCCTCTTCTGGATAAGTTTAATGTTCTTCAACCTCCCTCCTGTAGCTCTTCCTAATAATTCACTGTCAGTGCTTTTAGAAAAGGAAAATACCCACTGCTATGGTAAGTAGCCTCACAGGTTCTGAAGACTTTACAAGTCTTGAAAATAGGAAGTGTTAACTTTCTATTCTTATACCCTCTACTTCTGCTGTGAAGGAATAGAAAGACACTAGAAGCTTCTAGCAAAATTGTTTTGGATGCTAACTCATCAGGAAACTTCTACTTTGAAATTCTCCACAGGGCTGACAGGAGAACTCGCACAACCTAACACAATAAATCAATAAGCTTTTAGAGCCTCTTTTAAATGGAAACTATTAATGGCTCAGGACAACATACCAGTAGGGGTGATCTAAAAAGATGCAGGGAGCAAAGAATTAACAAAACAAGACACACGTATACAAACACTATACCCAAACAAATAAATATATCTGACCATAATTCTGACAAAACATCAAATACAAGGAATAAAAAATGCAGGAAGAACAAAGGAAAGAAGATAGCATTAAAATGATAATAAAGTAGACCACAAAACATAATTTTAAAAATCCATGAATGTTATCAACATTATATGCATGTTCTGTATATTTTTTGTATAAACACTCATATTTGCTTTATAAAATAAAACAGAAAATTGCTAGCTGTGTTGCCATGGTTACCACTCCTCAGATATAGCAGAATGGCAGCAGCGTTCTCTATTTTTTCACATTACAACAATTGAGGTACATGCTATGAACTATTTCTGATGCTTTGTTTCTCACATACAGTACAGTCTGTGCTGTATTCATGCAGTGAAATCAAAGAATTTGTGTTAACTTTACCCATTTGAATGAATCTGGTATATTGGCGTTGCCCAAAATATGGTTCATGTTAGAATGAAGTTTGGAGGGGGGGGTGTTTGTTTGGGGTTTTTTTGTTTTTTTTAAACACACACAATAACAATGAGGGCCAGCTCACTGAATAATGAAAATAATAAACTCAGAAGAAATTATCAAAATATTTTAGTGCAATTATTCAGCATTTCTCTTGCAAAAGCGCTTCAGTACTAGTCAAGTCAAGTTCGCCTTTATTGGCATAAATTACCAGTGCAAGTCACTTCAGTACTAGTCCCATTTACTCATTACAATACATGCCTATATATCCTGTCTGTACATACTTATATGTTTGTTAAAAGGAGCCAATAAACTTTCACTATACAAATGAAACAGAAATAGTACCCCACGGTAAAAAGTCCACATTAAGAGTCATGTATTGTGGAGCTTCCGGGCAGCGGAGCCACGAGGTGGTGGGTGCTCAGTCTCACACCAGTTACTTTTATTGGAACTCTGGATTTTCCTGAGTTTCACTAGACTTCCCATAGAAAGGACTGGAGCAGGGGACTTGATCTGAGCCCCCCACAAACTACAGTGAGCGGGTAGGATCTGGGTCATCTCGAAGCAAAAGCACGATCCAGCACAGTCACGGTCCGCCATGACTGCTAGTGGCAAACACCCAGCCAAGAGAGCACCATACCTCATCTCCAATATCAGTGAAGAAACAGTGAGTACGCTTACAAAGCAACATTAAAGAAACAAAAGACCCTTTGATTAAACCCCCTTTGCATCCACGATGGAGAGGAAAGGGGGTGGAGGAACTCCCATCCCCCTCGCCTTTGCATAATCGGCTAGCAAAAGCATCGGATACAAAACCTTTTAAAGAACTATAAGGGGGGGGAGAAAAGGGACATAAATAATCTTATCTGATCATTCTACTAATCATATTGGAATTGCAAATTAGCCAAATCGCTGGCTTTTATCAACAAGAAGAAAAAATACAGGCATTTCAAAAGGAACTTCCTTATATGGTAATATACTTCCTGTAATGTCAGTCCTGCTTCTGATGTTTTCTGGGCTCAGAAGACATTGGTTAAAAGTAATCACCTGGCTCTTTACTGAAAGATTGTTGGTTGTTATTATGTCAGTTATAACAACTTATCTAGCAATGCAGTTTAATTGCTAGATTGTGGATGGACTGATCTGCATATACTCTCTTTGGTACTGGGATTGCAGAAATTGTTTTTAAAATGGATTTCCAAGCAGGAAGTGAATCAAAAACACCAAACACAGATGATACTGCAGGCACTGAGCTGGCTCAACTTTCATGGGATGCTCTTGAACATATGATATGGGGACTCGATTATGCTAGCAATCAAAGAAACATGTGCTGAACTATCTCATATATGCTCAACTGCTCCACTGAAATCTACAAGCAACTCAGAGAAACTGCAGGAGCAATCTTTGAGAGACAATGATCAAAACTGCAAGCAAGAGGACCTCTTTGCAGCTGATTGGAAGATACCCTATGAGAAGAAAAACACACCAAAAAAGCAAACTACACCTCATAGGGAATTCATGGAACTATGTTTTACAGAATCCAAGAAACAGGTGTATTCAGGAGCAACTACACTCTTTATGCAAGAGCCAACTCAGAAAGAGAAGAAGACTAAAAATATCCAATCAAGCTTTATTTTAAGCTACTTACTGCAACCCTTAAAATAAATGCATACAGTCCATAAGGGTAAAAGACACAGAGGCAAGATCCTTCTGAAGAGAAGATACCAGACAAAGAAAAAAGATGTTAAGCTTTTTGTATAAAATTATCATTAGGGAAATATACTCTCACTACGTAAAAGAAAGCCTTAGGGAGTTTTTAACCAAGTGAAACTAAACAGATGGCCTGTTTTGATAAGAAATCAACTGAGAGAGGTGAAAATGTAATGAAAAGATGTTAAACTTTATATCTAAAAATACTATTAAGAAATTTACCCTCTTTTCATATAAGAATGCCTTAGGGAGTTTTTATTAAAGTGTAACCAAATAGAATGGATTGTTTTGATGAGAAATCAACTAAGAGAAGTGAAAATGTAAAGATTTTTAGTAAAATAGCAGATAAGATAGACTTGTAGGTGAATTATAAAGAAGGAGCATTTACTTTCATGTGTTTTAAATAAGGTAATAATTCAGAAGAAAAAATGATATATTTGCTTTATAGGGAAAATTGAACTTGTAAGGGAAAACAGGAGAGGAATGACCTTATTAAAGATGAAATTTTACATTAAGAGCCTTTGACTATATATTACTAAAAATATATTATTATTAGAATGTCTAGATAACTTTAAATGAAGCCATTTATGTATTCTTGATATTTGTAGCAGTAACTATTATTAGGACCGATAAATTTTTCTGTGGTAAGACAAGTAAGAGAGACCTAATCGGAATGTACCATAAGATATTACTCTCATTTTATTTGTATTTCTGGAAAACTAATACAAACTAATAAAAAAAGAGTCATGTATTGCACACACTATGTAATATGCTTCAAAAGACAGGGGAGGGGATAAGAGATTAAGAGACAGAGTGGGAGGGTAAAGGCAGAGTGGGCTATAGTTACCTATCTGTGCAGGTTCTAATCAAGATCCAAATCTGAAGGTAGGTATTTAGGTTAAAAAAAATTAGCCTTTTGTCTTCACTAAGAGCCTAACTAGGTATTGTGTTTTTACTGGGTTGGGTTGAGGAGAGATGCTGTGGCTCAGTGAAAGAGCCTCTGCTTTCCATGCAGAAAGTGTCTTATTTAATCCCCATCATCCAAGATTAAAAAAAAAAATCAGGTAATAGATGATGTGAAAGACCTTTGCCTGAGAACCTGGAGAGCTGCTGCCACTCTAAGCAGACAATGCTAACTTTGATGGGCTGATGGTCTCATTCAATAAAAGGCTGGCTCATGTGTGTGAGGGAACCTGCAGGGAATTTCTTTTTAGAGATCAGAGGAAGCCCGTTTCAGCTCGGAACTGTGGCATGGCGGGAGGAGGGGCTCCTGCCTCCCCTCCTCACTGTTTTCAGAAGCTGAAATGGCCCAAGCAGGACATTATTTACGTAACTTTGGAGTGGCATGTGTTTAGAGTACTCTAAAGTTGCGGCTATGAAAGTTATGAAAATAAGTCTTTGCTGGGGACATTTCAGCTTCTGAAAATGGTGGTGGGGAGGAACGTTTCCTCCTCCCATGACATAGTTCCAGGCCTGGAAGGGCTTCATCTGATCTTTAAAAAGTCATTCCTTCTTATATTGTCTTCATCACATTTTGCAAAGATTTACACATTTAGAACCATCGTACAGAAGGTGTCTTAAATTATTCCTCAGACTTCGGCCATTTGCACATTGTAAACTTCTACCTTCACACTACATTAGTCCAAAAACATTTACAAAGTGACACTGCTTACATTGTAATGCCTGGCCTTTGAGTATTCCTGCTTTATTTTGTGAAGAATCAGAAGCATCTCAAAGTGGCATCCACAAGGAGGTTGTGTATCATGTAAACCACTTCTTAGTTTTATATGCAAGCTTATAAAATATCTCTAGAACAAAACTTTGACAATAGTATCTATTCTGGTCTTTAATGATATCTTAGATTTATTGGACAAATTTAAACAACACAGAGGTTCAAAGGCAGGGAAGTCAGTTCTGATGATGATATATTTTCTGCATCCTTTACAGCTCAAAACAAGAAATTCATGGTTTGAGTGGCCTTGTTCATTCATATCATTCAGTTTAGGAGCTCTACTTCCCCCTGCTGAAGTGAGCTGTTGGCCAGTGTATGTTGGGGCTGTTGAATTGTTTTGTCAAACAACAGTGACATTTTGGGAGCTTCATACAGCAAATAATTTCAGTCAGGGATAAAAAGGCTGAGTTCAGACTGGCAGTTTGCCCCACTATAGCCATGTTTCAGCCACGTTTCACAAGTGGATTAAAGAGGGCATTCACATAGGGACATCTGCCTGGCGTTCCCCACCAGTAGTCAACCCGTGCTGTTCCGCTTCGCTCCCACATTTAAAAGATACCTGGTGAAAGTGGTAGCAAATCCCTGATTTGCTTCATTCCACTTCCGGGAAGTGTGAACGCCAACCCAAAAAGCCGGGAGCAACCCGCGTTGCACATAAGGCAGCAGTGATATGATTGGCTGTGCTCTGCTCTGTTGGCCAATGCAGTGCCGGCACAATGGGATCCTCCCCAAATTGGCTGGATGTGCTTATGCACACATAGCCGAATTACCAGGGAAAAGCTGCTTACGCCACGCCTCCAGGCCAGCAGTCTGAACACTCCCGCACGCCTCCTCCTGATATGCTCCCGCATCAGTCAGCGCAGTGTGACCGGGAAAACCTGGAACATTTTGTTCTAGGGCTTTTTTGCCATGACTGGCTCCTGCTTCAAACTGCCAGTCTGAACTCAGCCAAAGGGAAGGCAACAAAACTCAAATAGTTCTAGTCGGCAGGGGGAGGGGCTTGGATTTGAATTCTGCTTTTGTGTGTTGTTTGGATTTAATCAGAGTGAAGTAGGAAGGGGCTAGATGGAATGCTTGTGAGGAGGGGACCCTGAATGCCTGGTGCCCCATCTTGGCAGCTCTGCTTTCCCATCATAGGAATATTTGATAAGTTTGTAACATCATTCTTCAACCAATGGACATGACCAGTTCTTTGCCATCTGTCATTTCAAGTAACATTAGGGATACACATTTTGACATATCCAAGCCAAATATATAATCCAAAAAATAATGTCTATTTTTTTATATATATAAATATATATATTCCCATGACTTTTTATTTTGAGGGCTTGTGTCTCCCCAGGCTAGGTATTACCTTGTCAGGTTGATTTGTCATATATTATACCCATTTAAGTTGTTTTTGTTGATGCTGTAAAGTTGTGTTCTTTTGCTCAAGTTCTCTTGTGTTAGGTTTGCTTTTTGCATGGATTCTTGTGTTTGAAATTGCTGTAGATTCTAAGATTGTACCTCAGCTGGATTCTGTGATTTTACATTTGATAGGCTAGCAACATTTTTCCCTTTCAGGTTGGCTTGGGTTCTCAGATTTTGCATTTTTTTTCAATAGGAATCAATGGAGAATGGCTAGGGGCACCTCATTTAGGGCCCGTATAGAATAAGGCCTCTTGGGCCAATTCAATTGAAATCTGGGGGTTATTTAAAGGATAGGCACCATCAGCCCCTTCACACATACCCCAAATTTCCCAAAATACTGGAACGGAATAACGGAACCAAAAAATACTGGGACCACCACAAAACAAACAAACTAGTATTTGAATCCAGGGAAACCAGGAATACCAATATTTTTGGGGATCCTCAATATCCAGATCCAAAAAATACTTGAAAGGACAAGGATACCATTTACCATATCCAAGAATTTGAATATTGTTGATTTTATATGCATATCTCTTCTGTGAGAAGACTACTGTATAAAGATGCTTTTTGCTCTTCACAATACTTTCTATTCTTTCCAGGAAATGAAGTGTTGATTTAAGCATCCACAATGATTATTGTATTGTTCCTGCTGATGAAACAGGACTGATAAATTATTCTGAAACACATGGATGAAAGCACTATACTGGATATGCTTAGCATGACACAGAACAGAAAAAGTCTTTTTCCCTCTAGCTAAAAGTTATGTCACGACAAATTTTTTAAGACAGCATCATTATGGTTTTACTTTTTGTAACACACATCAAAGCTTGCAAACTCATTTTAAAATGCAGCTGGAGTCCAAACTCTGAAAAGAGTTAGAACATTAGTCTGAAATAGCATATAATAAAAAGTAAATGCAGCCCTGTGACTAAGTTACATCGTAAAATGTGGTTTATAGTCACCACTCAAAAACAGGGCATCTGGGTGTTGAAGTCTATAGTATGGACAGGTGCAGCATCATTTGGTATACAATGCAACATTTACATAATCATGTAAAATAATTAATGAGATGTGAAGCTTTCTATGATGATCATTTGTTTTTCAAAGCAGATTTGGGAAACCGTCTTTAAATTCAGTCTTAAGGTGAGTAACTTTACTGGAAATAGTACATAAATTGTAGGACAGACATGATAAGCATAATTCTTTAAGGGGCAACCCTTGTAATTAAAGTCACAGCCTTGCCAAGTCACAGAAAAGAGGAAAATGTTAATGGGTGTCTTAAGGAGGTGTTTTCTCTTTTATCTGACTTCACTTGTATGTGACATGGCTTCATGCTTCTGTGCCTAGTTGTATGGTCAGAGACAAAAAGGAAACATGCCAACATTGCCCCCTCTTTAGATGAGTCAAGTGAGACCAGAAAAAGCCAGAGCAGAAGGGGAAATATAGTCCCGTCCTTTAAACATACGCATCCCTTATCCAGAGTAAGTTGCAGGTTAATACAATAAGAAGAGTCCTGCTGTATTTCAACAAAGGTCCATTGAATGACTCACCCAGTATGCTCTTTGAAAGAGTAACCTATCAGTTGCCTCCCAGCATCTGGCACTGATTCAAATAAATATTAAAACAAAATTAGAGCCCTGTGGCAGCTTTAAGACCAACAAAGGTTTATTCAAGGTATGAGCTTTTGTGTGCAAGGCACATGAAAGTTCATACCTTGAATAAACCTTTCTTGGTCTTAAAGGTGCCACTGGACTCTAAATCTGTTCTACTGCTTCAGACCAACATGGCTAACCACCTGGATCAAATAATTTTTTTCTTTGGACTTGTGGAGAAGGCATTTCCACAGAATTCCCTCCCCCGTGAGATTGCTTTGGCATTCTCTGTACCTGTTTTGTTTTGCCTTTGGTGGTGGAAAGTGCTGTCAAGATACTTACAGCCAACTTATGGTGAACCCATAAGTTTTCAAGACAAGAAAAAAAGTTGGTTTGCCATTACCTAGCTATTACTTCAGTTATATTTGTATTACTGTATATTTTATTTATTTGTTTGTTTGGATTTATATCCTGCCCTCCCCGCGGGTGGGCTCAGGATGGGTAACAATAGTGTAAAATACAACACAGTTAAAACCACATTAAAACAACAATATAAAATACCATACTCCTAAGTACCATGTCAGCTCTGATAGAACCATATCAACTGTGCTGAAAGATTGGCTGGAAGTATAGGCTGAGGACTTTCCCATGTTGAGTTATTAAAATCTGTTGTACTGTGACTACTTGCTCAAAAGTCACAGAAACACCACCAGAATCCGCCTCCTATCAGTTGATTGGCATTGTTAAAAATGTCTCCACTTCAGAATTTGATTTGAAGTTGATACAACAGCACTCATCACTTTTCCACAGTGATGAATCTGAACAAATATCTTGTCATTATATTCAAAGTTTATTTCTATGGGAACAATGATTACAAAAAGTTCCATTATACTGTCAATTGAAAATGCATGAGGAAAGTAGAGGAAGTTACTATGTAACACATATGGATCTGACCCAAAGCTAAACTTTTACAAGACAGAAAAATATATAATGTCTGTATATTCTGTTGGTATGTGTAGTGCCCATTCTTTATAACAGGCAATATGTTCCTAAAGAAATCTGCCAAATGTAATTGATGTGTGTCATATGATGACTTTGGTAACTCTGTAACCAATAGTTTCAGGCAATGTGACCAAAAAATGTATTTAAATGATGAAACAATGTGTTGGATCCTACTGTTATGTCATCTCGTAACCCATGTCTATAGATAGCATGCCATGAAGCCAGGAACAAAAGGGTTTGGGATAGAGATCCTTCTGAATTTCTACCCCATTCATAGTTCTTCCTAGAATGCACCATTCTGACTTGGCTTGTTTCATTGTAGAATGGAACTATATGCTTATTCATTTCTTTGGTTTCCTTTGGTATCCTAGATGTCAGGACTAGGTTTGCCAACTCTGGATTCAGAAATAGCCGGAGATTTGAGGGTGGCGCCTGGGAAGGTGGGGTTTAGGGAGGGGACCGACTCAGTATGCTATACCTTCCACTTTTCAAAGCCACCATTTTCTCTTGGACAAGGGGAATAAATGTTTTAGATAAATAAGTAATAAATAATCAAATGATCTATTTAGTCTGGAGATCAATTGTAATCCTGGGAGATCCCCAGCCCCCACCTGGATGTTGGCAACCTTAGAGAACCCCTGGGCCAAACCCAGACCCAGGAATGGACTCCTCATCCAAATATGATCAGGATGAATTAGGGTCCATGCTGGGGGATGGTGAGGAAGCTCAGGGGACACCCCAGCAGCACTAAACCCCCTCCAAACTCAGCACCCCTAGATTCTGTGGCCACTGTTGAAGGACCTGCCTAGGAAGGTTCAGCTAGTAACTGTGCTGCCAGCATACCAGACATCAGGGCATCCAGCCCCCTACCTCATAGGGCCAGATCCCAGACCACAATTCCCCCAGGTTCTCCCACTCCCCAGCAGCAGCAGCAGAGGCAGCAAAACCGTTAGCAGGCAGCTCTACAGCATCAACTGCCAGGGTAGTGGGCTGTGTTCTAGGGATGCATGTTTGGATATAACCAAGCCTAATATTTTTCAGATATATTCAGATCTCTGGATCATATTCTGGATTTTCTGGAATACTGGTAAACGGGTCCTGAAAAATCCCGGAAATATTTGGGATTAACTGGGAGTACTGGGAGCCAGCGTTTGAAGACTCCCAGGACTGATTTTTGGTTTGTTTGTTTTTTGGAGGGGTGGGATTTTCTTTTTTAACTTTCTTTCCAGAGAGTCTGTGTCTTCCTGGGCTTGGAATTGGCCTGCCAGATTCACTTGTTTTAGATTATGCACTTTTAAATTGTTTTTGTTGACTTTGCAACCTTGTATTCTTTACTTGAATTGCTTTGTGTCAGGTTTGCTTTGGAGGGTGGATTCTCAGGTTTGACATTGCTGTAGATTCTCAGGTTTGACATTGACAGTGATTCTCAGGTTTTACAAATCTAGGCTTGCAACAAGTTCCTATTTGTTTGACTTGGGGTATTCTCATTTTTTTTCCATTGGTGTGGATTCTTGGAGGATGGCTGGGGGAACTTAATTCAGAATCCTGTACAGCTGGACTTCTTGGTCCAACTCAGTTGAAATTTGTGGGTTGTTTAAAGGACAGGCACTGACGGATCCATGGCAATTATTGTAGCAGTAGCTTTAAAAACAGCCCTTCCAATTCCCTGGAAAGATTCCCCATAGAGAATAATAAAGCTGAAAAAATCAGATTTTTTGGGGGAGGGACAGATTTGAATAGCAAACCAGTACTAAGAACACAGCAAACTGGGATTACTAATATTTTTGCTCCCTGATATCCAGAGCAACTTCCCTCTTTTTTTAGATGCATTTCCCATCCGTGTTTCAGCTACTGAGCCAGATCACTCTATAAGCACATATAATACTTTGCAGGATCAGGTCTCAATCAAGCCCTGATGGGAGAATGGTGAGGAAAGAAACACATGGGGCTTCTCCCTGTTGAGACTATTTAAGCCCTGGGCTAAGCAGAAAGCCTTGCTAGTACATCCATTTCATATGGCCAGTACACTCTTGTAATAACACAATTCAACAGCCCATGGCCGTTACTGCCGTTGGGCTGGAGGGGCGCCTTTGCCTCCCAGCCGGAAGAGGCAGGCTGGGATTTAGGCGTCAAAAGTGCCACATACAGGCTCCTCCTCAGCAGTCCAGCGTTGTAGTCGGGTGAAGGGGAGCTCTGCAGTGCAGCTGAGTTGCGAGGCCTACCTGTGCCTGGGCTGTGTGGCTGAGCTCCTCTTTGGATGAGGAAAGTGAAGAAATGGAGGCCTGCTGTAATGTGGCCTCTGTTATGGGGAACGGCAGTGTGACATGCGGCACCCCGAGTGCATTGGCAGTGGTGGCTGCGGCAGGGGCGCAGTGGTGAGCAGGGGGCCAGCCAGGCTCTATGGCCAGGGATCAGTGCAGGAACTCGGCAGCAGATGGGCCGTGTCCGCACAATGGTTTGCAGGGCAGTATGAGGTGGTGGCTTGTGCCTGTGCGTGCCCATAGGGCCAGGCTGTGGTGCTGCTCCGTTCCCTTTCTGAAGACAAGACGGACTGTTCTGAGCAAGTAGGGCAGTTCATGGGCAGTATCCTTTGTGGGGGGGGGCTCTCAACTGCGGAGTGGTCATGACCGCGTCCCCCCTGGTTATGGGTGGCTGGCCATTAGGGGTGGTAGCTTGGGGCTGGGCCACCTAGTGCAGCAGGTGGCCTCTATTAGCATGGCAAGAGCCCTAGGACCGTTGGCCATGTATTTTTCTCTATCCACCCCCCGTTTGCTGGCATGTAGGCTGTGGCTCAGGGGTAGGGCTTCTGCTGGCCATGCAGAAGGTCCCAGATTTGGTCCTGGCCAGTGTTCAGGAAGGACAGTGGCTCAGCTGAGAGAGAGCACTTACTTTACACACTGAAGTTCCCAAGCTCAAAAAACAAAAACAACCCTATAGTCCCCAATTGAAGATCTTAGATAGCAGATGCTGGAAAAGATTCCTCTAGCTGAGTTGGTGTGAGCTAGCTCACAGCTTTTTAGCCTCCGGCTCACCCATTTTGTCTTAGCTTGGGAAGGGTGGCTCCAGTGCATACTAATTCATGCAAGAGCCAGGTCGCTCGCCTAGAACTTTATTGCCAGTAGCTCATAAAGTAGAATTTTTGCTCACAAGACTCCACAGCTTGTAGGGAATGCTGGTCCCAGCATCTCCAGTTGGAGGATCTTCAGAAGGGTGATGTGGGAGATATTTAACCTGAGTCCCTGGAAAGCAGCTGCCAGCAAACAATACCGCCTTAGTTGGATCAAGGGTCTGATTCAATATAAGGCATTTTCATATGTTCATTTCAATTTGTATAATCATGGGGCTGGGCTCAGTGGTTGGTCATCTGCTTGGTATGGCTGGGGCCCGGGTTCTATTCCCAGTATCCCTAGTGGTGGGAATTAGGCACCTGGTGATGGCGATGAAGGGTCTTGGTCTCTGGGCCACTGTAGGTCCGGGTAGCCAATACCGACCTCAAGTGATTGAGGATCTTACACAGCCATTTTACACATTGCCGCGTGGGGGCCATGTTGGCTGTGCCTTGGGACACTTTTACCTCCTTTGGGCAGGTCCTTGGGGTGCAGTTAGCATGGGGATTTTTCCTCACCCTGCTTCTTGTCAGCAGCATGGGGTGGCATGGTTTAAGAAGGACTCCGGCCACTCTAGGGGCTAGGGTTCCCAGCTTCCAGGTGGGGTCTGGAAGATCTCTCGGTTTTAATTGACCCACAGGTGATAGAGATCAGTTTCCCTGCAGGAGTTGCCAGTTCAGAGGGTGGACCTATGGTATTGTACTGCTCTGCCCCCCCCCAAACTGTAGCTGAATAGCCAAGGTAGCCCAAGGTTGCTAAGATGGAGGCTAGGCAAGGTTGACTCTGGTTAGTATGGGATTGTGGGATCGTCAAGGAAGTCTAGGGTTGCTAAATGGAGGTAGGCTATGGTGAACCGCCTCTGAATGTCTCATGCCTTGAAAGCCCCCGTACTATTGGCAATGGCCATCCTGAGTAGGTTGCTACTTTGTGGTGGACAATTTTTTTCTCTTCTCCTGGCTCCACCCTCGAAGTCTCTGGGTAGTTACCTTCCCTGAAATGGCCTGTTCCTTCCTTGTCTTCCACAATTAGGTTGGTGGATGTGCAGTGGGCTATTCTGGAATGGTCACCTGCTGTTGTGCAGACCATTGGATTTTAACAGGAACATGCAGGGTGGAAAGGCTAGGGAACTTGTGCGTTTGCCAATAAGTGTGCTCAAGCAGTAGTTATAACTCATTTGTCTCTGTTGAAGGGTGGACTGCTACACAGGTGGCAACCAAGGATGGGGCCTCCATGGATCAGGACCCTGGTACAACCTCTGTATCGATGGCTTTGGATCAGCAGCAGGTCAGATGCCCCGGCTGGCCCCTTCAATGGGGTCTTCCTTTATTCAGGGTTGGAAGCCCTTATTTAGGATCCAATTCTCCTCTGGTTTATTGATCAAAGATAGAGGCAATGAGTTGCTGGGCAGTGGGATAGTGTGATATCCACACAGCTTATGGACAGAAAGGGCTCTGCTGTCTGCATTGATGTGGCAGAGATGCAACAGAACAATGTGGAGAATGTGATCTAAAATAACAAGGGATGACAAGGTTCTGATTGTGGGAGGGAAGTATCCCTAATAGCCTCTGGACCTCCACACACAGAGAGGTGCTGGGAGGCTGGGGGAGCACAGTTTGGCTGGAGCAGCTTAGGCCATGTGCCAGGCTGTGGCGTGGTTTGATTTCCCTTGCCCCCCCCCTCTTTTTTCTTCTCTGTTTAATACAGAAGGTTTAAGGCTGGGCAGGTCCAGCCTTTGCCCTGGCAAAGGCAGAACACTAGATTTGAAGGAAGAAGTATGCACTGGACACACATTTTTAATATGCATAAGCATTATGGAAGTATTATGGAAATATGAACGTATGTCTAATTCGTTAAAAATACACATTAAATTGGATATCATATTCACAAAGATCTACAAGAAATCATTGAAGAGGGGAATGAAATAATAGAAACAGCCACAGAGCAAGTTAGAACAGATTGAATGAAGTTTGGCCAACATACAGAAGGGGTGTGTGGAAATTAAAAGCATGGTGTTGCATTAGTCTTGTCAGTTTAGGATGTTACGTCATACTCACAAACTATGAGGAAGTCCTTGAGATGAAACCACAACTTCTCTGCCCTTTGCAGCTAGATAGAAAATTACTTCCACAGAACAAAAGCAATAACAGCCAGCATAGGGAAATTGATGTTTATTTTCTTCCTTGTTCTTTGTGACCTTAACAGGTGCAAATAAATAAATGTTATTGTGTAGAAAATAATACTTTGGTAATCTTTGTTATCTAGCTACAGCAAGAGCCACTCATGGTGTTGGAGTTCGTATGCTGTTTCACAAAGAACTTTCTGCTGATGGCTCTTTGGCCAGTGGTCATGCTTCTTGCATCAAGAGAAGACTCCTTGTACCATGGGAAAGCACCACCAAATAGATCAAGCAATTACTTGCTTGTCATACTGAGATTTCAAATAGATATGAGAGTAATACTGTTTATGTTAATAGTTCCAATTTCAGTGTCTTTGATGACTCTTCATGTTTTTATTCAGATGCCATTCTTGAAGAAAGGTATATACTGCAGTAGAGTGGGGGGAATGACTTTACGTAACAGCCGTGTATACAATATAGTATAATGTATACAGTATAATCAATCTGGAAAACAGGAGCTTTAGGTTCAAGCTGAATTTGAAAGGAGGAGGAGGAAATTGGATTTATACCAACCCTTAACTCAAAGTCTCAGAGCAGCTTACAAACTCCTTTCCCTTCCCTTCCCCTCCCCACAACAAACACCTGTGAGGTAGGTGGGGCTGAGAGAGCTCTTTCAAGAACAGCTCTGACAGAACTATGGCTTGCCCAAGGTCATCCAGCAGCTGCAAGTGGAGGAGTGGGGAATCAAACCTGGTTCTCCCAGATTAGAGTCCACACACTTAACCACTACAACAAACTGGCTCTTATGAGGAAGGAGTGAAAATGCTGTTTAGGGATATGTTTGCATATTTTTTGGATCCCATTGATTAGGCTGCCTTGTTGGTATTATTTTATTTTTTCATTAACAGGGTTCTGAATCCTTTTAACTCCGGCAAGGGGATAATGTCATTTTCCCAATCATGTACTTTGAAACTCTTGTTTGATAGCAAAATACAAACTTTTTAAAAAAATAAGCCAAAAACATATCTATAAAATTCCCAGCAATGAACACCTGTTCAGTCTACCTTTGTTCGAAAACATTTGATAATATGTAGTAAAAGTTATTATTAATCCTACTGTTGTCCTTACAGGTCATTTGCCATAAGGCAAATGCATATAATTCATTAGAATAGAAACATCCAGGTTCACTGATCAAATCAAAGTTCAAATTTAATCTAATTGGTTATTTAAACAAAACTGACTCATTGACTTGGAAGTTGAGGCTATACAGAGACTCTATCTATCTGTTGCACTTGTAGGGAGAGGATGTTTACAGCTGCACAACTTGCTTTAAAGAAGAGAAGCATGTGCATATCAGCATGCAGAGATGAAAATTACATATACTGGCAGAATTAGCCCTTTGTATCCTGCACATAAACTGCAATTCTCCTTCTCAAGTTACCTCTCCAGTTACCTTTCAGACTGGGGGGAGCTGCTGGTCACTCATAACTCATAACTTGTATCACTCATAACTGCCAGAAGTTCAACAGCATGTGGAAGAAGTCCAGGCTGTGGATTGTTCCCACACTACTGTTTCTATAATCTGATGTAAGTAGCTTTGAATATCATTGATTGGGAGAAAAGCAAGCTATAATTTTTTAAATGAAAATAGGGATGTAGCATGGTGCACCACCATAGACTTTTTTCAAGTGCCTTCAGATTTCCAATGTTACAGCATGGCACAAAAAGCCAATACATGGTACATGTTTGTGGACCAGGTAAATGTGGTGTAGTGGTTAGACTGTCGGACTAGATTTGGGAGGCTCAGGTTCAGATTCCCACTCTTCTGTGGAAGCTTGTCAGTCACACACTTTCAGCCTAACTTACTACGCAGGGTCGTTATGCAAATAAAATGGAAGAGAGATGAATGATGTAACCGGCTTTGGGATTCTGCTGGGGAGAAAGGTTAATCTTATATATATAAAGGCTTACTAATTTATTTACAATTCCAGGCTCTCCCATTGGTGCTTGAAGAGTACCGCATCACCCATTGGCAGATTAACTGCCACTCAAGAGTAATCAGTTGGCATTGGATGGGTGCTGGGTCTGCTCATCTCTCCTACCCACTGCAGCCTAGGCCATTCTACTTGCAGGGGTGAAGACTGGGAAGAAAAAAGGGCCATGAAAAAGAGTGGCTGTCACAAAGGTGTGACAGAAAGAGAAAGAATCTGCCAGATCTGCCACTTTGCTGGGACTTACACTTAGTTCACACCAGCTGGGAGCTGCCATCACTGGGCTAGGAGAGGTAACATCAGAGAACCATGAAGAAATGAAGTAAAAAAAACATGGAGAGATCAAAAACTGGGCATCCTTTCTGGGCTAATGTACACAGCAAACCTGACAGGAAAGCTCCAGAGGAGGCTGTAAATGACTCTAGTAAAGACAGTGTGTCAAGAGAAAGATTGTTATAATTTCAAATCGAGGCTTTGGAGAGGATTTTTTTTTTTACCATGATTTCTTATTCCCAGGTAGCACAGGAATTAAATCTGTGTGGTTCTGGAGTTTGGGACCATTATTTTTAAAGGGGAATGTCTATGAGGATCTGGGGCAGCTGTTTAAAAAGATATTGGCACCAAATTTGTACAGAACGCAGTCCTTTTTCTAATCTAAACACCACCTACTATTCAAGCAGATGGAACAAGGGGAGTTTGATTTTATTGTTTTTGTTAGTCATTCAGTTGTGTTTGACTCTTGTCGATTCTATGGGCCAGCTCTCTCCATGTTTTCTGATCTTGTACTATTTCTTTGAGTTATTCCATGCTCAGCTTGGTGTCAGCTTTTATGATGTCTAGCCACCATGTTTTTTGGTGGCCAGGTTTCCTTTTGTCACTAACCAATCCAAGCATAATTGTTTTTTCCTAGTAAGTTCTTCCACATGACATGGCCAAAATAAATCAGTTGTGGTTTTGTGTTCCATGTAGTCCAGCATCCTGTCTCACACAGTGCCCAAACATTTTTCCCTGATGTTGCCTCCTGGCACTGGGATTCAGAGGTTGAGTCCCGAATGTGGAGGTTCCCCTCAGTCACCATGGCTAGTAGCCACTGATAGATGTATCCTTCATGAATCTATCCAATCCCCTTTTAAAGCTGTTTATTCCTGTGACTATCACTACATCCTATGGCAGCAAATTCCACATTTTAATCACTTTTGTACGTCCTGAATGTAGAGTCATTGGATGCTCTTTAGCTCTAATATTTGGGAGAGGAAGAAAAAATTCTTTTTCTCAGGTCTCTTCATCCCATGCATCTTATGTATATAATTTTCCTAACATGTTGGCCAATTCCAGCTCTCCCATTGGCTGTGCTGTGCGCTCCATCAGCCATTTGCCCATCAACCACCACTCAAGAGTAATCATGCACCATTGGCTGGATGCTGGTCTGCTCCTCTTCCCTGCCCCTGCCATCTCAGCCACTGTTCCCTGTCAAAATCCCTCTCCTGACAAAGACACTTCTCCTGCTTGGCTCCTGTGGGACTAACTTTTCCCTCAGTGGCTGTTGCTAGGCAACCAAGCTTGGTTCTGTCAGTAAAAAGGCAAAGCCAGGAGGCCATTTCCAGGCCTTTGTGGGGAACTCATTGGGGCCAGTCCTGACTAGGGTTGCCAGCTCCAGGTTGGTAAATACCTGGAGAGTTTGAGGTGGAGTTTACAGAAGCCAGGGTTTGGGGAGGGGAGAGGCCTCAGCTGAACAGAATCCACCATATGACTAGAATCCACCACCCAAAGCAGTTATTTTGTCCGGGGGGAAAGAAAATTGTCTGGAGTTCAGTTGTGATACCAGGAGATACCACAGCCAGTGTGGCATAGCAGTTAACACTTCAGAGCAGGGTCTGTCAGACCCAGGTTCTTGCCATGGAAGCTGAGAGGGTAATTTCAGACCAGTCACAGACTTTCAGCCAAACCTATCTCACAGGGTTGTTGTGCAGATCAAAAGGGCGGAGAGGAGAATGATATAAGCTGCTTTGGTCCCCATTGCAGAGAAAGACTGTACTTTTCCTCCTGGGGAACCATTGCTGCCAATCTCCAGGTAAGGGCTGGAGATCACTCAGAATTACAGCTGCTCTCCAGATGGCAGAGATCAGTTCGCCTGGAGAAAGTGGTGGACCCTGTGTCATTATATGCTACTGAGGTCACCACAGCAAATTGACACTGAATGCCCAAGGCCAGGGCACCCACCCAGAGCCTCTTTCTAGAACTCATTGTATTTACTTCCACAACGGGCCTTAATCCTAGTAATATTATAAACCTTTATCATATCCTCCCTTAGTCATCTCTTTTCTAAACTGAAAAGTCACAGACTCTTCAGCTTTTCTTCATAGGGAAGGTGCTCCTATCCCCTAATTATCTTGGTTCCCCTCTTCTGTACTTCTCCAGCCTGCTATGTCCTTTTTGAGATATGGCGACCAGAACTGTAGTATTTCAAATGAGGTTGCATCATAGATCTATACAGGGGCATTACAATATTGGCCATTTTATGTTCATTCCCTTTCCTAATAATTCCTAACCCAGAGTTTGCCTTTTTCACTGCTGCAGCACACTAAGCTGGCACTTTTATTGAGGTATCCACTATGACTCCAAGATCTTTCCCCCCCTCAGCAAGTTCAGACCCCATTAGCCTTACTTGAAAATGGGATTTTTTTGTCCCAGTGTGCATCTTTTTACACTTACCAACATAGAATTCTGTTTGCCACATAGTCACCCACTCACCCAGTTTGTGGAGATCTGCTTGGAATTCTTCACAGTCAGCCTTGGTTTTTACCATCCTGAACAATGTGTCATCTGCAAACTTGGCCACTACATTGTTCAGTTTGGTGTAGTGGTTTGGTGTAGTGGTTAGGAGCACTGATTCTAATCTGGAAGAACCAGGTTTGATTCTCTACTTCTCTACATGCAGCTGCTGGTGTGACCTTGGGTCAGTCATAAGTTATTTCAGAGCTGTTCTCTCAAGGGCAGTTCTCATGAGAGCTCTCTCAGCCCCACCTACCTCACAGGTCTGTTGTGGGGAGGGGAAGGGAAAGGGATTGTAAACCACTCTGAGACTCCTTCAGGTAGTGAAGGGCGGGGTATAAATCCAATCTCTTCATATAATTATTCACCCCTAGTTCCATATCATCTATGAACTATAGTACTAGCCCCAATACTGGTCTTTGTGGGATCCCACTGCTTACTTCCCTCCATTGCGAGAACTGTCTGCTTATTCCTAGTTTTGCTTCCTGTCATTTTTAAATCCATAAGAAAACCTTTCCTCTTATCCCTTTACTGTTAAATTTACTCAGGAGTCCTTGGTGAGGTACTTTGTCAAAAGCTTTTTGAAAGCCTTTTGTCAAAAAAGCCTTTTGTAAGTCCAAGAATATAATTTATACCAGGTCACCTTTGTCTACATGCTTGTTCACTTTCTCAAAGAACTCCAGAAGGCTGGTGAGGCAGAACTTCTCTTTGCAGAAGCCATTCTGATTTTCCCTCAGCAGGCTTTGTTCCTCTATGTGCCTAATAATTCTACCTTTGATTACAGTTGCTACTAATCTGCTTTGGACATACATTACCCTGTCTGGCTGGTAATTTCCTGGTTGGTTCCCCCAGAACTCCTTTTAAAAAATTCTTCTTTGACAGAATCTGTTATAATTTCATCTCTTCCATATAGTTCTTCAGTGTATTGTTCTCATCTTTCCTTTATTTTGTTCTATTCATTAATTCATATCTGTGTTGATCTCTCAGCATACATAACTGTGCTTCAAATTTCCCATTGATTTCGTGGATTTCTTGGAACAGGTGTCTTGTTCTTCCTTTTTTGTTGGAATTTCTTTACAATGGTTATTATTTGTGTATTTATTGTCTTTACGGTTTTTGCAACCAGAGTCATAAACAATGACCCCTTGTCCCACAATAAATCTGATTCCACAGGAAAACAGGGAAGAATTTAAAAGTTGTTCTGCAAAAGTTATCATGTGATGAGACAACAGCTACAAGAAATTTTGCCATGCACAGAGTAGTTTGTTTATCTTCATCTCTAAGTAACCAGGATGTTTTTGCTTCTAGAGAGAGGAAGTCCTGATTAAATAAAGGAGTTTTCAACTCTTAGAGTTGAAAATTTGGGGAAGTTAAGCAGAATATGATCCACAGAATCAGTTTACTGCTGCTGCAATTGCAGAGTCAATCTGAGTATGAAATCCCATTAAATCTTCCTGACATCACAACTGAAGGTAGGGCATTCATGCACACTAGCATGAATGCCTTTCTATACTTTGGAAGAATGATCATAGATAAGTAGTTTGACGTTGTTGTAGGCTGAATGCCAATTGAAAAGGTAGAGCACACTCTGCGGGTTCTAATCAATGTGCTCTCATAGTCGAAGTCTTTCAAACACCTTCTAATGAGCTTTGACAGTTCTTGTCTACTTGTGACTACTATCAGATCATGGGTGATACCAAGACAGTTTACGGTTCAATAATCTATCCCAATCACTTGTGTGGTGGTCCAGTTTGACTAGTTTGAGAAAGTTTAGATCGGGTTTTGATTTTAGAGTCCTAATTTTCAAGTTGAATGGTCTTCCCTGACCCTTTGCTTAATAAGACATCTTCCCAATTTAGGTTCTTAGGGCTATTCCAGACACACATTGAGTATTGTGTAGGAATAAAGATCTGTTGAAATTGTTCGTGCTGGTTATTCTAATAGTTCTCTTTGTCTCTACATGCAAGTTGCTGGAAAGCTGCTTTTAGAGTTCTGATTCTATTTCTGGCACCTTTTACCTTTGCTTCTTGTTTTTCCTTAGCAATTTTAAGAGTTCCATTGGTTGTTGATCAAGGCTTTTCATTTCTTTTGTCTACAGGAATAGTCTTTGCATATTCTTCCTTGATATTATCTCTGGTTTTAACCAATCATTCTTCCAGTTCACATTCACTTGAACTGAGTAATGCAAATCTGTTCTTTACATAGCCTTTAAATTCTTTAGGAATGTTGTTTATATTGTATTTTGTCATTACAAATGTTTTGGTGTTTAGAGCTTACAGTAAACAACTAAAGAGAGATCTGGACAAAGATTGCCAGCTATAAATCTAGCAATAACACCCTTTTTTCAGCAGCCTATGTACTTTGCAACACATTTGCTTGTGGACTCATAATTAGAAAAAGAGCCCCTTCTCAGGAACAGGCCCTGATCACAGCGAATCAATAGCACCCAGCTGGCCCCACCTGATGGGTCTGCAGTGAGCCTACAAAGGCATTCTGAATATTTTAGAAGAAAAGCGAGACCCAAACGTAACAAAAACTTTAAAGTTAATAGCTGGTTACATTGAGAAAAGAATGTGATTATATGTTTTTTTCTCATACCAAGAGACTCTCTGGAAATCATCAAAATTTGCAAATCCCTTTGGCAATTTTCAGGGTAGTTTTGTAAAATAAAAATAAAAGCCATGATTCAGAGGTATGCATCTGCTAGAGTTCAAAAGGCAATATAGAAATTTGGAGGCAAATTCCTTTGATCTCAGGAGAGCTTAGTTCCAAGTAAGGCAGCTTTGGACTGTACTCTTGAATATTGACTAGTGGACATGTCAATTGCTACCAAGCACATCAAAACAGTAATCTACATTGTGACAACAAAGTGAACTAATTTTAGAAGCATATTGAGTGCATCACAGCTGTTTGAGACTACATCTGTGTTCATCACCCTGCCATTCCATTACCAGCAGGCAAGAGTATTTGTGAGCCCTGCACTTTTGCACACTTGCTGTTAAAACAGCAAGCAGAAAAATAAGAGACTCTCCAAGGAACTGAGCAATCAAAAGTCATTCTTTAATAAATAAAGCTACAGCTCTACAGCAAGTCCCAAAATCCTGGCATTTGTTTTTGTGATAAGAATTTGGCTTAGTGACCAGTTTTTCTGGAGGTTGATTCTGAGTTGGCTTTTTTCTCATGTATAATGTTTCTGTTGATTTTCTGTGCCCTGCCCACTCCCATCCATGTCCAATCTATTTTTTTTTATAATTGGACTGCCTAGGTCAAACCACTCCCTCTCCTCCCTCCCACCCTTAAGATGGGTAGTTTTATATTTGATTTTTATTAAAAAAAAAAAAAAAGCAGCACTGAAATCTTGATATATCACTATGTTGTTGTTCAGTCACACAGTTGAGACCAGCTCTTCATGAGCCCATGGACCACATCATGTCAGACCATATCACTATTGTAATAATATGTTCAGTGGGTTCTCTGAATTCCCAGCTTTGATTTTTTAAAGTAAGTGTCTATATGCTTCCCTTGTGGAGATCTAAGAGAAAAGGCATATGTTATGAACTGACCTCCAAAAACAGGATGCAGATTTATTAACAGATAGAGCAGGGTAGAGCAGGATCATTGCTTGGGGTTGCTTTTTATCAGCTTTGGCTAACCATCTGCAGCCATTCCATGAAAAGAACAACTTGGCCATGGTGATCCATGTCTTGATCACACTAAGATTAGATCACTGTAATGTGCAGTATGTGGGAATGCCTTTGAAAATTGTCTGGAAACTTCATTTGGTCCAAAATATGATGCCCACATTGCTGTCATTGGTTGTATAAAGAGACTGTTTCATCTCTATGTTGAAGTTAGCTTCAGCAGGGTAGCTCTATTGGTCTGCAGTAGAAGAGCTAGATCAGAGTCCTGTAGAACATTAGAGACAAAGAGCTTCAAGATATAAGTTTTTAAGAGTCAAAGCTTCCTTCATCAGATACTCCTGGACTTGAATCTAGCTCTGTGTTGAAAGACCTGCACTGGTTGTCTACTTAGTCCCTGTATTGGTGCTCACCTTTAAATCCCCAAATTACTCATGGCTGGAGTACTTTCCCCCATGCTGTCTTGCCTGCAGGACAAGCTCTGTCAACAGCACCTTATTCACAGAAGTGAGGTGAGTTGGGGATAAGAACAGGATTTTCTCAGTGGTGGTTCACCAGTAGTGGAATAACTATCACCTTAAAGTTTGACTGCCACTTGTCTTGTAGGTTTTTAGGCTCCACCCAGGTTTTCAATAGGTCTTCACTCACTTATGGTATTAACATCATTTCTGCAGCTGTACTCTTTTTCATTTTTTTCACTGTTGATTTTAATAATTAGTGTTTTACTGCTGAGAATTATAATGTTGGAATTATATTAATGGTTTTCTTTTAGACTAACTATATTATTTATTGCTTTATTTCTGTTATTAGTTGCCCTGGGGGAAGTTTTTAGAAAGGCAGAGCAGAAATAATAAATGACATTTTAAACATCAAATGGAAGACCAACATAACAAATTATTCTTATGTAATTCTTCACCAACCAGAGATCTAACAAATACTGAGGGAAGAGCAGAGCACTGTAAGATTATTTTTAGTATTAAATCTTGTCATGAGAAGTTCTGACATAATAAGCAATTTATCAAATTTGGGAAGCAAGTAATATTGTTAACAAAATAGCTCATCACCTTACCATTTTGAAAGGTCATTCCCTTTTACCCAACATGTGGAAGGGGGGGGGGCACTTCAAATTTAACAAATCAAAGCTAAAGTTAAGTTGAAAAGATGGAAAAGACATTCCTTGTTTATTAGTGAAATGTTCACTCATAAATGAAAAGCCTAGCTGGAAATAATGTTCTAATCTATCAATCAATAAAACAAAACACAAGAGAATTGCAATAAATCCCAGCAATGTTGCAATTTGCTTCTTTACTGTTTTCCATTATGTTATCACTACAGAAAATTTTAGTATGAATAGTTGTTAATAAATCTGTCAATACTCCAGCACTGAGACAGTTGGGGAACCAAAATAATTAGATGAAAATATCACTGGCTAGAATGGACTCATACTGGGCTAGGTCCCACCACTCCGCTCAGCTAAGTGCAGAGCCTTCTTACGATGCAAGGAGGCTTCATCTAAAGTAGGAATATTCTATGCTGCAGCAAGAGCCTTTTCACTTAGAGGAAAACTCTGCACTTAACCAAGCAAGTGTAGGCTCTAACCGTCTAATAGTAATGGCCAAAGAAATGTTAAGCTGTACAGATGGAGACAACTCAGTCCTGTCTCTGCTGATTTTGGTATTATCCATGACTTTCTTATTTTGTGTGTGTACTTTTTTCTACAGTGTTGATTCCTTTAGGAACACAGGCTTACTCCATTGTTGTTTTAAAACACAATGAACCTCCATGCACAGCATCAGAGATGCTGCTGTCACTGACAGCAGTTAAAGCTTACCACTCACATTCCTCTCCATTCTGTGCTTTTAATGAAGATAAATATTGCTTCATTTTAATTAAATATTTATATTTTAAGTTGATGGATCTATGCAATAATATCCCAGAGCAAAAAAAATCTTTGGTATAGTTTTCTTCTCTCCCTCAATAGGAGTTTCCACTGGTTTCAGGAAAGCTTTTTGTTGTGTGAAGCGCTACAGTTGACTATTGGCCTTGGGGCTGACACTGTACACATGTACTTTATGGAAGGTCATTTTTTTTAATGTGTTGGAATCAGAACATGCTAAGGCATCACTTTGTGACTGGTTCACCTAAATGTAAATAAATGTAAATAAGGAAGGCTGAGGGCCGAAGAATAGATTCTTTTGAACTATGGTGCTGGAGAAGACTCTTGAGAGTCCCTTGGACTGCAAGGAGATCAAATCAGTCAATCCTAAAAGAAATCAACCCTGACTGTTCCCTGGAAGGCCAGATCCTGAAGCTGAAGCTCAAATACTTTGACCACCAAATGAGAAGGGAGCATTCACTGGAGAAGACCCTGATGCTGGGAAAGATTGAAGGTCAAAGAAGAAGGGGACGGCAAAGGATGAGATGGTTAGACAGTGTCATCGATGCAATGAACATGAAATTGAGCAAACTTCATAAGACAGCGGAAGACAGGAGGGCCTGGCGTAATCTGGTCCATGGGGTCGCGAAGAGTCGGACTCAACTGTGCAACTGAACAACAACAACAAAAATACAGTTAAGCAGGAACTGATGGTGAATTGACACCTAACCTAGAAATTTTGAAACCTGGCTAGAAGGCTTAGGAGTTGGTGGGAGTTTAGCATATTTCAAACATAGATATAGAAATATAATTATCCCTTTGCATTGTGCTCTTGCAAAGGTGATATGGGTGAAGACCAGAGATGGGGCTTTTTCAATAGTGACATCTCACGGAATGCCTGTTCTCTTGAGGCTCACCTGGCACCTTCCCTATCCTCATTTATGCACCAAGCCAAAAACATTTTTTTCAATCAGGTTTTTAATAATGGGTTTGATCTTTTAAAATGGTTTTTACAGTCTGCTTCTTCAGTGTAGGGCATGCAGAAGGCTGCAGGTTAAGGAGAAAGTGAAGTTGATTTTAATGTGTAACTTCCTTTCATTCATACAGCCAAACAATCCAACCCACATGAGCATATAAATTTAAAGAACAGTTGGAAAAGATATGTGTGTGTGTTTAAATCAAAATACAGATTTATTAACAGATTAAAGGTCAAAGTGATCAGCAGCAGCCCTTCCTGGATAAGAAAATATTTAAAAGCCTTTCAGAGGAATAAAAGAAAAATTGCCAGAAGGACTTTCACAGTCAAGGAGTTAGTAAGGCATCACCAACAAAAATGGCACAGTCCTTTTGGCACTCATCAGGTAGTGAAGATGGATGCCAGTAAAAAAAGATTTCCTTATATGATTTTAAGGCCTCAGGGGGGGGATAGAAATATAGAAATCTCTTGTTGCAAGATGCTTTTATAAGTACAGTATAGTAGTATGTTTTAATAATGGAGTAGATGTTTTTAACTTCGTAGAGATGGGCCATTTCACTCTGAACCTTTTAATGAGAGAGCCCTGTTACATCTTGGTATACCCTCTAGTTCAAGTAATTGCTTTAGGGGGCTTACGCACAGGTGTATTTAGTTAACAAGTTCTTTTCTGAACATTTGTTCTTCTTTGACATCTTCCTTAAACACATTTTATAAAATTAACATTTTTACTTTACTGCATCTTGGGGACTGTTGCTGAGAAGTTAAACACACGTTTTGGTAATGTAAAATAAAAGTGAAAAAGATACCAAAGGAAAGTGTTTCATTAGGTTTCATTATGTATTTTTTTCTTGCCACTAGAGAATCTCATTACATATTCAGCAAAGGAAAAGTAAATGAGCCGTGAAAGACCCCTGTAGCTTACTTTTCTGTTGAAAATAGCGCTAAAGATTAACATAAATGTTAATATTAGATACAGACTCTAGTTCAATCAGTCATAGGTTTGCTAATAGCTTATTATGAAGAAAACCTCTGAAATAAATTGAAGGCATGTCCATGGAGGTTCCACACTACAAACATGACTTAGAGGAAGTATTGTTTTGGAACTGGTATTTTGAATGTCCCCTGTTTGTCTAACATACTTAGAAAAAATGATAATGTATGAATGAGACATATAAGAAATCAATAATAGTGCAGCATTAACCTTTGTGTACTACAGTTTTTCATATTACCTGTTGGCAGTTACTGAACATCCACAGCTATGAGAGTCACTTGATACATATCATTTCCGGCACAAAGATTAAACTCAGTGCTGGCAAAAGTATATATCCTATAATATGTGCATGGCACAGAATACAACAGGTAAGATTAGACTTGGAAAAATATCAAACAAGCCTAAAATCCCTGTAAAATGCACAAAAGTTGACTCCTTGATTTTATTTCTTTTTCCATTTCCTGGATTTTATTTTTTAAGTTCAGTTTTAATTAATTTAATTACTTAATTTTTCTGTAGTTTTCTGTACTTTTTTGTTTGTGAGGAGTTTTTAACATACTGATGACCAGTTTTTAACGTAGTGGAGTATTCAAAGTAATCCCCCACACAATACCTGAAGACAACCACCCACCCACCTATTCTGTAACTTTGCAAGCATAATGGAAGGAACTGCAAATCTGTGTGGACTGGGGATAATTCCACACTGTAAGGTGGGTGGATACTCCTAGCTCTGTGGGCACTGGGCCCAGGATCAGTCACCAGTGGCAAAGGCATGGCATGGCATAATGGCAAAGGCATGGCATGGTGTAATGATTCCATGTTTTGGGGTGTGTGTGTGTGTGTGTGTCTTTAAATGTTGAGTTTAACTGCAGTAATGCAAGAAGGGTGATGGGGGAAATGAGTGTGCTGTGATTGGTTGATGACTGAGTGTGGGAGAAGATGTTCTGAGGAATGTGTGTGTTTTATGACAGAGTTCTGTGTATGGGTCTTTGGAAAAGTGAAGTGTGGAAGAGCTATGAAGAAAGTCTGTGTGAATCTAAAAGTTTTGTGAGAGAGTCTATGGGTGCGTTCAGACGCGCCGTTTGAGCCGTTTTCGGCACGGCTCAGAAACGGCTTTTACCTGCGCGTTCACACACCCAACATCTGCCTACCGCCCCCAGCCGTCGCTTTCTGGAGCAAACCCCCTTTGAAACGGAGTATTTTGACACCACTTACCCAAGTGGTGTTTTCCATGATTCTCCGTTTCAAGCTGCACTTTTCCCTGTCTGATCGCTCCATCCAGCCACTTCCGGGTGCTTCAACCCCCCTCCCCTCTGGGAAGCTGCCTCCAGCTTCCGGTTTTAGTCCTCCATTTTTTTTTTCCTTACCAGTGTGCGCTTGAGCGGAGCTCCGCACTTAAGTTAAAAAAAGAAAAGGTTCACTGGTGCCTAGTTTAGGCATTTAGAGGAGTCCGGGATCTCGGGGAGGCCATTTTTAAAAGGAGTCTTCATTTAAACTTTAAAGGGACCTGTTGAGCTCGCTCTTCTGCGCACCCGCCAAACTTCCTGTTCGGGAGAGGGCTGCCTGTGCGCATGCTCAAAGGAGAGGGGAAACCCCCCCCACCTGCAGGAGGACGGCGGGGAGCTCGGAAGGAGGAGGTGAGTCTGAGCGCGATTCTCCAGTTTTAAAAAAAAACGCATCGTGCCGGAGCAGTTTAAACCACTCCAGCACGCTGTCTAAACGCACCCTATATGGCAAAGAAACAAATAGTGTCTAAACCAGGGCTATTTTGGGGCAGGAACACACAGGAACGGGGTTCCAGCTGGCTCTGGAGTTGGCCATGCCCAGCAGGAACTCATTAGCATAATAGGCCACACCCAACAGCAGAAACTCATTCACATTGGCTACATTTGGGGTGTGTGGCCTAACATACAAAGAGTTCTGGCTCCAAAAAAAGCCCTCGGTTTTGACAACAAACAAGGTAAACAGAATAAGAAGCAAAAGGTGGGTGTGGCTGGATGACCACATTTCTGGTAACATGGGGGTGTGGCCTAATATGCAAATGAGATGAGCTGTCAGGGGTGTGGCCTAATGTGCTAATGAGTTTCTGCTGTTGGGTGTGGCCTGTTATGCTAATGAGTTCCTGCTAGGCTTTTTCTACAAAAAAAGCCCTGGTCTAAACTGTGTGGTTAGACAACCGTTTTATCTTGTGTGCCTAAGACAAAGAGTATAGCCAGTGTGGTTACATGTATGAGAGAGAAGTCTGTCAGCATGGAATTTTAGTGTCTGAGAGACTGTGTGTGACACCTTGCCAGTTATATTTACAAGTTCCTTTTTCCAGAAACAGTTCAAGATAACCAGAAGCCTATTTTTGTTCTTTATTCAATAAATCAATTTTTGTTTAAACACATCCCAGAAATCAGTACAGTCCTTCCTCAGAGCCACATAGTCCTCTGAAGTGCCCAGACCCTGGGTCATATTACCAGCAGAGAGAGAGATTTGGAGTTTTTAATTCCTGGTGACAGCAGAAAACTACCAAGTTTATATACACAGAGGGTGGTTTAAAGGAAAAACAATCTCCCTAGATAGCAAGTATGCCACACATGGGACAGGTAGAGATGGCATCTAACGCCCTTGTTGCCATGCTGAGTGTGGGCCACCAGGATTGTGGGCACACAAACTGACTGCTTTGCTCTTTGTTTGCATTGATGGTTGTTTCCATTGCCCGGTAGCCTTTGCTGTTGGGTAGGGGATTGCCCTCTGGGGGTATCCATGCCTGGTCAATGGCATTGAGGGCTGCTGCTTACGCCTCTGGATGTGGGCATACCCCAACACCACTGGGTCTGATCACTTGTCCATAACAGTATATCAGCTCTGACCAAAGAGGGCAACTGGAGCTGTATCCCACACCCTCAGCTGGACCAGCAATAACACCCATGAAGTCCTTGTGTTACTGCACAACCTTGCCAGGGTGCTTTACCCCAGCCACCCCCTATCCAGGTGAATCAGCTGACCTAGCACTTCATCACTGTGCAGTGTGTGCCTGTTGCTGAGGGCACTAGGACCTGGCCCCTTGACTCCCCCAACTCCTGTGTGCTGCTGTGCAAGCAGCATTGTGTTGGACCCCCCCAACCCGTGTTTTCAATATTCTTGTTGCTCCTGCACATCTTCCGTCTGCAGCCTCCCCCTCCCAGAGCCTGCAACAGACACCATGGCCAGGAACTAGAACTCTGGTAAGACTTTACTGAAGGTAGCCAGTGCTTGCAGAGTGGTTTTTGACCATGAACCCATTCAATCATCCATCTCTAGAGGTGCTTCCTCAATGATTGCATGGGGGGAGACTTGGAGGCCAGCTGGGTCAGCACTCTTTTGAGGGCTGGCTTCTGCTGGAGGAATGGCACCTGGCAGGGTTTCAGCTCCATGACAGGGCTGGAGGCTCTCTCTGTAGCATTGGCACCTGAGGTCTGGGGGAGAAACAAGGTGGAGCAGGCCACTCTGATGTCCTGGGGGGTCTGTCTGTGTCTGGACCATTGTGTGTCATGGTGACAAGTCCATCAGCACCTGCAGGGCTATCGACTCCTGCAAGTGAATTTGTATGGCCATCTAGTGGGATCGCCCAGCACTCTGGCTGGTGGCTCACGCCAACTGCCAGAGGCTCTGGAGCACGGGGGGATAGCATCTGTCAATGAGAGTGGCCCAGTGCATGGTGAATACCATAGGCCCTCCTCCCTGGCAGCAGACCTGGGCATGCCCTGACACATCTGTATGCCAGGGCATGGATGCCACTTGCCTTTGATGAACCACTGCTGGACCCCACAGCTGCCAGGTTCAAGAAGGGGTGTATGTCCACTGAGGCATGTGGCTACTGTTGCTACCCAAGGGGTAGGGGAGGGTGTGCCATACTTACATGTTTGTGCACACAGCTGTCCCTTGGGATATTGGCAGAGAAGCTGGTGTACCTGTTGGGGAAGAAATCTGGCAGAGGTCCACCACGGAGTGTGGACTCCACTCTCCATGTCATGTTTACCTGCCAAATGTTCACCCAGTGGTGTAAAGTGCCCTGTCTATGTTGTGCCTGCCACTGAGGTGGGTGTGCATTTGCCCTAAGTCCACATGGCAGGAAGTGGTCAGGCAGCATTCCATGCCATGCGCCCTACCTCAGGGATTGTAGGGCAACCTCCTGGAATCATTTGTGGGGGGGGGCAGCATGGAGGATGTTGCTGATTGGGTGTACTCTTGGTTGGCATACTGTGCTGCTTGGGTTTTTGTGGACATGGCTGTGGCAGATTGGGGCTTGTGTTATTTGGTCCATCACCATTTTTATGGGCACAATTTGGTACCTCTTCTAAAGGGGTGTTCCCACCCTGAAAACACTTTGGGAGCCACCTTATTGACAACACACACCCTGGAATGCCCACATCTATGCTTTCTCAGGGGTTTGTACCAACAGTCTCCCTAATTAGGTGGTACCTCTGTGCCAGTGGAACTACATGGCTCAGTGATGCTCGTGCCCTGCACTGACATAAATGGCCCTTAGACTGATGTAAATTCCAGTCACGCTGGCGTGGGGGACAGTCAGCTACCTGTGCTTATGGCACCCCCCCTTAGGATTGTGCTTTAAGTGCACTGATCACTTCTGATTGTTTTGTTTAGGTTAGGTTTTCCCCCAGATTTTAATAGACCCCCCCCACAGACATCAAATACCTACATAAAGCTGAAGCAAGGCTTATTTCTACTTGTAACCACACAAAAGAATCATGACAGATGCTTAACAAGAATTCTTATTGTTCTTTTACTGTCCACATCATGGCCATCTATTAACTTGGGTTTTAAAAAATTTATTCACAGGTAGATACTATTGTGGCACTACACATTTAGGCTGCGTTCACACATACTAAATAATCCACTTTCAATGCACTTTCAAACTGGATTTTTACTGTGTGACTGGCAAAATCCAGTTTGAAAGTGGATTGAAAGTGGATTGAAAGTGGATTGAAAGTGGATTGAAAGTGGATTATTTAGTGTGTGTGAACATAGCCATAGTACATAGAATTCGTTGTATGTATTATAATTTTGCCCCGCTTTTCAGTGAGAATTTATTCCCCGAGAGGTTCACAAGAATAAAAAATCAAATGACATTTAAAAATGAATACAACTGTTCCTTAGGGAAAGAAAAAAAATCTAAGTTAGAACTGGTTGTTTCCTGCCTTACTGCTTTCTATCCTGTCTCTCCCTGATTGTCTCATTAATGGCAATGGCCTTATTGATTGCATTACCTTCAATCCACTGGGCATTACTCTCTCTTCCAGTATTTTTCATGCCCTTTTTTGCAAGTACAAGCATTTCTGAGTATATCCTGCATTCTTCTGAAAAAAGATAGAAGATGGCTTTGGCTGGTTTTCAACCTGAAATGCGTAATGATGTGTTGAATGTGCTTTACAATTTTTACTGTTCTGCTTAACAGCCAGAAGAGAAATACAAAGAACATTCCCTTTAAATGGCTTTTGTAACACAAGCCATGCTGTGTGCAAGTCAGCTCTGAAGTGGCAAGTTTACCCACATTCTGGATGAACTTGCTGCTTTCGAGTGGACTTGTGTGTGGCTTGCATTGCTAAAGCCATTTAAAGGGAATGTTCCCTTTAAATTGCTTTTGCAATGCAATTTATGCCTCATGCAAGTCAACTCCAAAGTGATGAGTTCATTCACCTTCCAGGTGAACTTGCCACTTCAAAGCTGACTCATGCGTGGCATGGCTTGCAAAAGCCTTTTAAAGAGAACGTGTTCCCTTTAAATGGCTCCCCCCCCCGTTATGTATTGGGACTGGAACATTCCAGGACTGTTTCTACCAGAGACTGGCTGAGCTTGAAGCTCTAGAACAAAAGCCCACCAGGACTCTGGAGGTGGCCAGTGAGGAAGTAATGGTTCTGATAATGGCCTATTGTTGGTAGTTGTTTGGGAAGTGGGTGGAGCTGCATGCTATTTAACAGGGCCATTGTCCTGGCAGTTTGTCTTTTGTCTTGTTCTTACTGAATCACCAATAAAGCAGAGCTGATCACTTGGGGTCAGACCATCCATGGAACCCAGTATTTAACATCCCCTTCCAATGGAGAGGGGGTATAATGGAGCTGAATAAATTTGGGTTTCCTGTATATTTACCAAATCCCAATACTATACTGATATTGGGATTTGGGAATATCAAGAAATAAAATACTTTTCAGGTCCAATTGACCTGAATCTGGGAGGGGGCATGTTTTTTTTCTTGCACACCCCTACTTTACTTTTCAAAAATTATTACACTCAGTCTATCAATTTTTTTAAGTGTGCACACAAAACATGGCACAGACTTTGACTTCATTAATGTATTGGTAAATCAGATAAAAGTAATTCTTTTTTGTAGACCAGTATAATAATGAAATGGTTGATAAAAGAGCAGTGTAACACACTATGAGCAACAGCAATAAATTCAAAGCACTATATGCAAGATGTGAAGGATGGAAACACACACAGTGAAATGCTTAATGAACTTACAATAAGGTTTAGAAAGAATTCAAAAATCACATAGACAAGAATTTTTTTTTTTGCTTAGCTTAATGTAATGCCATCTAGATTTCTCTAGTCAATATTAATATTATGTAATTCTCTGCCTATTTGTAAACATTTGAGAATTTTATCAACCTTTACATAATATTGTGTAGTTCTTTTGGTGTTAATATGAGAGATGTGTAAAATAAAAATCAATTTCTATAAACTCTCCTTATAAGTAGTAAATTAAATATAGATAATAATATTCAGTTTACTGCCTGCTTAGATAGCTTATCCCTGTAATTTCTGGGAGGGATATTGGGTGCAACCTTGGGTAAAATGACACTCTTGAAAGCCGATCCAATTTCACATTACATTGCCCTTACCATGGCATGCACTAGTGGAAACTAGTGTTGGCTACCATTTAGAATTTTACCAATATTCTAAAAATATGGAGGGCATTGTGGTGAATGTGGAAGAAAATAGACATTATTGACTATGACTGTAAGCCAAAGCATCAATACAAGATCACTATCTGAATGTTTTTAATAATCATAACATATTATTTTTATCACTGATTCTGTTACACTGGGTTTCTATACACTTGGGCTCTGTTCAGACAATCAGATATCTTGCATATGTCAAAGGATCACTACAATTAATACAGAACCACAGGTAAAATTTGTGCTGCTTCACACACAATGTTTCAAGAAAGACTTCTCATTAATTCACTAGTTAGTACAGACTGGTTTATACAACCACATTCTTCACTTGATCTCTTTACACTTGTATCTCAAATCATTCCAGCATTTGTCTTTCCTGGGCTCAATCTGCATTTGTCTTTCCCATCAGTGTCCCATCCTTTTGACTCCATCTTCAAAAAGGCTGTCCACATTTGGTGTCGTTTTCACACCTCAACTATGCTAGCATCCTTTCGCATGTCCACATATGTTTATCGTCCTTTCGGGGTGGCTCCACTGTCATTGCACCTCTGCACTGCTTTAAAAGAATGTTCTCCAAACAGCATTCAAACAAGCATAGAGCATCACAGCAGCACACAACTGATTTGAAAATGCAAATGCAGATTTGACCCTGCACATTATGGATCACCATTCTTAGAATTAAGATAGAGCTAGTTTGGTGTAGTGGTTAAGTGAGCTAACTCTAATCTGGGAGAACCAGGTTTGATTCCCCACTCCTCCACTCACAGCTGCTGGATGACCTTGGGCAAGCCATAGTTCTTGAAAAAGAGCAGTTTCTATCACAGCTCCCTCAGCCCCACCTACCTCACAAGGTGTCTATTGTGGGAAGGGAAAGGAGTTTGTAAGCCGCTCTGAGACTCCCTTGGCTAGTGAAGGGCGGTGTATAAATCCAATCTCCTCCTCCTCCTCCTCCTAATATTGACTGACTAAGACCACAGTGTTCATTTTCTGTCAATATTTCATTAAATTGAATTGAGGGCTATAGTCTACAATATCCAGGGCTTTTTTGGTAGCAAAAGCCCAGCAGGAAGTCATTAGCATAATAGGCCACATCCAACAGCAGAAATTCATTACCTTTTAGGCCACACCCCTGACAGCGTATCTCCCTCCCAGGATTGGCTTCCCCAGGTGTCCTGAGGGAAGTAAGGCAGTTTCTAGATTGACTCCCCCAGGCACCCACAGCTGCAGGGTGCCTGGGGAGCCTGAGGAGGGGAGGCAGTTTAAACTGCCTTCCCTCCCTGGATCAGCTTGGCTTTCCCAGGCACCCCATTGTTATGTCCTTTGACCAGGAACAAGAGCAGGCAAAAAGGAGCCAAGCTCTGTTCCTGAGAACAATAGGGACTAGGCTCCTGAGCTCACCAAAAGGGAGCCTATGGGAACACTGGCGGGAGATTCAAACCCGCCAATAAGAATGTGGGGCGTCCCCCCCTTACTGTATATAGTTGGCCTCTGGCCATTGCTGTTTGTGTTTGTTGTGTGAAGTACAACTAAACGCATCTTCTCTTATGTCGTCATCTGAGTCATGAGGCACGGAGCCCAGTACTTTACACCCATGGCTTGCAAGGCACCTGGGGAATCTTGGGGCGGAGGCTGTAGGCGTGGCCAAGTTGGAAGCCAGCCGGAATTCCGTTCCTGTGTGTTCCTGCCCAAAAACAGCCCTAACAATATCTCATGATGAACCAGATATTGGTGGCTGCAATGTCTAGTACAGTTGTCACTTGGAGTGTAGTGGCCATTGTCAGCTAGTGAAGAAGGCTGTTCCTGAGGCACCTTGAGATGTAGAATCTACTTCTGTGGAAAAATTGTTCCAGCTATGATGAAAGCCTGCAAACTTTACTCTCAAATAAGTTTCTGCAAAGTACCATTCCTGCTCTGTTATTGGGAGTAGGTTAGTAATATTCCTCTTTTGAATAGACTCAAGATGTGTTTTTTCCTTGAGGACTCACTGAACCATTTGCTCATCTCTGTATTGCTAACTCCATAAAAATATTCCTTGTCTCTGTCTCTGTGTATACATGTGTGGCATCCAGTAGCCACCATCAATCAAATGAACCTTCAAGACAAGGCAAACTAGCAAAGTGATAGCTTGAGAGAAGTACAATGGGCTGTGCTAGAGGAGAATGATGAGCTCAGTCAAAAAGGCTAGCAGTTGAGAGACTGAACCAAGAAGAGCATTTTCAGAGAAATGGACTTCAATGAAGCTCACCTGAATCAAAACACTAAGGATCACCAAGATAAGATCTCAGCTTGAAAACAAAGCAATGAAAAACAAGCACCTTGGTGCATCTTTGCAGGACTTGAGGAAGGAATGCAGGACCACATAACCTGAGAAAGCTCAACAGTGTGAGGAAATAAAATATGGCAAAGCATGTGGACTACACCAGTTGCAGGTGTAGCTTGAGGAGGAGGAGGAGGTTTCCAGGAAAATTTCAGCCCTTTGTTGATCCTTTTGTTGATTATGTTATATCACTGGCAGTCTTTAAACAGCGGCTGGACAAACACTTGTCAGGGATGCTCTGAGGCTGATTCTGCATTGAGCAGGGGGTTGGACTAGATGGACTCTATGGCATCTTCCAACTCTGTGATTCTATATTCTAAGCTCAGTTCTCATTCTTTTAGTTTGATTAGAGGTAGAAGGAATCAGACTGCTTTGGAACCTAATAAAATGGAGTTCAACACCACCTCTCTTGAAGATATCAGACAGATATTTCAGTAAGAAATTAAGCTTTGTGGATAAGTGTGCTCAGAAAACTGAAGACACTAAAATCAAATTGGATAGTAAAATTAAAGGTATTGAAACAGTCTACAGAATGAAGACTAGATGTAATTAAGTAGACTATTTATGAAGAGAAAAAATTAAACTTAATCTAGATATTTTGCAGAAAGGGGTTGACCATGTGAAATATACATGTAACTAGGAACAAGGCCCGTTGTGGAAATAAATACAACAAGCTCTAGAAAAAGGCTCTGGGAGAGTGCCAAGGTCTTAGGCACTCAGCGTCAATTTGCTGTGGTGACCTCCTCAAACCCCACTCTCTCCAGGTTCCAGCCCTGAAATCCCCAGGAATATTCCAACCTGGAGTTGGCAACTCCATCCCCTTCTCAGCTAACCATCAACCTACCATTATCTGCCCCTCTGACTGAAGCTGACTTCTGCCCTCCCTCCTGGAGATCAGTTGTATTTCTGAGTGATTGCCACCCTTCACTGGGAGATTGGCAACAATGGTTCCCCAGGAGAAAATGTCTGGTTTGGAGGGTGGAGTCTAAGGCAGTGTGCCTGTCTGAGGTCCCAACCCTCCTCAAACCCCATCCTCTCCAGGCTCCACCCCTAAAATCTCCAGGAATTTCCCACCTGGAGTTTGCAACTCTATCTCCTTCCCAGCCAAGCATCAACCTGCCATTATCTGCCCCTCTGATTTCAGCTTTTCATCTCCTCCCCCTCCCTCCTGGAGATCAGTTGTAATTCTGAGTGATCTCCACCCCTCACCTGGAGATTGGCAACAGTGGTTCTCCAGGAGGGAATGGCTGGTTGGGAGGGTGGAGTCTATGGCATTGTACCTTTCTGAGGTCCCACCCCTCCTCAAACCTCACCCTCTCAAGGTTCCATCCCTCAAATCTCCAGGAATTTTCCACCTGGAGTTGGCAACCCTATCTCCCTCCCAGCCAATCATTAACCTACCTTTATTTTCCCCTCACTCTTCAGCTTTCCATCTCCCCACCACCACCTGCAACCTCTACCCAGGAGAAAAAGTAGTTTTTCTCTGCAGTGGGGATCAAAGCAGCTTACATAATTCTCCTCTCCCCTATTTGACTTGCACAACAACCCTGTGAGGTAGGTTAGGCTGAAAGTCTGTGACTGGTCCAAAATCACCCACTCAGCTTCTACAGCAAGAACCTGTATCTAGTGGACCCTGCTCTGAAGCACTGACTGCTATGCCTAGGGTAGCCAACCTCCAGGTGGAACCTGAAGATCACCAGGTATCACAACTGAACTCCAGACAGCAGACCTCTCCCACTCAAGAGGAAATAACTACTTTGGAAGGTGGGCTTTATGGCATTCTGTTCAGCTGGGGCCTCTCCCCTCCCCAAACCCTGGCTTCCATAGACACTTCCAGAAAATCTCCAGGAATCTCCCTACTTGGAGCGGGCAACCCTAGTCAGGACTGGCCCCAATGAGTTCCTCACAAAGGCCTGTGAAAGGTTTCCTTCCTTTGTCTGAACCAAGCTTGGTTGCCTACTGTGGGCTCCAGTTTACAACTCAGCTGGATGGGCTGGAGTCTATATTGATGTTGCACTGCCCCTTGGGACAGTCCCTCTTTTTCTGCACTTTTTGGCCTTGGGGCAGCTGGGAACTGTAGGCCAGCAGATGAGGAACCCCCATTCAACCCAGTGAGTGATACACCTGCAGGTCCCTCTCTGGAACTACAACTCAATTAAACCTTATGGGGGAGTATTTTAAACAACCAACCACAGATGGCAGCCATCTTACAAACACAGGTAACTGTCATTTCGTTACACCTACCAACAGCCACTGAGGGAAGAGTTAGTCCCACACAGGAAGCAAGCAGGAGAAACATCTTCATCAAGAGAGAAAGCCATTTGCCAGTAATTCTGACAGGGCACAGTGGCTGAAGGGGGAGTGGGTGGGGTAGAGGAGCTGACCCAGCACCCGGCCAATGGCACATGAGTACTCTTGAGTGGTGGCTAACAGGCCAATGGCTGAGGGAGTGTTGGCCCTCAAAAATAGAATTATATATAAGGAGAGATGCCAATGAAGTATTGGGACTGAAGAATGAGGATAAAGTATGGCTGAAATTCTGAAGACACCTTCTTGGAAGTGAACCCCACTGGATAACATGGAACTTACTTCTGGTAGACGTGCTTGGCCTGGCTCTCTCAGTAACCTAGAAGATAGCACTGAAGACCTGGTAACAAAAAATATACATGTGTGAGGTAAATAAGCAGTTTGTCTGACAGCTGCTGTGATCAAAAGTCTGCCTTGCAAGTAATGCTAGGCATCTCAGCAACAGGTCTTTATTTCTGATATCTATATATTGGTAAAACAATAAGACATACTGAGTTATGGAGATCTACTCTTTATAAGAGACAACACATTCAGTGGTTTATTCATATGAACGAAATAGGTCATTTGCACATGAATTTCATGGTCCCTAAAGATGTTGAAAGTGCTTTGCCATTTTATACCTGTAGTACATTTCATTTACATGCTTTCTAAACTGAGCCAATTGGTCTGAACATCTTTGTGACAGATCTTTTTTTCTCAGTAGTTCAGTAATAATAGCTATGCCTTTTAGAGTGGAAACCTCTTTTTAAATGGACATAGCTGTACAAACACAGCAGCAGTATTTTTACTCTTTGACATCATAATAAAAGATGCAATCCTGATGGCATTTAGTGGCAATTTTCCTGCTACCAATAACCAGAACATGATTCCACTTTGCTTACTTATTCATGCCGTCTCCTGAAGTGGTACATCAGGCTCTTTCCTTCCCCGTTATTTTCCTTTTACATCTACTTACTTATATAAGCAATGTAAGATCTAAAAATGAAAATCATGTAGTTAAAGGTTTGCGCTGCTGGCCCACAGCTGCACTTCTCTCCAACTACCTTATTTGCATTCAAACATAGATCCTATATTTGGAATTTCTTTTGCTAGATATTTCAGCTTGCAAGCCTACGAAGACAGCTGCTTTTAAGGCCACACAAAGACCAGCATATTTACACAAAGGTAAAGGGGCCTATTTGCTCCATACTTAGAGCTCTTCAATTAATTGACCAAATCACATACTATTTACAGAGTTAACTAAACAGCTCAAAGCCAATGTGTAGCAGCTTTGCACATTGGACTGTTATTCCCAGCTTGGTCTTAGTTTCCTGTCTTAAGCAGTTATTTCCTGCTCCCTGCTGTGGGAAGGCTGCTTCTTTATCCTCCTTTTCTCACCCTCTTATTCTGGCTCCCTGTGGCTATCCAAGGTAGCAGCGGGACATCATAACTGACTTCTGTGGTCAGCAGAGACTCCCCAGACACAACCTTGTTCCTTAATTGCTTCTTTATGGAATGCAGCAAAATCCCCACAGGCTTCCTCATGAGCATAGTTCCCTTCACCTGCCCATTTCTGCCCTTCAAACCTTAGGGGATTGAGCTGTGACTCTGTCTTGGGGCAGTTTCACCAGGCATATCCCACTTTGATAGCCTTATCTTGCTCCATCTCCTTCTTTAGATTCTTCTTGCTTCCTTATTTACATTTTTTCAGCTTTGCTTTCTGATATTGGCCTTTTATCCCTGAGGCTCTACCCATGCTAGTCAAGCCCAGCTCCACCCCTCTGTTCTCAGACCCTTGTTGCTCTTTTAAGCTCTTCCTTGCCTTGCTCCACTCCAGCTGGGTTTGCACAAGGCTGCTACTGTCTTCTCATGAGGTGAGCATTTGCTGCCTTTTGCCCAATATGTAGAACCTCCTCTGGCCTCCGCTGCTGCCTTTGTGCCACACTCCCCCACCCCAATCATGACCAGTATTCCCTCTAAGCTGAGTTAGTGTGAGCTAGCTCACAGTTTTTTAGCCTCCAGCTCACACATTTTTGTCTTAGCTCAGGAAGGATGGCTCCAGAGCAAACTAATTGATGCAGTAGCCAAATCACTCGCTCACAACTTTAATGCCAGCAGTTCACAAAGTAGAATTTTTGCTCACAAGACTCCACAGCTTAGAGGGAACATTGATCATGACACTTCCTCTTGTCTGCAGGAGGCAAATTTATTTATTTATATGTTTAATTTATAGACCACCCTTCCCCATACGTAGGGCTCAGGGTGGTGAACAACATTTCAACCATACTTTCAACAGACTACATTTCAATAAATACATTTACAGTCAATTGCAGTTAAAACAATAACAAAATCTAAACTATTTCAGACTATTAGATGGTGTTTCAAGGACCTATTTAAGTCCTACCCCATGGGGGGAAGAGGAAAGATGGAGGAGGCCAAGCTCAGTAGAAAACTGTTGCTGTCCTCAACCACAGGCCTGGTGGAACATCTCTGTCTTTCAGGCCCTGCAGAACTGCACTGCGTCCCTCAGGCTATGGATGTCAATAGGCAGAGAGTTCCACCCAGCCAGTGCCAGAGCCAAAAAGGTCCTGGCTCTGGCTGAGGACACCAGGTATCTTTCAGGCCAGGGATCACCAGGAGGTTCTTCTCCCCAGAGGGTAATGCTCTTCTGGGGTATAACAAGAGAGGCAGTCCCATAGATTATTTGTTTGTTATTATCCGACAGAATATAAATTCACTCAATGTTTTTGAAGCAGGTTGCATCACATTAAAACACAAGTATTAAAAGCATTATAAAACATCATAAGATCAGGTTCAAATATATTGATTTAAATCATAGTCCAGCATTAATAAAAGTCACTGCCTATGTTGCTTGCATGTGATTGTGTGGTGGAAGATGAGAGGGCAGTTTAGGAAACTTCTAGTCTTGCACCAGGATAAGAAATGAGAAGAAGAGATTGGATTTATACCCCACCCTTCACTACCTGAAGGAGTCTCAGAGCAGCTTACAATCTCCTTTACCTTCCCCACCCCACAACAGATACCCTGTGAGGTAGGTGGGGCTGAGAAAGTTCTGAGAGAACTGCCCCTGAAAGAACAGCTCTGAAAGAACTTGTAAATGACTCAAGGTTACACCAGCAGCTGCATGTGGAGGAGTGGGGAATCAAACCCAATTCTCCCAGATTAGAGTCCGCACTCAGGAGCATCAAAGCATGCAGGAACAGGTTACATTACATTACATTTGAGATTTATATACCGCTCTCTCCGTACGGCTCAGAGAGGTTTACAGAGCACATAGTTTTTGATCTATACTAGGGGCGCAGTGATAAGGGGAGGTTTATGCCTAACACAACACCCGAAAGCAGGATCTATTGGCTTCAGTGGTAGATTCTATCTCTCTTTTGGGCAAAGACATCTCAATGCCGAGGCACAGATCTTCTTGCGATAGCGACTTCTTCCGGAAACGACCCCTCAGTGCGTGCTTGCAGAACTCGGCTTCTCATCCAATCGGCTCCAGACTCTCTGTGTGCCGCCATGCCTCTCTGGGACCAGTCTCTGTGCTCGCGCTCGCTGCTCATCATTCGCTGCTGTTGCTGCCGCCATCTTTGCCAGCCCATCGCCACTGCCTCAGCCACTGCTAACACCGATCCCAAGGGAGGGAGGGAAGGATGCCTCCCACTCATAAGGAGCAGGTACCCATTTATCTACTTGCCCATACAGGCTTTTGAACTGCTGGGTGGGCGGGAGCTGGGACAATGAGCCGGGAGCTCACCCCGGCTGTGGTGGGACTCGAACAGTTGTTGGTTGTTTGGTTAGATAACCTTGTAGGCTTTAACGCCTTGTGCCACCACTCCCTTATGAGATTATGCATCACTTCCTCCTCTCCTTTCTCCACCAACCACCAACATCAAGAATAGATATCAGCTTTAACTGAATTCTGGTTTAGCCGATGACTTAAAAGGATTCATTCTCATGCCTCCTCACTGCCATCACTGCAGCCCTAGTCATAGAAAAGAAACAGATAATCCATTTCACCTAGTAACAGGAAGAGTCTATTGCGATGTGGGAGGGCAGGAATGGAAGCCAGGGCCCTGTTTGCTGCACTGGGGGGGGCAGAGAGGCAATCCTCACCAGGTGGAGGGGGCAGGCCAACAGCAAGTGCGGAAAGCTTGTGTCCGCATGACCCAATGCTGGCCCTATCAGAGGGTGTTGGGGGATGGGGGTGCACTGGCTGTTACTAAAGGCACAGCACCACCCCCTCACCATCTTTTCAGCATTGAGTGACTTAGCCCACCCTCCCGGCCCTTTAGTATGGCATCTTTTGAAGGGGTTTGCATGTGGGCTTGTTTCATTAATTTTCCTTATCACAACTTGGTGGTATCAGCACGGGGCCAGTTCTATTATCAGGAAAGCTGGCCTGTGTGCCCATTTTCCTGAGTTGGGGATCCTCGTAAGGGATCTTGATGTGAGGGTCAAGTGGTATCCCAGTCTGGGGGCATGCCCAGGGATTACCCTTATGTTCAGGTGGCAGGGGAGATCACCTTGGGGCATCCGCCCTTGTGGGATCCAGAGACCTGTCATCCCAAGGTTACCAGTGGATCATCAACTGGCAGGCGGGTCAGTCAATGAATTGGAACCAGTACCCCATGCTATGCCAAAGCAGACTATAGCTATAACCAATAAAGTTCTGGCCAATTTTATTCCACTTTTCTCTGAAACTTTGAGTGTGGGTGTATCAATTCAACTGAAGTGTAAATGGGATTAACATGTGGTCAGATATGGAGGGCCTCTTTGCCTTTGCCCCTGCTTCAGCCCTCCTCTTGGTGCTGGGGCTGCAAACTATAACTGCAGTTTCTCCTCTTTGCTGCAGTCACAAATGGTGGTGACAGCAACAAGGAGCAATTCTAGTACCTGCCACTAATGGATATTGAGGTTTATAATTCTGCCCTTGCTATTTTCTGGGGATCCTCTGATGTTGCCTTACTTGTGACCTGAGAATGCATACAGAAATCAAATTAACAGGTTTGTAACACAAATTTCTTCAGTTTACAATTGTTTTTATTACAAAGCAAATCTCCCTGCCATGAAATCTTTACCCCTTCCCCTTTACAGAGAGAGGGAAGATTCCCTCACAAAGCTTGTAAGACTAATTGGTATTTCCATGAACAGAGTTGTATAGCAGGGCTAGTTTCAGCATGTGTGTTCCCTGGCAAAGGAGTTATAACCAGGCCCCTTTTCATTCCAATCACATACCTTTCATTTGGCCTGCTCCTTTTTCTTCTTCAACAACTCCCTTATCCATTTCAATTTGCTTACTATGGCTTGTGTGCTTTGTTAATTATTTTTATTACTTTGTATAAAACCAAAGAGAAGAAAATATTCCTTTCATGATTTTATTTGGTGGACATTCAATAAAATTAGTATCATTTGTGTGAAAGCAATAAAAATATTAATTTGGATTAACCCCAGTCTCAAGGTCTATGGAAAAGTTTTTATATTCTCATCACTGAAAGTGAGAAGGCCAATACAAAATGCTTAAGTACCTAAACAATCCTGACATACTGAATATATCGATTTGGAAACATCAGGTTAAGTGAGAAATTAAGGAACTTAATTTCATCACTCAACACTGAATCAAAGGAGCTATACTTTAACTACTAGAAGAAAAGAAAACTCATTTTAAATACTGAGAAATGCATCACTCAGTTTTTAAAAAAAACATTTTGATACAATTTAATCCTCAAAAAATATCACAATACAAATCTTTAACTGTTGGTTTTACACATGTGTACTATTTTTTTAGATTGATTTGTATTTTTTTAATTGTTGACTGCCTTGAGGGCCCTAACTGGGTAGAAAAACAGCCAAGTATATATTTTGCCTGTGTGTACCCACAATGATCAAGATGTGTACTATGAGAAAGCACCTTGAATGTATTGACTAGTTGTGGCAACTGCAACAAAACTGATTTGACAGCACCTACTCCAGCATGTAGCACTCCAAGATGTCTGACAGAGCTTTCAGGGTCAATTTTGTCAAATGCTGTAAGACCACTTCCTGTTACCCAAACTGGATCCAGAGAATGGGGAATTAGCTTTAAAAGGGTTCCAGAAAGGAATCATGTGAGACCTTGTAGCCTCTGTATACCAGGGTGGATCTTGGTAGTGGTACCATAGAATAAAATGAAGAGAGTGAGAGAGAGTGTTTGTAAATACAAACAAATAGCTTTATTGTATACAAAATAAAATAAAAAGAATAAAAAGAACCTACACTTGGCACCTGAGAACTAATTACCTAAGTAAACACACATGCACAAGAGAGCAAACTTATAAAAGACAGGAGGGAGGAAGTTGGGAAGTTTCAGGGAAGGTACATATCACCTGAAATCCTGGGTTTGAGGTCTGGAGAGGTCCAGGGGTAAATGCAGCTGAGGTCCAAGGAGCAAAGCAAGGAGGGAAAAAAGGACCCTGCAACTCAGAGATTTTCTGGTAGTAGGAAAACCTGGCACACTTTCCACTGACTCAGGATGGTCTTTTTATGGGGAGCGATCCTATAGCTAGACATGGGAAGCCACTTTCCCAGGAACATGATTGGTCCAAGATATGATATCAAAATATGGCTGGAAGATTAGTAGATGTCAAACTATAGTAGGATGGTCATTGGATGGTTTTAGCATGTTGACAAAGAACTGGGAGTGAATGATGGATTTAAATGTCCTCTTGACGGCCTATCCAGGGTGGATCAGATGTTAGGCTGCCTTTATTAATGGCTGGTTTGGATTAGATACTTATGGGTTGTCCAGCTGTCTATAGCTGGAAATGGTTCAGATTTCATTGATGAAGTATCCTCTGGAGCAAGGGGTATGATTATATTAGGCATATTTTGGAGCTTATCATTGGAAGGTTTTTTGTTCTTGAGAATGATATGCCCCTTGAGACGGGGGAGATTGCACTTAATCCAGCACACACATCCTCTTTCTTTCTGGGATTTTCCAATGTCATGGCTGAACCCAGGAGCCTTTATGAGACTCCCCAAGTTTCAGATCCCCTGGCACTTAGGCTCTAAAAGGGGTGCTTATTAAAACAACTAAGTCCAAAATAAAAGGGGGACCCCACTAGCCAAGGGGGTCTTGGCTGGAGGAGGGGGTGGGGTCCTCACATTCCCAGCATTATATTGCTCCAGAAAAAATGAATAAACATGAAGCATTATTACAAGAAAATCCTTTGCCTGGCAAGAAGTTTCTGTAGTACATATCAACATTAAGTTTCCAGTTGGAGGGAGAACAAGGTACAAATAATAACTGAGGATTTTTTTCTAGAACAATAGCTTGCACTCCTTTGGCACTATCACAGTATTGGCTAAAAATGTTAGACAGCAGCTGTCAAAGGTCCCCAGGCCAGGGCCAAGGATTTTTGTTTAAGGGCTGCAGGATACAAAATTACAAAACCTTGGGATGTGACTCCTCATACACTAGTCTGGCTGTCTGCCACCAGCCTTTTAGTCTATCCCTACAATTAGAAGCCAAAGGGCAAACTGACAACCTTTCTGGGGCTAAACAAGAAAGTCGGCCTTGCATCAGCAGCAGCGAAGCTGGGCTGAGAGAGCTGCCCAGGCAGGCAGGGAGCATGAATGGTGGGGGGAGAAGCCTATATTTCGGGCTCCTACCAAATGCCTGTCACACTGCCCGCAAGCAGCAGGTAAAGCCCAGCCAGGCAAAGCAAGGAGGCAGGTAGGTGCCTCCTCTGGTCCTGGCAAGGCACACCCAGATGCACTCCAATGTGCTAACAAGTTTGTACATGGCACCTTCATTTCCAGCCTGGCCACTGTGTGCCTTGAGAGGGAGCTGAGAGTGGAGATCATGCTGCCCTTGGTGTTGCTCCATGGGAAGAGGTACTGGGGCTCCTTGGGGAGGGAAGGAGCCAGACCCAGACACTCTGCAGGGGAGTCCTGCCTTTGTGAGGGGAGGGGGAGGGGGAGAGAAGCTACTGCTGCTGTTGCTGCTGCAGCTCTTGCCCTGGAGCCTTTGATTGAATTAGCTGGTGGCCCCCCAGGCCCCCTTCCCAAAAAGTCCTTACCTAGGGGGCTGCTTTCAACTTTTCCTAGCAGTATTGTTTTTTTCAGTAACTATTGTCTTTGCCTAATGTGACCAAAGTACAATAGTCTCAGATTAGTCACTTTAACTTCTAGGAAGAGTTCAGGCCTGATTTGAACTAGAACTCACTTATTTGTCTTTTGGGCAGTCCACGGTATCCATAAAATTCTCCTGCAACACCACATTTCAAAGGAATCAACTTTTTTCCTGTCAGCTTTCTTCATTATCCAACTATTACACCCATACATAGTGATGAGAAAACTTTCTGTCCTAACAGTAGCCTCTCATCCAGAGTACAGATTGCACATCAAAATAATCAAATGTCGTGGAACACCCATTTCTTCCAAAATCAACGATAGCTTTTCATGATCTATACAGTCAAAAGCTTTGCTGTAATCTATGAATCACAAGCTGGTTTTCTTCTGAAATTCTCTCATATGGTCCAGAAATTTGTAATTTGATCAGCAGGTTCTTCTTTAAAAGATTCTTCTTTAAAGAAATCTCTCACCCTTTAATGTCTTTTGTATAATCGTTCAGTGTATTGTTCCCATCTTTTCTTTATTTTGTCCTGTTCAGTTCAAAAGCTTTACTGTAATCTATGAATCACAAGCTGGTTTTCTTCTGAAATTCTCTCATATGCTCCAGAAACTTGTACTATGATTGGCAGATTAATCTTTAAAAGAGTCTTCTCTAAAGAAATCTGTAAGCTTTTAGTCCCTTTTGTATAGTCCTTCGGTGTATTGTTCCTATCTTTTCTTTATTTTGTCCTGTTCAGTTAAATTATTTCTGTGTTGATCTTTCAGCATGCCTAACCATGCTTTAAATTTCCCTTTGATTTCTTGAATCTTGTGGAACATATCTCTTGGTCTTCATTTTTTGTTGTTCTTTACACTGGTTATTATAATAATTCTCTTTGTCTTTATATGCAAGTCATTGGTACACTTAGACTTCTGATTCTGATTCTGTCACCTTTTACTTTTGCTTCTTGTCTCTCTCTTTAGCAATTTTAAGAGTTTAATTAGTCATCCATGGAGGTTTTTCATTTCTTTTGGTTACAGGAATAGTCTTTATGTATTCTTCCCTGATAATATTACTTGTTTCAACCAATAGTTCTTCTGGTTCACATTCATTTGAACTTAGCAATGCAAATATGTTCTTTATGTGGTTTTAAACTCTTCAGGAATGTTGTTTAGATTTATTTTGGCACTTTGAATGTTTTGGTGTGTTTCTTCAGCTTTATTATAATTTTTGATTTTAAAGTTCATGGTCTAAACCACAGTCAGCTTCTGGTCTTCTTTTAGCAGAGACAATAGAAGTTCTCCATCTTCTGCTTCCAATTACATAGTCTGTTTAATTTCTGTATTGGCCATCCATTGACATTCATGTATAGAATTGCCTGTTCAGTTGCCTAAAACACGTGCTCACAATGAATGTCTTCAGAGAATTCCAGAGAACTTGGAGGATGGGGGGTTTAAGACAGTGGGGATCACAAGGGCCTCTGCATGGGGGGACACTACAAGGGGTTACCTCATTCCCCCCTTTCCCCTGTTCGGTACAGCCCATTATGCGCTCTCTCTCTATTTTTTTAGCTGCAGCTGACCTCCTCCTCATAAAAATTATGGGAACAATAAAAATGTCACTCAAAAGAATGCTGTTGTTTTGTTTTTGTTTTTTTTAAAAACCCTACCAGTAAGCCTTTTAAAAATCTTTTTAAAAATAAGTAGTTGGGCAGGCAGCTGGTCAGCTTGCCGGGGTCTGCACTGTCAGAAGCCCTAACCTAGTCAGCAAAACACCATGCCTTGCGGTTCAAGCAAGAATAGCATTTATTATAGAGCTGCAATAGAAAGGTCACTGTAGCAGGTACATTGTTCAGAATGACTTGGTTACAGAAAGCAAGTGGTTATACCGAGAAGGGGGTGAATGGGGACCCCCCCTTCTACCAATCAGGGAATAACATGCGACTGGGAATCGAAAGTTACTACGCTAATGAAGTTCCCAACGCCCCCATTATTCTCAGGAAAGCCGGAGCTTTGAAAGCGATAGTAAAGCTCGCAGCTTGACTCCTCAAGGTCAGAATGTTCAGTCTGCGAGAGATAGGGGTTACCAGATGCACATTCCACTCTCACACCCTAGTCATAAATCAACACCCCTTGGATTCCAACCTCCCGCCTGTCACGCCACTATGGCGCCCATTGCCATCCTCCCCTCCCCTCCATCCATCATGGCAGGGCTACCTGACATGCAGCCCCCTCGAAAATAACTCTACCCCTTTGGCTTGTGGGGGTACAACTTGTGAAACGCCCGGATAAGCCGGGGGGCCAGAACATGTTCCGCCCGTACCCACTCCCTCTGCTCTGGCCCAAAGTCAATCCATTCAACAAGATAAAACAAGCGATTGCGAGAGATCTTCGAGTCCAAGATTTGCGATACTTCGTAGTGAGGTTCACCCCCCCCAACAGCGGAGGCGGGGTCGGCTGTCGCGGTCTCCATTTGTTCTCCTCAGGTGCCCGGCGAAGAAGCCTTACATGAAAAACAGGATGAACAGACTTTAGAGATTTGGGCAACGCCAATTCGACAGTCACATTGTTAATCACTCTAACAATCTCAAATGGTCCAACAAATTTCCAACCAAGTTTGCGACTCGGTTGAATGTGACGCAAGTGTTGCGTGGACAAGAGTTATTTTCCAATCGGGAGACTAGGATCCTAGAGTTAACCTAATCAATGTAAATAAGCCTATTATGGATGTTGGGATGTGTTGGGGTGTGGTTTGGCTCCAGGATATAAGCCGGCCTGTGAGCCAGCTTCTGTGTCTTGTTCTTAACCTTAAATAAAGCATGAGCTGAAATCACTGCAGCAGTCTCAGTACTTTTCACCCAGCATGCCCTTGTGGCTCCTTACTAAGTAGATGGGACTGGTTGGACTGGAGCAGCTAGGACTGGATCACTCCTTCCCTCCCCTCTTTTACAGCCAGTTGAAATTTTTACCAACCTTTCCAAACCAGCTAGAAGGAAGAGTGTGAGAGAAGCCTTGCCTTGCACATCAGGGAGCTCACCGTTTAAAAGGGCCATGTGCCGCTGCTGCTTCTGAATCCAGGCTCTGCAGTGGCTGCAGCAGCAAAACTTTCTGCCTCTTCTCCCCACCCCCACCACCCTTATTTGCAAAGGCCAGATGGCAGCCAGGTACCTGCAAGCCCTGGCTTGATGCTCCTCTCTGGGCGCTGCAGGCCAGCTGGCTTGGGGAGGGTGTGGGCAAGCTCAGCATGCTCTGAAACCCCCCGCCAACAAACAAACCCACCCACCCCAGAGTGGTTTGGTTGCCCATAGTGGTTGCAAGAAGTTTTTAAAAAGTAAAAAAAAAGAAACAAAGTTTGAGTCCAGTGGCACTCAGCTCCCACCCCACAAGAGTCCCTGCCAATCACCACACAGGAGCACACTGCGGCCCCATCCCACCCCCAAAACAAGCCAACTTACCCTTGCAGCAGCAAGAAGACACTGCATGTGCAGCCCCCACCCAGCTTGTCCCAGCCCGACTGAGGGCTCCTGGAAGCTGGGGGTGGGGCTGGAGGAAGGAACAGGGGAAGGGGAAGAGCTACAATTCATGTATGAAGAGCTGCAAACAATTCATGATTTTTTAAAAAGTAGCCAAAACGTCCAGTTCTCATTTGAAGGGGGGGAGCTTAAAATACAATTCTGTTGCAATTCAGCAGTCTCTAATTGCCCTTTGAAATTCCTTTGTAAGAGAACTGCTACTCTTAGGTCAGCAACTGAATATCCTGGAAGGTTAAAATGTTCCCCCACTGTTTTTTTAATGTTGTGGTTTGTAATAGCAGCAGAAAAAGTAAGAGTCCAGTAGCACCTTTAAGGACTAACAAAATTGTGGTAGGGATGTGCTTTTATGAGTCACTGCTCACTTCTTCAGACTGCTTTCCATTTATTCTTTGCATCCTCCTGGACTAAAATGCATTTCTGTTTGAAAATTGGTGGGCGAACCAGAGGGGGCGACAGAAGGTATCCTCACCTAGTGTGCAAAAAAAGCTGGGGCCGGCCCTGATTCCAATCCCCTATGATTATCAGCACATCTTGCTTAGGGGTGTGAGCAATTTCTTCCATAAAAGTTTTCAATTTCCTCCTCTTCAGGTTATTTAGTTGGGGCATACATTTGAATGATGATTATGTTGGTAGGTTTTCCATGAATTCTGATTGATATTATTTGTTCAGACTTTGCATTATACCCATGATTGCTTCTTCTTTTTTGTCATTTCCTGAGTAAAATACTTTGTAATTTTTTGGCCAAAAATGTCCTAATCCAGTTCACTCACTTCCAGGACTGCAATGTTTAAATCTTCCATTTCTCACTTTATGATTTCAAGCTCACCTTGATTTATACTCCCATGTTCCTATTATATGTTTCAAACAGCACTGGACTTTGTTTTTGCATTCATTTACATCAACAACTGAATGTCCTTTCAGCTTTAATTAAATTGCATCATTAAGAATACCACTACTTATAGCTGTCCTCTGCTCTTCCCTAGTAGCTGATTGATTGCTATCTGGCCTGTGAAGGCTGTCTTCCAGCACTATATCTTTTTGGTTTTGAATTGTCTCATCATAGGGTTTTCGAGGTAAGAGATTATCAGAAGTGCAGTACTAACCATAGGAACATAAGAAAAGAACTGCTGGCTCAGACCAATGGTCCATATAGTCTAGCATCCTGTCTCACAAAGCAGCCAAACACTACCTTTGGCTGGCCAACAACAGGGCATAGAGGATGAGACCTTCCCCTGATGTTCCCTTCTGGCTCTGGAATTCAGAGGTTTAGTGCCTCTGAATGTGCAGGTTCCCCTCAGTCACCATAGCTAGTAGCCACTGATAGACCATGCATCTATCTAATCCCCTTTTAAAGCTGTTTATTCCTGTGGCCACTACTACATTCCTGTGGCCACCACATGGTAGTGAATTCCACATTTTAATCACTGTCTGTGCAAAGTAGTATTTCCTTTAGTCCATTCTCAATCTACTGCATATCAGCTTCATTGGATGCCCTTGAGTTCTAGTATTTTGGGGAGACGGAGAAAAATTTCACTTTGTCAACACATCATGCATAATTTTATAAACCTCTATCATGCCCCTCCCCCCCCCCGGTCATCTCTTTCTCTAAACTGAAAAGTCCCAGTCTCTCCAGCTTTTCCTCATAGAGAAGGTGCTCCAACCCCCTAATCATCTTGGTTGCCCTCTTCTGTACTTTTTCCACCTCTGCCATATCTTTTTTGAGATACGGTAACCAGAACTGTACACAGTATTCCATATGAGGCTGCACCATAGATCTATACAAGGGTATTATAATATTGGCTGTTTTATTTTCAAAGCCTTTTGTGAGATCCTTCATGATTGATTATACTGGCTTTGTATGTGCCTTCTACTGAGATTGGGTCCCACTATAGCCTATTGATTTTGAATAAGAAATACTCGAAATGGGGCAACTTGCATTCAGACTATGCGTCAAATGGCTTTCTATGGCTTACGGAATTCATGAATGTCCACTCCATGATGAAATGCACGTCAAATTGGACTATGATATTACAACACAACTGGAGTGAGACACAGTGAAATATTTGGGACATTATTCCTTATTCTTGTTTCGGTATTCTGGTTACACCTTGGCCATTATTGTTATATTTCTGTTTACTGAATTGTTATTCCATATCATTATATCTACCTTGTTTATTTTCAGACATTGGTTTTTGTGCTTTTTTCACTGCTGCAGCACACTAGGCTGACACTTTCATTGAGCTATCCACTACAGCCTCAAGGTCTTTTCCCCTCTCAGTCTCAGACCCCATTAGCCTACACTTGAAGCTGGGATTTTTTTGTCCCAACACGCATCACTTTACACTTAGCAACACTTCATTTGCTACATTGTTGCCCATTCACCCAGTTTGTGGAGTTCCTCTTGGAGCTCTTCACACTCACACTCATCCTGAATAGTTTTGTGTCATCTGCAAACCTGGCCATGACACTATTCACCCCTAGTTCCAGATCATTTGTGAACACATTAAATAGTAGTAGCCCCAATACTGATCTTTGTTGGCCCCACTGCTTACTTCCCTCCATTGAGAAAAATGACTGTTTATTCCTACACTTTGCTTTCTCTCATTTAACCACTTTTTGATCCATAAGAGAACCTATCCTCTTATCCTTTGACTGAAAATGAAGATTCCACAGCTTCAGTGGGAAACTTTCCCAATCTATCTTTAGGGCTCTAGCCCATTTGGGAGATACCCCAAACTTCTCCCCAATTGGGTTAGAAGCCATGCACCACATGCTCCATACCACAGATCATGTTTTATTAGTCATCAGTCCTTTCCCCTGGGCAGGTGAGCCAAATGGGCTGTCTCCAGCTGAAACCCAATTCCTGTTTTTCTCTGACCCTCTAGCACAGTGGTGGTGAAACTATGGCACGTGTGCCAGAGAGGGCATGCAGAGCCCTCTCTGTGGGCACGTGCACCATCACCCCAGCAGTAGGATACATGACTAGAAAGTCAGAAGGATGCTGAGCCGGGCTGTGCATTCTCTCTCTCTCACGCGTGTGTGCACACAGGGCCTGGGGGCTTCTGGCTCGGCTTCCTTCTCCTCGCTCTCGCTCCCCTCCTCACCTAGGTCTGGAGCATCGCTGGGTAGCAGAGGAGTGGGCTGGAGAGGGAGGCTTCCCATGTGAAGAGCAGGGCTGAGCCAAGGGGTCCTTGGTGGGCCACCTCTACCTACCTTTGCCACCCCACCCCTGGATTTCCTGCCCACCCCATCCCCGGCTTTCCCATGCCATGCCCTCAACTCTGCTCTCTCTGCCTTTTCCACACACATGCTCTCTCACGTGCATGCACACAGGTCCTGGGGGCTGCTGGCTCAGCTTCCTTCTCCTCCTCGCCCTTGCTTCCCTCTTCGCCTAAATCCCATACCTTCATTATGGCCTCTTTCCCCACCATCTCTGCCACTGCCCCCTCCCACCTTGTGCTACCTGGGAAGCCTGGGGCGAAGTGCCTCAACTGGGAGGAGGGGGAGGGAAGGCTTTTGTTAAGTCACCCAAGTGTGGCCCTAGAAAGTGGGAGAAAGTAAAGGGACCAGATGGAGCTTGGAAACTTTCCCCCCAAAATTTGCCAAAAGAATGAAAGGACATTGCTTTTTACTGGTGGGTGTGCTTTTCTGAAAAAAAGGCAAATTCAGGTATGTGCCAAACACCATGAAGACAAAGACAAGACCAAAACTGCACATGTCTTTAGTTATATACTTTCACACTGCATCAAATTGTGTGGAACAAGTCTACACAATACTGAACAAATTCATGATCACATGGTGGGTATCATATTGTGCATACATGCATAGTGGTGAGGAGCTGTGTTTAGCTGTGGGGTTTTTTTTTAAGTGCCTGCCAGAAACACACTTAGATCAACACACGTTATCATTCATAATGTAGGCTTCCTGCATATTTCCATATAGAAAAGTGGGGATAATATGGCAGAAGGAATTTTATCCAGTTTCTGCTGGCCTGCCCCATTTGAAGTAAAAGTGTGATAGAACGTCTTGATTATAAGGAGAAAAAATATTTTCAAAGGTAGCATGCAAGAGATCTCAAACATGTTTTATTTCTTGGCATGTATCTAATATCTCTGATGTATCCAAGTGCATGTTTTTTTTCAGAACTGAAGTTCTTGCTAAATGGTGGTGAATTTATTAAAAAGCATAACCATCAGTAATGAACTTTAGGACTGAGCTCAGTGATGTCGTGCCTTAGTGTGACTGTGTGGGTCATACAGCTGGTACAGCTTTGGTAGTTTCACTTGACCTTTTTTACTTCTTTTGCAATGTGGTTTGGGAAAGCATTCTCATCTTTCAGCTTGCACAGGATGGTGTGGGTAGCTGATGGCAGTTTAAACTCTCCTGCCCAGTAATCTATTCAGAACTATCAGATCTGCTGTGCTCTTCTAATCTTCCTGTTGTAACATCTAGCCTAGAAATGTTGAACAAAAGTTGATCCTATTTAAACTGTTACACAAATCTATCCTTTGACTATGGTGCCAGAAATAAAGAGGCAATATCAGTCAGCTCTTTCATAGCTTCTACATATCTGGGCGCCAAACTAGGACAAGGGTGTGGGATGTACTGAAAAGAAGGACAGGATTGCCCATTGGAAACAATGGGAAACACTTGAAGGTCCATTAAAAATAATGGGAGACAGGAATGCCATTTGACTTACATGGGCTCCATTGAAATACATTACAGTACAAGTAGAGATGCAATAAAAATGTGGAATGGATTTTCCATTAGGGTCTCTGGTCCTAAATATACTACTCTGGGAATGGAATGAGAGACCATGAAGTGGAATGACAGCCCCTGAGAGTAACAGAAGTGTTCTGGGACTGGAATGACAGGTCCCAGAGTGGAATGGCTGCCCCAGGGTGGAGCAGGAGTGGTCAGGGACTGGAATAACAGGTCCCAGAGTGGACTGGCAGCCCCAGGGTGGAGCAGGAGTGTTCAGGGACTGAAATGAGAGACCACGGAGTGGAATGAAAGCCCCTGGGGGTAGCAGGAGTGTTCAGGGACTGGAATGACAGCCCCAGGGTTTAGCAGGAGTGTCCAGGGACTGGGATGAGAGTCCCCAGAGTGGAATGACAGCTCCAGGGTGTAGCAGGAGTGTTCAGGGACTGGGATGATAGACCACAGAGTGGAATGAAAGCCCCTGGGGTGTAGCAAGAATGTTCAGGGAATGGAATGTCAGGCCTCAGAATGGAATGACAGTCCCAAGGTGTAGGAGGAGTGTTCAGGAAATGGAATGAGAGACCATGAAGTGGAATGACAGCTTCAGGATGTAGCAGGAGTGTTCAGGGACTCAGGCAGAGTGTGACATGGAAAGGGAACATGGAGGTAAGAAATGCAGCAGAACTAGACACTGGAACTGGTAGAGGGACAAGGGCAAGATTTATAGTTGACAATGGAGGAGGAGGCTTACATCAACCTTATGAATTTGTAAGGAAACAAAGGAACTGAGATGGATCTGATCTGTTGACAGCTACACACATTCCAGAAATATTTAAATAAAAAGTATTTCACTCTACAGCTTGCAAATCCAGTTGCACAGAACTGCCTCTATACCCAGGGTCTCTCCCACTCTGGGACCTGTCATTTCAGGCCCATGAGACTCCTGCTACTTCCAGGGGCTGTCAATCCACCTTGGAGCCTGTCATTCCATTCCCAGAATACTCCTAGGGGCTATCATTCCACTTAGTGGTCTCCCATTCCAGTTCCAGAACACTCTGGCCATATCTAGGGGCTGTCATTCAACTCTGGGGCTTGTCATTCTGGTCCCAGAATATTCCCGCTACTTGAAGGGACTATCACTCCACTTAGTGGTTTCCCAATCCAATTCCAGAACACTCCCACCACTCTCTGGGGCAGTCATTACAGTCCAAGACCACTCCTGCTACTTCCAGGGGCTGTCATTCCACTCTGGGGCCTGTCATTCTAGTCACAGAACACTGCTTCTACACCCTGAGGCCATCATTCCACTCTGTGGTCTCTCATTCCAATCCCAGAACACTTCTGCTCCTCCTTGGGGCTATCATTCCACTCCATGGTCTCTTATTCCAGTCCCTGAACACTTCTGATACACCCGAGGGCTGTCATTCCACTCCGTGGTCTCTCATTCCAATCCCAGAACATTCCTGCTCCACCCTAGGGCTGTCATTGCACTCTGTGGTCTCTCATTCCAGTCCCTGAACACTCCTGCTACAACCAGGGGCTGTCATACCACTGTGGAGCCTGGCATTCCAGTTCCAGAAGACTCCTACTACCCCCAGGGCCTGGCATTCCACTCTGTGGTCTCTCATTCCACTCCCTGAACACTCCTGCTACACCCTAGGGCTGTTGTTCCACTTTGTGGTCTCTCATTCCAGTCCTTGAACACTCCTGCTACACCCAGGGACCGTCATACCACTCTGTGGTCTCTCATTCCAGTCACACAACACTCCTGCTCCACCCTGGGGCTGTCATTCCACTTTGGGATCTGTCATTCCAGTCACAGAAAACTTCTGCTACCCCCAGGGCCTGTCATTCCACTCTATGGTCTCTCATTCCAGTTCCAGAACACTCCTGCTATACCTTGGGGCTGTCATTCCACTCTGTGGTCTCTCATTCCAAACCCAGATCACTCCTGCTACATCCTGGGGCTATTATTCTACTGCATGGTCTCTCATTCCTGTCCTTGAACACTCCTGCTACACCCTGGATCTGTCATTCCACTCTGGGGACTCTCATCCAAGTCCCTGGACACTCCTGCTACACCCTGGGGCTGTCATTCCACTCAATGGTCTCTCATTCCATTTCCTGAACACTCCTGCTACACCTTGTGGCTGTCATTCCATTCTGAGGCATGTCATGCCATTCCCTGAACATTCTTGCTACATCCCAGGGGCTTTCATTCCACTCCATGGTCTCTCATTCCAGTCCCAGAGTAGTGTGTTTGGGCCCAGAGACCCTAATGAAAAATCCATTCCTCATTTTTATTGCAACTCTACTTGTACTGTAATGTATTTCAATGGAGTCCATGCAAGTCAATTGGCATTCCTGTCTCCCATTATTTCCAATGGGCTTTCAAGTGTTTCCCATTGTTTCCTAAGGGCAATCCTGTCCTTCCTTTTAGTACATAGGATACTGCTGGCTTAATAAAAAATAAGGACTAACAGATGACCTGAGTACTGCATGTGTTGCTCTCAAACTTACAAAGTATGAGCCAAGGTTAAACAAATTATCAGCATGCACATAACAGCAAAAATCTCATTAATTGTTCAAAAGCATGCCAAATGCAAACTTTTACCTTTCAATAAAAATTGTTTGTATCATTGAAAGCTCTGTTATTGTGTTTTTCTTTTAAGACAAATATATGAGTTGTTTTTTCTAAACTAAAAGCTTAGTATTCAGGTTAAATTGCCATGTTGGCACTTTGTGATAAATAAGTGGGTTTTGAATTGCAGATTGGGCACTCGGTCTCTAAAAGTTTCCATCACTGCTCTAGCACATTTTATTGCCCTTCTTCTTGTGCAAATAAACTAATGGTTTCAGAGATTCCCCAACAAGCTCCAAAGCATCTCCTCTCTCTGAATTCACATCAGAACACACTTTCTGTTGTCTTGTGTCATCACTGAGGGGGAAGTGCTGGGGCAATCACTAATCACAACTGATAGATCCCAGAGACCTGGAGGCACCACAGATTCAAGCTGGATTATTAAAACCTATTTTTTTAATCATTAGACTTTACAACAATTGTCCAGATTTTGGGGTTATTTAACAGTGGCATTTTATCATATCTGGCAACCTTTGTGTCATTTATTCCCATCTAATTTCTGTCCACATAAAATTCTACCAAAATTGCTGCAAAATTTCCCAGAGAGATAATGACCTTTATTTAAGTGTAATTTGCCTTAATACATCAAGATTTTATCTGAAGATGATCAGAGTTGTGTAATAGCTTGGCATGAAACATAAAAAACAAGTGGCTACAGCCAACAGATTTGAATGTCTGATCCATAACTTTGTAAAATAAATTTTGCCACACAGTTCCGTTCCAAGTGAAGCAAAACATCATCGTATGATTAATCAACATATTTGTGCAGAAATGTATTCCACATTTTTAACAGAGTCTCCAAGATCTCTATGATAATATGTGTTCCTTTTTAACTGGCCCCCTTTCAGGTTGAAAAAATGAAAATTCATTAAGAGGTACTGAAAGAAGAAATTTGCTTCATTTTTCCTCAGAAATGTTGACATTCTTTGAGTTATAGTATTTACCATAGTGTTTATGTACACTTTTAACCCCTTCTGGTCAAGCTTGCAAAAATGTACAGAAACGGTATGGCGACCTACAGCATTGCTATCGGGGGGGTCCTTTACTATAAAGTTGTGGAGTGAAGATGAGGGTTTACAACACTGACATGTTGGCCCACTTTAGGTAACACATGTTGAATGTAAGATGCTTGACTTTTAGATACTATTCATATTTAATCTATATGGATAAGCTTCATAAATTAACACTGTGTGAAGTGGGGGGGGCATTGGCAACATAAGAACATAAGAACATAAGAGAAGCCAATGTTAGATCAGGCCAATGGCCCATCCAGTCCAACACTCTGTCACACAGCGGCCAAAATATACCAGGTGCCATCAGGAGGTCCAGCAGTGGGGCCAGGGCACCAGAAGCCCTCCCACTGCTGCCCCCTCCAGCACCAAGAATAGAGTGCATCACCTGCCCCAGACTGAGAGTTCCCATCTATACCCTGTGGCTAATAGCCACTGGTGGACTTCTGCTCCATATGTTTATCTAATTTCCTCTTGAAACTGTCCATGCTTGCAGCTGCCACGACCTCCTGTGGCAGTGAATTCCATATGTTAATCACTCTTTGGGTGAAGAAGTATTTCCTTTTATCTGTTCTAACCCGACTGCTCAGCAATTTCATAGAGTGCCCACGAGTTCTTGTATTGTGAGAAAGGGAGAAAAGTACTTCTTTCTCAACCTGCTCAATCCCATTCATAATCTTATAAACCTCGATCATGTCACCTCTCAGCCGTCGTTTCTCCAAGCTAAAGAGCCCCAAGCATTTTAACCTTTCTTCATAGGCAACCCCATCTCCTTCCCAGCTAACCATAAACCTACCGTTATCTGTCCCTCTGACTGCAGCTGACTTCTGCCATCCCAGGTCAGGATCAATTCTGAGTGATCCCCAACCCTTCACTTGGAGATTGGCAACAGTGGTTCCCCAGAAGGGAATGGCTGGCTGGGAGGATGGAGTCTATGGCATTGTACCTGTCTGAGGTCCCACCCCTCCTCAAACCTCACCCTATCCAGGTTCCATCCCTCAAATCTCCAGGAATTTCCCACCTGGAGTTCGCAACCCTATCTCCTTCCCAGCTGAGCATCAACCTACCTTTATTATTTATTTATTTATTAGGACAGCTTACAGCAATGGCTCAATTGCCAATAAAACTGATAAAACAATATACATCATTTCATAATAAGTTAAGATACAAAAACATAAGGTACTATTCAGTTCTACAGTTCATTGCTTACGATGGCGTATTAAGATGTCTCCAGCTACTAGATTCTAGCTCAATGTCATTCCAAGTCACTTGATGTAACGGGCCAGATGTTAAAACTGAGGGCTGGGCTCATTGATGGTAACGGTAGGGGTGGTTCCTAATTGAAAGCTTGGTGGAAGAGCTCCATCTTGCGGGCCCTGCAGAACTGCAGAAAATGCCACAGGGCCCTGATCTCCTCCGGGAGCTCATTCCACCAGTAAGGAGCCGCCACTGAGAAAGCCCTGGCTCTCATCATGGCGAGCCTGACCTCTTTGGGGCCTGGCAGGGTCAAATGATTCTGTGACCCCGACCTCACACTTCAGCTTTCCATCTCCCCCACCCACTCACCTGCCACTTCTATGGTGCTCTGAAACCCTGACTGCCACATCACATTGGCTGTCATGGGGGGGGGGCATCTCAGCAGGGTATAAGGACACAGAGTCCACCATGTTCTTCAGGGGAAATTATCTCTGCCATCTGGAGAGCAGTTGTAATTCTGAGTGATCTCCAGCTCTCACCTGGAGACTAGGAAAAATGGTTTCCCAGGAGGAAAATAGTCTTTTTCTGCAGTGGGGACCAAAGCAGCTTGCATCATTCTCCTCTGCACCTTTTGATTTGCACAACAACCCTGTGAGGTACGTTAGGCTGAAAATCTGACTGAATTGAATTGTCACTGACTGACTGAATTGTCACTGCCTTTTTAGAAGGACAGTGAGACCACTCTGGCCGAATCTCCCTATTTGGAGATGGAATCCCCAGTCTTTGAGGGATCCCTGGAAAGTTGGCAACCCAAGGGTCTGGGCTTTCCTTGCTTCCCTGGGCGACCCCCTCCCTTTGGTATTGTGCAGAATGGGGGAGACTATGTGGTCAGAGCACAACACAGATTATTAGCCCAAATAAAAGAATTTAACTATTTTCACAACTATGGAACACACACACTAAATAAATAAGGCACAACTGTAGGAGTAAGCACACACCATGAACCAACAGGGCATAAATCAACAGGAGTTAAACACAATCCTCTTTCCCTACACACGAAACTCTAGCTCTGGAGGTTGTGGGCTCAGGATAGGATCTCTCCTTGGACTGGCTCTGCTTCAGCCTCTCTCTGTTGCCCAAGAGAACAGGGAAACTTCCATTCATTCCCCCAGTCAAGCCGACTGTGGAGTGGCTGAATTTCTGCTGCCTCCCAGGGTTCCCCCATATCTCTGGAGTCTATACTGATGCTGCCCTGCCCCTTGGGACAGTCTCTCTTTTCCCGCACTTTTTGGCCTTGCTGTAGCTGGGAACTGTAGGCCAACAGATGAGGAAGCCCCATTCAACCCAGTGAGTGATACCCCTGCAGGCCCTTCTCTGGAACTACAGCTCAATTAAGCCTTCTGGGGGCTTACAGACACAGGTAACTGCCATTTCTATCCCTACCAATAGCTACTGAGGGGAAAAGTTAGTCTCACACAGGAGGCAAGCCTCTTCGTCAAGAGAGAAAGCCATCTGCCAGAAATTCTGACAGGGCACAGAGGCTGAAGGAGTGGGTGGGGAAGAGGAGCAAACCCAGCACCCGGCCAATGGCATGCTAGTACTCTTGAGTGGTGGCTGGACGGGACTCAGGCAATGCAGCCAGTGGCTAGGGACATGTTCTGAGTGACAGATCATTGAGCCAACTGATTTTGGCAGTGTGTGGAATGTTCAGGAGAGTCCATGAACAAAATAGAATTATATTATAGAGAGATGATTCCATTAATTAGTGATGCATCCAGCATCTGGACTGGGGACTTGATTCTAAAAAGCTTTTCTCCCTGTAGGCCAAGACCAGAACTCTGCCACATTTGGAATTAGCTCATAATGAATTCGCCAGCAGCCAGGCAGCTTTGCTGCTAGCCCTCCTCCTTTCCCAAGCAAACTTACCCTTGTGAAGGAGAATAGGGACTGGCAGTGGGGAGAATTGATTGGTGATGACCAATACTCCCTCTAAACTGTGGAGTCTTGTGAGCAAAAAATCTACTTTGTGGGCTACTGTCATTAAAGTAGTGAGCAAGCAATTTGGCTACTGCATAAATTAGTTTGCTCTGGAACACTGCCCTGAAACACTGATGCTCTTCAGCATGTTTTGGCATGTCCATCAAAACTTGAATGCACAGGAACTGTTTCAAAAGCACAGTGAATACTTCTGCCTTAAGAATGAGACTAAAATGTCTCTGCTGTTGCAAGCCAGATCTCCATACTTCCATTTCCACTCCCTTTTAAAAAGGATATTTTGTGTCAGATATCATTTCTTTTTAGAGATCTACTAGTCAAACTATAAGGAAATCATCATGGGTTGATCTAGCATAGTTACTAAGAGCATGTTATGAGATCCAGAAGGTTTCAACTTCAAATCTTTTTTTCTTCTGTGGCTCTAGGCAAGCTATTTTTCTTACCACAATATGAGGATAACATTACCTCCACCTTAAGGGCAATTGTAGCTTACAATAATGTGTATGTGTTTTCAACCATGAAAGTTCTGTATAAATTTTATTATGGTGTGTATGCACAATAAATACACAAATAATGGTAACGAATAATGGCAATGTCTGTGCACAGCCCATGAGTCCCTGCTCACAGATTGATTTTCCTTGCCTTTCCTTTTATCTAACAAAAGCTCTATGATACATTGATCTTGAGCAATGAATAGTTGTTGTTGGTCACTTATCACCCAATAGACAAAAGGAGTAAAAAAAATTGCAGATGATTTTAAGGCCAAGGTGATTGCAATGTGTGACATGGCAGCATGAGATTTGACACTGGTGCTTTACTGTCAATTAAACTCTTTTGTTGACATTGAACTCAAGAGATATTTGTTCTGGAATTGGTTGGCAAAGAATTACCCTTGATGCACACTCCTCTTTTTACTGACATTTTTTTAATGCTACCATTTCACATTACCAGCTATGAAAATCAATTTATCTGATGCATGGTTGCCACTGATGTATCCCATTTACTAAGAGGACTGCTATAGCTAGAAGCATACTTTTATGTTGTTCTAGATTCAGACATATTCGGGTGAGTAGGTGTGTTGGTCTGAAGCAGAAGAACAGAGTTTGAGTCCACAGTGGCACCTGTAACACCAACTAAGTTTTATTTAAGGTATAAGCTTTCATGTGCATGCACACTTCTTCAGATACTTCTTCTGAAGAAGTGCACATGTACGTGAAAGCTTAAAACTTGAATAAAACTGTTGGTCTTAAAGGTGCCACTGGACTCAAACTAAATTCAGACATGTTTGATCAATGTTACCTTCCCAAAGGATCAAGGAGACTGAAGGTGTATGTGGTCTTCTCAAAGTACATAACTTCAATAATCACTACACAATGCAAACTGCCCCATCTATCCACAGAATGTTGAATGCTAATGTAGAAATGTAGAAATATCTTTTTAAAGATAATCTGTACCAACAAAGGATTTTGTATTTTTCTTTAGTAATTAATCCCATTTGTTTTACCAACCAAGTATAACCAGGAAGTCAACAGAGAGTGGAATCTGCAGGTAATCAGAGATCCAACCCTCAGAGCAAAAGTTGCTACAACTCAAGACAAAGAAACAAATTGAGATCCCTCAGCTTCCCAATAGGTGCAGAGGCTTAGACAGGGTTCAGCTCATGCCTTGTCTGCCTGACTGAGCATTTGGCAGGCAGCTCAGCAGAGTCAGGCTGGGAAGATAAAAACAGCCCTGGAAAAGAGGCATATACCTGCCCCTTGTTTGGTGTGGGGGTGGTCCTGGCAAGGGGCATTCTTGAAATGGCCCCAACAGGAGGCAGCCGCTTAGGCCATTGTCTCACTAGGACTTCTCCCCTGCAGCTCAGGTTGCTTAAGACATCTCAAGCCTGCATGCTTTCCACTCATGCATTCACACACAGTTAACTCTCCCCACACTGCCAACAGTTTGCCGCCAAGTCTTTAAATAAATAAAAATAGTCAGTCATATGTAAATACTGGGTAATTTTAAAAGTCTTACTGTTCGGTGTTTGTCTGAGTCTGACTGATACATATCAACATTAATGGCTGCCAATATGTCTGGCTCTGCAGCCGTTTATTCACACATTTTGTCATACACCTCCATGAGAATCATAGTTGTCCACATACTCACACAGTGTCATTTAATTACCTAACCTAACCATGGTTTGGGGAAAACTGATTCCTCTTACTATGCAGGCACAAAAATGACTGCAAGGCAGAAGGAAGCTCTACCAGCAAAGCCACTGTGCAGTTGCAATGGTGCTCAACACCATGTTGGATCAGGTGGCAAACAGTAAAGGCAAAACAGGTAACAAATGTTTACAACTGTCAAAACTTCACTGCAAAGTTCTCCGCATTTATTTATTTATTTACTAACTTTATATTCTGCCTCGCACTTGTAGGTGATTTTGAGGCAGCTAACAACAATTAAAACATTAAAATCTCACTTTAAAACATAACACAAATAACATTAAAAGCAGCCCACTTAACAAACCTAACTAATTAAAATCCAAGTGGAAGAGCTCTGTTTTGCAGGCCCTGAGGAACTTAAATGCATAAATCCAACTGCTGATTTCAACCAGATATTTAAGCATGTGGGACATAAAGTGCTTAAGTGAAATTATGACTAACACATCTTTTAATAGCAAAAGTCTATAGTCAGAGGTAAGCATGTGAAGATGTAAATTGAAACCACAATTCTGCAGAGGGGCATTTCCCATAAACCAGATGATGCTATTCTGGTAATATTTGCATATAGAATTTCAGTGAAAACCCTATTTGTTGATGAAAATTTCATCACTGAAACCCCAGATTTCCTCATTCACATTGAAGGTGGTTCTGATCAAATCCCTCCCACAATAGATTAGCTGCTGGAGAAACAGGGATGTAATGAGAAAAGCAAAAAGTAATTCCAGATTTTTATCAATGTTACCTGTGACCATTGTTACAAATCCGTAAATTGCTTTTGGATTTGTGCCATAATTGACTAGTGTGGAACCATCTCATGCATTAAGCATGGCAAGTACATTGGCTCTAATATTTAAAGGTACTTACGTGCGCTTTATCCTGCCTTGTATGTGCTCTTTATATGGAACCATCTGTTTGATTTTGGCAGGCTTTTCTTAAACATCAGAGTGTCCTTACTTCTTTTTTTGTATTATCATCATATGCTAACACTATTAATCTCAACTCACAGATTTTCAAAATTGCTTAGATGAAATACTGAAGACTAAATTAAGGATATCTTGCACAGAAGAGTAAACACTATTAATGCTACTGAAAGTCCCATCTGTGATGACCCATTTTCCCCATCTGTGAGGTCAGTAGAGAGTATTCTGTATATTAGCAAAATTCCCATTTCTATCTCCTTTTAAGTAAAGTTCTTTGCAACTGGGGCCTTTCATCTGATTGCACCTCTGTTACAGATTACTTATTCCTTAACAATGCATGGTTTTATCTCATTATTTGGAGACAGGACAGGTTTGTTTTTTTTCAGTGAACATGCAAGTTTGACTTTCTTCCAGTTTACTGAACATTTTGTATACAATACCATTTACAGACTTATCAGGACCCAAATCAGTACAGTGGGCTTTATATATATTTTCTTTTCTCAAAGGCTGCTCTGACTTCTGACCTTTTTGCTTTTGCAATATGCTGTCTGCCTGTGTGCCCCTCCTCTTCTGACTGGATTATGCATTCTTTTGCGACAATGGGGCTTTAGGCTGACTAGTTGTCAAAGACATTCTGGCTGCCATTGACTTAAATCATTGATGTCTCAGGACCTGGCAGCTGAGTGCTGTGAGATCTGTGGACTTCAGAATTGGATGTACAAGTTCAAGTGAGCGGAGCTTGTTGTATTATTGCATAAATATTGTCCAGATGTTATTTGCTTCCAACTTTTTTATGCAAATCTATGGAAGTTTTAGAGTCTCATGGTTCAAACAGACAAATAAATGTCATTTTATCTATGTGAAACAAAATTACATTAAAAATTGTATCATTGCCCTTCAAAGGTGTAATTTGCATGTGTGCATTTAATAGATTCAAGTACTGAAAATACATGTAATTGAGACTTATACATCTAGTGCTAGTTAAAATGTAAAATTTGCACTATATTCCTTCTACTCATTTATGCAATTGTTCTCATTACTGTTTGCAATCTAAATGGCTGCAGTGCTAATTTTTATTAATAGTAAGCTTCATTTATAGCCTGGCTTTCTCACTGAGACTCTAGGCAAATTACAAAACAAAAAAACCCAGAACAAATCAAGAGTGCGCTAATAAAACAATGGGGCTAGGATTACAACGATGATGCAAGCAAAAAACTCTCTAAGGCAACAAAACTGTTTATGGCTTGACACACTGTGATGCAGGAAGGGTCACAAAGCTGGAATACATTGCCTTGCAGTAAAAAAAAATATACATTAAACACTACAATAAACTACAGTGTTATCCATATACTATAGTTCTAATCCCTTTATAGGAATGACCTCCTGAACATTTCTGTTTTGCACATTAAGTGAAGCAACACAAGTGTGGAGGCCTTCCTGATAACCTCAGGCAGGTTGTTCCATAATATGGCAGCCACCACAGATGAGGTAGTTTCAGATTTTACCTGCTGTAGAATGGCACCTTCAAAGGGTTTTGCTCAGATGTACACATAGAGGAATATACAAAAGAAGTGGTCCTGTGGGTATGTGAACCTGACAATATTAATAGTTTTGTAGGTAATAGCCTGAGCCATAAATTGAGCCATAAATTCTTTCCAGTACTTCAGAAATGGTTTTTTATTGTTCTTGGATGTTTTATGTATGTTCTTAATTGTATTTATATACATTTTATGTAAGCAGCCCTGAGCCCACTTTGGTGGGAAGGGCGGGGTATAAATCAAACTAATAAAATAAAATTAAAATAAATAGCTGATCAATGACCAGTGGAGTGCCTGCATAATGGGGGTGACATGCAAATTCTGCTGTGCACCAGACAGTAACCAGCTGCAGCATTCTGTACCAGTCTTCTATCCCTTCCCCTTTCCTCTGTTATTTCATCTCAGCCAGTTAAGGATCATGCAATGGAAATAATTTTATCATGTCACTACATACATGTACACAGTAAAAATTAACAAAATATTTGTTTTGTTCTATTTATGTTTTGTATTTTTTTAAGCAGGAACAACATTTTTTCAGACAAAAATTTAGTTGTGAAAGGGGGGTTTTGGTTTCAGCAACTTGCTAGATGGTTGCATCTCATCAAGCTCCGATGGATGCATTCTGTATCAGAGCTGCAAGAAGGGAGACCAGATGATTTTGGCCTCCCCTAGAGCCTCGGTAGGGGGATTCTAGCCAGGGACACAAAGAGAGCTGCTCCTGAAGCTATGGCTGAGGGATTGAGGCTCCCTTTTGCCCCTAAAGGTTCTACAGCACTGGGGCCAGCAATGGCTCCCAGAGGTGCACACCGAGTCTAGAGTGAGCAAAGGATCTAAATGAAGTGGAAGAAGAATCTACCCTATCACGCAGCGGTTAATCGATATGAAACGTGAGTGCTGAAATACTTAAAAGAAGCGCTGTGGGAGTGGATTTAAATGTAAGCCTTAAATCTGAAGAAGAAGGGGGAGGAGGAGGAGGAGTAGCCCTTCCAGAGGGGGAGGAATAGCCCTTGCCTAGCCTAAACAACTGAATAAAAGATTAAGGCAGAAACTGACTTTAAGCGTATACATCCATCCGAACCCACTAGTGCCAAGAACAGTTTTTTAGCACTCCAGAGAAAGATCTCAGAACTTCAAAGAACATTTACCTTTAACATAAACAATGTCTCAGCGATTGAGAAAAATGGCAACCAAAACGAAACTTACTACAGGAACTACCAGTTCATCATCACCGAGTCACAGATCGGAAATGACCATAGATGCTGCAAGCATGATTTCTGAAGCATTACACCCTCTGCTGGACCAGATGACGAACCTCAACAAAAACTTTGAAACACTCCAAAAAGAGATAAGAAAGTCAAGTCCACATCCGAGAAGACAGCTAAAAAACTTCAAAAAGTTGAACACAATACAAAAACTTTGAATCAAAAAGTGGAATCAGCAGAAAAAGAAAGAACCTCAGCAAAACAACAACTGCTACAACTTCAAGTGGAAAGATCCTCATACGTCCTTAGATTTCAAGGAGTCCCAGAAACAAAAGATCAAAATCTCAGACAGATCTTAACTGAAGCATTGGCCCCTCTGATAAATTGTGAACCGGAAACAGTACAATTGGATATAGACATGGTCTATCATATCTACCTGAGTTTATTAAGAAAAATAATCTTTCAGGGGAAATTTTTGTGAATTTTTTAAGAAGATCAACAAGAGACTTGATTTTGAAAGCAACTAATGGGACAACCTTACAAATCCAAGGAGAAGAAATAAAGACTTTGAAAGATATTCCATTTGAAATACAGAAAAAGAGAAAACAATATAAAAATGTTACAACACTACTGCAAGAAAATTCAACTCCATATCGATGCCTTATGCCAGAAGAACTGACTTTCAACTATAAGGGGAAAAAAGAAAAGATTGACTCTTTGGCTAAAGCTAAAACATTTCTGGAACAGCAACAAACCCCAGTAAAACCAAAAGGAGAAGTAAAGGACAAAAATGCTATGGATACAAGCAAACAAGATGGGACAAGCAGTGGCAGTTCCTCATCTACATCAGTGTCTTTAGGTGACTTTATAGACTCTGACTCTGAATCTGAACTAGGGGCGGCAGCTCCTAGATCATTTAAGATCAAAATCCCTTTCGAGAAGAAAAAGAAACGTAAATAGAAGAAAAAGTCAAAGTGAAGATCCGAGAATCTACTTAAAAAAAAAAAATTGAGATAAAGCACTGTTATGTTACCTTAAATTGTATTTTGAGCTAATGCTATTTTACTATAACTACTCTGTAATTATACCTATAGGGAATTCCTAAATTTGAATGTAGACTTTTTAAGATCCTTGCCTACTCTGTTTTTTTAGAGTTTAATTTTGTAGTTGGTAGTTGGTAGGGTGTAGTAAAAAGCAATAAATTTTTTCAAAAAAAATTAGTTGTGAAAGCAAGTAATTTTAGGTTGGATATTCAATTACTTTAGTTTAGTGGGTATCCTAATCTTGCTCACTAACCACAGTGCTCTGGTGGTCCTGTGAAGAAAGAAAAAACTTTACAAAAAAGTAAAAGATACAATGTGAATGTGAATATGCTGAGTATATTTTCAAATACACTTCTGGCTTCATTCACAGACTAGCTTCATTTAGAACAAGCTAACTTGACAAGAGAAAATGAAATGAAGACCACCGGAGGCCTCTATAACAGCCTGCCTGTAGAAAAAGCCAGCAAGAAACCGACTTGAGTAAAACCTGGCTTGGATCCCAGATTCCAGATTGTGGAATTATACCCAAAACTATCCCAAACACATTACACTCCTGTAAAAAAGCATATCTATCATTGATGATGCTTGATGTCTGTCATCTTCTATGCTACAGTCACATTACTTACTACAGAACCAGTGCTGACAGTTGAATATGCAGTCTCTCCTGCATTTAGAAGAAGAAGAGATTGGATTTATACCCCACCCTTCACTACCCAAAGGTGTCTCAGAGTGGCTTACAAACTCCTTTCCCTTTCCCTCCCCACAACAGACACCCTGTGAGGTAGGTGGGGCTGAGAGAGCTCTTGACAGAAACTGCTCTTTTCTCAAGAAAAGCTCTTATCAGAACTATGGCTTGCCCAAGGTCATCCAGCCAGGTGCAAGTTGAGGAGTGGGGAATCAAACCCGGTTCTCCCAGATTAGAGTCCGCACACTTAACCACTACACCAAACTGGCTAACAAAGTTAGCTGACAGTAACTTTGAAAGGTGATCTTGCACAGATTACTTGAATAGAATATCCATCTGAGTATCTTCAAATCAATATTGGAAGATTATCAACATATGAAAGTGCAATAATACTGTATAAGCGGTGCTTTCTGCACTAAAAGTATTTACAGCTAGGCTCCTGGGCTTTTATCAGTTAAGGCTTCAAGTAAATGAGGTTGTATTTGCATACCCAGATTTTTTTTTTTTTTGGTATTGGCTGTCAGGATGCAGATGCCATTCAGATACTAATGTTGAATGCTGCTTCATATTTGGCCCTTTATACGGACGGAAATAAAACAAGACCACTGTTTTTCTGATCATCTGTTCCATTTTGAAAATGAAAACCAGCAACTGTCAACCCCAAAACTGCCTAGACACAGTATATCATATTACTGACAAGCAACAAAATACTGAAACAGGAAATGGGAACATAATTGAAGAAGTTATTTAGCCAGTATAGCACAAGCTTATGCTTATCAGCATCTGAGCAAGGACTCTTTTCATATGCTATTATGTTTAATCAGCCGAAGAGGTGAAATCTTAGTGACCATCTCCAGTTATATTGAAGGTTCAAAGTTATACAGTTTATCTGGGGTTCAGTGAAGTATTGCTTTATCCCAAAATTGCTTTTTAAAAAATATTATATTCCAGTTATGATTAAAATCTTGAAAAACTATACATAAACTCAAGAACTATGTAAATCACGTATATAAAAGTTGCTCCAGCTCTTCAAAAAGGCAATATCTTTATATCTAAAACAAAATTTAAGTATTTGTATTTGTATTTAAGTATACCCTCATTCCCACTCCAGTTTATACATATGGGGTTTATACATTTAAGTATACCCTCATTCCCACTCCAGTTTATACATATGGGGTTAATTGATAGATCAAATTGTTTGTAAAGATTATATTCTTTCCTTTTATTGAATTCCTAATTAATGCTTTAGAAAAATAAGTAAACTAGGAATAAGGCCCGTTGCGAAAATAAATACAATGAGTTCTAGAAAGAGGCTCTGGGTGGGTGCCCTGGCCTTGGGCACTCAGTGTCAATTTGCTGTGGCAACCTCAGCAGGGTATAATGACACAGAGTCCACCATTTTCTCCAGGGGAACTGATCTCTGCCATCTGAGCAGCAGTTGTAATTCATTTCTGAGTGATCTCCAGCCCTCCCCTGGAGACAGGTGATGATGGTTCCCCAGGAGAAAATGGTGGGTGAAGTCTATGGCATTGTACCTGTCTGAGGTTTCACCCCTCTTTAAACCCCACCCTGTCCAGGCTCCACCCCTAAAATTCCCAGGGATTGCCCAACCTGGAGGTGGCAATCCCATCTCCTTCCCAGCTGACCATCCACATACCATTATCTGCCCCTCTGACTTCATCTTTCCATCTCCTCCCCCTCCCTGCAGACTCTACCTAGGAAAAGTACCATCTTTCTCCACACGGGTCACCAAAGCAGCTCACATCATTCCCCCTCCCCCTTTTGATCTGCACAACAGCCCTGTGAGATAGGTTAGACTGAAAATCTGTGAATGGTCTGAAATCACCCAAGCTTTCACAGGAAGAACCTGAGTCTGGCAGACCCTGCTCTGAAACGCTAACTGCTATGTCATACTGGCTGTCATAAGGGGTTACCTCAGCAGAGTATAATGACATAGAGTCTGCCATTTTCTCCAGAGGAACTGAGCTCTGCCATCTGAACAGCAGTTGTAATTCATTTCTGACTGATCTCCAGCCCTCCCCTGGAGATTGGCAGCAATGGTTCCCCAGGAGGAAATGGGTGTTTTGGAGGGTGGAGTCTATGGCATTGTACCTTTCTGAGGTCCCACCCCTCCCCAAACTCTGGCTTTTTTTGACTCCACCACAAAATCACCAGAAATTTCCCAACCTGGAGCTGGCAACCCTAGTCAAGACTAGCCCTAAAGAGATCCCCACCAAGGCAAAGCAGGCTGGAATGAGCCTCCTGCCTTTGCCTTTTTACTGACAGAAGCAAGCTTGGTTGCCTAACAACAGCCACTGAGGGAAATGTTAGCCCCACAGGGGTCAAGCAGGAGAAACATCTTTGTCAAAAGAGACAGCCATTTTGGCAGTTTATTCTGTCAGGGAAGAGTGTCCAGGCTAGCAGTGGGTGGGGGAGATGAGTGGACCCAGCTCCCAGCCAATGGCACATGAGTACTCTTGCGTGGGCCAATGGCTGATGGAACGCACAGCACAGCCAATAGGAGAGCTGGAAAGTGCCAGTACATTGGGCTTTTATATATATAGAACACAATACTATAGCAAATTCTCAAGAGGGACATTATCTTCTGTTTCTCTGTTGGAATGATAATTTAGAACTCAGTAAATATTTCTCTCTGAAAGTGCTTGTGAAAGGATGTGTTTTCTAACAGGGGTTATGATAGTTAAATGAAAACAAGCTGTGGGTTGTTTGGTGTAGTGGTTAAGTGTGCAGACTCTAATCTGGGAGAACCAGGTTTGATTCCCCACTCCTCTACTTGCAGCTGCTGGATGACCTTGGGCAAGCCATAGTTCTGGCACAGCTCTTCTTGAAAAACAGCACTTTCTGTCAAGAGCTCTCTCAGCCCCACTTACCTCACAAAGTGTCTGTTGTGGGGAGGGGAAGGGTAAGGAGTTTGTAAGCCACTCTGAGACTCCTTTGGGTAGTTAAGGGTGGGATATAAATCCAATCTCTTTTTCTTCTTCTATTAATAACATTGAAGAACAACTGCAGAATCAGCAAAGCCTTTGTAACTTGCTATTTTAGATCATCACAATTCAAGCATTATGGAGCAAATTTTGAATTAATTACTAATTCAGGCTTAAACTATATCTGAAACTAATTCAGGCTTAAACTATATCTGAAACAGAGTCCTTTTCTCCTTTTATTTACTCAAAGAACTTGGGAAGTTGTGCTTCACTGGGGCAGCTGGATACAGGATACAGAAGTACTCTCACAGCTGATTCTGTCTCCCATATCAAAGTGGACTCACCCCCACAACCCTCCCGGTTTTCTAGCACGTTTTCCAACACTGGGAAAATCAAGTACTTTCCTACTACATGCGCTGTGAATCTGCAATTTCTCCTATCTCCATCTCTCGCTATGAATGCAATTAAGTCATCTGTATGTCCTTCTTGCAGTAGCTTTCCCCCCCAGCTTTCACCGTTGTGCGCATGACCAATCCTGCACTGAATATATTAAATGCATGAACACTCAAGTGCACATAAAACAGCACTCGGTTACACATTGGTAGTTCATTTTGTTTGGCAAAGAATTTTTGGAAAAGAATTGTTTGGCAAATAATTTTTTTAAAAAAAAATTGTGTCGTGCCGCCACTTGGGCAGCACAGCTTTCTGGACAGTGCCTGGAGCCTCGTCATGCAATGCAGGTGGTTGGTCAAGGGATGTGTAATCATCTGAACCTACTAAAAATACCCCCTATCAAATCTACAGTGGGAACCAATCACAGTAAGCTTGCCATGTGACCACACTCTCAGTATCTCCATTCATATTTTCTTCCTGAAAATGATAAGAACACATTTTAAGCAGTGCATTTTTGATACAGAAAACAAGAGTGAAAATGGTTAACTATTCTGCCTTTCACACGTTCTTATTCCATTCAGATACAACCTGTCTTTGAAGCCTTTGGGTTAAAAAGAAAAAGGAGGAAATGTTCAGAGAATTCCATGCATTACATAGTTTCCATCTCAGACAATATTTTCTATTCATTTTATTTGGTTGTAGTCTGATTATATTATGCTATGTATGTTTCAAACAGGGAGGGAATTTTAGCCAACTTTTTAAAAAGCCAATAAACTATCTGCTGCAATAAAATAAACTCACTATATCCCCCCCAAAATCAATAACCTTTTCATTTCAGACCCCAATGTGCCAGAGGTAGACCAGATTTTCTCTACAGAAGAGATTGCTCCAAATCAGATTAATCTAGGAACCAATCTAGCAATCAGTTCAGTCTAGCAATCCACTTGGAATTTTCCTAAACACCCAAATTTAATAGTTAGTTAATAGTTTGAAACAATGTGGTATTAAGGTAAGGCAACTAGTAAAAATTCACTGGCAATTAACTTGTCTTCATACGACACGTAATTAATGTGAGGGATTTGCTATTGCACATTCTGAAACTGCTATTGCTAGCTTTGCTTTGATAACTTTATGAAGAACAGGTTATTAGTTATGATAGCAAAATGAACCATCTGTTTTCAGTCAGTGTATCTCTGAGCAGCAGAGGCTGGAAACCTAGTTATGGTCTTGGAGTTTGCAGGTTCAGTTAATTCAGTCAAGAAAGAGTTAATCTGTTTGTCTATGTGTGCTAATTCTTAGTTAGCTTAGAACCAATGAAATACCGAGTAGAACTTCCTGCACTAGAAAAGGAGGATTTATTCATAATGAAGTCACCTTTAGCTGGGTTATTGGCTATTAGATATGCCTGCAATCTTCCACAAAAGCATTTTTTGGGGGGGTCTTCTTCCTCCCTTTGTTCTAAGATCAGAACACAGAATCCATCATGGAATAACCAGTAACTATCTAAGATACAACTAGTCAGATAGATTATTTCTTGTTTTCCTCTTATGTAATCCTCCCCTAATTTTCTCTAGTAAAGTTTATCCTTTCAAAGCTAAATGTACACTTGTATACTTTTGTTTAAATTACTCTTTGTTAATTTATACAGCAAATGGCCATATCATGTCTGGTCACCAGAAACATCTGTTTAGGTACTGTTGATTATGTTGAGACTGTTAGTGTTAGATGACCGAAAGCTGATTTGGCAAGGCAGTTTTCATATTCTGAAGTTCTTATTCAGGAAAATTGTTCACTTGTTGTAATGATTTTCTCTTCTGGGAATGAAAAAGCCGTGATGCCATAACCTTGCTGAGACATGAAGATGAAATCTATTTACAAATCTGACAGCTGGTGATGATAGAGTTGGAACATGCTGAAAAAGTCATACTGGAACCAAAACAAGAAACTCAGCTGGTGCTGCAGGCTGGCCCCAGTACCTTGCCATTGCTTGACCATTTGAAGTCTGTCTGAACACAGGACTGTGTGTGTGTGGGGGGAAATCTGTATTTTATTTCATGCAGTTTTATTCCAATTTGAAGCTGGATGGATTTGTTAATGATAGAATACTAAAGATAGTCATAAGCAAATCCGTCTTATGAATCTATCAGATCTCCTTTTCCCCAAGGGCCTGTTCTCTTTTCATTCTGTATTTCAATATTTCTGTTGAACAGAAACTACTCATAGGGACTGTATTAAATAAACTTTTTTTGTTGTTTCTCTGTCCATATAGTGAAAAAAGAGTGATAAATTTCCTAATTCTAGAAAGATGTGTAAATGTACAACTCTAGGACATACTTGAAAGTTAAAAGGTAACAGCCATTGGGAGAAGCATGTTTGCCTGAAGAGCTATGCTTTGGTTATGCGCATACGGTTTTAAAAGAATATATGGTGTAGTTGTAGAGGTGTTACAAATCAATATTTTTGCGTACATTTGACATCACTGGACTTTGTCTACTTGAACACATCAAGTTCCAATGCTTGGCAATGTGCACATTTCTTTAGCACTAATGGCACACACTTTCAGTAGACACCTGTGATGGACTGTAAACAGTTAATGCTTCAACCTGATTTGAGAACCTTGAGTGATAGGGGATTAAAATGGAATTCTTCAGCTGAGAGTGGCAGTTACCAGTGGCAGTTAAGAATGACTGTTAAGAACTGACAGTTGACTGGGAAGGAAGGTGAAGGGAGTGAGAGGATCAAGAAGGATCCTCATTCAACTCCTCATTCAGCTCTTAATAAAGGGGAGATGGCCCCTATCCAGTCTGAGGGAAATAGCTCCTAGAAAAGGGGGTAATTCCTGTCAAGTGGTTAAGAAAGGATACTGGAACTTTTCTGAATGTTCCTACCTTTACCAGCTTAAAAGTCTCGGAGACAAAGAAGCTTATGCATGTTTACTGAGGAAAAACTGCCAAGAAATCTCTCTCCTCAGTGTTAATAGACCTATCTGTACAACTAAACTGCTACATGTTTTGTGACAATCTATTTATTGTTAATATTTTGATAAAGTTACCTCATTCTTTTTGCCTATTCCCCTTCTAAGCCCTAAACCTGGTACCTACCTGACCATTTCCCCTCATAAGTTAAATAAAACTATTTGTTAGTTTTGAGTTACCATCAGCCTCTCATGTGCCATTATCAAATAAAGATTTTTAAAAAGGATTTTGGTCAGTCCCTCAGATCCCTAGACTGTGTCAGCATATATCTAAATACATTTAAACCACTAAGTGGGACAGAAAGAAAAACAAAGAAGAAAGAAGCCACGAAGAAGATAAAGGGATCTTTGGGGAATTGTCATGACACCCAATAAGAATAAATCTGTTTAAATGGATCACCACTAGAATAAATCCCATATATGCAACTGAATTGCTCTACACCAATATACCCTCAGTCCCTCAGAAAATAAGATTGCTTGCTTTCCTACAAAAGAGGACTAAGCTTGCACTATTTCCTTTGGTGGAGATTGCAAGTAAAAAAACCAAAACTTCAACCACTCAAAAGCAGATTTCAATGTATTATTATCTAGAGGATGTAAACACACAGTTCAACTCAATTTCAAATAAGTCTTTCTCATGAATAGATACCTTGGTAATAATGAAACAGCAGATACACTGACCACTTCAGTAAATCTATTCGCTCTTTGTCCTTTACTGAAAAGTTCAAGTTTAGTTAGAAGTAGTTGCTTGAGATGTAGTGGTTCTGAAGGAAGAAGTGAGATATATCTGTATAGTATTTGTTGTTGTTAATAACAATGAAAAGAACAATTTTCTTCCCTCACCCTTTCTGACAAGTTGTTTCCTACAAGAGCAGGAAGCTAAGAAATACTTACATTCTAGCATCACAAGACAATCTTATCACATCAGCAGTTTTATGATCCTCATTGACCCAGACTCAGACTCATCAGAGGATCATCCAGATGAGCTCCAAGAAGAAAGTCTTTGTCTGAGGCAGATATGGTGGCTTAGGGGATCCCCAGCATTACAGAGTTTCCCTCTGACCCACAGCCTATGGGACATTCTATGGGATTCTGCAGGCAAGATTTTAGCACTGGAAACCCTGGAGCCCCCAGCTCACAATGCCATGTATAAAGATCCTGTAGTTGTGACCTTGCCAAAGGGAAACCCAGCAGATATTCCAGAAGCAGTAACAGCTGTACCATGGCTGGACCAGTCCAGGACCACCAGCCCCTCAGCCTATGGCTGTGATCACGCACACTAAATAATCCACTTTCAATCTACTTTCAATGAACTTTCCAACTGGATTTTGCTGGTTCACACAGTAAAATCTATTTGGGAAGTACACTGAAAGTGGATTGAAAGTGGATCATTTAGTGTGTATGATTGCAGCCTAGGTCACCATCTGGCAAAAGCAACAGAGATGGCAGACTAACAAAGAAGCAGCCCAGTACAGATGCAGTGCCAGGGTTGCTGCCCATGCTCCAGCTTTTGGGACAGACCTCAATGCTAATTGACATAGTCTTTTGCAGGATTCTGCTCCCAGCCAAATGTTGCATCAAGTCCCAGGTGTCACATCCAGAGCAGGTGCTGCCACCTCTCTTTCAGCCTATTTAATCCTTGAGTTCAGAAGAGAATCTTGCTGGATCAATCACTTTTCAAGGTTCCAACTTTTGTGCTTGAGTTTCAGCTCTTGTGCTCCAGACCAAGGTTCTAGGCTACTTATAAAGATCCTTTGCTGTGGTGCCTGGTGTATGAATAGGCAGAGCTTGTCTTGAACCAAAGGAATCTGCCTTGCATTGATGAAATGCACTTCCTTTAATTTAGCAAACTGATATGATAAAATCCATTGAGGCTATCATTTTAGGAACGGTAAGAAGGGAGGTCTCAGCTCAGTAGTGAGAATTACCACAGATCCTTTAGTACCGTATATATCAATTCAGCTAGATCATTTTAACTAAGGGTTTCACAAAACAGCAGTATAAATTAGTGTTTCCTGGCTCTATAACATCACAGGTAATGAACATGTGTTATAGCTGATATTTTATAACAGGAGACTGCAAATTACCAGTCTCCAGCTGTGCTAAACAACAGTTAAGCAGGCATGCCCTGAATTTGAAAGATGAGTTCATACTGATATTTCTCTCACAGTACCCCAAATATCCTTGAGACAGCTATTGGGGCAATCAGACTTCACAATCAATCAGAACCAGTCCTAGATCTTAAAAAGTCAATTCTCCCCCCACCCTTTTTTATCTGTCAAGCTGAGCAGCTGAGCCCCCACCTAGTTCCCTCCTTTCTTTCCAATCCAGGAAAGAGAATTATGTTGTTTTTATGTGTCCTATAACTGGATAGAATCTTTTTCAAAGTATTTTTCTATGTACATAACTGCCATCAAGTTGCAACTGACTTATGGTGACCCCTGCAAGGAGCTTTCAAGGGAAGTGAAAAGCAGAGGTGGTTTGCCATTCCCTTCCTTTGTAGAGCCTTTGTTGGTGGTCTCTCTTCAAAGTATCAATCCTGCTTAGCTTCTAAGATCTGATGAGATTGGCTATACTGTGCCTCCTTCTCTCCCAAAATGTACTTCTGGCTGGCTCAAAACCTTCCCTGTTTGTGCAGCTGGTAACTTTGTACATCAGCACTTCCATGGGCTACTTATAATTCTCATAGGTAGATCCACTACCTTTCTGTGCAGGCTATTTGTGACAGATCATGTAGATGCATTTGCATTTATATTCTACTTTTCTCCACAGGTGGAACTCAAAGCAACTTAGAACATTGTTGTTCCCAACTCCATCTTCACAACAACAACCTTGTGGTATAGGTCAATCTGACAGGATGTGATGGGCCCAATTTCACACAATGGGCTTCCATGGTAACAGTGGGGATTTGAACCTGAGTTTCCCAGGGACCTGTCCACTGTGCCACACCTGCCTGTCCCATATAATGCAGTATCTAATATATAGATTTAAAAGATTTGGACGTAGACATAAGAGATATTCCCTTGATGAATTAATATTGATGCTTGCTGTTTTTTTAATATATGGAATTCCAAACAGAAAAAAAGAATTGTTTTTATTGCTGTTATTCTCTGATCCTTTTCAACATTTGGATTCAATAAATTTCCTTGGACTATTGGTGATGGTTTTTCAGTCTTAGAAAAATAAAATATATTCAGAATATTGTCTTTCCTGCCACTTCTCCCAAATGACAGGAAATTAAGGGCAGCCTGAGCAGGGTCAACTTCCTTTGCAAGACAGAACATTAACATCTTGTGGGTTTGGAAGTGAAAAATCTGCTTATTCAAAATATGTTGGGAAAGAATGATAGGAAAGCAGGAGCCAGTACTGGTGATTCTAAATCCAAGCAAGTGTGGGCTGCAGTTCCAAAAAGCTTAAAGCGTATCAGGAAGATGCTGCCAAGCCTCTAGCTCCAACTTCCAAGGCAGACAGTTTGAAACTGCCAATTGTTTTTTCCTCCCAAGCAGGCTTTTGATAGAGTCAATTGAAGGAACTCCTTCCAGTCATTTGGGGTTTTTTTGAGCCTGATTACTTGTTTACCTAATTACTTGAATGAATGTATAACACCTACTACTGTACACACTTTTATAAATATTACATTATTATGATACCCACATTGTCATAAATGTTAGGCCCACTCTCATGAAGTCACAGAGCTCCTGAGACAAATTCCGTATCTTAAACTGGAAGATATTTATGAACAACAATACATAATATTCTGTAGGGAAATAGAAAACATTTGGGTCATTTATATTTTCTACCACTAATCTGACCCAATGTTTCTTTAGGCGCATGGAATAATAGCAGGATGGTAACACTGGAGTGCTGTGGTTGGATTACACATTTTGCAAAGTGAAAATGTATTTTTAAAACCATTGCCACACTATGCAGATTGATACAAACAGAGACATGCAGGATCTTGGATCTCAGCTGGCAGTGGGATGGGATCCATATTTTATTTGGAATAAGGAACAGAGAAATTGTTAAGAACAGCTGGATTTAGACAGGATTTTGGATTGATATTTTGAGTTTCAACTGCAAATGACAGAAACAGTCTAACATATCAAATGAGATTTTACCATACTAAGAAAGGAGGACAGAGAGACAATTCCATCACGCTAGGCAGGATGTCTTACTACAAATAAATTGAAACAGGATTCTATTGGTTCTCTCAATTTGTGTGGTAAATACACTGGGACAAAGACATCTGGTTTCTATATCCCACAAGGTTTTATATTACTGAGCCATATGGAATTAAAAAGCTTTCAAAGTGGATAAGCACAAGTCCTGTCAGAGCCATCCTAAGCCTTAAGAACTGTTCAGAATTTGGATAGGATTGAGATGGAGGGGGTTTGCATTGATTCTTCTGGAAGAAAGCTGTGTCTGTAATTGTTGATGGTTCTTATTCAGTTCTCTTCCATACCTTTTTACAACACTATAAGCCTTCAGGATGTGATTAGAAGAGGACCAAGCTTGTCATGGCTGGCAATCAGGAGGCAAGCAGGGATTATTAGTCCAAGAGCCATTTAATTTGAGCCTGAGAATCAGTTTGCCAGGATAGAGTGAGAGGTTTTATAGGTCCAGGTAGAACTATACTGTCTCAATTCCTGCTGAGTCAGTACTTACATTACCAGCCTCTGGGCATCCTACTGTTGAGCAGCGTGGCACCAGAGAGCAGGCGAGCTGCTCTAACTGTAAGCAACCCATCAGTGTATTTAGAGAACAAAATTCCCATGTCCTGCTGCTACAGACCCCAGTTCAAGACCCCTGAGAATCCAGAAAATCACAGAAACATTTCCTCTTGTGACAGTTGAAGGCTTAGAGCCAGTTTATTCATTTACCAGAGAGATAACAGTGTGAAAGTCTGGATACATCTCTCCAATTTCCCATATGATACATAGTGAAGAAAGGTATCAGCATCGCGGTCCATCCCCTTTTCTGAGATAGAATTATTGCCGCAGTTAAGCATGTGTAACATTTCAGATACAACTTACACATATATGTCACAAACATCTCTAGAAAACTATTTCCTCATGAAGCTTTTAATTACTTTTACATCCCTAAATTTGGCAGAGCATAGTAACAGCTTTAGAAGGTTTCTCTAGAGGGCAAATAGAGTGGAAATTACCAACCGTATACCTCATGTTAATAAGAGTATATTAAAACATACATATAAAAAAGCATTATTACAAGTAAATGCTGTGTAATCTTTAGGTGCAGAAGTCACAGGGCCAAGGCACAAAAGATACATCTTAGCATTTTGTTCTTTTAAAAAGAACATGTCATAGTTCATTGGAGTCTTTTTGTGGATGCTGCCAGCTGTTGCCACCAGCAAAAGAGTGGACGTGAAATCGCAATCACATTCTCTGGTCCCAGTCCCCTTTCAGATGTCAAATGACTCAAGATAAGCAATGTCCAGCTACATATCTTTCCTGTACGCTGATATCAATATTCAATCAACATCCTCAAAAACTTGCATGTGATTATTATTACATAACACACCGCTGTAGAGGAGAAAAAGACATGAGAAGGAAGAATTTTAGGAAATAGTACAGAGTGTTGCTGGTAGTAATAATAAAGCTTCTGGGTACGTTTTGGGAATATCAGTACAAGGAATGGAGTCTCCTAGGCAAAAATTTTTATTTTTGGTTTTGGGATCTATTTTAGGATCAAGAAAAATGATAATATTGGCTTGAACATGCTGCAAAGGGTTCTATTCATTCCGTGTATTTAGATTAAAAATGAGTATATATCTTTTAATATCAGTTGAGCATCATCAGCTGTGTGCTTCCACAGATCTTCTGCATAGCTTACTGGATGTCACCACTGTGAAACCACATTGCCCCAATATGATGGACATTTTAAGAAAGTATCAGAAATAAGAAAACTTTTCCACATAACTTTATAGTTATAAACATTTAGCATGACCTATTAGTCCCAGGTAAAATCCAATCAGAAAACAAATGCTCATGCTCCCCATTCCATTCATTTTTGTTAAAAAACAAACAAACGCACACACACACGTAGAAACTTGGCATCCAAAATCAGTTTCCACACTTAACCAGTATACCATAGGGAAGCACTATGATATTGGTTCTATAAAAACAGGTTGCTTACTTGTAACTGATGATCTTCGAGTGGTCATCTGTGCATTCACACCCATGGGATCCAGTGCACCTGCGCTGACCTGGTTGGTGTTATACAAAGCTCACAATGGGATTTTCGCGCCTCCGCCCTGGGCCTGCATGGGAACCTCCACCACGCATGCCCAAGGGGCGGGGCCACGGACATCCCGCCAGTTCCTTCTGACCACTATCAACCTGAGTCATGCATGAGAACAACTGAGGATGACAGCAGTGGGGAAGGACGGGTGGGCGGTGTGAATGCACAGATGACCACTTGAAGATCATCAGTTACAGGTAAGCAACCTGTTTATCTTCTTCATGGTCTCTGTGCATCACACCCATGGGAGATTAAAAAGCAGTGGCTCACCAGGAGGTGGGTGCTGGCAGACTCAATGAGCCACAGCGGACAGGACCAGATGACCCAAGTCACCCTTCTGTTATGCACGGATGTCCAGAGCATAGTGTTTGATGAATGTGGTTGGCGTGGACCATGTAACTGCTCTGCAGATGGATGAAAGTGATGCACCCTTCAGAAAGGCCGTAGAGGTCGCCATGGACCTATTAGAGTGAGCCCTCAGGTGAGGGGGGAGTGACTGCTTCGACAAGGAGTAGCATAGTCTGATCATTCCAATGATCCATTTGGACAGATGTTGGGGTGAAATGTGCAACCCCAAGGAAGCCAAACTGTAGGAGAGGAACAGTGTATTGTCACGTCTGGTAGGTTGAGTCCAGTTCAAGTAAAAGAGAAGTGCCCTCTCAACATCGAGGGTATAAAGTAGGCACTGCTCTTCCCTGTCAGGATGGAGAAAGAAGTCCGGTAAGAATATTTCAGAGTTGAGATGGAACTCTGAGATGACCTTAGGGATGAACGTGAGATCTGGTACTAGACGCACTCCATTTGGCAGGAAGACCAAATATGGCAGGTCATGATGTAGCACCATGAGTTCACTGACCCTCCTGGCCAAGGTGATAGCCACAAGGAAGGCCATCTTCCAGGCTGCATATTGGAGATCACATGTAGCCATAGGTTCAAATGGTCGTCTGGTGAGATGACAGAGCACCAGCAGTAAGTCCCACAATTCTGTAGGTGCAGCCACAGGGGGATGCAACCTAATGAGGCCTTTTAGAAATTGTTTTGAAGTTGGATGGGAAAAACTGTATAGCCATCCAGGCCCTTATGGTATGCGGAGACTGCAGCCAGGTAGACCCTGATGGATGAGTGGGAAAGACCCTGATTCTTGAGGGAAATAAGGAAGTCCAGGATCCTGTCAAGGCCGACAGAAGATGGTGATTCATCATGAGAGCAGAGGTAGGAAAGGAACCTGTGCCATTTCCTCTGATATGACAAATGCGTGGATTCCTTCCTCACATTGCAGAGGACCTCAGAAACCCTAGCAGAGAATCTCAAGGCTGTATTCTCCAAGCCGTCAGCTTTAAGGTGTTCACTTCTGGATGGAAGAGCGTTCCGTTCTCTGCTGTGAGAAGGTCTGGAACCCTGGGGAAATGGTGGTACCTGTCCCTTGCTAGATGAAGTAGGATGGGGAACCAAGGTTGCCTGGGCCACCATGGTGTCACGAGTATGCAATTCGGACAAAGTTTCGCCAGCTTGTGCACCACTTTCAGAAGCAGGGGCAGAGGGGGAAATATGTAAAGAAATGTCCAGTCCCACGGAAACAGGAGGCCATCTCCGAAGGAGAGTGGGTCCTTCCCCCCCGGCTGCAGAAGTGTGCACATTTCATGTTCTCCCTGGAAGCGAAGATGTCGATGTCTGGAGTGCCCCATTGTTGGAACAGGGGCTGGAGGTAGGACCAATTCAGCTCCCACTCATGATGATGAGTGAGACCCCTGCTGAGGAGGTCTGCCTCCACATTCAGGATGCCTCGGATGTGAGTGGCTACTGGGACAATTTGGTTGGCAACACACCAATCCCACAACTCCATCACCAGTGGACAGAGGCTCTGGAACACTGTCCCTCCCTGACGGTTTATGTAGCTGAGTGCTGTAGTATTGTCCATTAGGACAGCTACACAGTGCCCTCGAAGGAGAGGTTGGAAGGCCTATAGAGCCAACTTGATTGCCAGCAGTTCAAGGAAGTTGATGTGCTTGGCCGCTGTCCCAGCATCCCAGCAGAAACCAATGCTGATGCCATTGAGATGGGGTCCCCATCCCCATAAGGAGGCATCCATTGTTATAATGTAGAGAGGGTTGGGGAGGACAAAGGGGGCACCTTGAGTAATGTTTGGAATGGCAGTCCACCAGATTAGAGAATCCCACATGCTCTGAGGGGGAGTGAGGGATCTGGATTGAGGCATGAAGGCCGGCATGAAGTTCCTCAGAAACCAGAGCCGGAGGGGCCTCATATGGAGTTTTGCCAGAGGGAGAACCGATGTAGTGGCCAACATATGCCCCAAAAGGCGCTGGATGTTGAAAGCCATGGATGATGGCGAAGTGCATACAGACCATGCAAGGGAGGACAGCGTTAGAGCTCTGTCTGCTGGGAGATAAGCCCTGCAGGAGACTGTGTCCAAGAGTGCCCCAATAAATTGCACCTTCTGGGATGGCTCCAAGTGAGACTTCGAATGGTTGACTTGAAGCCCTAGGGAGGCTAGAAGGTGCAAAGTCTGAGCGATGTGTTTGCATAGGAGCACTGGGGTGTCTGCCACCAGAAGCCAGTCGTCAATATAGGGGAAGATGGTGATTCCCTGAAGACAAAGGTGGGCTGCCACCACCACCACCATCATCGTTTTGGTGAAGATCCTCGGTGCAGTAGATAGGCCAAATTGTATTGATAATGCTGGTCCCCTATGGCAAAGCAGAGGTATTGCCAGTGGGATGGATGAATGTTGAGTAGCCATCCAGGAGCCTCAAGTTAGGAGAGGGATGGTAGCCATCCAGGAGCCTTGATGGTAGCCATCCAGGAGCCTCTAGTTAGGAGAGGGAGAATAACCTGGATGGTCGTCATTTTGAACTTCTGCTATTGAATGTAGATATTCAGATCCCGAAGATCCAAGATGGGCCATAATCCCCCATCATGCTTTGGTACCGCAAAGCAGCAGGAGTAGAACCCTGTCCATTCCGATGGCTTCAGTACCGACTCTATTGCATCCTTCTGCAGCAAGGAATCGACCTCTTGTAGAAGGATGGGAGAGGGAGAGATGGGGCGGATGACCGGGAGGATAGGGAAATTGACAAATTTGATGATGTAACTATAGGTTATGATGGATAAGACCCAGGTATCTGTGGTGATAGTTCTCCATGTGGAGAGAAAGGGGGAGAGACGCACTGTCTCTGATGACATGATGTGAAAGTAGTCAAAGACCCTGCTTAGGGCCACGTTGGTTTTTCAGTCTGGGCTGCTGTTGATGGGAGCCCGATCTCAACTTGGGTTGGTAGGAATACTGCTAGCGATTTCCCACTGGAGACTCATGGAGTCTCCAAATGTTGTCAGGCGAAGGCTTGTCTGGATACGGACACCGAGATGCATAGCGGGACCAGGATCTCTGCCAGTAGGAACGTTGGGATGCAGATACCCCCAAAGCCTTGGAGGCCTTAATGCTCTTATTGAGCTCTTGCAAGGTGGTGTCGGTCAACAAATGGAAAAGACCTTCTCCATCGAAAGGGAGATCCTTGATATAGGCCCTGGTGTCATGTGGCAAAGAGGTGGTTCTAAGCCATGCATGCCGCTGGAGAGACACAGAGGATGCCATTGATGTGGAGCAAGCATCCAATGTGTGTTTGGCGGTATTGAGGAGCTGTTTCGCTACCAGGAGACCTTCCTTCTGGACAGTCCTCACTTCTCCTATCTTATCCTCTGGTATGGAGGGTAGAAATTCGGCCATCCTCTGCCATAAGGAGTACTGGTACCTCCTAAAGCATGCCATGTAGTTGGACGCCTTGATCCCCAAGGCAGCAAAGGAGTAGAATCAGCGACCGAAAGCATCAATTTTCTTGCTTTCCCTGTCCGTGGGAGTGGCACTGGAACATTTATTTTTTGACGATGTCGAAATGACCATTGAGTTGGGCCGGGGATGCATGTAAAGGAATGAAGCACCATTTTCCTGAACTCGATACATGTGATCGAGCCTCTTTGTAGACACTGGAGCCGTTGAAGGTTTGTCCCACGGCATTTTGACAGCATGAAGGAGTACCTTTGACATGGGAAGGGCTATCGGTGTCGAGGCATCGATCTCGATGATATCATAAACCTTGTCGGAGGCAGAGGGTTGTGATTGCATTATTGGTAGTCCCAAAGGGTGCGCCATTCATTTCATGAGATCTCCATAGGAGGTCATATCCTCTAACGGCGAGATTGGGCTATCCCCCAATACGGTCTGCTTGGGGGCTGGAACCGGAGGAGAGAAGTCGTCATCAGAATGCTCTATATCCAACATTCCCCGTGACAATTCAGAGTGAGAAACTGTCTCCTGGAGCTATGTCGGTGTCGACAAATGCTTAGTTGGGGACTGATGGGGGAGGTTCGACTGAGGAGGGGAGGGCAGTGGTTTGGAGATCAACGCGGAAGGTGGACGATGACGAGGGGAACGTGACCAGTGACAACGGGCATCGCAGCTCTCCTGTTCCTTTGGCGGCAACCAGGGAATGGAGGAAAACCAATATGGCATGTCAGGACAATGCTCATATGCGTACATTGGTGGTCCATAAGGAAATCCTGATGGGGATTCACGAGGTGGCCAAGAGGGATGATATCTATCTATCCGAGGATCGTAGTCATTCCACCGAATGCGATCAGCACAGTACAGAGAACGAGATCGTTCCCTAGGCCAATATCAAGGGCGGGAGGATCATTCACTGGCCCAGGAAGTCATCAAGGGAGAGCGAGGACCCATCTCCTGCGTATCTGAAATCAGGTCAACCTCAAGATCATAAGGTGCAACTGTGGGGGCCTTCTTTGGAAGGCGTCTAGAGTCAGGCGCCGGAGGTCGACTTAGAATTGCCCTTTTTCTTTGAGGCGAGTGCTGTATCGGAAGCGAACTTGCCTGGTTTTGGTGGTTTCGGCATCAAAGGTTCTTTTGACATCGATGCCAATGAAGTCAATGGCCTCGAGGCTGTATGCTCCGCTTCCATTGCCAGTGATGAAGGTGCAAGAGCGAACTTCCACAAAGTGACCTTTAGTCTCACAGCCCTGTTTTTCCTAGTTTGATTTGAAAACTGGGCGCAAAAGGCACAAGCTTCTGGCCAATGGCTCTCACCGAGACAGAGAATACAGATAGAGTGCTCATCCCGGGGAGCTAGCTTGCTGCTGCAAGCAGAGCACCTCTTAAAACACCCCCAACGTTTGCTTTCCATAGACTGACTCGAGGCAGTCTGGGGGGGGAAGGGACAGGGTCCTAAGAGCGCAGGAAAAATTGGAGAAAAAAGCTCTTCAAGTGTCCCTTCACACAAACAATAAGAGAAAAGAAAAAAAGAAAAAAAACTGAAGAAAAAAGTGAGGTAAGATCCCTGCTGTGAGGCAGAAAAATTCTCTGAGGACCAACCGACAGAAGCTGCGTACAGCGAGGCGGTCAGAAGAGAACTGGTGGAATGTCCGTGCCCCGCCCCTTGGGTATGCGCAGTGGGGGTTCCCGCACAGGCCCAGGGCGGAGGCGTGAAAATCCCGTTGTTAGCTTTGTACAAGACCAACCAGATCAGCACAGACGCACTGGATCCCATAGGTGTGATGGACAGAGACCACAAAAGATCATCAGGCTGTGGTCACACACACAAAATAATTCATTTTCAACCCAATTTCAATGCACTTTCCAACTGGATTATGCCAGTTCAAACAGTAAAAGTGGATTGAAAGTGGGTTATTTACTGTGTGTGACCACAGCCTCAGGCGTATTGTGACATGTATATATTCAGGGAGAAGGGAGTCACTAACTTCAGCTAAATGAGTACATAAATTATCTAGAATCATTCTGTCAGTCTATTGTTCCTTATGGATTCAGAAAGGAAACATCCACCTATAAAAGCCAATGGAAACTACAGAGAAGAATTATGGTTTTCACCCAAACTTTTTTCCAAAGAAAAGAAGAGCCAGCTTTTGGCCATCCAATGAAATGAGATTTGTTGCTGAAGCAAAGACATTTCCTGAGATGGATCAAGGACCTAAAACCAATGCTATTATTGATGATAACCTCTTCTTCAGGTGAATAGTGAAGGCAAAGCAAGATATACTCTCTGCTGGGTAGAATATGTGTAAGCACCTTTTGGATGCAGTTCAGAAACCTTAATCTGCCATTCGTACAAGAATGTACATTCTGTTCCACAAAAGAACGGCATCACAAAGGATTTACTGCAATCACTTATAAACAGATGGGGAACATAAATTTGCTGACTGCAACCAATAGATTTCACTAAAATAATGTCTCCTTTCCTTTCTTGCTCTTTTCTGTTTTCAGTGGGTGGGCTGAAAAGTCCATCATCTTGTTTCTTCTCAGCTTGTGCCAAGGCTCCCAAATGATCAAGGTAAAATGAATAACCCCATTTTATATTCTAGCTGCACTGAGTGAAGGCTAGCCCATTGTCATCAGCTGAATCCCATCACCTATAGGGTTTTTTTTCCATTCCCAGAATAAAAGCTGGATAAATTGTGCCCACTAACTCCCTTCCCAGGAATTCACTGCTCTATTCTAAACTTCCTCCATCTTTTGGGCCATCAGCCTAACCAATTATCTATTTGATGGAGGAATGTGTGGGGATTTTGGCATGCAGAAGTTTATGTCCTATTATTGGGTGCAAGGATCTGTGGATTGGAATAAAGGAGAAAGAAGATTATTTGGGGGGGGGGACCTGCCCATATTTGTAACATTCTGATTTATTTATTTATTTATTTGACTTATATCCCGCCCTCCCCATCAGAGCAAGTTCAGGGCGGCTTACATAAGAAGTTAAAAACACATAAAAACAACACAAATGTAAAACAACATAATTAGTCATAACAGTTACAAACAATCATAAGGTGCTAGTAACAATGTTGATGGCAGTAATGGTATTGTGTAGCATTATAACAGGCCAGGATGGAATAGTCACAAAGGAATGGTCAGTGTTCAGCTTATCTATTCCATTTATACTGGTGAGCACAGGCTGCTGATGGTGGGTCCAGGGTGGGACAGGCCTAGTCCCAGTACAGTTGTTAAATGTGACTCCTAATTAAAGGACTGGTGGAAGAGTTCCATCTTGCAGGTCTTGCAGAACTATAGAAAGTCCCACAAGGGCCTGATGTCTTCCAGGAGCTTGTTCCACCAGTACAGAGCCACCATTGAGAAGGCCCTAACCTTGATTGGGACTAGAGAGGGCCAGACGATTTTGAGATCCTGAATGCAGTGCTCTCTGGGGAACATGTGGGGAAAGGCAACCCCTCAGGTATGTAGGTCCCTGACTGTATAGGGTTTTAAATGTAAGAACCAGCACCTTGAAGAGAATTCAGTATGCTATCAGCAACCAGTGCAGTGCTTTCAGCACAAGCTGGATGTGTTCCTGCATAGGGAGACCCATCAGGAGCCTGGCTGCAGCATTTTGCACTAGCTGTAGCTTCTGGATTTACGACAAGGGCAGCCCCATATAGAAAGTGTTACAGTAGTCCAATCTTGAGGTGGCCATCACATGGATCACTATTGCCAAGTTATTGCATTCAAGGAAAAGAGCCAACTGCCTAATCAGCCGAAGGTGGTAAAAGGCTGACTTGGCAGTGGCTGCTACCTGAGCCTCCATTGTTAAGGAGGCATTCAGGAGCACTCCCATGCTCCTAACCTCCAGTGCTGGCACCAACAGAGCCCCATCAAAGGTCGGGAGTGGGATCCCTAACCCCGGCCTGCTCCAACTCAGGCACAGGACCTCCGTCTTCAATGGATTCAATTTCAATCAGCTCAGTCTAAACCAGGGGCATCAAACATGAGGCCCAGGGGCTGGATAATGCCTCTGGAGGATTTCCATCAGGCCCACAGTGAAACTGGCCTTCTCCTGCTTCCAGTTCTGCTGCTGCTGCATCATAGCTTGCTTCGCCAGACTCTCTTAATCACTCAGCCATTTCATGTTTTAACCTGGGTCCTAAACTCAGAACTCTGAGCATGAGATTTCTGTGGTGAATGTCAATAAATCAAAAGTAGGTTTGCAGCTTACAGAGCTAATGTTTTAAGCATGCTTTTATTTTAAGTAAAAAAAATATATTTGTGTTTGTGTCCTTTATAAAGTTTATATCTCCGCTACCTGGCATTACATTTTATGACACGCATGGCCCGGCCCAACAATGATCTGGCTCTCATAACAAATAAGTTTGACATCCCTGCTCTAAATCATCTAGCCACAACTTGTAATGCCAGGTCCAGATCTCCCAATCTAGAGCCAGACAGATGCCCAGCATCAGACAGAAATGGATGTCATCCACATATTGGTGACATCCCAGCCCAGGCAATCTGGGCAAGGGGTATATGTAGATGTTAAATAACATCAGGGAAAGCACCGCCCCTTGGGGCATTCTGTAAATCATTGGGTGCCTTTGGGACACCTGTTCCCCTACTGCCTTTGTCCCCTGGAGAAAGAAGGCGAGCCACTGCAAGGCAGACTTCTGGATCCCAGTGTTGGCAAGGCATTCAGTTCTGCTGTTCTGCTAAAATCAGTGTTCATGGAGAGGAATCATATTGGCCCTGTCCCACCTGTGTGTGCTCAACAAATTGTGGGTACACTTTTAAACAAATGTGAATAGGTTTTGTCCCTGTGAATACTGCTTTTTCAGGAATATTGCTTTTTCATATATTCTGATCCTGGGAACAGCATGCTCATTCCTGGTTCCCCCTCTACAAGCACTGATTTCAACAAACAACACTGTCTGAAGAGGGTAACTCTGAAAGTATAAATAGACTCTAATTAAAGAGGACACACAAACACATGTAACAAAAGTCCAGTCACCTGCAAAATATCTCAGTGCCATGTAAATTTGGAGTAAAAATGCCAAGGCATAGGATTCCACACACATTTGCAGATTTTGTAACATCATATATAGAAAAGGTGGTTTGGAATGGAAAAGTGTTAAATATCTCTTTGCCCTGCTGCTTCTGTGCTTTAAACTTCTTCTTTCCTATATTTATTTGCAGATCAGTGAACTTCTATTAATCACATTCACATGCAGCATTTAGAGCAAACTCTTGTTTTCATTATTGTATAATGGGCAAACTAACAAGGATAATGATTTATTTTCATTCTAATATGAATATCCTCAGAATCCCAAAAGTGGACAAGTCTCATCACACAAGTAGTGAACAATTGGCCACACATCCACTTTTGGATGCATTTGGTTTGGCACAAAATACATGTTCAGAAATCTGCCTATCACATTATCCATGAGATTATGTCACCAGTTTCTTTGGACTGCACAATGCATAACACAGATTCTAAAACATCAGATGATCTCCTAATATAGTCTATAGATATTGATGAAGTAGGTAATGGAATTAATGCACAGCTGCAATTCCTGAGCATTATCCCCTCATTATTCATTTCAACTGTTAATATCACTGCATCAGAGTCACTTCTGTACCAGCATCAAATCCCTGCAATTTATGCAGTGCTCCCATTTCCTACATTAGCATCAGTATGCTTGGCCCAATTCTCTTTGTGTGTGTTAATTACCATCAAGTCTCTTCCAATTTATGGTAACCCTATAAATTAACAATCTCCAAAACATCCTATTGTTAATAGCCTTGCTCAGGTCTTGCAAACAAGGGCCACGGCTTCCTTGATTGAGCCAATCCATCACATGTTGGGTGTTCCTCTTTTCCTACTGCATTCCATTATCCTCTAGAGCTTGAAAACATACAATCCATAAGACTACAGATTTGATTATGAAAGGCTAAGTAGAACCTCATCTAGTTTGAATTTCTGATAGAAATAAAGCAACAGCCACCTGCATTAAAAAGATTTAATCATGAAAAAAGCAACTGTTGACTAGAGCTAGTACCTTCAGGTGTAATTTGAATCTAGTCTTCAAAAGCTTATGCCGGACTAAAACCTTGTTCATCTTTAAGGAGCCATGGGAGCCTGGTTTTGGTGCAACAGACCAACAGAACTATAGCATTATCACCATCTTGCACTCGAACTGCCATTGAATTGCAAATCAATTTCACCTAGGCAGCGGCATACCAAGGAGGGCTGGAGGCAGGGGAGGTCAGCCTCAAGCACAGCTTGAGGAAGACCTTTGAAGAGTGGCCTTGACAGGACCATAGCTAGGATCTTATGGGGGGGGCTTTTAAATTTTTAAGGGGGCTTGTTTGAGTGTGTGTGAATGTGCAGGAATGAGGCAAGGCAAGATAGGGAGGGCAGCATCATGTGGGGCTCCCCTGGCTGGGAAAGTTGCAAAGGTAGGAAGTGGAGGAGGAAAACAAAGTTTGCAAGGCAGGAGGGAGGCAAGGTGAAGGGCTGTGAAAAAGGAGGCAGGGATCAGTAAGAGGGAGCCAGGTGTGGATCCAAAGCAAGCCACTGGGGACGCATGAGGTGGCGGAAGGACCCTGCACTCTGAAGAAGCTGTTTCCCCTCCTCTGGCTCTGATCCGTGCCTCCCTCAGGGAAGCAGCCCCATACTGTCCAGGTGCCAATCTGGAGGAAGACTACCAGGCTGGGGCAACTTTCTGCTCTTCTCCTACCCCATGTCCTTCCCTTGCCATCAGCTGCTTGGTCCGTTAAACCACGTGCTATTCCAGGTACCCTGGAGAGGGCTGGGCAGGAAACATCTGCCTTACCTTGAAGGCCCCTGGCCATGTGAGGCAGGCACCGGGGAGGGAAGCAGCTGAGTAGCCCAGCCTCCCAAGGCCCACTGAGTAGTGCCACACCACCGGGGGAAGCCAGGTGCAGCTCACCAGAGGCTCAGATTGGGTGACACAGGTGCACGCCTGTAACAATTTGGGGGGGATTTTTTAAAAAATAAGATAGGTTTTCTTAGGATTGGATCATGTGAGGCTGTGTGTTTAAGAAAGGGGTTTAAGAAAGAGTTACAGGTCTGGACCTCAAAGCCAGTGTTGTCCTGTGCTTCCAGCCAAATGTCTTTCTTTATATTTTTAAAATGCAATTCTGGCTGTAGCCACTAGAGGTGCAGGGAAGTGTCAGCACAACAAAATGCATGTTAGGATTGCTACACTTCCCTTCCTCACAGACTGAAGTAATTGTGCTTACTAAACCCAACAATTAAGCCAGGACACTGAGAGCTGTTAAAGTAATTGCCAGCCTGTAGATATTTTCTCTGATAATCTAGCCTTCTTTCTCCCTTTCCTTGCACCCAGCTCAGTCAGATTTTGGAAAACAGTAGTTAGAGGCCATGATCATATGAACTGGAAGCGGAGGCATACGCACAAATCTACTACAGTCAGAAGTGTGGGGTGCATGGCCTGACATGGAGGTGGCCATGGACCTCCTGGCTGTGTGGGGAGATGCAAAGGTTCAGGCCTCCCTGAGTGAGGGCCACTGGAACAATGATATCTTCAAGGAGGTTGCCCAAGCCATGGCTGCCTGTGACCACAAGCAGAATGCTGTTCAGTGCCGTGCGAAAACCAAGGACATGCAGCTGAAATTCAAGAAGACGGTGGCCCTCAATTCAAAGTCCAGTAGCCAAAAGACATTGTGTCCATACTACTAGGAGCTGGCCAGGTGTTCCAGAACCTGAGGCGGGTGCCCAGATGGTGGCCCCCCAGGCCCCTGACATGTCCCATGAGGAGCCATCCAAAGAAGTCCTGGAGGAGGACCCAGAGGACCTGACCAAGTCTCAGGAAACCACCAGTGGCCAGGCAGGTAGGTGTGGACACCAGCGGTCCATGGGCCCCAGGGTCCTGGCCATGGCCAGTCCCAGGAAGCAAAAGGACAGTGAGTAGGGGGTGGACACCCGTGAAACCATCCCCACGGCACCTGCAGATGATGACATTGCAGCCCACAAAGGCCTGGGAACTGCCCACCCGGAAGGCAAGGAACAGGGGGAGCGCAGTGTACAGAATCCCCAAAGTAATCAGGAGGGCAAGTGGCTGGGGATGGTGGGGAATACTGTGGCAGGGACCCAGCAGAGGTGGCACCATCCCATGTGGCCATGGCCCAAGGATATGCCGTAGTGGCCATGCTCCACTATGTTCACGCTCTATGCCACTGGAGCCATTAGAATGAGAAACAGGGACCCAGGCCAGAGGTGGCATAGGGCAGCTGGAGGAAATGTCCAGGAGACAGCCACGTTGCTGTAACCACCTCCACCCCTCCATTTCCAGAGTCCGGAACCCAGTGCACCACCCAGGAATGGACCATGGACCAGGAGGACAGTGACAGCAGGGATGTTGACATGGGCCAGTCACCCACTGATGGTAGGTCCCTGATCCCTTCATGCATTACCACTGCCAGCATCCCATGCATAGCTATGTGGGGCCACAAGTGTATCCAACACAGCCTCCAGGTTCCACCAGCCCCACCGTCAACCACTGTCTGCCTTTCCCAGGGACGTCAGCAGGAGCAGAGGAGAAGGAGGAGGAGACAGAGCTGCTGGAGCCTGACCAAAGGAACCCAGACAGTGAGTAGGAGGGGGGGGATGAGGATTGCGGGCCTCTACCCAGGCAAGCAGCACATTGGACTCACTGGTGATTAACACAACATATGCCCCCCCCCCGGTTTGCTACCAGATGTCACCATGGGTGAGCTGACAGCTGCCAAAAAAGCAGCTCTCACAAAGGCCAGGAAAAAATGGATGTCAGCCCTGCAGAACATTGGAGAAAGCCTGGCGGCCCGGACCCAAGAAGATAGCCAAGAGGCCAGGATCCAAGAGCAGAGGCAGCATGAAGAGCTCCTCGTGGAGCTGAGGGCTGCCTGGCAGGAGGACCATGAGGCTCGGGCAACAATCATTGCTATCTGTATGATTCAGGCCCTGGGTTCTGTACTGGACTCTCCAGCTTCCGGTTCCACACTTAGACTCGGCAATTCAGGCAAAGTATATTTTATTAACAAAACAGCAAAAAAGGGCAATCTTAATTGACAAAGTTTAAAAGAATAGGGAGAGTCCAAGCTGCTTCCCTGATTGCCAAGACATAAACAATAGTTAAAAACGGCCGAAACTTACAGAAACTCTAACAGGCAGGGAATGCTCTGCTGAAAGGACGCGCGCGCGCCCCCTCAGCCTCCTTTTCCCTCTTATCTCTTCAAAGCCCCACTCAGACGCTCCCCCACCCTCTATCTGATTCAGCTGTTAAGGTCTCTCAGCTATGCCGTTCTTATGAAGCCGAGCACCAGGCAGTCCCTGTAATGACTTGCAGGATTGATCCTCCCCCTTCTGCCGTCCTTCAATTCTATTGTGTTGGTATTTTACTCATGAGTCGGTCTCTTCCTTACACCCCCCCACGCAGAAAAAGAGGGTATGTCCATCTCACTTTCTGCGAGAGAAAATAAAAAAATGTCATTTCGGATCAATTCCTGTTATTCTCGACTATCTGCTAATCGTGATCTATCCCCTTAATCTGCTTCGGCAAAACATCTTGAGAGGGAGTTAGCTAATACGTTTTCTTTTCCCTTAATGTGTCTAACCTCGAATGAGAAATCCTGTAGGGATAACGCCCATCTTAGAATTCTGGCATTAGTTTCTTTCATCCTGTTGATGAAAACCAATGGACTATGATCCGTCTCCAACTGAAAGTGTAGCCCCCTTAGGTATGTTTTAAGCTTGTTTAGCCCCCATACCACTCCCAGGGCTTCCTGCTCAATGACGCTGTATTTCTGCTCCCTGGGCAGCAGCTTACGACTCAGCCATACTACTGGATGGAGACAGTCATCTTGTCCTTTCTGCAGTAAAACCACCCCCAAGCCATACCGGCTGGCATCTGTATGCACTATAAACTCCTGGGAATAATCTGGTGGTTTAAGGATTGGGGCTTCTGCAAGCCTGCTCTTTAATGTGTCGAAAGCTCTTTGACACTCAGGTGTCCAGGGTATTCTCCCCGCTATCCTTTTCTTACATAAATTGGTGAGTGGTGCTGCTTGATGTGAGAAGTTAGGAATAAACCTCCTATAGAATCCACTCGCTCCTAAGAAACTCAGTACCTGCTTTTTGGTGGTTGGAATTGGCCAATTAACGATTGCGTCTATTTTTGCCTTGTGTGGTGCTATCTTCCCTCTCCCTATTTGATGGCCCAAGTAGACAACTGAGCTGTTGGCTATTTGACATTTTGAAGGTTTAATGGTTAGTCCTGCCTCTTGGATTCTCCGCAATACAACTCTTAGATGGTCTAAGTGCTGTGACCACGATAGACTGGTCACTGCAATATCATCTTGATAACTTCCTGCGAAATCTAATCCCTGTAGCACCTTGTCCATTAGTCTCTGGAACACCTTGCTAGCTGAGTTAATTCTAAATGGGAGCACGTTAAAATGGAATTGCCCCATAAAACATGAGAAGGCTGTTCTATCCTTAGCTCTTTCTGTTAGCGGTAACTGCCAAAACCCGGATGTGAGGTCTAAGGTTGTGATATACTCTGCACTCGCAATCCTTTCCAGGACCTCCTCTATGTTTGGTGCTGGATATTGATCAGTTTTACACAATTGGTTTAACCTTCTATAGTCTACGCACAATCGATATTCTAGGGGGTCTCCTTCATGAAGCTTCTTTTTGGGGACTATTACGAGGTTGCTACTCCACTCCGAAGTGCTCGGTTCTATGACTCCCATCTCTAGCATTTTCTGTAGCTCCTTCCTCACTACCTCCCTCATTGGCCCTCTGATGGGATATGGATTGCATTTGATCGGTGGATGTTCCCCTGTATCTAAATCATGACAGATCAAATCAGTTCTCCCTGGGCAATTTGTGAACAAGGTTGCAAACTCTTGCAACATTTCCTTTAATTGCCTTTGCTGTTCTACTGTCAGTGTCTCGTTAATAGGAATTTCTGCCAATCCTTCTCTCTTTCCGCTCTCTGCCACTAAATCAGGGATGTCATAATCTTCCTCCATCCAACTTTCCACTGACAATTGTTGCACTTCTCGCCTGACAAATTTTTTTAGCCGATTAATGTGAACCAACAAGGTTCCTCTTTCTGGGTCCTCCACTTGATAGTTTCCATCCCCACAACTCTTCACTACCTTGAACAGCCCACTCCACCTCAGATCTAATTTCCCCAGTCCTTCTGGTTTCAGCACCAAAGCGAGGTCTCCCTCCTGTAGCTGCCTAAATCTGGCTGATTTATCAAAGTACCCTTTCTGCCTTTGCCTGGCCTCCACCATCGCCTCCTGAGCTGTTTGTCTTACACTCTGCAAAACCCTTTGCAAGTTTGCAAAATACTCTGCGGCTGGCTGTGGCATCTCTGAAGTCCATATCCCTTCCCAGTTTACTCTCAGCAACTCTAAGACTCCAGGCAGCTTTCTCCCAAACACCATCTCATTCGGCGAAAAACCTCCCAACGAGGGGTGTACCGCTTCCCTATATGCGCTTACCAAGAATGGAATGAATTCATCCCAGTTCCTTTGATGTTCTGCACAGAAAGCCTTTAACATCTGGGTAAGAGTCCCTCCCCACTTTTCAACCTGCCCATGCGACTGGGGATGATATGCTACACTTAATTTTTGCGTCACTCCTGCTAGATTATACAACTTCTGCATCACCCTACTCACAAAAACGGTGCCCTGGTCAGATGTCACTACTCTAGGGAACCCATATGCAGCACAAAATTCCAACACCGCTTTGGCAACGCTTAGTGCATCAGCTGTTCTCAAAGGTATTGCTGCCGGGAAGCAAGTTGCCCTATCAATGATCACTAGAATAAATTTTTTTCCTGATTTGGAAGGTATAAAAGGCCCCTGAATGTCGATTTGAATTTCAGAAAAGGGGTTTGAATAACTGGAATTTCTCCCAAGGGAACCTTTATGTGATCAGAAGCATGGCCAACTTTCTGACAGACTTCACACCCGGCAACATAGCTTTTCACGTCCTTGTGTATGCCAGGCCAGTAAAAGACTGAACTGATTTTAGCCAACGTCCTCTTAAACCCTAGATGGCCTGTCAATGGTAGATCATGCCCCACTCTTAAGATTTCTTCTCTGAATTTTCCTGGGACTACTAGCTGTTTTTCAGGCCCCCAATTAGAGCTGCTTTTCTTAGGCATATATTCCCTATATAGTAATCCATTTACCCAGACAAACCTGGTATCTCCAGGCTTGTCCAGTGCAGGCTTATTCTCTTCCACTGCTTCTCTGCATTCTTTAAGGGACTGGCACTCTTTTAACTCCTGTTTGTAACCTATTGGATCTGTGCTTACAAGGAAAGGCTCATCCCTTTGAATCGATTGCTCCTTTTCACTCCCCTTCATCTCCTTTTCCTTTCCTGTTGGCTGCTCTACCCAGCTTGCTACCTGGGGCAACTCGGGATGGACTTCACTTGCTTTCACTTGCCTTCTTGTCATTACCGGAAGTTGCGACACAGACTGTTTTGCTATTGATACTCTATATCGAATGTCCATGCCTACAAGGAACTGTGGATCCCTCCCCCTATGTACTAGAAGGGGAATGATATCACTCCAATCGCCCGTTGCTAGTTGGTCTTGAATGTCCATTTTCCAAACTTCAGGTTGCTGTTCCCCTCCGGCATTTAGTTGAGCTTGGGAGCAACTCGAGACCACTTGCACTTTCGGTTGATATCTATCACCCTTATTCTCCAGTTTAAAACACTGAGCTTTAATATGTCCTGGCTTTCTGCAGTAATGACAGATCACCTGGGCTGGGCTCAGATTTCCTGATCCCCTTCCTTCCTTAACTGGAGTCTTGGCTACAAACTGAGCTTGTTGTCTAAAAACTGTTCTGAAATTAGTTTGTTGTTCTTGTCTGCCCTGCATGGAGGGAGGCATAAATTTTCCTCCTGGTCGTTTTCCATCTCCTTGCCAGTTCGAAGCTGAATAGTCAGCTGCAGCTATTTCATCCAATACTATTGCCAGCTGCTGAGTGGTGGCGGGCCTCTGCGCACGTGCTACTGCCGCATGCTCTGCTGGAATAGCTTGATAAATGTGCTCCCGAACTATTAACTCTAATAGATCGTAAAATGTCCGTGCTTGCGCTGCCTCAGTCCAACGAAGACACATTCTCTGCACCCTGCTGACAAATGAGCTGTATGATTCCTTTGGCTTAGGAACTGCCTGTCGAAAACTTTGCCGAAGTTGTTCTGTTGATAGTCCAAACTGCCTCAGGGCTAGCTGCTTAAAATATGAATAGTCCCTTGCTTGCTGGGGGGCGAGCTGTGCAAGTAACTCTGCAACCTCCCCATGCACACACCTGCGCAGAGCTGCCATGTATTCAGTGTCTGGCAAATGGTAATCCTGTGCTGAAGCTTCAAATAAAGCAAAAAAAGTTGCCACATCATCTCCAGGTCTTAACTCAGGAAACTTTAACTTTGTCCATCTATCTCCTTGATTGCCTGCTAGATGCTGCTGCATCATGTTCATCTGCTGCCCGTTTTGCCCGAGGAGCTGGGTCATTAGAGTGCATAACTGCTGCACTGGGTCAACTGGTTGCCCCTCCACTGCAGCTCCGCCTGCCTTCACTGCCGTCTCTACTCCCTTATCATTCTGTACTTCTGTTTGCCCAGCTTTCACATCTGTTCTCTGTTGTAACACCTTCCTCCTCAGGGCCACTTCATTGTTATCATACTCCTCTAGGATTTCTTTCATATCAAGTACTTTTTCCTGGGAGTATCTTCGAAAGGACTCTTCCTGGTAACCGGATGCCTCTAATCCTACTGAGGCTAAAACTGGATCCATATTGTATAATATTCCCTCTGAATAGTCCATGGATCAACAGTCCTTGTTGATAGCCTTCTCTCACCTTTTGCCTGTTTGAACCGCTGCCACCATGTATGATTCAGGCCCTGGGTTCTGTACTGGACTCTCCAGCTTCCGGTTCCACACTTAGACTCGGCAGTTCAGGCAAAGTATATTTTATTAACAAAACAGCAAAAAAGGGCAATCTTAATTGACAAAGTTTAAAAGAATAGGGAGAGTCCAAGCTGCTTCCCTGATTGCCAAGACATAAACAATAGTTAAAAACAGCCGAAACTTACAGAAACTCTAACAGGCAGGGAATGCTCTGCTGAAAGGACGCGCGCCCCCCCCCTCAGCCTCCTTTTCCCTCTTATCTCTTCAAAGCCCCGCTCAGACGCTCCCCCACCCTCTATCTGATTCAGCTGTTAATTAAGGTCTCTCAGCTACGCCGTTCTTACGAAGCTGAGCACCAGGCAGTCCCTGTAATGACTTGCAGGATTGATCCTCCCCCTTCTGCCATCCTTCAATTCTATTGTGTTGGTATTTTACTCATGAGTCGGTCTCTTCCTTACACTATCATGGAGACATCTGCAAATACCCAAGTTGGCCTGACCCGAGCAGTAACTCTCCTATTGGAGTTCTTCCATGGGTGAGCCCCGGTGCAGGAGTCTGTCCATACAGGGCACTGCAGTGCCGTCACCCTTGGAATGGTGGGTGAGCCCATGTAGGCAAGGGCTCACCCAGCTGCCAAGTCATCAGGCTGTGCAGGCAGGGCCCAGCACTGCTGTTGCCCAGCCCCCAATGGCTGAGCCCCTGGAGCCAGGCCCCAGCACTGCAGTCACCACAGCTCATGTGCCTCAGCCACCACAGCCCACCCCTGCAGGCACCTTGTCCTTGACAGCCAGGACACTGAGGCCATGGCCCAGTCCCAAAGTGACCTGCTGTGCAGCGGGAAAGGTAGGTCCGCCAGGCCCGAGCCCCATGGTCACCAAGGCAAAGGAGGAAGGCCCAGCCCTACAGCCCTCCAAAACAGAGCACACTCCCTCCCCGGGTGCACCACCCTGTGGCCATGGGCTCACCCCAGCCGCCCTTCCCCCAGGGATAGCACTGGTAATCAGTGGAACCTCGGAAACACCCTCCCACACAAATGAGTCAGAACAGCTGTCCCCCTCAACTCCCCTGTCCTCCCATTCCTCCAGCTCCCTCCTCACCACCTGCACAGGCCCCTCCACCTCCTCCTCTGACTCTTCCCCCTCTGTTGCCAGTGCGGCCACATCCCCCACCACCTCCACCTCTGCCCCCTCCACCTCCTGCTGTCCCTCCCCCTCCTCCTCCTCTATGCCCATCCGTCCTCTTCTTGCTGCCACCTGCTGTCATCACGCAGACTGTGCCCATGCCCGCAACCTGTCCTTGTGATGCTGATGTGCCAGGTCTTCGTCGAGTCACATTGTGAGGAGCAGGTGATGCAGCTGGCTCATCCCCCGCTGCACGGAGGACAGGCAGTACTCATGCTGTTCCACTGTGGGTGAGAGGAGAAGGGGGGGCAGCCAATCAGTCATAGGTGCACCAGGTGGGACATCCACAATGCCAGGCAGGATACAGGATAGTGGTGACCATGGATGTCCGCACACCCACAGGGCACAGGATAATGGACCCAGCAAGGCCAGTACACTGGCCCACCTGGAGGCCCCCGGAGTGTGGACGAAACATGTCAACGTGACACCCCCTGGCCCACGGGTTACCCACCTGTCTTCTGCATCTCACTCATGGCCCCCTCCAAGGCGCCCAGCTGCCTGGTCACCATCCCTGATGATGGTCCCAGTTCGGCCCTGTAGCTGGTCCCCTCTCCTGTTGGGAGGAATGTGATGGTCAACATCCACTGGAGACACTCGGGGGGAGGGGCAAGGAAGGCATGCCCTACCTGCTTCAGCCTCTAGGGCCGAGCTAATGACCACTGCTGAGCCCTCCATGGTTGTGCCCACAATCAGTTCCTGAGGTTCCGCTGCAGAGGAAAAGGAGGTTGTCAGGAGGGCCCATAGAGCACTCCCCATGCATCATGCCACTGCAGGGCCCTGATGGGAGTCAGATGGGCCCAGGTCTGATCCACCTGCATTTTCTTAAGCTTCTCCTTGTCCTTATCATCCAAATCATCCTCGTCCTTCTTTTCCAAATCCCGGAAAAGGAGGATAAAGACATCAATGTACTCACCCTTGCAAATTTTTTCCCTAGTGGCCGGCAACAAATGATCCCCCAGAAGCAATGCCATGTCTCCAGAAGGGAGCACCACAGCCATGGTGTCTGCACAAGATGTACCCCTTTGACATGGAGAGCCACAACACTGTCCAGGCCCCGCTGGCAGATGCCCGTAGCACCCCACAAGGGGCCCATGCATGGCCTGCTGCACAGGTGATGACCCCCAATACTGCCCTGCATTGTGTGCACAATGTGTGTTATCCATATCTGAAACTGGGGTGACTGGAGCCCCGCAAGGCCCCCAGGGCCAGGAAGCCACAGCCTGGGATCCAACAGCTGACTTACCTGCCACATCCAATGCCTGAACTGGGGCTGGACCAGGATTCACAGCTCCTTGCGAGGGCCCAGAGCCCAATGGGCCTGCCCCATCACAATCCGGCTAACTCTGTCTTCCTTCGCCAGTCCCTGCACCTGTCGATACCCTGCTCTCAACCATGAGACAAATGGGTTAAAACTTCAGCCTGAAAACATTTATTAGACAAAGAGCGGGTTTCTTTCCTCCCTGCTTGACCCTGGCTTGGTGGGGGCCAAGGGGTAGACACCCCAGAAACCTGCTCAACCACCATCAAACGAGCCAAGATAGCTTGCTGCACCTCGTCTCCACCATCCTCATCTGAGGAAGAAAGGGCAGGTGCAGGCCGCTTTGGCAGAGCCTTGAGAGCTGTTTGCTTCCCTTTGGCATGCCCAGTGCCTTTCCTGGGTGCCATCATGTACAGTGCAGCACAAAATGAGAAGTAGGTGGAATATGAGACCTATGCGCAAGACAAGAGCCAGCAATCCAGAAGGCTGGCCAGGCTTATGCAGCTGCTACAACAAAATGGCCACCGCTGGCCTCCTAAAATGGCCACCAATGGTCCAGCAAAATGGCTGCCTTAAAACCACAAAATTGCCACCAATTGCCCCACAAGATGGCCGCCACCCCCAGCAGAAAAATGTGCCCCGACCACTCCAACCAAAAAACCCAGGTAGCAGAAAGAGTGTGGAGTCCACCGTATAGCAGCACACTAGGCCCACTGAAAAGGTGGAATCTCAACCACTGGGAGAGAAGAGAAAAAACCCAGCCAAGATGGCCAACCACGCTGCAACCAACGCACGCCACACACAGCCACGCACCAAAGCAGGGATGGTACAATCACGGGAAGGACCCAACCACAGAAGGGCAACCCAGCAGACCACACAGCAGAGCTGACTAGGGGAACCCCTCCAGTGGCATGCCTTCCACTAGCACACAGCTATGCTGTCCAATGCAGGCAAGGGGACAATTCACTGCCCCACAATCCCTGGATGGCCAAGCACTCACAGGCCCATTGCACTTCACCCACTCTGAGGGAGTCAACCGAAACCGCAACCCCCAACACCAGATTCATGCCCCGCACTACCCTGAGCCTGGGCCCCACTACCACTGCTGGGCACCGAGCCCTGCTCTCCATGCTGCCTGGAGCCTCCCCTCGGCTCCCAATGCTGTGGCTGCATCCTCCAAGCCGTGTGGATGGAGCCTCTGCTACGAAACATTTGCCACCACTGCTTGTTCACCATGCTGCGGCACCGAAACTGCCCTCACTCATGCCTGCACCAAGAGCTCGAAGGAGCTCCTACCTTGCTGAGCAGAGGGGGCAGAATGAAGGAGGGAGGCAAGGTCTGGCACACAAGACCTCTGCCCCCGCCCCCCCATCAGTACCTGGATGCAGCTTTTCCTTGCCACGTCATCCTGCCTCTGTTCCATGCAAGGCAGCAAAGTCAGCCCACTGGCAGCACAGCTGCAAGGGCTGGTGGCCCGTGAGTCAAATTTCAGAATTATGTTTTCATTTGGAATTTGATGCTGTAGGAACTGATGAAGGTGTCAGAAACTAGACTAACTGGTCCTCGTAGTCTTGCAGTTGTCTTGCTATTCAAGTCTTCAATATAGTTGCATAACCCCACAAGGTGTTTGAAGACCATTTAGTAGTTGCTTTGTATTTTAAATTTTCAATATTACTTTATAACCATATGGGGTACTTTTTGAAGTGTTTGTTCTGATACATGACATTTCAATGTAACTCATATTTTTGAAAAAAAAACCTTATCCAGTTGGATTTATATTATTTTGTTTAACTTAAATTATATAATATTTCAATAAGAAATGTTCAAATATAAAAATCATATTTGAGAATTTGTTTCAGAATAATACTTGAGAATAACTTATATACAAGTATTTAATACTTTACACAGTGTTATTGTTGTTAGCATGCAGACTCCTGCATCGTGGTCCAGTTTCCTAGCTAGGTGGTATATAAATCGAAAGTAATAAATAATAAATAAATAAATATAAATATAACTCATATAGATTCTAGCAACACCATCACTGGACCCAGCAACATCAACCATACCATCTCAGGTTTCTACTCCTGCTCATCCTCTAATGTGATTTATGACATCATGTGTCATCAATGCTCTTCCATTCTTTATATTGGACAAACAGGGCAGTCCTTTCAACAAAGAATTAATGGACATAAGTCTGATATAAGAAACCACAGCATTCAAAAAACAGTGAGGGGACATTTTAACCTTCTAGGACATTCAGTTCCTGATCTAAAAATAGTGATTATCTTACAAAGGAATTTCAGAGAGATTATAAAGAGAGACTGCTAAACTGCAACTGATAACGAAGTTCAAGACTATGCATCCACCTGGATTGAATCAAGACCTAGGTTTCCTGTCTCATTACCAAAGCTGATTTCTCCACACCTACTACCTCTCTGCATATCACACCCAATCCAATCACACCTTCTATTATCATTTGCCTACTAATGTCATATGGCATCTGAAATCACTCCACTTTCCAATGTATAGGACACAATCTAGCTGTATCTGAAGAACATAAGAACATAAGCGAAGCCAATGTTGGGTCAGGCCAATGGCCAATCTTGGTCAGTCTCTGCCAGTTCAGACCCTGTCAATGAGTATTTATATTTAGGATTTTTGGCTCCAATGTGCATCACTTTGCACTTGGCCACATTGTACCCCATTTGCCACGTTGACGCCCACTCACTCATCCTTGACAGATCCCTTTGGAGTGCCTCACAATACTCCCTGGTTCTCACTACCCTGAACAACTTCATGTCATCTGCAAATTTAGCCACTTCACTGCTTACTCCAAACTTCAAATCATTAATGAACAAGTTAAAAAGCATTGGACTGAGTACTGATCCCTCTGGTACCCCACTGCTTACCACCCTCCACTGAGAAAATTTCCCATTTATACTCACTCTCTGTTTCCTATTTATAAGCCAGTTTTTGATCCTCAAGAGGACTTGTCCTTTTATCCCATGATGTCACGACGGGGCCTGGGGTCCGGGTACCAGAGGGGTAGTCCAAGAGAGGAGTCGGCAAGAGTTCCAGAGGTCAGCCAAAGTAGTCAGTCAGAGTCCGGGCAAACAGGTTCCAAACCAGCAAGCAAAGCCGTGGTCAGACATACCGGGAGTCAGAGGCCAGAACGGAGTCGAAGAGCAGAGCAGAGGTCAGCAGCTGGAGGAAACGTCAGTATACGAGCCGAGGTCAGATGCCAGGAAAATGAGCCGAGATGAGGGAACAACAGGAGGTGCAAGCCGGGTGGTCTAACGACGAGTTTGCCAGCATGGTTTGCTCATGGCCGGTGATGCTTTCAAGTACCGTGCTGGCTTGTTAACCAATTAATGGGTCGTTGCAAGGTCCTGGCTCCGGCTAGTACTCGGGGCTCATTGATCGTCGCCCACGCACATGTGCCTCCTTTCTCCGAGCCACCAAGTCTCTGCGCCTGCGGTCTCGCAGCCGGTCCACACGTGGGGGCGAGTCGGGTGGTGATGCATCCACCCTAGATGCTTGTTGCCTCATCACAGGGAGCCCATCCTCCCCAGCACTTAGGCTCCCTGACGACTCCGGCACTGCGTCTGACTTACAGACACTGCATCTGAGCTCCCTGGTGCCAAGTCAGGGGGTGTCTCTGGGGCTGCAGCCGAGCTCTCAGGAGCCGAGTCAGGGGGTGTCTCTGGGGTCACAGCCGAGCTCTCAGGAGCTGGGTCGGGGGCAGGCATGACACATGACTATTGAGCTTGCTTAGGAGCCTTTGATGAGGAACTTTATCAAAAGCTTTCTGGAAGTCAAAGTAAACAACATCTATTGGGTCCCCCTTATCCACATGTTTGTTCGCTCCCTCAAAGAACGCTAACAAGTTACTGAGACAAGGTCTTCTCTTACAGAACCCATGCTGAGTCTGCCTCTATAGTTTTTCTTCATCAATGTGCCTGCCAATTATTTCCTTAATAACAGTTTCCAACAACTTACCCAGTATCGACATCAGACTGACTGGCCTGTAATGTCCTGGATCTCCTCTGGAACCCTTTTTAAAGATGGGAGTGACGTTAGCTACCTTCCCGTCCTCAGGAATGCAGGCAGATTTTAATGAGAAATTACATATTTTTGTCAGGAGATCCACAAGTTCACATTTGAGTTCTTTCAGAACTCTCGGATGCCATCCGGGCCTGCTGATTTATCAGTTTTTAAGTTGTCTATCAGTCATAGGATCTCCTCTCTCGTCACCTCAATCTGACTTGTGTCTTTCAACATCCCTCCCGAAATCAGTGGTTCTGGAGTGGACAAGCACTTCTCATCTTCCACAGTGAAGACAGAGGCAAAAAATGCATTCAGCTTCTCAGCCATTTCCCTATCATCCTTCAGTACGCCTTTTACCCCTTGGTCATCCAAGGGCCCCACTGCCTCCTTGGCTGGTTTCCTGCTTCTATTGTATTTGAAGAAAGTTTTATTGTTGGTCTTTATGTTTTTTGCAATATGCTCCTCATATTCTCTTTTTGCCTGCCTGATCACAGACTTGCATTTTATTTGCCACAGCCTGTATTCCCTTTCCTTAACCTCACTGAGTCTAGCTTTCCACCACTTAAAGGAATCCTTCTTACCTTTTACAGCTTCCATTACTTTGTTTGTTAACCATGCAGGCTTTTTTCTATACTTACTTGTGCCTTTCCTAACCTGCAGTATATATTTTTTCTGAGCCTCTAGGATTGTAGTTTTAAATAGTCTCCAAGCTTCCCCAATGGTTTTGACCCTTTCTACTTTTCCTTTCAGTTTCTTCCTCACATGTCCCCTCATACCAGAGAAGTTACCCTTTTTAAAGTTAAAAGTGGTTGTGTTGGTCTTTTTGGGCAACTCCCTGTTTATAAAAATGTTGAACTCAATAACTTATGGTTCCTGTTCCCAAGCAGTGCATTCACTTTTACATCTCTCACCAGGTCTTGAGCATTACTTAGGACCAAATCCAGGATCGCCTCTCCCCTGGTAGGTTCTGTGACCATCTGTTCCATAGCACAGTCATGAAGAGTGTCTAGAAACTCAATCTCTTTTTCGCAACTTGAACACATATTGACCCAATCAATGTGTGGGTAGTTAAAAATCACCTGTTAAGACAGTTATTTTGTCTAGCCACTATCTTTAATTCATTCATCATTTTATAATCCTCCTCTATCTTTTGATCTGGTAGGCAATAACAAACTCCCAGTGTTAAGCTTCCTTTTGGGCCCACTATTTCAACCCATAGGATTTCCAGAAGCGAATCCAATTGTCTTACCTTCTCAATCATACTGGACTGTATACCCTCTCTGACATACAGAACCAGCCCACCTCCAACCCTTCCCCCCTCCTTCTGATATAATTTATAACCAGGAATCACCATATCCCACTGATTTTCCTCATTCCACCAAGTTTCTGAGATACCCACAATGTCTATCCCCCCCCCAGCACCAAGCATTCCAATTCCCTGATTTTACCTCGGAAACTTCTAGCATTTGTGTATAAACACCTATAGTTTCCCATGCATGTTAAGCTCACAACCTTCCTCTTGCTGCCTTGAGACCTTGCCATATCATTAGCTACAGTCTCAGTGGACAATTCTAATCCATTTCCTTGTAGGGAAGTAACAGCTACCCCTTCATCTCTTTGAGATGAGCCATCCCAAACCAGAGACTTTTCATCTCCTGTCATCTTTCTCCCAATATTCAGTTTAGAAACTGCTCTGCCACCTTTTTGTTTTTAAGCACCAGCAGCCTGGTTCCTTCGCGGGACAAGTGGAGACCATCTCTTTTGTACAGCTCCCTCTTGTTCCAAAAAGCATCCCAGTGCCTAACAACCTTGAACCCTTCCCCCCTACGCCATCGTCTCATCCACACATTGAGACTCCTGATCTGTGCCTGTCTCTCCGGCCCTGTGCGTGGAAAAGGGAGCACTTCTGAGAAGGCTACCTTGGAGGTCCTGGCCTTGAGTTTCCTGCCTAGCAACCTAAATTTTTCCTCCAGGACCTCACGACTGCATTTCCCCACATTGTTGGTACCAACATGTACCATGACCATTGGCTCCTCCCCAGCACTATCTACCAGCCTACCTACCACACATGTAATGTCTGCTATCTTCATATCAGGCAGGCAAGTCACCATACGGTCAGTACACGGGATTGCCACCCAGCTGTCTACCTGCCTAAGGATCAAATCACCAACTACCAAGAGCCTCCCTCTCTCCCTCCCTGCCAAGGGATGGTTCTTTGGTGCAAAAGGATACCCATTCAACAGCTTCTGAAGGCACATTCCCCTTATCTGCAACACAGTGCCCTGTTTCCTCTCAGCCCTCCCTGACAGCAGCGGGGCTGCCATTTTTAGAGTGGGACATATCTAACAAGTCCCTGAGAGTCATCTCCATGTGCCTAACTGACTTTCTCTGCTTCTCCAGGTCTGCCACCTTGGCCTCAAGGGAGGAAACTCATTCCTTGAGAACCAGGAGCTCCTTGCACTGGATAAATACCCAAGACTTCTGTCCAGTGGGCAGACAGTCATGCATGTGACACTCTATGCAAAACACTGGATAGTCCCCAACCCCCTGCTGGCATTCAGGCTTCATAACTGCTTTTAAAATAATAATTACATATAATCCCCCATTTAAAGCCCTTTGTATTTATATGGTTCTCCTTGTAGAAGTCTACTTACCTTACTGGAAACCCAAGGAGACTAGGTCCCTGGCTTTCTGGCTCTTCCTGGGCTTCTTAGAGAGTTTCTAGTGTAAGAGCTTCAGCTTATGCCTCTGGCAAGGTGCTGCCTTAAATAGAAGCTTCCCCCAGCAGAGGATGTGGCTAGCAGCTATTCAGATTCACCCAGGCACTCAATTATAGTCACACCCTTTCTCAAGCAGTCAGGACTCTGCAACAACTCACAACTCACCCACACACTCACAACTCACCCACACACTCCCAAACTCTCAGCTAAATCACCTCAGCTGAAAGTAAATAAAAAACACTCACCCCTCTAGCAGCTCTATCTCCTGCTCCTTCTCAGAGCTCAGCTGGGTCAGCTCTGCTTCTGGCAAGGTGCCCATGCTAGAAAGAAGTGAGCAGTGACCCTAACCCTACCATAAATTTTGTTAGTATTTAAGGTGCTACTGGACTCTTACTGTTTTGTACTGCTACAGACAGACTTACATGGCTACTCATCTTGATCTATCTCCATGAGGGAAATTTAAAAATTTCAATAATATCACAGTAATTTGCCAAAAGGTTTGTATTTCTAAGGGCCAAACTACATGAAAAGATTTTTAACAAGACAGGTCTGACTTGGCTTGGGACCATGGAATGGGAGTGGAAGGGATTCTGCCTTTCCATATGCTGCTTTATTGAGTCAAAATGGCCCTAGAGGGAGTTATTTGATCCATATTAGAGCTGCAGATGCATGGAATACTGCAAGTACAACTCCAAACTGGAGCAAATAACTCCTGCCATTGGATCAGCTCAGGCAATTGACATAGGAGAAAAGGCAGGAGGCCCACCTCCCAACACACCATGGTCCCAAGCCAAGTCAGACCCCCCAGACGTTTAAAAGCTATTATCTGCTCTCATTATATATTGTATTGTGTAGTTTAGCCCTAAATTGCTATCTAATTTTGCCTAAACATCTTGGCAAGTTTTACGTGGATAAATTTTTATCATTTATTAAAAGAATTGTTGTATTCACAAAGTTTCCTGGAAAGAGAGGTTGCATTTTAGTAGTATGTAGATGATTCCAACATTTCCTTTAAAATATTGAAAAAGAAAGAGAAAAAAACATATCACACACAGTTTGCATCTAGGATTAACATTTTTCCATAATGTAGTTTAATGTACAGAATTAATAAGTATGTTTGGAACCTCATATTGAAATGTTAAATAATTCTATACAATAAATATATATTTAACTGAGCTCATCTATTTTCCTTTTTAACTTTAATTATAAAATTAGGATTTCAAATCTAATTATTGCTAGATATTAAGTCTAAAAATATTGCGACCCCACGTGGTGTAGTCAAGGATGAAACTGCTTCCCTATCTCTGGAGTTGCAAACCAATTACAGGAAGAACAATATGGGGGAAATCCCATGCTAGAAAGATTAAACAAAAATCTTCATCAGAAGAGTAATGAGAAGAATAACAATTTACTTATGAGGAAATAGTGTCCTCTAGCAAGTCAGGGAGAGAGGTCTATTGGGAATATAAATAAGGAAAATCAAATACCTCCAGATGTATTCGAAGAACTGTTTTGTCTTCACAGATAATTAAGTCTGTATGTGTGTGTGTTTGTTGCATTGAAATTGTAATGAATCCATGACTAATAACAATGATAACGTCAGTGCTCTGGAATCATGTACTCCATTCTCTGATGGAGGAATATTCATATTTATGATATGACAAAAAGATTAATGAGGCAGTAAAATAAAGCAGAAGTATAATAACAAAGAAGTTGTTTTATAGCAATAAAACTGAAATGCTGGAAAGACAGTGGACAAGGTTAAGCAATCACAGTTGACTTTCAAGTGTCATATAGCTTAACTGTGAAAGGAAACATTAGATTAGGTGTGGGTCTTGTGAACTGCAGAGGACTGAAACAATTACAAGCACATTCTTCTTTGGTTGTTCCACTGAGCTGCCTTTATGTCACACTGATCACTTGTTATGGCAAAGGAGACAGAAAGGTCTTAGTCTAGTTCAGTACAAGATACACTTGTGAATAATGAATTAGACCACCTGCATGGATCAAGATCTCCTGGGTAGGGATGGGCATGAACTTCATTTTTGCAGTTCAGTTCATGGTTCAGCCACAAACCCATAAAAATAGGGAGGCTGGTTTGTATTGGTTTGTGTGCCATTTAAAGTTTAAACCTTTGTTTTCTGCTCCCACTGCTTTTCACAGAGAGTAGAAAGCAGAGGGCCATTTAAGCCAAACAGCTGAGCAGTAGGAAGCTCAAATAGCTGGGAGCCATTTAAAACACTGCTTTCTGCTCCCTGTGAAAAGCCATGGGAATCAGAAAGCACTCCTTGTTTTCTGCTCGCCACTGCAGCAAGGAGAAAGCAGTGGGGAGCTCAAATGGCTGGGAGCCATTTAAACCACTGTTTTCTGCTCCCCACAAAAAGCCACGGGGAGCAGAAAGCAGGGGTGTAAATAGCTCCCAGCCATTTCACTCCCTACTTTCTGCTCCCAGCCACTTAAACCAAAAAGCTGAGCAGCATGAATTCCCAACCACTCAGCTGTTTTTCACAAAGAGCCATGAACTGCATCAAAATTCATGACAGTTCATGGTGATTCTTCAGATTGTGAATGTTGCTTGACAAACCACAAACCACCCAAAATTTGTGACGAACTTTAGTTTGTCAGCTGGTTCATGCCCATCCCTATTCCTGGGTTCCCATGTGTGCCATGATAGGGAACAAGCATAGTATGAACAAGCTCTAGCATGCATGACACCTGATCCAAAAATGTAGGGGAAGGAATGTGGTAGAACATCTGTTTTATGTGAAAAATGTCCCAAGTTCAATTTCCTGCCATCTCCAGCTATTAAAACAAAACAAAAACCCAGATAGCAAATGATATGAAAAACCTCACATTTGGAGCTCTTCTGCTAGTCTGAGCAGATAATACTGACCTTGACAGACCAATAGTTTGCCTCAGTATAAGACATCTTCATGTTTTCAAAGATGGTTCACAAAGAAGTATTTTTCCATATACAGCTTGTCCTTTGTGATTCCTAATGAATGTGGAATGTTATTTTGTTGTACTCTATATAGAAACATACATACCAGCAGCTCTCTTAATGACAAGCACATATATGCATGTTCACTGAGGTATTTATTCACCAACCACCCCCAGTTTCCAAAGAAATTTGTTACCAGTATTTTATTTAAATAATTGTAAAAGTTAGTATTAAAGACCTGATGGGTTATTTCCACTGATTTGTGGGTATCTTCTTATAACATTTAACCAGGAAGAATTCAAGAGTGTACTAAATCACGCTGGTGAAATACCATTTCAACTAGGATATAAACCTAGAACTGTCTGCTGATCATGAATACAATAATTCGGAATTCTGAGTATGACTCGTTGTTAAAATAGGGTAGTTGTGGCAAACGTTCTCCTGTTTTGATTTTTGGGTTAACCAACAATAGTAGGGATAAAAATGTTTCTCAAAAACCTTTAATTATTAGAATAGGCATTTTTTTTGCTTCTTATTAATGCCATTTCTACCCCCATCAGCTGCTTCTTCAGTGACTGTTCCTTCCAATTGCTCTTTCTTCTGGGATTAGCCAAATGGGTACTCCCAGCCTATAAAACATCACTTAGTAAATGGGGGTCACAATGCTACATATCTAATCAGATCTGGTGATATGAAGAAGAAATACTGTCAATTTAGACTTAAGGAAATGCTTCATGAATAACTGAATTCTTCGAACAGTTGGAGATGTTTGAGCACCCACCATTTTGACTCACATCCTGATCACCAGCAGTGAACAGGGTCATTTACCAAGATGTTTAGATGTCTCCAAATGAATCCAGGTGTGTTCATTTCACATGATTGCACTGCTTTCTCACACATGTTGGAAACTATACTGTTAGCATTTGCCTGTAGTGCTTGTTGCAGGCACAGTTTTTTAAAACAAAAATTGAAATTGGCACTACAATACCATTTTTACCATTTGTCAATATTCCTAGTGTCATGGTGTGATAATGCTAATCAGCTTAAAGAAAAATTACAGAGGTATAAGAAGAGTTCTTATATAAGCTGATGTAAGTAGACTTTGGGAGAAACACTAATAGGTTACTGATTACAGTCCTTTTTTTGCAGCAGCCACCTGCATATACATACAGCAAAAGGCGCATTCTTAAAAGTAAAACATTCTGTATGAATTAAAACTTACTACTAAAGCCTCTTTTTGCACTTACAGTCACTGTTCCTTCTGTTTATGGCAAACAGTCCTAACAATTAGATATGAACCTAGTAGCACCTTAGAGACTAACAAAATTTTGAGAGTATAAACTTTCAAGAGTCAAAACTCCCTTCATCAGATATCAGATACCTTCATCAGATATCAGATACCTTCTGTCATGGTTTTCTTCTCTCACCCCAGTCCAGGGATGAGAGTTAAAAACCAAGCGTTCAGTAACAATTAAACAACCCCCAGGAGAACGTCTGTACACACTCCAGGCTTACCAATAGTCACTGCCACCAGGATTTCTTCTAAAAGGTCCCACCCAAGATCAGGAGCAGAGATCCCAACTCCTGCCTGCTCTATAGGACTTAACAACTTTACCAGCTCTGTACTAGGGCTGCAAACAATTAATTAACACACAGTGGTAGCCGCATCAGCAAAGACAGCTTAGGCACAAGACTTAGAGATCAAGTTGCAACAGCAGAAACAAGCCCAGATAATATTGATTATATATTATCTTTATTCAGTGCAAAAGCATGCATATAATATGAGACTAGCAAAAGATAAGAAAATAAATGATATCTATAGCTTGTTCTGCTCTAACTACACAACAGAGGTATTCCATAGTTACCAGGCTTTCAGAGGTATCAGATGATTCAGTGTGCCCAAGGTCTCACCAGGGAATTTTGAGAAGAAACCACATGGTGCTGTTAGCAGCTAAGTCCAGCTTGGCTGCCTAGCAGTAAAACTCCATGCAAGCAAGTAACCAGTCCAAAAGGAACTCTTTGTTTCCAGAGAGGAACAGGGTCATTACAATTATACCACCTTCTCCATCACTATCGAATATGGCCATTATCCAATCATGAGGGAGTGGAGAGGTGTGTCCAATCTCTGGTTACCACGCATTGCCGGGGTCTATGCGCCACATGTCATGTTAGAGAACGCCTTTGATGTGCTAATGTACTGGGCATAGCTCTTTCCATGCTTGGGAAGGCGCCTGCATGTCTCTCTGCCCCAGCAAAGGTGTCAAAGTGTCTTGTATATGGATATCAGGCCTCGCCATTTGGTAGGCCATCTGCTCAGGTGACAAAAGTCACACTGCAGGGTCACCAGCTAAGGCCATCTGGCCCAGGCAGGGAGAATTTCAGAAAAGACATTTTCTGTACATCTTCATCAGAAGGGAGTTTTGACTCTTGAAAGCTCATATCCCAGAAATCTGCTGCAGACTAACATGGCTACTCTTCTGAAGTTAGTCCTAAAAATTGGAACAGCAAGAACCAAAAGTGTAACAAATAGGTCCTATAGATTAGAATAAACAGCTTTTATGCAGCCTAGAAGCTGCTTAACTTGAACTTCAACAGTAATCCAGCCAGAAGCCAGGAGCTCACTTCATATCTCATTAAGAGAGCTAAACAAGGTAAGTTCACCTAGCAACTGTATTTTGTCTTGAAGTTCTCAACATACCTATGAACATTACAAAAAAAAAAATCTCCAATTTAGGACTGCCAGTGAGCTCAGATAGCTTTTGAACCTGGTGAAAGCCCTTACCACATTTCTGTTCCCAATTTCTTCATCCTTATCCTTCATTGTGTGTTAGGTACTGGGCAGGGAGATATCCCCAAAACTGAATTGCCAGTCTTAAACAAAATAAGCTGACTGACTAGCAGGGCTTGTGGAGAAGGTCTTTGTGATCTGATATAGTGTAGACGGTGTTGTGTTGACTCTTGAAAGCTGTGGATTGTGTCAGCTTCATTCTGGACTCCACCCCAGTATTGCCTATTTCTAGATCTTGTAAACTTAGAAGCACTTTTAACATTAATTATTGTATTTTCAGTTTAGCCCAGCATGGAAAGTCTGGGTGGTGGTGTTTTTTTTATTTTTTAAATTACAATGCAGATGAATGTGTATATACATTTTATAAAGAATTTTCAAATCTATATGGAAGGTGCCATCATGTCACAACCAACCAACCATGTCACAGGTGTCGTAATGGTAAATGATATACATCATGAACTTTAAAATTAAAAGCACCGCACAATTAAGCATACATCATACTCTTTACCTAAAAATTGTGTGTGGAGTGTAAGTTACGGAGTCCTGGTTACTCTGGGAAAACAAAACTTAGCATTGGTAGCCAGTGGCAGAAGACAATAAATGGACAACACTGATTAAAAGGATGGGAAGCCCCAGTCCTTACCAGACTGTTTGAATTAGCCAAGGCATATGAACACTTGTGCAGCAGTGTGTAGGCATGCTAAGGTTGAACATTCAGAAGTAGACAGGACACCTATAGGCAATCATATTGTTTTAAACTCATTTATACAAACATCCAACGTTTTTTAAAAAATGGCTTCCACTTAGGATATTCAAATCAATTTGCATCCATTCATTCTAACCACACAACTCCCACAGTCAAAATAATGCTCATATCATGCACACGGTTTTCCTAAGGAATGCATTTGCAAGGCGAATGAAGCAGCTGATTCAAGATAATTGTTAATATTTATTAACTTTGTATCATCCTTTCTCAGAGTACCTAAGGGCAGGTATATGGATGGTACCCTCCATTTTTCTTATTAACAGCTCTAAGAAGCTAGCTAAGAGCTAATGGTGATTAGCCCAATAAAGTGTAGTGATTTGAGCTACTCTGGTTGAAATCCTCGGTAAGTGAAATGATCCTCAGAGTGTAGACAAGGCAGTTGTATATAGATTTGTAGATGTCCAGGTTCTATGTTACAATCTCTATACATTCTGTATCAGTATAGGGCCCCACAAGGATCAGTATTGTGACCAGTGTTCATAATTGATTTGGATATGAAGATTGAAATAGCAGATGATAGCAGTTTACAGATGATACTAAATTATTCAGGATGGTGAAAACTCTGTGTGTGTGTGTGTGTGTGTGTGTGTGTGGTGTGAGAGAGAGAGAGAGAGAGAGAGAGAGAGAGAGAGAGAGAGAGAGATGGGGTCTGAATTAGCTGAGACTAAAAGGTATCTTGTTTCTGTAACAGCAGATGGCTTGATAAAAATGTTGATACAAAGCTAAACTAGACATTACAGCATCCACAGACTGTGGGGTGGGGCTGTTTCAGCACTTAAAAAGGGCACACAGAAGGAAACAAAATTGGCTGGTCCCCCTGCACTTTGGGCCCAATCAGGATCAGCCCTCACATCATCTATAAGTGGCCGAATTCTTCTCTAAAATGGCAGTGTCTAGTTTGGCACTCAATGTGTGGCAGTATTGAAGAAGCAAATTCCAAACTGTGGTTATAGAAAGGGACTGAAAACAAAAAAGACAATATTGTAAAAGGTTTTGGTGCTTCCTCATCAGAAATATGGCATACAGTTCTGGTTGCTGTATTTGCAGAACAGGAAACAGTATAGGAGAGGGCAACCAAGGTAATTAAGGGATTGGGGCACCTTGCCTATATTTTGAAAAGCTTAAGAGTCCAAAATGTTTCAGTTTAGAAAAAAAGATGTCTGGGGAGGGTATGGCTGGGCTATACAATTATACATGGGGTGAAGAGAATTTTTCTCCTTCTCCCACAATACTAGAATTCTAGAGCACACAGTGACATTTATAGTGCATAGCTTAAGGACAGACATAAGAAAATACTTATTTACTTGACAAATAATTAAATTCACAACCGGTGGATGGCTATGAGCATAGATGGCTTTAAAAAGTGGTTAGATTAATGGAAGATAGGTTCATAATGAGTAAAGGAACAGATACAGAGACAATAAACTTCTAAATACTAATGCTTGAGCCAGCAGCAAGGGAAAGCCTTGCTCTCTGTGCCCTGTTTACTGGCCCTCCATGGCAAGTAGTTGACCTTTGTGTAAAATGGGATGCTGAACTAGACTACTGGTCTGATCCAGTAGGACTCTTTTTAAAATATTCTTATGGATAAAGGATAATAGAATCTCAAGGGATTCCAATTCCAAGTTACCAAAGCCACATTAGCCTTGAAGTCCTGGTCTGAACTGTTGAATATTGCCTCTTTAAGAGGCTTTAAGAGGTTATGGATATTGGATAGATTACATCCATGTTTGCAACCATTCATTCCTTTAATTGAAATTTCATGATTGTAGGATGTGTACTAATCTTCTTGCTGGGAGTTGGGATCTTAGTCTGGATAGGCCCATGTTTTTATGGATAGGCAACTTTCTGCTTCCAATGGTCTTTCTATGTTCATGAAGAAGAGCATCTTGTTTTCAGAGATGGTGGGGAGTGATGTGGCATAACATGGGTAGTCGATAAGTTAGAGAGGGTTTAATACATCAGCTGATGGTTCTCGTTGTACTGAGTTGGGCATCAAGGTTGTGGACATGGGGGCTGCTGAGCCACACTGAAGCACCATATTCTGCAGTACTATACACCAACCTCAAAGCTGAACATCTAAGTATTGTAGTAGATGCACCCCAAGTTGTACCATATAATTTTTGGAGAATGTTGTTTTGTGTGTGTATTTTATAGTTCAGGTTTATAGTGCATGTTAATGCCCTATCCAGGGTAATGCCAAGATAATTAGGTGTATGGTTGCATGTAAGTCTTGTGCCATTAAGGTAGACAATCAGCTCACGGTTGGCAAGATTTTTATTGAAATGGAAACAGGGCATTCTGTTTTCCCTGGGCTTGGGATAAGCCACCATTTACAGTAGTAGCCAGTCAAAATTTTGAGGTCCCTAGTCAGTATTTCCTTAGCCCTTTCAATTGATTTGTGCCTTACTGCAATTGCCATGTCATTGGCATAAGCAATCTTCCTGGATATCATTTCGGGAATGTCAGAGATGTATAGATTCAAAAGAACTGGAGTGAGGACCAAGCCCTGGGGTAGACCATTATTCTATTTTTTTTCTGCTTGCTGATTGACTGACTCATAATTACTTGGAAAGTTCTGTTGCTCAGTATGTTATTTAGGAGTCAAAATAATGTTCTGCAAGGGACAATTTTTGTAAAAAAATATACGGTAGATCATCCCTCCAGAATGTGTCATAAACAGCAGTCAGATCGATGAAAGCTGCTGATGTCTTAAGATACTTCTGATACCCTGCCTCAATGAAAGTTGTTAAACTCAGAACCTGGTCTTCACAACTACAACAGGGTCTAAAGGGGTGTCAAGCATGTGGCCCATGGGCCGGATCAGGCCCTCAGAGGGTTCCTATCTGGTCCACAAGGAACTGGCTCTCTCCTGTTTCTTTCTCCAGTCCTGCTGCTGCTGCTGAATCACATTTTGTAAGCTTCTGTTCCCTGCACTACCTGAACCTGCTCCCCTTCCTCCTTCCAGGGGAGGGAGGGAATGAGCCAGAGTTTGCTTCCTGGCCAGGCTGCCTCAATTGCACAGGAGACATTACCCTCCATTGGCTGAGGCTCCTTCTCTTCCTCCTGACTTGCTTTGCTTGGCTGCCTCAGTCATACAGGAGTAATGCAAAGCACCTTTACAACCAACAAAGTTTTATTCAAGGTATGAACTTTTGTGTGCCTTGCTACCATGTGTGTTTTGTTGGCCTCATTATGTCAGGGCTCTCCCCGGTGCAACTGGGTTCCCTCCCTCTTTTCACAGTATTCATGCCCTCATGATCCAGTCTTTCTCAGTGGGAGAGCAAAGTGAACTATTTAGATAAGGAATAACAAATCAGTGAGGGGGATTAGGCTGAGAGTGTGTGTCCAAACCAAGTTCACCCAGCACATTTCCTTTGTAGACTGAGAATTTTGAACCTAGACTTCCCAGATAGAAGGCTGATACTAACCACTATACATGGCTGTCTCTCCATTCTTGCACTGCCTCATAGGCGTTGTAGTTATTTCTCTGGGGAAGACAATGGTTTTGTAGACAAACAGCCCTCAGTCTGTCATGGTGCCTTCACATGTTCTTGACCAGCACATGAAGTAACTTATGTACAAAAGCTTGCAATGCCCAGCCATTCCATGTTTTCCTCAGGGTCCTAGGCTCACAACACTGAGCATGAGATTTCTGTAATGAATGTCAATAAATCTTACAGCATACAGATACACACCTGAATGGCATACTCAAGATTGCTACAGCACAAACATTTTGATGCAATAATTCAGAACAAGAGGTGTCAGTTATCAGAGACTGTTAAAATATTGCAAGAGTGCTAGTGTTTTAAGCATGTTTTATTTAAAGTTTTAAAAAATCTTTAATTATGTTTGCATCCTTTATAAAGTTTATATCGCCACTATCTGGCATTACATTTTATGACACAACAAGATCCGGCCCTCATAACAAATGAGTTCAACACCCCTGGTCTAAATCCTGCTTGCTCTATAGGGACATGCTTGTTAATTCAGTCACTGATTCTATTCAGGATTAGCTTCTCAAGGACTTTATAACAGGAGCTCAGAAGGGAAATAAGACTGTAATTTTCTGCCTGATGTTTTGGTTTTCCAGGTTTCAGAATAGCAACTATCTTTGCTTTCTTGAATTCCCCTGAGATTCTTCCTGTCCTCTTGATATCAGTGAGAAGCTTTGTGAGCCACTTCTTAGTGAACATGCTGCTGTTGATTAGGAACACATTATGGATGCATTCAAAGTCTGGTGCCTTTTCTGCTCTTGATGTCCTTCAGTGCCTTGGTAATCTCATCAGCACTAAAATCCCCTGACAGCTTGCAGTCTTCAGAGAAGGTGCATTCCAAAATCTGAAATTCTTTTTTTTTTAATCCTGAATATAAAATCTCAGTCCTTTGGAGCTCTTGGTAGGGATACCAATCAGTCAGGTACCTGGTTTGATGTTACCTCTGGATTTCCTCAGGTGGGCTTGCACCTAGTTTTTTCAACAGGCTCTAGGCTTTCCTACAGGAATGCCTGAAATCCAAATTCACAGTTGCTTTGGTCCATTTTTGTCTTTGCAAAGCATTGAATTCATGGAGTAACTACAGTCAACATCGAGTTCATGGAGTAAGCAAGCAGAAGAGTAAGAGGGACTCAGTGCTTCTCTTATCAGTCTCCCTGCTAAGCAGCCTGCAGGAGTGCAAGGCCTACTAAGAATCTGCAGAACCAGGCCAGGGCAACCCTAGCCTAGAGCTCTAAAAAACAGCTTAGTTAAGTGTTGTTGTTCCTTATTCCAATAGCCAAGTTACCTGCCCTACAGTTACTGTTAATAAAGAGGCCTTCAGCCAAACAGAACTAGGTGTTTGTTGTTTCCTCCACTATTCAAAATGAACAACATCCCACCATCCTTCAACTGATGCCTCAGTGAACTCTTTGTAAGTTCGTGCTTACAACTTAAATGCTCACATGCACCTGTATCACCAGCTGTGATCATACAGCCATGAAAGGCAACCAACTTGGATGGACTCTAACTGTCCCACCATACCCTCAGTCAAATAGGCAAGGGATCAAGGGTAATTAGTCCAGTGAGGTTAAAAAATAAAACAAAACTGGCATTTGCTCCCCCAAGGTGACCAGCTCATGCCCACTCTGGTAAATTGGTAGATATAATGCTGCACTGTTGAAAAAGAGGTTGCTGGATGACACAACAACTCATTAAACATGATGCCTGTGTTCCTGATCTAATGGGGCAGCCAAAACAAGGCAACATGCCAGAACAGCCATCTATGTGGATATCTGCAAACCCTGTTCCCCCTGGCTCCAAACCTGTTAGCAGACTGGTAGAAGTGGTGTTATGATACTTTTAACAATTGGATTTTCATTATTTTCATCTTGGAATATTTCCCCATGTTTCTGTATATGTGCTTATTCAGCTGGTATTCCCCATTTAGAGAAACACATACCAAGCATTAAGTTGCTTAAGAGAAAGCAGTTTGAAGGTTGTTCTTATAAGACTCGGGGGGGGGGGACACCATTTTGGAATGCTCTTTTAAAATTGAAAAGCCCGCAAAGCCAGTTTAGGTGACCCACAGAACAATAATGGAATAGAATGAGGAAAAGTTGCTCAGCCTCATTTTGTTTCTTCCATTTTTCTCACATCCAAGTCTGAGGCATGAGTACTATGCCTACAGATGTGTCTTTAGCTGACTCCCAACATAGGAATAAAGTTTTTTATTTTTTTTTTAATATTACATGAAGCTGTATTGGTTTAAGTCCAGTGGTTACATTCTAAATGTAACAGCTGAAAATACAGGACATATAAGCTCTAATTTGATCCTACCTTTACCAACTGTTTCAAGATAGCAAACAACACAAACATATTAAAACTTGACATTTGTAGCCAAAAACATCAGTTATGACCGATTCAGTTGATGGAACAGAATGACTGTGGTGCTATTTTTAAATGGCACTTCTCAGAACATAACTGCACTTTATATAACTTAGAAGACAATTGCTGTCTCAACAACAATGAAATCCATACTCAAAACATGTTATTTTACTTCAAAAAATCTTTTTCTCAATGATGTTGTGGTTTTCTAGTCCACAATAAAGCTCAGTCATATAAATCCTCTCTCAAAGCAAACAAAAAAGTCCAAAGCAAGTGTCTGATCCCGTCCGTTACTAAGATTACCTGGCAGACTCCTGTGCAGTATCAGTCAAAACCAATTGAAAAGCATGTATATTTTATTTAGATAGGGGCTCCTGTTACTGTGACCTAGGTACTATTTTGCTCAAAGAAAAGGTCAGTTTACTAACATTCAGCCAGCATAGTATAGTATCATTCATTCTATTCAGTGCAAATATTTTAAGTACCAGTTATATCAAAGACTCATACACTAGAGATTGTGGATCTAGGAGCATATGGTGTCATGGGGATCTGAAGGTGACTGTGCTAAAGAAAAATCCCGTAATGCTTATGGATGCTCTAAATTTCACCACAAAAGAGTTCAACAGTTGAACTTACTATGTCCAAAGGTTTTGATCAGACAGAACCTGATCACCCTGCTATCAGTGAGGTTGATAAAAAGGAACACGGGCTGTGGCAAATAAAATATAAGTCTTGATCAGGCAGGCAAAACGGGAATATGAGAAGCATATTGCAAAAAACATAAAGACCAACAATAAAACTTTCTTCAAGTACATTAGAAGCAGGAAACCAGCCAGGGAGGCAGTGGGGCCCTTGGATGACCAAGGTGTAAAAGGAGAACTGAAGGATGATAGGGAAATGGCTGGGAAGCTGAATGCATTTTTTGCCTCTGTCTTCACTGCGGAACATGAGAAGTGCTTGCCCACTCCAGAACCACTGATTTCAGGAGGGGTGTTGAAAGACATGAGTCAGATTGAGATGACGAGAGAGGAGGTCCTACGAATGATAGACAACTTAAAAACTGATAAATCACCAGGCCCGGATGAGAAGTGCTTGCCCACTCCAGAACCGCATACATCCAAGAGTTCTGAAACGACTCAAATGTGAATTTGACAAAAATATGTAATTTTTCATTAAAATCTGTCTCCATTCCTGAGGACTGGAAGGTAGCTAATGTCACTCCCATCTTTAAAAAGGGTTCCAGAGGAGATCCAGGAAATTACAGGCCAGTCAGTCTGATGTCGATACTGGGTAAGTTGGTGGAAACTGTTATTAAGGAAAGAATTTGGAGGCATATTGATGAACAAAACCTATTGAGGAAGACTCAGCATGGCTTCTGTAAGGGAAGATCTTGTCCCACTAACCTGCTAATGTTTTTTGAGGGAGTGAACAAACATGTGGACAAGGGGGACCCAATAGATGTTGTTTACCTTGACTTCAAGAAAGCCCTTTTTAATAGGAAACAGAGAGTGAGTATAAATGGGCAATTTTCTCAGTGGAGGGTGGTAAGCAGTGGGGTACCACTGGATCAGTACTTGGTCTGATGCTTTTTAACTTGTTCATTAATGATTTGGAGTTGGGAGTAAGCAGTGAAGTTGCTAAATTTGCAGATGACAAGAAATTGTTCAGGATGGTGAGAACCAGGGAATATTGTGAGGCACTCCAAAGGGATCTGTCGAGGATGGGTGAGTGGGCGTCAACATGGTAAATGGAGTTCAATATGGCCAAGTGCAAAGTGATGCACATTGGAGCCAAAAATCATAAGAACATAAGTGAAGCCAATGTTGGATCAGGCCAATGGCCTATCCAGTCCAACACTCTGTGTCACACAGTGGCCAAAAATACCAGGTGCCATCAGGATGTCCAGCAGTGGGGCCAGGACACTCCAAGCTTTAAGGGCTTTTTTCTCTTGAGCTGGTGGAAGCCAAGGCTGATTAATTAGAGTAGATAAGGGAGAAATGTTTGAAATTAACCTTTTCTTTCTGCAATCCCAGATTTTAATGGCTGCAGAGAGGCAGGGATTGTTGTGAAGTGACTTAAGATGACGAGAAGGCAAAATCCATGTTATCTCCTGCAACGTGAAGGGTTTAGAATATTCTTGCTCCATCCATTTTTGTCTGCTCTCAACATGCCTTCCAGCCAGGCATGATCTGTTAAGTGCCTGGGGTTTATGGACACAGCAGGAACACATGGAAGTAGAGATTGTGATAACAGCAGATAATCGATTCTAGTAAAGACATTGTGTCTTGCAGAAAAGTAGGTGCAATCCTTGTCCTTGGGGTGTAACAATCACCATATATCACAAAGTTGATGTTTGACCATCTGGTACCCAATCTTAAACAAAATAAATATAGACAAATTCGACTGGGAAACAATTAAGGAAGCCAAATTCAAACTTTTATTATTCAATTGAAATTAACTATGGTTACTGGCACATATTTTCTTCATACATTTTGATGGGAGATATCATTCAAAAAATTTCTTAGAGATCAGAGTTCCAATAGAGGCTTACAGTTCGAATATTACAGTTACATAATTTATATATTGTGGTTTAAGTGTTATTGTTACTATAGACTTTAAATTGTAGTAATTACAGTTTTTCTTCAACGTTTTATGTGAATGTATTTCTGAAAGTTGTTTCGACTGACTTTCCTTCATGTATGTTTGCAAGTTAAATTTAATAAAATTTATTAAAACAAACAAACAAACAAAGTTGATGTTTGTCAAAAAGCTTGGACAGTTTTGTATCGCTAAGCTATTTTCTAGATCTCCGAGGGTGTAACCAAGATCTGTCTACTGCATTATCAGACATGAAATTTAGATCTCCTCCGATGATAAGGTCTCCATCTTGAAATTTTTAAGAGTGAAAAAACCATCATCCAGAAATTTGATTTGATCTTGATTGTTTATCTCTAAGGATTGAATTCATTGTTGTTGTTTCTTTTAATAGTTCAATATAATTGTTTTTTTTATTTTAGTGATTTACATGGGGATTGTACTGCAGTAATTCTAATTAATTAATTAATTTTTAATTAATTGATTGAAAACAACTGTATAAAAGAGGCTTTTACTTAATAAATTTAGTGAGGGGAGGTGGGAACCTGACTAAGGGAGGGTTCCTGGGGAACAATTAACTTCTTGTATTTATTTATTACTGTTGTCTGGTAGCTGTTTAGGTAAGCTAAAAGTTTTTAACCTTTTACTGTCTCTTAAGGATAGTTGGTAGGGAAGGTTTTTTTGAAAGCACCTTTCATTTCAACATTAAACACAGTACCCTTGAGCACTTATAGTTTGATCCAAATTAGATCACTGGTCTCCTATGTGAATTTCCCCCCTGATATTACTAATTTTCTAAGTGTTGTTGACTGGGAAAAGTAAGTTAAAGAATCTAAGTTTTTAAGTACAAATTCTGTCTGCTTATATTTGTTAGTCTTGGTTGATTTAAACGTATAGTAGTAATGGTGCTCAACTTAAAACTCAGTTCTGTGAATATAAGAGGCCTGAACAACCCTATTAAAAGAAAGCAAGTTCTTCAACACATCAAGAAGATACGCCCTGACATTCTTTTCATGCAGGAAACTCACACATGCAATGCTCATGATGCAATTATAAAAACTCCACTCTACCTTCTACAATTCCAAGTGTTAGGTTCTTCCAAGAGTAGAGAAGTTCCTATTCTTTTAGCAAAAAATATCAGCTTTGTTCTGCAATCAAAGTCACATATTAATGTGGGCAAGAAAGTGGCATGCAAGAGATGAAGGAATCTGTGATTCCTGCCAGTAGCCATTGTTGGTGTTGTTGTTAAATTTTTGGTTCACCCAATCCCTGCTACTTTAGGGCTCTGGGCAATGTACAACATTTGATAAAAACATCAAAACCATAGAATAAAATACGGAAAGGCTTCTACACATCATGGGTAGGAGGGAAAGGGAAGCCTTTTGATAGCTTTTTGTCTCCTTAGACCTACAAGTAAAGTGGGACTATACCTACCTCTCAGTTTTCTTTCCCTCATTATTATTAAAAACTTCCTTGAAATTATTTGCAGAAGACATATTTTTTTAAAAAAGTATTCATCTGAACATAGCTATGAAAGACACCTAGTACAAATGTTTGGATGTTATTCAAGAAAACTGACAAAGACTTGTTTTAACCAATAATTTTGCCACTATGGAAGAGGTCATGAACAATCTGTACTTCTGAAATTAAAAGGCTCAACACATCAGTTATATTAATATAATAGGAATGGGGGGGGGCACAGAAAATATTTGACCCTGAAGTCCATGGTGGCTAAGCTACAAGCATACCTGCTAGCAGCCACCACTAGGCAGAAATGTTGAGGAACAACTATTTAGCATGATGAAATCCAGACTATTTATTATATTTTTATGTCTATAAGAACTCCAGACTATTTATGATATTTTTATGTTTACAAGAACCTTAAAACAAACCTAGAGTAGTTATGTTGACACAGACAGTTCAGACTAAGAGATATGAGGGCTCAAAAACTTTCCTCTCTGATGGCTTCTGTAAAGATATAAGAAATTCTTGGGGGAAACACAGATTTTGCATAACTCTCTGGGGTTCTTTCTACTTCCTTAAAATGGAGAGGAATACTTAGAACTATCAGAGGCTAGCTCAAACAGAACATCAGAACAACAAAATCTAGTACCCAAAACCTAGCACCCAGAATCTGGAATGCCACAATTTGGATTGGATCCTCACACAAGCAGATGCCATTTCCAGTCATGCAAAGAAGTCCACAGTTTCTGTATGCTGTATGCAGCAGCATCAGAGGTTTTCTGACCCTCAGAACAAACTTTTGGGTAGTGCAGAGGGCTAAAGAAGACAGGGAGGTAAGAAAGATCCACTCTGTGAACAAAGCTCTTTGGATTCAGTCCACTGAACTCTTATATTAGATCTAAATAATTATTATTGTTACTAGTACTGACATTAAATACTGTCTACACCACTGCTTTTACTGATGCTATAGTGTACTGTACAATAGTTTTCATGAGTCTGAATTATTATCTTTTATTTTAAATGGTTTCAGCTACTTTGTAGAAAGACATGATGATATAAGCAAACAGAGAACCCTAATCTATCATGTGTCACTGCATCAAGACATGGGGACAGTTAAACAGAGAATGTGGAATGGCACAATTGGCTGTTGAAATAAAATTAAAGGATTATGGACCTTGCTTCAAGTGCTGACAGGTAGCAAAACTGATTTAAAAAGGTATACATTTTATTGCCAGTTTGGAAACAATGGATTTCACTGTGTTTAATGAAACTGTCTAAATAATGTGGCAAATAAAAATTTGCTGAATAAAATCAAAGGAGAACCATCATTCACTGCCAAGTGTGACATATGGTATAATAACTAAAGGGATGTAAAAATAGTGCAGTGGTAACTAAGAGAAAAAAGATATTGCTAGAAGATATTCATGTTAAAATGGCAAACCAGTGTGGTGTAGTGGTCAGAATCAAGAACCACAAGGGTAAGAAAGAAGTCTGATAAGAGCCAATATTAAAAACCTAGTGTAAATTTATTCAAAAATTCATGTATTTATTAGAAAGATAGTTAAAAACAAATAAGGGCCCAATGAAAGCCTCCTAACAAAATACAAGTGGCCTGAACACAAGGGCCAATAAACGTGACCAATACAAGTGGTTAGAGTGTCAGACTAGGATCTGGGGACCTAAGTTTGAATCTCTCTGCTCTTTGATTCACCATTAGGGAAAAAGGCAGGCTATAAATGTTGTAAACAAAGGAGATTTTAGAAGATCTCCACATTATTCTCAAACCCATGGCTGAACAAATTAAATCAGTGCAGCAATCTTTAAACAAAGTATTACAGACAGCAGAGGCTGCTGTAGAAACCAGCCAGGCACACAATGAGGAAATACAAACCCTACAGAAATATGAATCCTTGGCAAAGGAAAGAATACTTACCTTAGAAAATAAAGTGTGGGAAAGACATTTAAAATTTTGTGGGTTTGCAGAACAGAGTGAGGGGGAGACACCACTTCCATCATTTATTGCCTCTTGGCTGGCTGCAATCTTACAGTTAGAAGATGGTGTCTCTCCAACAGTGCTGAAGGCCTATAGGCTTGGCCCTCATCGTCCTGGACAGCAGAAATATCCAAGGGATATACTGGTGGAGTTTTAGGATATGAGGATCAAGCAACATATCCTAAAGGAAGCCAACAATCAAGTTGGCTTAAAATTCCAGGATGCCAATATATCTGTGTTCCCTGACTTGCCAGTTGGAAGCCCTGCAAATTAGATGCATTTTAAAGCCACTAACACAGAAGCTATCAGATGCAGGGATCTGATATAGATGGCTTTCATCAGGCTTCTCTGTCCATCATCAAGGCTCTACACTTTAAGCCTCTGACTTGGATTCAGGTCATGATCTTCTAGCAGCACTTCAACTTGAACCTATGTATGAACCAGTCAGAAGGTTGCAAAAAAGGAAAATGGAGCAGTCCTCTTCCCCACAACAGTGAAACAAAATTCCAGTCCCAAGGATACACTGATTAAACAGAACTAAATAAACTTCCTGACAACATTGAAGAGGAGGGAAAATTGTGGTTTGGCTGTTTGGTTGTTCTAACGTTAATGCTTATTTGTTAGCTAATTAATTCTATCGGGTGGGGGAGGGGGATTTTCTGGCTATTTGCTCCTAGATATAAAATGAACATTGTGGTGGGGCTCTTAAAGCACCTCATGGGATGTTCTAATGTCCCGACTGTCATCTTCTCACTGATAAGTTTAGTTTGTTTGGCTATTTTCACTCCAGAATATTGTTGAATTGGGCATGAAATTCCTAAGAGAAGGGAGGGAGGAAGGAAATTGGGGAATATATGGGAATGGATTTTACATGATATGCTGTCGAAGGCTTTCACCTCAACAACATCCACCCCAACATAAGTTCACCATGGAAAAAGAAGTCAAGGGTACCATTTCTAGATATCATGGTCATCCACAAAGCAAACCTTCAATTAGGTCACAAGGTTTACAGAAAACCAACTCACACAGACCGTTATTTACACAAAAACTCCGATCACCACCCTCAGCAAAAAAGAGGCATAATCAAAACATTAGTAGACGGTGCAAGATGGATACATGAACCACACTTTCTCAAAGACGAACTAAATCATCTTAACCACGCACTTCAAGCAAATAGCTACTCTAAGTATGAAATCAAAAGAGCGATTAAACCAAAGCAAATGAAGAAAAACAGTCTCCCACAGGAAAAGTGTTTTTGCCATATATCAAAGGAATCACTGATCAGATGGGAAAACTTATGAAAAAACACAACCTACAAACAGTATTCAGACCCACCAGAAAAATACAACAGATGCTACGATTGGCAAAACACAGAAGAGACCCCCTCACTTCTGCAGGAGTATACCACATACCATGCAGTTGTGGACAAGTTTACATCAGAACCACACAGCGTAGCATTCAGACAGGAATAAAAGAACATGAAAGACAATGCAGACTTGGCCAACCTGAAAAATCAGCAGTGGCTGAACATAGCCTAACCCAAACAGGACACAGCATTTGGTTCCAAAACACTGAAAGACTGGACAAGACTTCCAATTACTATGTCAGATTATACAGGGAAGCCATTGAAATTCATAAACATAAACACAATTTCAACAGGAAAGAAGAGAGTTTAAAAATAAATAGGGCATGGTTTCCTGTCCTGAAAAACACAAAATGCTCTACAGCTGGCAATAGCACTACAGATAAGATTAGAGTTTCAATAGCCATTCCACACACAAAAGAACCTCCTCAGGAAACAGGAAACCTCCTCAGGAAACAATCCATAGACAAAAGAACCTCCTCAGGAAAGCTCCTCCATTAGCATGTTCATAACCTGGAGAACTACTACAAGATAATGACTCAGCCCTACCCCACGTTCCAGGGTAGATATAAATTACCTGCCTAGCATTTTTCTGCTCACCTTGACACAGAGAGTACTCCATCTTTCTGTGTTATACCTCTGAGGATGCCAGTCACAGCTACTGGAGAAACATCAGGTCCTACAATGCCAAGACCATGGCCACACAACCTGGAAAATCTACAGCAAGTAATAGATTTTACATTAATTATTATGCTGAGATTGCTAATGAAGAGTGGTTTAATGTATTGTATTATGGAATCAGGGTGGGAGTGGGGGGATGATCAATTGGGGATTGTTATGAAGAATTTTGCTAATGCATTGTTGATACCTTCATGGAGTTCAAGCCTCTTTAGTATTTTTTTAAAAAATGTTTTATGAATATCTATGTATTTGTCTGGTTACTTGAGTACGGATCAGTATTTCAACAGATGAATGTTTCACAATTTAAGGCTGTGTTGTCTATGTTTGCTCAGACTTCCTGGGCCTATTTTATTGAAACACTTTTTAAAATGTTACTACAGGTAATTAATCGTTTTAAACTTTTAAATCTATACCAATTAAATGTTAAATCTTATTTCAGGATAAAGTTGACTTGTGTAGTGAATGAACTGGTTAGTGACAGGTTTTTTACTTCATTGCTTTTGGTTCATTCAGTATGTTTCTCAATAAGTAGGGGTGCACCTCCTTCTGGTATGAAGATGAATTGTGATTATTTACCTTTACATGAGTTTAGTGAAAATATGCTATTAATGCTGTCTGATATCACTGATGCATTGCTCTGGGGACTGTATTTGGTGTACTTTATGGATCTTGATAGGTTTAAATGATGGCTGCTAATCATTTTAAAGTTTGCACACTCAACTGCAGAGGTCTTAACAAGAAGATTAAAGTTAAAAGGATACTCTCTTCATTAAAAGAACAGAAGGCTGATAATTTTTTTTTACAGGAAACACACCTGAAGAAAGGAAATGAAAAGTCTCTTTCCTGTAATTGGCTTTTCCAACACTTCTCAGCAGCAGGTACGTCAAAATCGCGGAGTATGTCTATCCTAATTGCTAAATCTGTCAAATGTATAAGTAAATCTTCATATTCAGACCCAGAAGGAAAATATATATTCTTAAATGGCTTACTCAATGAGCAACCAACCACGCTGGCCTCCATTTTTGCCCCCAATATTGGGCAACTGGACTTTCTTACAGATACTCTTACCAAACTTAAAAACTTGAGCTCAGACCCTGTAATACTAGGTGAGGATTTTAATTTTGTGATGGACCAGGCTCTAAAGTGTTCACATAACAAACTGTTCCACCAGCATTCAAGCCAGCTACCCCAATAGAAGGCATCTCTTAAAGAACTTGTTTGTTCCTTAGGTTTCATTGATATCTGGAGATTGATGCATGCCTCAGATACAGACTATACATTTTATTGCTCACAATATAACAGTTATTCTAGACTTGACTACATTCTAATCACAGAACACTTGACAACCAGAGTATTTTCCTCTTCCATTGGTTTTCATCAATGGTCAGACCATGTGTCAGTACAGTGTGTTATGTATGAATCCAACAAGCATCTTAGACAGTATAGCTGGATGTTAGGCAAACCTTTAATATTGAATCGCAAGATAAAATATTGTATTGAAAAAGACATCAAAGATTTCTTTGATCATAACCTAAGTTGTGGCATTCCTCTTCCTGTAATTTGTGACATTCTGAAGGCTGTAATTCATTGGAAATATATCTCACTAGCAGCATTCTATAAAAAAGAAAACTTCATCTAAGATGAGAATTCATGCAGAAAATACAAGAACTGCACAAGAAGATTAGTAGTCCCAACATATATCAGAGATTATTAGTGGAAAGAAAGAAACTTGAATCATTAGAAGTCTCCGAAATGCAAAAGACTCTTCTTTTCATAAAGCAAAGATACAACTACAGGAATCCCAAATCTCTCCATTTATTTTCATGGAAGTTGCATCAAAACAACTCAGAGCGTAATGTATTAGGAATGAGAAAGGCCGCCTTGTGACTTCATCAGCGGACATCTTGTCAGTATTCCAAAGATACTATAGCAAGTTGTATAGTTCTACGAAACCCCAAAAAGAATACATCTCAACATATCTTCAATCAAAAGGCTTTATTAAATGTCTTACTGCAGAACATAAAGAACTTCTCGATGCAGCCATAACATCGAAATAAATTTTAGATGTGATTAGAAATATGAAAAACAATGTCTCTAGGACCTGACCATTACCCAGCAGAATATTATAAAATGTTTCAACACATTCTGATTCAATCTTTAGAAGACATATTCAACCACATTCTACATGAAGGCATCATACCCAAGTCATGGACATCAGCAAAGCTTATTGTATTACTTAAATTGGGCAGAGACAAATCTCACCCAAAATCTTATCATCCAATATCATTACTTAACTGTGACTATAAATTCTTTGCAGCTGTATTTGCATCAAGGCTTAGTCACATTATACCATCCTATATTCATAGGGATCAGATGGGATTCATCACGAATAGGGATCTGACACACTACATGTGCAAAATGGTTGACATCACACACTATTGTAAACTCCATAAAACCAAACCTTCCTTTATCTTGTCATTAGACATACAGAAGGTTTTTGATATGCTGGAATTTAGCTACCTTACAAATCTGCTAGACAGCATGTATTTTGGTACAATCTTCCAAAGAGCTATTCAGACAATCTATTCATTGCTGGCTACACATCAATGGTCTTCAGTCATCAGAATTTACATTATTTAGGGATACAAGACAAGGATGCCCTCTCTCCCCATTGCTCTTCACCCTTGCTATTGACACAAGCAATTCAATGCAATCCACAAATATCGGGTATTCAAATTGGCCAAACACATGTCAAAACACAGTAAAATCATTTATACTTCCAAAATTTCTTTTCTGTTTTAGAGCTCCTCCTATGTACCACCCTGCTGCCCTAATATGAAGCTGTAAAAGAAGCCTAAACAGGTTTATATGGACTTTTAAGAAACCGAGAGTTGGGTTTCATACCATGGGTCATCCAGCTAAGAATGGCGGTCCGGCAATTCCTGATCTACAGACATATTATGCGGCAGTCAGCCTAGCTAACTTATCCAAGCAATACAGTTCTTCCTTTCAATCAGACTGGAAAATAATTGAAGAAGACTATCTAACCTCTTATTCTTTTCAACATTCGTTATGGACACTTCATAATTGCAGATTCTCAAATAATATTATACACCCCTTTTTGGAATCAACTTTTTGAACATGGGACAAATCTAAAGACAAATGGCTCCTGAAACACCTCCTTTGGCTACCTTTCTAGGGCAGTCATGGTTTCCACCGGAATTGTCACTGCATGCTTACCCTCTCTGACGCTCTGCTAATCTAACTCATTTTAGAGATATCTCTTCCAATGGATGACTTAGAAAGAAAGCAACTTTGGAACAATCATATGATTCCTGTCTACCCTGGTTTGAATATCTTCAAACTTCCCATTTGTTTCACTTTCCTATTTACAGAAAAGTTTGAATAGACCTCTTACAAGTTTGGAACGGGATAAGAACTCTCAATCTCTTTGCTTAAAATGCCTAATTTCAATGCTTTATAAAGCTTTATTACTCCCTTTAAACTCCCTTTAACATCATACCAGATGGCATGGTATAAATCTTACTACTTATCAATGGGAAAAGATTTGGACCTCATCAAGTTATACCTCACGTTCCTCACAACAGGCAATACAAATTTTACTTCGTTGGCATATTGTCATCTTATTGGAAACTATGTGAGGCAAAAGGCTCTTTCTACCATTGTTGGTGGTCGTGTAGTAAGGTTAATCGATTTTGGAGGGAAATCATATCACAAATTTATTTGATAGCAGGTCATTATATCCCTAAAGACCCAACCTTAATTCTTTTGGACTTACAGCCAAGAATCAGGATTCCTCAAAATACTTTTTTTTTAATAAAACAATTTTTATTAAGATATATAATACTTCACAATTTTAGCTAAGATAATATAAATCATATCCTTTTCTTCAGATTCCCCTCCCCCCCATTGGCTCCCAGCATTGTTTCCACCATTTTACCAATACATAATGCCTATTAATTCACTGTTATCATATAAATTCTACAGGTAATGCAATTTACTTATTTGCAACTACTACTAATACTTATTGATTATATACCTGTTATACATTTGTTACATATCTAGTAACTTTCCAAACTGAATATCCTATCCTTCATTTCCCAATGTTTCTCTAAATATTCTTTAAAGTCATTCCAATCTACCAAAAAAAGTTTCTGCTTCTAAATTGTTAAGTTTTCTTGTCCATTTGTCCATTTCTGCCATAAATAGCAGTTTTCTTAACCAGTCCCAGAGTTCAGGAATTTTTTCATTTTTCCAACTTTGAGCATAAATCATTCTAGTGGTTGTTACCATGTACCACATCAGTGTTCATTTACTCACATTTATTTCTTCTAGTTTAAGACTGAGAAGGAACACTTCAGGTTCTTTCTTGAAGGTACACTTCAATTTTTTTTCCATCTCTGTACGTATTGCAGTCCAGAATATTTTTGCTTTATCACAAGTCCACCACATATGATAAAAGGAACCTTTGACATGTTTACATTTCCAACATTTGTTAGATAGGTTTTTACCTATATTAGTTATCTTTTTTGGTGTCATATACCATCTATACATCATTTTTTTTAAAAAAAATTCTTTAAGGTTGGTACATGTAGATATTTTCATAGCATTTTTCCATAAGAATTCCCAAGATGACATAGATATTTCCTTATTCATATTAATTGCCCATTTAATCATTTGCTTTTTAACTACTTCATCTTCTGTATACCATTTTAACAAAATTTTATACATTTTCGATATAATTTTCTTCCCGCCCTCCAGCCATAAATTTTCAATTTCATTATAGTTTCCCCTGAACCCAACCATTTTTATCAGTTTTATACAAATCATAGATCTGTCTATAATGCAACCAATCATATTTAAAATCTAATTGGCTTTCTTCTTTTAACATATACGATTTCCCTTCAGATCTCAGCTGTTCACTGTATTTCAACCAGTCCTGTCCCTTATATTCTAAAAAGGGTTTTATTACTTTTGCTAGTACAATCCATATTGGGTTTTTTTCAAGAAAATTTTTTTTGTACTTAATCCATGAGTCAAAAAGTGTTCTTCTGATATAGTGATGCTTAAACAAGTTATCCATTTTTGATTTACCATAGTAAAGATATGCATGCCAGCCAAACCTGCAATCATGTCCTTCTAATGCCAACAATTTTCTATTTTCAAGAGTGATCCACTGTTCAAGCCATGTCAGACAGACCGCGTCACAATATAATCTCAAGTTTGGTGGTTGAAAACCTCCTCTTTCCTTTGCATCACACAATATTTTCATTTTGATTCTCAGTTTTTTCCCTGCCCACACAAATTTTGAAATTTCCTTTTGCCAAGAATTAAATACTTTCGAATCTTTTACAATGGGAATCGTCTGAAATAGAAACATTAAACGTGGCAAAATATTCATTTTGACCACTGAAATTCTGCCCAACAAAGATAGATTTAGTGTATTCCATTTTTAATGTCATTTAGAACTTGTGACCATAATTTTTCATAATTGTTTTTAAAAAGATCAATATTCTTCATTGTCAAATCTATACCTAGATATTTAGTTTTTTTCACAACTTCACAGCTTATAGACTTCTACAGCTCCATTTGTTTAGACCTTATCATATTTTTACACATCAACTTAGATTTCTGTCTGTTCACATAGAAGCCTGCCAAGTCTCCAAATTCTTTTATTTTATGTAATAAGAGTGGTAGAGTTTTCAATGGTTCCTCTGCTAAAAACATAACGTCATCAGCAAAGACTCTGTACTTATATGTAAATCCCTTAATTGTCAAACCTTTAATTTCCTTATCTTCTTTAATGTTCCAAAGCAAAACCTCTAGATTCCATATAAACAATAATGGAGAAAGCGGGCAGCCTTGTCTTGTTCCTTTTTGCACTTTGAAATGTTCTGTTGTTTCATTGTTGATCACTATTGTTGCCTTTTGTTCCGAGTATATTGCTTTAATTGTATTTAAAAAAAGTTCTCCAATATCCATTTTTTCAATAACTTTAAACATAAATTCCCAATTCAAATTGTCAAAAGCTTTTTCTGCATCAACAAAGAAAAAGCCAACCTCCTTTTCTGGATGCTTGTCATAATATTCAATTGCATCTACTACCATCCTGATATTATCCTTTATTTGTCTGTCTGGCAGAAATTCAGCTTGTTCTTCAGTTAAGTCTTTCAAATATATTTTTAGTCTCTCGGCTATTATTTTGGCGAATAACATAGTCATTATTTAAGAGCGAAATTGGCCTAAAATTTTTCACATTTGTTAAATCTTGTGCTTCTTTTGGGATAAGACAAATGGTAGCTTCTTTCCAAGAGTCTGGTATTTTCCTTGTATCTCTGATCTCATTTGTCAAAACTTCAAAAGTAGGGGTTAGCTCCTCTTTTAGTTTTTTATAGAATTTTGCTGAGAAGCCATCTGGACCTGGAGCCTTCCCCAATTTTGCGTCATCAATAACTTTATAAATCTCCTCTGTGGTAATAAGGCTGTTAAGCATATCTTTTATTTTTCCTGTAGGACTTGACATTTTTAAGTTCTGCAAATATTTTTGATCTTTTACTTGATCTATTGGATTTTCCTGGAAAAACTTTGCATAATATTTAAAAAATTCTCTCTTTATCCCTTTATAGTCCACAATTTCTTTATCTCCTGTCACAATTTTGTTCATTACCTTATTCTCCCTTCTTTTCTTAAGTTGCCATGCCAAATATCTTCCTGGTTTGTTAGCTCCTTCGAAAGACTTTTGTTGAAGTTTCTTTAAATTCCAATAGATTTCTTGGTTTAATATAACATTCAGTTGATCTTGTAGAATTTCTTTCAGTATTTTCTTGTTCTCTGGTATTTTCTTTAATTCTTTCTCTTTTGTTCTAATCTTTTCCACGAGGTGACTCTGTTGTTCCCTTCTTTCTTTTATTTCTTTGTTATTTAGCAAAATTAATATTCCTCTCATGACTGCTTTATAGGCATCCCATACCATTTGGATCTGTACATCTTGATTCAAATTTGCCTGGAAAAAAAGCTTTGTTTCTTTACGCAGATTTTCAACTATAGTCTGTTTATCCAGTGGATTATGGCCAGAGTTTATTTTTGGAATTATTTCAATTTTATGGGTTTTAAATGCTAGATCTCCTGTCATCCATATCATATCTATTCTGGAGAATGAACCATGCCTGTTGGAATAAAAAGTAAAGTCTTTACATGTAGGATTCCATTTCCTCCATACATCTTCCAAATTTTCCTGTTTGGCTAATTCAAAAAAGGCCTTTGGTAGCTTCCCTACTTTCTCATCAAACCTTTTTGATTTCCGGTCTAATTTGTTACTAATCGTCCAATCAAAATCTCCCATCAAAATGATTTGATCATAAGTCACTTGGACTAACTCAGATATTAAGGCTGAGTTCAGACTGGCAATTTGCCCTGGTAGGGACCCGGGCCAGTGACGATTCAATTCCGGAGTAAATTGTGCGTTCACACAGGCACATCTGCCTGGCATCCCCCACCCATAGCCAACCCATGCTGTTGCGCTTCACCACCGAATTAAAAAGATACCTCATAAAACCGGTAGCAAATCTGAAAGCCCACGTGTGTTGCGTGTTTCTCCGCTTCTAGGAAGTCTGAACGTGCAGCTGAAAAGCAAGGAGCAACCCGCGTTGGGCAGAAGGCAGTAGCGGTATGACTGGCCGTGCTCCACTCTACTGCCCAATGCGGTGCTGGCGCTGCGGGGTCCTCCCCCAATTGGCAAAATGCACTTATGCGCACATACACCCATACACCCACAGCCGAATGAATGGGGAAACGCCGAATATAGCATGCACCCCGGCGCGTCAGTCTAAACACTCCCGCCCGGCTCTGCCCCATATTTTCCGGCAGCGGCCCAGGCTGTGTGAATGGGAAAACCCGGAACAGTTTATTCTGGAGCTTTTTTTGCCATGACTGGCTACCGGAGCAAACTGCCAGTCTGAACTCAGCCTAAGTCTTTGAACATTTTTTCTTTTGTTCCATTTGGTGCGTAAATGTTAACAACCAATGTTTTCTTCTCATGTAAGACAATTTCTACCACAATATATCTTCCTTCTTTATCCTTAAAAATTTCTTTAGGTTCCAATTCTTTTTTAATATATGTTACTACTCCTTTCTTTTTGTTGACTGCTAAGGAAAAAAATTCATCACCCAATTTTTTGTTAATTAAAAATTTATAATCTTGCTTTTTAATGTGAACTTCCTGTAAACAAATTAGGTTGCATTTTTGTTTTTCCAGCCAATGTCTTATTATTTTTCTTTTGTTAGGTGAATTTAGTCCATTTACATCCCAAGAAATAAATCTGTAATCCATAGTGGTATGTAATTATTTGTCTCCAAAATCTTTATCATTGTCCAAAATAAATGTCAACATCTGCTCTTGGTCTTTGATGGTAAGTCTCGCACCTTGGAAGTTGAAGCTCAAACCTTGTGGGATCTCCCATCTGAATCTCATATTCTTTTGTTTCAGCTTGTCAGTTAGCCATTTAAATTTCTTTCTTTCTTGGATAATTGTCCTTCGGAGTTCTTTCATAATTATTATCTGTTTCCCATCTATTTCCAATGGTTCCTTAAATTATTTTCTAAAGGTCTCTTCCTTAATTCTCTTAGTCGTGAACTGAACTAGCACATCCCTTGGTAAATTTTTCTTCTGGGCATAAACTGAATTAACTCTATAAATCAGATCAATGTTGTATTTTATTTCTTGTTCTTCCATTTTCAGATAATTTGTCAGTGCTTCAATGATCACTTTATAGATATCCTCATTCAAATTTTCTTCAATGCCTCTTAGTCTAAGGTGTGTCTGCATTCCCCTGAATTCCATCATTGTGTCAATTCTGTGGGTTTCTTTTGTCACTGTTTGGACATTCTTCTCCATTTCTTGCATCTTGTTCTCCATATCAGTAGATTTTTGTGTAAGATTCTGTAGTTCCTTTGTAATTCCTGAAATCTCATTTTTAAGTTCAGCAGCCACTTTGTCTAAATTCGAGGTTTGGACTTCTTCCATCTTCTCCATTTGTTTCCCCAATCCTTGTATCGCCTCCATCATTCTTTTTTCCATCGCCTCCATTGCTATTTGCCAATCTTTGTCTTTTTCCTGTGACATCCTTGGTGAGGACCACGAGCCCGCTCTTTGCCTTGGTCTTAAACCCATTTTTAGTGTTTCAATTAAGCAGTTTGACAAGCCTTGTTTACTGTAGTTTTAATCAAATATTAAGGCTTAAGAAACTTAACTTCAATGTCCTTGTTCTTTAGTTCTTTATGCACTTGTCCAAATCGCCTGCTCTTCGCATCACCAAACTTACAGATTACTTGGCAATTTTAAATTAAAGTTTTAAAATTTAGACCTTCTCAAAATGGCGGGTGTCTTTTCTCTATGGTATAAGGTCAGAGTCCACTACTTCCTGTTGCTTCTTCCTGTCCGTCTGCTTCTCTTATCTTCTTTATGTTTCCGGGTTTTCCCTTCCTCTTTTAAAATAGTCCTCCTCAAGCCTGTCTTTTACAATCCTCTTGTCTCCTCTGGTAACAGCTGTCACATCCGGTTATACGATTCGTTGATTGGGGCTGTCCAGCTAGAAAGTCTCATGTTGAAATATATAGTTTTCAGCCCCTTATCTCTCTGCTAGCCGCAGGAATGGTAAACAAGCTGTCTTTTTGGTTCTTTTAGCTCTAAATCTTGACTTTTTCAAGGGAAAATACACAGTAACTTTTGTTATGCTGCAAGTGCTTCTCTGGATATTTTTACCAATCGTTCCTTACTGGTCCCGGTAGGAAAATCAGTTTTTGTTACCTTTGCTGCTGCTTCTAAGGTGTACACAATGCTTCTTCTTTTATACTCTTTCTTCTTGTCTCAAGAAATCGGGGGGTGGCAGTTTTAAGCTGGATTTCCAGACTGGTTCAGTCCTCTAGTGATGATCGCAACGCCCACTTTGAGAGGGGATCAAAGCGAGAAACAAGTCTCCTCCAAGGCTTATCTCTCACCAATCTCAACTCTCTCTTGGGTCTTCAGTGCTTGCTGGTCTTTCCCCTGCCGGGGGAAAGCTGTGTTGGGCACAGAATTTGCCCAAACTGTCGAAAAGGACGGCCATCCACCCTGAATGATTACAGGGTGTGTCAAACTGCCATCTTACCCCGACTGGAAGCCCAGGATTCCTCAAAATACTAAAGACTTCATTTCTATCCTTTTAGCAGCAGCAAAGCATGTGCTTGCTTCAAATGGGAAATTACAGGATCTCCCCTTGATGCATCAGTGGTACCAAGAGATATGGGAATATTTTTTTACTGGACAAGACCTCAGACTGGATTCCAGAGCAAGATAGACAGGTTACCTCCAGTGTTCCCTGTAAGGTGAGTTAGTGTGAGCTTCTGGTGCACAGATTTTTGTCTTAGCTCAGGAAGGATGGCTTCAGAGCAAACTAATTTATGCAGTAGCCAATTGCTTGCTCACGACTTTAATGTCTATAGCTCACAAAGTAGAATTTTTGCTCACAAGACTTCACAGCTTAGAGGAAGCATCCTTATTCTAATAGCCAAAATGTGTGGATACGTATTTCCATCAACAGGGGGATCACTCTCCCCCAACAGCTTTTCCTATGTAGTCAGTAGACTTCCTGGGTTTGTAGAAAAATCCAAAAAGTGAAGAAATCCCTTCAGGAATGGTTGAATTCCCCAAAAACCTTTTGAAATGGCCTCTGCAGGGACCTAACTCCAGGCCTCAATGGTGAGAGATTAGAATGTTGGGGGGAAGGCTTCTAACTGGCTCTGTCCATAACAGGGTGGGGGAAGGGCCCTTTCCAGGCCTCTTTTGGCCTTTCAGGGAGGGAGGGAGGGAGCCTTGGGGCCAGGCCTCACAAGAGTTGCCAGTGCCAGGCTGAGGGATCCCTAGAGATTTTATGGTGGACTCCAAGGAGGGCTGGGTTTGGGAAGGGAGAGGCCTCAGCAGGGTATAATGCCACAGAGTCCACCCTCCAAAGCAGCCATTTTCTGCAGGGAGACAGACCTCTGCTGTCTAGAGTCCAGTTGTAATTCTGGGGGCTCTCCAGTTCCCATTTGAAGGTTGGCAACTCTAGGCCTGGCAGTAGTCTAGGACTGACAGGTCCCCCCTGATTTGCATGACTCACCTAGCCTCGGCTGCTTGCTACCATTCATCAGCAGCCACCCTATGAAAGCCAGTGAGGTGCAGCAGTTAGAGCTTCAAAGTAGGGTCTGCAAGACCCAGGTTCAGATCCCCATCTTGCAGTGGAAGCTGACTGCATGATTTTTGGACCAGTCACATATTTCAGCCTAACCAACCTCGCAGGGTTGTTGTGCAGATAAAAAGGAGGAGGGAATAATGAAAGCTGCTTTGGTCCCCACTGTGGAGAAAGACTGTAATTTTCCTAGGTAGAGGCTGGGGGTGGAGATGGAAAACAGAAGACAGAGAGGCAGATAAAGGTAGGTTGGCTGTTGGGTGGGAAGGAAATAGGGTTGCCAACTCCAGGTTGGGAAATCCCTGGACATTTGAAGGGTGAAGCCTGGAGAGGGTGGGATTTAAGGAGGGGAGGAACTTTGGACTGGTGTAATGCCATAGATTCCACCCTCCAGCCATTTCCTCCATGAGAACCACCATTGCCAGCCCCTGGTGAGGACTGGAGATCACCCAGAATTACAACTGTTGTCCAGGTGACAGAGATCAGTTCCCCTGGATAAAATGGCTGTTTTGGAGGGTTGAGTCTATGGCATCATACCCTGCTGAGGCTGCTTGCCTCCCCAAGCCTCACTGTCCTAAGGCTCCACCCCCAATTCTCCAGGAATTTCCCAACCTGGAGCTGGCAGCCCTAAGGTGAGTTGATCTCTGTAGCTGGGTGATCCATTGTGATTACCAGAGTGCTGCCACTGCTGCTGTGGGGGGAGAGGAAGCAGGTGGGTGGCTGAGAGCACTGCCACCACTGTTGCTGCTGCTCTGCGGAGTGGGGGAGGAAGCATGCAGGAGGCTGGAAGAGTGATGGGAGCAGAAAGAAAGAATGATGGGGTGGGGGGCAGAAAGAGAGAGAAAGAGTGATGAAGTGGGGAGGCAGAAAAACAAAGAGAAAGATGACAGGTCAGAAAGAGAGAGGAAGTCACATGCATGGAGGAGAAATAGAGAGTAATAAGAGGGGAGAAATAGTGTGAGAGAGGTAGGGGGCTAGGAGAGGAAGCAAAGGTGTGATGAATGAGATAACCATCCCACAAGTTTCTTGCGGGTCTCCACTTGTTGGTTATAACTACTAGTATTATGACCAAATGGTCATCATGGTTAGATGCTTTTGCTGACCCAGAAGGAACATTACAGAAAGCACCATTAATTGATTCACACACCTTATATCTTTACCATTAAGTAGTTGAAAAATCTTTAAAACTGGCTTGACCTCCATTTATTTTTATTTTTAATTATTTGAATGATAAGCTCAAAATTGGCAGATAACTTGTAATGGCAATCCTTGTAATGGCAACCACAGACTTAATGATCATTTTGTAATTGTTTTTCATTCATGCTTTACTAAGTACTGCATTGTATTTTATTTTAATCTTCAATAAATAGTTTAATATTAAAAAAAATTATTTGGTCGATGTTTTTTTACTGGACTATGTTCTAATACTTACTTGAGAAAGCTGGTTTTGGTAATCAGATATTTACCAAGGTACATCTTATATTCTAATAGCAAAGTTGGCCATGTCTTTGGATACTTAAATCCAGGGACCAGAGCTATGAAGGGGCAAGGCATATCTCTCTACAAACCTGAAAAGGGTCCTACGTTTGCAGAAAAAATTGAAATCTCTCTCTGTCTCACAAAAAATCTGAAAAATGATAAAAGGAGCAATTGTAACTTTAAGCAATGGATTCCCTCAGTGGGTGCTGCTAGGCAACCATAGTAATCCAGGTTTCAGTTTCTGTGAGTGAAAAGGCAGTGGGAGGGGGCATGGCCCTTTCTAGGACCAATTTCTAGGACCACTCTCCAACTTTGACAATTGAGAGATGCTTCACTGGGGCCAGCTGGCCTATGGTTGCCAGTTTCAGGTCCGGAAATTCCTAGAAATTTTGTGAGGCAAGCTTTGATGAGAGGAGAGGCCTCAGCATGGTATAATGCTATAGAGTCCACCCTCCAATGCAGCTATTTTCCCAAGGGGGAACAGATGTCTAGAGTTCAGTTGTAATTCTGGGGGGTCTCCAGGTCCCACCTGGAGATTGGCAACCCTAGGCCTAGAAGCAACCTCTGAGTGACTATATACCACCTGACTTGCCTGACTCAGCTAAACCACCCTATGAAATCCAGTGCAGTATAGCAATTACAGCTTCAGAGTAGGGCCTGGGTGACCCTGGTTCAAATCCCCATCTTGCTGTGGAAGCTGACTGGGTAATCTTGGACCAATCACATACTTTCAGCCTAACCTACCTCACAGGGTTGTTGTGTGGATAAAAAGGAGGAAAGGAGAATAATGTAAGCTGCTTTGGTCCCCACTGTGAAGAAAGGTTGGATATAAATAAAGTAAATAAAGAGTAAATATAACTGAAGATGGGAAGCAGATGAAAGGTAGGTTGGTGAATGGCTGAGAATGAGAAAATGAGGCAGAGAAAGGGGAAATAATATGGGAAGGAGGATACAGGGAAAAGTGGAGTGCCACCCCATAAGTCCATGAGGGTTCCCTACCATGGAAGTGGGCCTGGCCCAGCGACTAGTGACATACAACTGGGCCACAGTTTCCTAGGTAAAGGCTTACCAGGGTGGGGGGAGAGGGAAAGCTTGAGACAGAGAGGCAGATAAAGGTAAGTTGGGAAATTATTTAAGATGCTTTAAGCCACAAACTAGATTTGAGTCTCCATCTGAAGGATCATGTTTAGTAATACAGCTAATCAGTCAGCCTTTTAGGGCAAGGGCAATTTCATCTATTCCTGATTGGTGATGCTATCTATCAATAACACTTCAGTCTCACATGGTTTAAGCATTGTTTCATTGGCTCTCACCTAATCCCTTTACTTGTTCAGAATATTCACTACCTCACCTGAGTTGTCAAAAAAGAACAGAATTCTGTATCATCAGCAACTTGATGAATTTTCAGTTCAAGTATCTGGACTCCCATTAAAATATTTTGTACTTTGGAGTCTGCTAAGATATTTTACATATCTTATACAAGTTTTATAATTTTTTTAAAAATATTAAATTTTATTATTATTTTATTTACATTTACACTACTTGAGAAGAGATACAATTCAATAAAATACAATACTAGAAACAAAAAATCTAAAATATATAACATACTGTACTTAACATGTGTTACAGAATTCTTGGAACTATTATGTTTGTTTCTACCTCCCTTGCACCTTAGTATTACTATAAACCCAAAAATACCAGCATATTAACATACATTTGTCTATTGAATATTTATCTAGCTCTCCCCCAGTGTTTTAGTGAAATAATATAAGATAATGTTGATCTATCCAGCTTATTTGCTTTGTTTTGTTATTTGAAGCAATTTGTGAATCTATAGAATGAGCCCATTACGACAATGCACTTCTTTGTCCAGGTGTATTCTCATTTTGGGCTATCCAATCTGTGACTTTATCTTGGAGTTAAATACCATCTTAGTAGAATTTTGAATGTTTGTGTCTGAGGTGCACCTTGAGGTGCAAATTGAAGAACTCCAGATTCGCATCCATTGTTTTTCTGTGAACATTGTATTTAGGTCTTTGTGCCAAGCTTTCTGAGATGATGTAAATACCATGTTAGGATCTGCTAATAGAGCTTTGTAAAGCTGTGAAATTGTGCCTTTTATAGAAAGGAATTTACTAGTTAATATTTTTTCAAAGAAATTTAATGGCCTATCAAAGTTTATACTACCTTTCCAAGATTGAAACAAGTGTTAAATCTGTAGGTATTCAGACCAAGGCAGATTGGTGCATTTGCAGAGTTCAAAATTTGCTTTTTACAGAATTTGGAGATGTCAATGAATCTGGTTAGATCAACCAACTGCCATTTGGGAAATGATTTGGGGCTATAGCCAGGAGCAAACCAGGTCTGCCCGAAGAATGTGACTACTGGGGATCCATTGGGAGATAGGACCCTTTTAAAATTGTCCCAAGTTTTGAAGCTAGAGTTAAAGAAGGGTTGTGTACTGCCTTTAAGTAGTCTACAGTTAGGAGATTTTCAGAGTGCTTCTTGCATGGAGCCTGTACTAAGGTACATGTCCTCTATAATTTTCCAATCTGCTTTGTATGAGTGGTGATAATGCTTGATTAACTTGGTAAGGTTGGTGGCTGAATAGTAGTATTTAAGGTCAGGGACTGCTAATCCTCCTTGTGATTTAAATTTTCTAATTGTTTGGAAATTCACTCTGGGTTTATGTGATTTCCAGATGAAATTTAAATTTCTCAGCCATGAATTAAGATAATGTAGAGGAATCAATATAGGTAGAGCACGGAAGTGATATAGAATTTTAAGCAGCATAAAAGCCTTTACAATGTTTATTCACTCAAACCATGATAGAGTTTTGGATTCCCATGATTGAGGGATTTACTGATAATACTGTTAACTTCTATGTGGTTGTGTTTTACAATATCTTTCAGATCTAACAGGATATTGACTCCTAAGTATTTCCAATTTGGTCTGTCCACTGAAATGTGCATTGCTGTTTCAGGAATGAGGAAGTTTCTGGAGCAAGGTCAATGGGGTATAATACAGTCTTAGATTGATTTATGCAGAGTCTGACACATAACCAAAACTATTAAGGGATTCAAAGAGAGCTGGTAAAGTTGTTTTGGTATTAGTTACATAGATTGTCATGTCATCCGCAAATAAACTAGTTTTAATATGGTGTCCTCTTACTGGCATCCCGGAAATTAAAGGGTTATTGTGGATAGAGTTTGCCAAAGGTTCTATTTAAAGGGCAAAGAGTAACGGGGACAAGGGACACCCTTGCCGTGTTCCTCTGCTCAAGTTCCTTAGAGTATATATCATTTATGAATAGATTAGATGTGGGGAATGTATATATGGATTTGATTGTGTGTATAATTTTTTTTCCAAACTGCATGCACTCTAATAGAGTAAGGAGATAAATTCAATGGAGTCGAAGGCTTTTTCGATGCCTAGGGATAGGATCAAAGAAGATTGAATTTTGTGATGTTTACAGTAATGGACGATATCTACCATTTTACATATGTTATCTGTAATGTCGTGCTGAGGAATAAATCCTGATTGGTCCAGATGGATATAGTTATTTATGATTCGGCTAAGTCTTGAAGAATGTAGAGAGGTGAATATTTTATAGTCAGTGTTTAGGAGAGATATTGGGTGCTATGATTTGGGATTTGTTCTGTCTCTCCCTGGTTTAGGCAAGATAATTATTTTGGCTGTTTTCCAAGTTGGAGGGTTTGTATTTTTATTCAGGATGTGGTTGAACAACTCAGTTAGGGGTTGGGCTAGTATATGCTGGAACATTTTATAGTGTTCTGACACAAAGCCATCTGGTCCTGGAGCTCTGTTACATTTTGAGTCTTTAATTGTGTCAATCACTTCCTGCTGAGCTATTGGTGCATCTAAATACTCTCTATGTATTTGCTGTTTTGAAGGTATGCTTGTATTTTATTTTTTGCTGGGGAGGTAGAATTATACAACATGCTATAGTAGGTTTCAAAGACTTGCAGGATTTCTGGGGATGATGTTAGAGATTCCCCTGCTGACCTTGTATACAGTTAACTGTAAATTCCACTTTCTTTTGTTTGACTTTCCAGGCTAGAATATGCAAGGATTTAAGACTTCTGAAGTTGAATTTATGTTTCATTAAAATGATATTCTTCTGAACCTGGGAGATTTCTAATGCTTCCTATTTTTTCCTTAGCATAAATAGGCGGTGGAAGATTTTTTTACTACAAGGTTGTTGTTTTTTTGTGAAGGTTCTCTAGTACATGTATTTGACTCTTCAGTTCTGACTGGATCCTATTCTTTTATTTCTTGTAGGCTGAAGATAATGCTATATATTTACCCCTTATCACTGCCTTTAAATAGTCCCAAACTATTTCAAGAGGAACTCCACAATCAGAGTTGTTTTCAAAGAAGTTTTGGATTTCTGTTTCAATTGAAGTAAAGATTACCGGGTCATTTAATAATAGATTTCTTTAAAGTCCATGTGTTTTTTTAGTTCTTTCCTTGCAATAATACATTCTACAGGGACATGGTCTGAGATGTGCCTAGTGCCTATGGAAGACAATACGACATTTGGTAGTAATGAGTCAGAAATTAGGAAGTAGTCTATTCTACTAAATGAATTATACTTAGTAGAAAAGAAAGTGGTCCTTCTCTGAGCCATGTTGTCTTCTCCATATGTCGCATAGAGAATTTTTTTTTTAAGATTTCATTGAGAGAGTCGGGTGCCTGTTGTCTATAGTGGGCCATGTTAGATGATCTGGAAGCATTGGAATGATCCAGAGCCCTGTTTGCTACCATATTGAAGTCCCCTCCCTGCCACTATTGCCCCTTCACTAAATTTATGCAGTTTGCTCATAGTGTCCTTCATGAAATCAATCTGACCTGAATTGGGAGCATATATAGATACTAGTGTAGAAACTTCTCCATTCAGGAGGCCTTTTACAAATATGAAACAACCCATGGAACCTCACAGTATTCCATGGTTTTGGAAACGTATTGTCTTTGCTAACAGAATTGAAACTCTCCTTGCCTTGGAGGAACCTGGCGCAGAAAATTGAAGTGGAAACCATATTGTGGATAACAATGGAGAACTGGTCTGTTTCTGGTGTGTCTCTTGTAAAAGAATCAGATCTGCTTTGGATTGTTTTAGAAAGGTTTGAAGCCTCTTGTGTTTAATACAATTATTAATGTCCCTGCAGTTGAGAGAAAGAATCTTTAGTTTATTTACCACCATAAATAGTTTTGATAAGGAGATAAATGTAAAATATTGCCTTCAAAAACTCTAATTACTTTGTAGTATATTGGCCCATTTTATTTGCTTTAATTCTTCTAAAGTTGTTGAGACTATTTTCAAAATGCTGCTTGTGATCACAATAAAGTAATGTATAGTTTAAAAGAGGGAGTAGATTATTTCTTCTCATTTTATAATTAGGATTATGTATGTGTTTAAATGTATTAGAATAAATCATCAAGTACAGTAAAATAATCAACAACCTCAATGTAAAAACCCAAACCCCTCCCCCCTCCCCCATGTATTGATTGTGCCTTGAAGTCCTATGTTGGTTTCCCAAATTTTAGAAATGTTGTGTTCCTGCCCGACACCTCCCCCCGCCAGATCTGTTCTTTTGATTTCTGTTCCCTTGACAACATTATCTCAGTCAAAGGTCCGTGCCATGCTATCTTTCAGGGGAAAGTTTTATGGTTTATTTTTTTCTTTTTGGAATGTAGAATATATTCTAGACAGAGGTTAGGAAGAGAATTATGTTTGGGACAGAATTGTTTAACTCTCTTTGAAATTCTAGAGCAGAGGTATCAAACTCATCTGTTACGAGGGCCAGATCTGACATAAATGTCACTTTATTAGGCCTGGCCATACATGCCATAAAATGTAACACAAGGTACATGACAGAGAGAGAGGCAACCACGGAGAGAGCTGTGGGGGGGGGACAGAGACAAGACACTGGAAACAGGAAGCAGGAAGCAAAGAGCCACTGAGAGAGCTGGGGGGGGAAGGAAACTATGGTGTGGCTGCAGCAGGAGCTCTGGAAAAGGAAGCAGAAGCAAGTTGCTTGTGGGCCAGATCCAACCCTCAGGCTGTATGTTTGCCACCCCTGTTCTAGACTCTAATCTTTTACCAACTTTATTCTATAAAGGAAGGACTCTGTACCCTGTTCAGGGTGCTTACATGATCTCTTGAAAGCACAGCATGATCATCCTTAATAAAGACTGTATGCTCTGTTAGCCAAAAATCCTTGGGTGATTTCCTCCCTAGATAAGTTCGGGGGGGGGCTGCCTATTCTATCTAGGGTGAGATCTAGGGCAATTATTTTGGCAGCAAACAAAAGCAGGATCTATGTGATGGGCACACAGGGACTGCTGGCTGAGGTGAATGTTTCTCTTTCCTATCCTCCTCCAGCTTCAGACTCCTGGAAGTTTTCACAGCCTCCTAAATTTAATGGCACATTTGCAATGCAAACAGAACAGACAATCTATGGGAAGGTACTTGTAAAGTGGATTTTGGAGTGTGTGCTTGTGTGATTGACTGTGTTTGAGTGTTGTTGTTTTTGAAGACTCAAGTGGGAGCATTTGAAACTGCACTTGCAGTGAGAGAAAACAAGAAAGAGAGAGTATGTGTATTTATGTTTAGAACCCCTGGTCTAATTCAGATTTATATACAATCTGTCAATCCATGCCTAATCAGAGAAAAATAGTGACAAATTTGTCAGAGAAGTATAAGATCTTATTATTCTCTGGAACCCATTCCCAGCTGACTTAGAAAAATTAATCAAAGTTTGTGTAGAAACCAGCAATTTCATTCAGAAGAAAATGCAAATAGCATGGTCTGGCCCCTTGAGACCCCAAAACCTCCTGAGTCCATTAATAATAGGGTACTGCAGAGAAAATGATCCAGAAAGACCCGCTTCTAAGATTTTGCAGGTAGCTACTCAATTCTGGGAGACCAACATGAGGAGAAAAGGAAGAAAGCACATCTCTCCACTAAAGTCATGGTTTTGCAGATTCAGGAATACAAAACAAAATCTTAAGGTGTGCAAAATCTTAATGTGCCCCAATGACATCAAATATCACAGCAGGGTGTACCCCCCATCAGTTTTCTGATAAGAGACAAATGCAAGCTGGTCATTATTGTGGAATTATGGGTCATTTTGTCCATGATTGTAGGAAGAGACTAAGAGACTAGAACCAGCACCAGCACCAGTGACAACCTAACCAGCCAGATGCAGGCATGCAAACCCCAGCACCAGCTTTTCTCAGAGCCTGTTTACGACATAGTGCCACTGATTGACTTATTGTGCCTTTGATTATTAAGTGTCATTCTTTTCCTTGCCTTGTGGATACAGGCTCCTCTTAAACCATGATCTATTAGCCAGAGGCTTTACTTCTCATAGCTTCTGACACTGTACTGACTAGAAGTATAGGGAGTTCAGCCACCCCCATGTTCTGTCTGCATTTGTTTCTGTTTCTTTAAGACTATACAAGGTAACAAGCCACATCTTGATTTTCCTACCTCCCCTGTTGATTTGTTAAGATCAGGATTTGTTGTGTGAATTTGATGCAGTTGATCATAAACTAGATGGTTTGCTCAATGTGAATTTGCCAATATCTGACTTTGTCCAGGATCTATTTTCTTAACTGCAGCAGGAAGCAGAGGATTCAGAGAAAACTACCAAGATCTTCTGAATACCGTCTGTGTCCCTTATGGGTTGTTGGAGGCTTGTAAGAAGCAGAACATGTTAAATGTATAATCTGGACCAATATGAGCTTCTCTCCCAAAATAATCATCCAATATCTTTTATAAATGGAACAGATGGTGGAGATCACCCTGGTCATCAAAGTGTTATTATACAGAGAATACTGATTGATCTCCTCATAGGTCAGGCTGTAATACTCCTATGTTCCCCCACTCTTCTATTCTTGCATTTATCTGTCACACCACCTTCTCTTGATCCTCATGCCTTTATACCTGATTTACAAAAACATGCCCCTACTTGGGTAAAGGACTTGTGGGTCCAAGCAGGTATTATCCTTCATTCCTTTTTCTGACCATGTTCTCCTGTACCTGTTGCCTGATGGGTATGTAGTCTGCCCACAGAGGAGGGAATAGCAAGTCTAAAATTAAACTCATGCTCAAAAATATGCATGCACCTCCACACAACCTCTCAATATAAATCCATGGATTTATGTTCCATGTCAACAGTTGCAATTTGATTTCATTGAACTGCCATCATATAGAGGGTTTACACCAGTGGTCACCTTTTTAAAAAACCCAGCCCTTCCTTGTTTGGAAGGCTTTTGCCAATAGGGAATGACCCACCCCACAAAAAGACTATTTCAGAATTCTCAGCGAATATGGCTAAGTTTGTATTATTACTGTGTAAGTATGAAAAGGGTTGCATGATCAGGTTTTACAATCACAGTCTGTTCACACAGATGTTGGATGCCATGACATCCACCCTGGAGACTACCTGGGTGAAAGTGTACAGGTAGAAATCTGCCTTGGAGCCCAAGTGGGAAGGTCCATACCAAGTCCTGTTTGTCACCAATACAACTATCTGAGTAGCAAAGGGATGTTGCTGATCCAGAGGCATGTAATCCTCTCAAGGTGATGGTGCTGACCTCTTTGAGCAGGTCATGCATGGGGTCCAGGATACCTTGCTGGCATGGCTACAGGCTTAGGAGCTTTGGCAGCATCGGACATGGTATTCTCCACTCTTTGGCAGTTTGGGCATTGGGACAGATACTTTGGGGGAGGTCAGGCCTTTATGCACATCTCCCCCATTTTGGGGGCTTCCATAAGGACCTTGTGGTGTGAAGCCACTCAGCTGCATGCCCAGGTGGCGGCTGCTGGCTGATATCCCGCTCCAGGTGGCAGGAGGACCAGGTAGAGGCTGGCACCCGCATGTGTCCCAGTATCCCGTCACTCTATGTGTGATCCCCCAGCAGGCAGGCTGGGGGGAGGGTTCCATCAAGCGGTGGGCAGGTCACCCGTTTGGATCCTTCCCATACTGCACCATTGCTTCTTTGTTGTTACTAATAAATAAGCTGTGGCCATGTTGTCCTAAGAAACAGACTGTGTATGTGATTCCTTCTGGCACCTCCCACTCTAACACTTCTTGAACCCCACAAACAGTACCCTAGAAAAAAGGGATATTTCATGTACAACTGTTGCAAAGTATTTTACAAAACTTAGCTAATAGTGATGGGAGCATAGTGAGTGGAGGGATCCTGTTCTTGCAGGTACATTTTAGTTTTCCCTAGCTCCTTTCTTTCAAGGTGTGTTAAGTTACTTAGAAATCACAACCTCAGGTTAGAAAGCCATTCCTTTGCGTGGTTGTTTGTGATCACCCACTGGAGAGAAAAAAGCACTCAAAGAAAAAGGAATCGGGAAAAATGGAGGATATGAGAAACAAAAGATGGGGAAAGGGATATAGAGATCTTTCTTTAAAAGGATGGGTATAGAAAGGGGGTAGTGTTTTAAGAGAACTGCTTGCCCATCAACTGAAATAATAAATAAATTGAGGGCATGACAACAGGAAAATGTGTGGAAAATGCTGGGTGCCAGCCTGGAAAGGGATGCAACTGCTGAGAAGAGAACTGAACAAGAAAGATGAACACAAAGCAGAGAGTGGAGATAGAAAGAACAATCAGGCAACCAGAGACATGGATAGGAGCACACAAACACTCCTCAGTGCAGACAAGAGATATCCTATGAATAAAACCAGGTTTTCTTAACAAAATGGCTGATCTGCATGTTCAAATTGCTCCCGTAACTTTTAAGAGCAGGTTGTAACTAAGGCAGCCTACTTGCTATCAGCATCCCCAGAAGCACCAGAGCTCCAAGCTTGGCCCACACTACTGCCAGCTTTGTTTATCCTTGCCTGGATATTAATTGTGGTGAGAGGAGCCAAGTCTCAGTCCTCTTTCCTGATGTGCTGCTCAAATAACTAAAGTTTCAGTCATCCCTTGCCTGAGGTGCTCACCATTAATCTCTGACTATATTCTAGCAACCCACAACATTTCTGCCTTCACTGTTTATGGCCAAACAGTTATAATACCCAGCCTAATTATAATAGCAAACACTAAAATGATGATCCTCTACATGAGGATCCCCCCTCAAAATCCTACAAATGGTTAGCTACTCCCATGTAGTGGAGCTGCGGTGGCTCAAGTGGTTAAGACGCTGAACTGCAGGCTCTGGAAGGTCAGTAGTTCAGCAGTTCGAGACCCGGGTGCCGCATGACAGGGTGAGCTCCTGTCTCTAGTTCCAGCTCCTGCCAACCTAGCAGTTCGAAAGCAAGAAATTGCAAGTAGATAAATAGGTACCACTTCGGTGGGAAGGTAACAGCGTTCCGTGCACCTTGGTGTTTAGTCATGCCGGCCACATGACCACGGAAACGTCTTCGGACAGCGCTGGCTCTTCGGCTTTGAAACGGAGATGAGCACCGCAACCCTAGAGTCGGATTCGACTGGCTTTCGAGCAAGGGAACCTTTACCTTTACCTTACTCCCATGTATATCCACAGATTAGTGGGTGTGTGAGTCAGAAATAGCTGCAAATTCCTGCACTGTAAAATCAACGCCCACTTACAAGCATCTCCCTTTTACAGCTCACCAATGATGCCTTGGACCACACTGGAAATAGAGAGACTGGAACAGTGGTTTCTCTGGCACCATCAGAACCATGAATGAATTTGTCTACGCAAGTGTGGTGGAATAGTCCTGCTCTCACCTGCAGATCCTGTTCCACCTGTCCCTCTAAGATTTTCCCAACACCTGGAGGGGGTTCCTCTCTCTGGTTAAGTACAGCCGCCACTTGGCCTTTGTAAGAATTGCCCACAGGGAGGGTCAGGACTCCCAGCTTCCCTTCCAAGTTCTGAGGCCTTGCCTCTGTGTCTCCTGCTACCCAGTGTCTGGTCACCACAGAGACAGCTTACTTCCTTATGCACCACTGTGGGAGTAGACACTTGCCAGCTGACTGTTGTCTCTTTCTGGTGCTTCTTTTAAAATAGCATGTCCAAGATGGTGCAGGTCCATGTGGCACAGAGAGCTACTACAAGGATCAAGTTATGAAGTATTTATTTTAAAGGAAATGTTTACAAGCATACCCTTAGCACAGCAGGGAAAAATGCATTTCCATTGTCCCTCCCTCTCTACCAGCCTTGTACCTAGAAAATTTTTGCTAGGTGCCACCTGGGGAGGGTGGGGTTTGGGGAGGGGAGGGAAGGAGAAGGGAAGGGCTGGCTGGAGCCATGGACCCACCCAGCTCCCAGACCACCTCTGCCTGCCTTGCTTCGAAGGTGGCAGCAGTGCTGTGCTGTGGAGGGACTTGTCTGAGAAGGATGAGGTAGTGCCATTGAGCAGCTGCACCTGGCACTGCACTGTTGCTTTGCTGCCTGCCACCACCACCTGGATGTGATGCAGCAGCAGAGTGCCAGCAAGTGGTGAGTCAGCCCTGGCCCCATGCAGTGCCCCATCATGCTTGTCCCTGTCCCCACCATCGTCTTTCCTGCTGCAGACAGGTGGCACAGCATGAAGCTCAGGGAAAGACAGCCTGTGACTGCTGGGGGTACTTCACAGGCTGACATCTCACCCTCCTTCCTTCCTCCTTCCTCCACTGGCTGGCAGGACCCAGGGCACCTGTGCTCCACCTGCAGCCTCCCAGGGCTCTACCTGTGCCACCTCCCTCCTCCTCAAGTGGGCCCTACCCAGCAATTGCGCTGGCAGTAAGCCAAGCGTGGGCTGAGATGGACTTCCCCTCCCCTGGCAAGCCAGGCAGGTGCTTCAGAGGGGGAAGGGGAGGCACAACAGTTTGGGGAGGGTGCTGGCACTCGTGGGCACTCCTGTGGGTACAGGCCTGCTCTGTACATACCCTAAAGGTAAAGGTAAAGGTTCCCTTGCTCGCAAGCCAGTCGAATCCGACTCTAGGGTTGCGGTGCTCATCTCCATTTCAAAGCCGAAGAGCCAGCGCTGTCCGAAGACGTTTCCGTGGTCATGTGGCCAGCATGACTAAACACCAAGGAACATTGTTACCTTCCCACCAAAGTGGTACCTATTTATCTACTTGCAATTTCTTCTTGCTTTCGAACTGCTAGGTTGGCAGGAGCTGGAACTAGAGACAGGAGCTCACCCTGTCATGCGGCACCCGGGTCTCGAACTGCTGAACTACTGAGCTTCCACAGCCTGCAGTTCAGTGTCTTAACCACTTGAGCCACCGCAGCTCCTGTACATACCCTAGCAGACATTAAATATAAGACATACTCCTTAGATTAGAAAGTTACAGATGTTTTATAGGGGTTCCATTACCTTCAAGTCTCTTTCAGGTTTGCAGGCCAGCACAAAGGCCTGCCCCCTACAGTCTTTATGGGCCCCTCACCAGTACTTTTATCGGCAACCTCACCAGTACCCACCTGGGCTTGTCTTTGACCCGTCCTTTGCACACTGGGTTTTACAGCTTAGCCCAAGAGGTTGAAAGAACTCTCACCCTGTGCCTAGACTGACTCTTAAAAGGGTAACACAGGCATCTGAGGGAACATTTAAAAGGGCAATGCAAGGGAGGCCTTAATTTGGAGGTATTGGCTCCACCCTCTGCCCTCCCCCCACCATCACGGCCCTCAGCTGGACATTTAATTCATCTGCTGTGTAAAGAGTTCACAGGACTTCCTCCATCATATTTTTCTTCTCCCTAGAACTCACACACTTTGTCCAGCATGGCCCTTTACAAGCTAGCGAGCTAGCCACTCATTCAAGCAGCCGCTGGGTCAGGAGGTGCCTGCCCGCCCATTCTGCTTGCATCCAGCGCAACAGCCCAGCAAACTTTTTTCCCTTCCCTTTTTTGGGAGCCTTCTGGCTGTTTCCTCCTTTGGGAAATTGAGTAAGTGTGGTCGGGCCAATGAGAGAGGCATTAGGGATTCCTGGCAGATCTTTGCTGGGGATTTTTTTTCATGTGCAGGTGGGAGGAGAGGAGAGGGAGAGCAACTTTCCTGTTTTGGCAGAGTTACAGCACAGGAGTGGCACAGAGCAGAAGGGGCAAAGCAGAAGGCGCCAGCAGCAGCGGGACATGGGGCCATGCTGGCACTTCCTCTTGTCAGGGATCCTTGTGCACAGAAATATAATGGCAGGCCCCCGACCAAACATGCCCCCCCCCAGCAAAAAGTTGTTAGCTATGGGGCTGCCAGCACATTAAGTGTTCTGTCTGCTTGATGAAATCAGCACAAAACAGCCATTCCACCTTGCTCCTAGGAGTTTTATAATTCCTCTTTCACCTCCCAATGACCAGTTCAGGACAGGTCAAACTATCTTTTCCTGAAGTCTCCAGGAGCTGTTCCTGAAGTCTTCCTAGTACCAAATTTCCCCAGACCTCTGTTCCCTGCTTGGGGTAGGGGGACTGGACTATTCCACTGTCTCTAGCTAGACCTATTAGCATGTCTAAGAAGGTGGTTGAGATGTGGTCAGAAAGCAATTAAATTAACTTCCCCACCCACTCCTGCCTGTTCTCTGCCCAGAGAGGAAAACTTTTTAAAACTCATGGTGAAGGTTGTGCTCTGCTCAAGCTTCCAAAGGGAAAAAAATGCATTTCTTCATAGTGAGCATGTAGATTGCCTGTTGGTTTTCTGGGGGGAGAAGTAAGGGAACAGAAAGAGACCATGGCTGCTACCTGCTTGCAGTTTTGCACCTCTGGCAATGTAATAGATCATGCAGATCTACACTCAGATTGTGAGCCAAACTTATTTTTAAATACTCCATTGTGTGTTGATAGTCTGAGGAAACACTATTATTATGACAAAACATGCCCACATTAAGTATGTCAATGACACTGCATGTCAGGTACATAAATTACTGATATTGCTCTGTCATCTTTGCATGAGGGCTCAGGAAAACTAGTTGGGTGAAGTATGGCTTCAGAATGTTCCATTCAAGGACTAATGATTTTTTAATGATATTTTGAAGCTCTGGCTGTTGAGTCAAAGGTGATGCCGTCTACAAAAGACTGATGAGGTCAATGGTGAGGTCTTAACTTTTAGAAACTGAAAAGAGTAGAAAAGGTTTGCAGTTCATTGTTGTGGCAATATACTATATTTAAAAAAAGCAATCATACTATTAGCTTTAGAAGGGAAGCCACCAACATCCATCTGTGCTACAGAAAAACATGTAGCACAATTTGGCCAAAGTTCAGCATTTGTAAATTGCATTGATTTCAGTTGTGAGGGTAAAGACATGTTCCACTGCTAGAAAATTATTCAGCAGAGCTTATCTTTGCCTGATTCATGCCCGTGATCATTTTGGTTTGTGAAACTGAACAGTAGAGTTGCTAGGCCCTGGAAGAGTAGCAACCTTAATAAATGATACTGGCTTCCTTTTGAAGGAAATAAAAGTAAAGGAACCATTTTAAGTGGAACTATAGTAGTACCTAGTTGTAGGGATTTGTCCCTAAGAACACAATAATTGGTACCATTGGAAAGTACCTTTTGCAATAGAGTTATACTTACCAAAAATCAGAATACTAATCACAGCAGAGGAGCAAGCCAAGAAATTGGCTGAAGAACTTCAAGCAGAGGAACCCCACAAAAGAACTAAAAAAATCCTCAATAAATTCAAAACAAAATTTGCAGACCAATAGTTTTAAAGAAGAAGCAAACACAGAAAATGAAGAATATGACAACAGCATTGGGATAAAATGGACAAATTAAAAATTATATCAGTAAATATGAATGGTCTGGATTCTCCCTCTAAATGTAAAAAAAAATTCATCCAGTTAAAAAAAGCAAAATGCAGTTATGTCTACCTTGAAACTCTCATAAAGAAGAAACTGACAGAATACCTATCTGGAAGGGCATAAAACAGAGATGTGTGTTGGCTCCCTACTATTTAATCCGTATATTAATAACATAGTTGGGAGCCTATCAGGTCGTCATTTTGTTTCTCCCTCATTGAGCCATCAAAAATTTCAATTTCGTTATATGCAGACGACATGTTATTTATTTATTTATTTATTATTTGGATTTGTATCCTGCCCTCCCCAAAGGCTCAGGGCGGCTTACAACGGAGCATGCATGCCGACTTTAAAACACATTAAAACAGTACAAGATCCAATAGAACCCAATAGAAACAGTATAAGATCCAATGTTCATAATTTATCTCTCATGAAAATTGGTCTGGGAAGGTTATTGTACCAACTAGGGCTATATTGTAAAGAAGAAGCTCTCACCATTGACTTAGAACAGACCAAAGTAATGTTTTTTAGAAAAAAGGGCTAACGTTTGTTCCTGGAGTATTTTGGGCAATCCAATTAAACAATGTAATTCATTTAACTAACTTGGTGTAACATTTAGAAAGACTTTAATTTGTACTACCCATACGGCAGCAGTTAAATCATTGGCACTAAGAATGGTTGGATCTGTCTTGGGTTTTTATTATTCTAACGGTGGACAACTTATAGGTCCTGTTCTGAAACTATACAAGGGCAAGGTTATACCCCATCTCCTGTGTGGAGTTGAAGTGTGGGGATGGAATGATGACAACCTGGCCAGTCTTGAAGTAATTCAGAACCAATTCTTAAGGCACATTCTAGCCCTTCCCCAGGGGTCTCCAGCTGCTTTGATGAGAGCTGAAACTGGTATTCTCTCTCTCATGGCTCAGGAGAATTTAATAATTATAAAATATTGAGAAAGAATTGAAAACTTAAGATCTTAGGCAAGGTTGCTTAGTCAACATTCTTTCAATTTGTTATCCAAAGACATGCAGCACCTTGTGTTTCTCAAGATACGCCATCCCTGATGATCTTCTAGGAACATCAATAGATAACTCCAAACTTAGAAACTGGATCTATGAATTTGATGCATGGATCAACCGTTCCTTAAAATCAAAAGCAGAACCATGGTACAAACTAATTAAACTGGATCATGCTAGAACTCCCTATCTAGTCAATGTCTCTAACCATGTACTTAGAGTGCCAACTGTACTTTTGGAAGGTCACTTCCAATGGCCCATTGCCACCACGGTTGGAATGAAGAGACGGACACCAATATGGATTTAACAAGGGCCACTGTATTAATTATTTATAATCAAACAACTGGAGAGGGACTGCTAAAATGTACTGAGGAATATGACAGGTGTCAAACTCCTGACCACCTTCATTTCCTTCTAGGCAATGCTCCTTCCCTGAGCTTGAGCCACCCAATGTAGCTCTCGACCAGCAGCTTGGCATATTTAGGAGAACCCCTGGCCCACTGTCCCAGAAGCCACAGGGCCTGATGACATAGGCTGGGCCAGATTGTTCTAAGGAAGGAAGCCTTGAGCCGCAAAGGCCCGAAAGCCGTTCTTGGAGGACCTTTTAATTCCTTTATAACAATGCCCAGGTGCTCACCATTTTCAACTTCCTGATCGTGCTACCCCACCATAGCAAAGGCCAAGCCTCTGCTTAGACCCTCACCCCCACCAAGTGGTCCAGCACCACCAGCACCCTCACCTCAAATCTGCAAGAAGTATATTGTTCCCTTATTAGAGAGGTGCACCCCATCCTCCCTATACAGGTCCGTTAACTCGACCCGTATATCAGGGTGCAACAAGAAGAGGCCCAAGCTGCTTTCGGTGACATTTCTGAGCTGCCAATCCCACCCCTCAGGGCCAAATAGGAATGGAGTGCAGTGACAGGACAAAGGTCCTGAGCCAAACAAGGACCCACTGACACCACTACACCTTTCTGTAATTGGTCTGTTTTGGAATGCCTAAGTGTAATGTGCAGGCTATCCCCACTAATCTGGACATCCCTAAGGTAAAGTGTGTATCCTGACCTGTCTTGTCAGGATCGGGCTACCAATTCACTAATTCTCAGGGGCCCCCAAAAATGCAACCAGGGCAGCCACATGAAACAAGGCAGCCTCGTATGCATCCACACATAAGGAAGCCTACTGGGGTCTCAAACCCTTAAGGACAGCAGGGGGGAATGGTTCTCTCATATCCTGAGGTGTCCCATCCATTTGGGCCCAGCCTTCCAACATCTTTCGAACTCAGAAATCACAGGTGTCATCTTTGAAACCCCCAGCCTTGCTTGCAAAGGCAAGGGCTGATAGTTTGCCCCGAATAGAATGGACAGTCAAACCTTTACCTTTCAATGACATGCAGAATTGAATCAGATGTGACACTGGGATAGGCCAGAGCTGTTGAAGGCTCTCCTGCTGCCTAAATGCCACAAACTGTTGGCCTGCTATCATATAAGCCCAGCATGTGCTGGGGGCAAGAGCTAATTCCATCACACTTTCAGCCTCAGCCCTCCAATTTGCCACAGGTCCTTGGGCATTCTTACCAGAAAAGGATCGGGGTCTGGAGCCAACTGATGGAATCTCTCCATCTGTTTTCAAGACAGAGTGTCAGCAATCCTGTTATTGACCCCTGGCACATACCCGGCCTTAAACAATATATTACTCTGCAAGCATTGGAGGGTAAAAGCCCTGACCAGCGCCATCACTCTAGGAGACTTAGATGTTAATGAGTTGATAACTTGTACTGTTGCCAAGTTATCGCACCAAAAGTGAATGGCCTGGCTAGTGAAGTCATCAGCCCAGATGTACACTGCTACCACTACGGGGAAAAACTCAAGAAATGTCAGGTCATGTATCCATCCAGCCTGGATCCACTCAGGTGGCCAATCTTCGGCACACCAGTGTCCCTTAAAATAGACACTGAAGCCCGAAGAACCTGCTGCATCAGAGGTGACCTGCAGTTCAGCCTCCAACTAGAGATCATTTCTCCAAAAGGACACCCCTTTATATGAAGCCAGGAAGTCCTGCCAAACTAATAAGTTCTCCCTAATACCCTGGGTAACCCGAGTCCTATGATGTGGGCATTTTATGTCTATCATGGAATCGCACAGCCTTCGCAGGAATGCACGCCCTGGGATCACCACTCTGCATACAAAGTTAAGTTGCCCCATTAGTTGTTGCAACTCCTTAAGTGTCAATTTAGTTTTGGAACATGTCTCCACCACCAACCAAAGGAGGTTAGTCAGTTTATCAAGTGGCAAACATGGAACCTGCTGCGCAGTGTCCAACTCAATGCTGAGAAAAGTTAAGAATGTACTAGGCCCTTCGGTTTTCTCCCCAGCTGAAGGAACACCAAGTTCCCTAGCCAACTGCTCAAAATTGGACAACAGCTGTGCACAAACCCCAGATCCAGCAGATCCAGCAAATAAAAAATCATACAACTAATGGGAAGTACTGAACAAAGCTCATTCCAAAAAGGAACTGAACCATTCAAATGCAGCACAGGACAGTGAGCATCCCATGGGAAGGGCCCTGTAGATATAAAACTGCCCATCAAAGGAGAAACCCAGAAGAACAAAGTCATCTGGATGTACTGGAAGAAGACGAAAGGCTTATTTGATATCATATTTAGCCAATTTAGCCTTGGGGCAGGATGAAAAGGAATGGGGGCCAGAACAGAGAGGGGACTCATGGGGAAAACTGCATGTTTTCCAGCTACAATACTCCTGCAAGGAAAACTCCCAACAGAGAGGGCATTTTTGAAATGCCTGCCCACCCTGAGAACACAGAGCTCCTGCATTATTGTTAGTAGCGCACCACACTACATGTCCTCTGTCAGAGTGTTCCCCAAAGATGGGCTTGGCCAGGGACATCATCTGCATCCACAAGTGTGGATGGATTTGATCCCAGCGAAGCACCGGTTACATAGCTGCCTTCATATGGAACGTCTTGTCATACTCCATCCATGTGGAACCAGCAAAGTCAGAATAACCCTTATAGATTATATCCATGTACTGGAGCAGAGACGAGGCCCTCCAAGACTGTGCTCTAAGAATTACTTCAGCATAAATTAAAAAGCCAGGATACCAGTTGGCATACATCCTATCTACACTGTGGTGCTTCAGGCGCTTTTTGTCCTATTTGTCCAAGTCTTCTTTATCCTTCTTGTCTAGCTCTCTATACAATAAGGAAAAGACATCCACATCCTCGCCCTTTAATATCTTATCTTTAGTGGCTGTTGTAAGATGGTCCCCTAAAGGCATCGCCAGTTCACCAGATGGCAACTCTTTGCTGGCACCATCTCTTATGTCCTGTTGCCCTGGTAAGGAGAAAACCACCCAGGCCACACACCACCTTGCTGGTACTGTGTCATGTTAGGTGAAGGCACCCAAACAGCTGGTGGCTGGCCATTCCCTGGACCCCATGGCCACGATCGAGGTGGCACACCAGCAGGACCAGACGAGGTTTCTTCTACAGGCGCCGAGGCTGCCGACCCAGAAGACTGTAGGCCTGCAGGGCCCCATGGCCAATTGGTACCAGGTGTTTGTGTGGAGTCATGCTTACCTGTCACCTGCGACGGACTCCCACTTGCTGCTCTTCACCCACCTGCCCAGCCTGACCTTCTTGCATCTGTACCGGTTGAGACTCTTCATCCCCAAAAACCACAGAGTGGCTAGCTGTGCCCATGCACCTACTTTCAATGGCAGAAAGGCATGCCAACACTTGGGCTTGAAAAACCTCAGTGGGCAACATAGCAAGCTGCCCACCCCCACCTACAGTGGATGATGGCCCACCAATGTGTTGCTCAATGGCAGCCAGCCTTTCTAATATGGCCACATTCACTGGGTTATACAGGTTATGATCAAAAGGTGCAGTAGGAATAGCACCCACGGGTGTCAATAAAGCCGGAGGCACTAGGCTCCTGGTTGCAGAAGACCTAGAAGCCACAGACCCAGAAGCCACAGCTATAGGAAAAGCTGCCGCCGATGCTCCAGAAGTGGAACCTGCACCAATGAGTGCAGAAGGCCCCGGACCAATGACTGTGGCAACAGTGCCTACATGTGCTAAAGGCACAGGGACCCCTGGAGTGGAAGGATTCACCCCCTCAATTGTCCACTTTAGGGGGGGGCTGCTTTCTGCTTATTGTGCCCTGGCCTACCTGTTTAGCTGCAGATTGTTTCCTGCAGAGGCCCCCAGATCTCTTTTTGGAGCCATGCTGCCCAACCTTTAAAATGGCCACCAAATGTAAAGGCCTAAAATGGCCACCAAAAAAGAGGCCTAAAATGGCCACCACTACACCGTGCCCTAAGATGGCCTCCTATCCCCACCACTGTAAAATGGCTGCCGGTAACCCAGGTAATGATTATAGTGATGGGGGGTGAACTAGCCAGCAGACAGGGTGGACTAACACTACAGGAATGAGGCAGCCTTACCACGCTGCCTCCCAATGCCCAGCCTCTCCTAATGGTCGCCAAAAGCTGACCACTACAGCCAATTAACAGCCTTCCCAAGCCCTATCTATCCAAGGCCCACCAGGCACCCCATGTATCAAAACGACTGCCACAAGTCACAGCCACAAAATGGCTACCAAATGGCTGCCCAAACTCCCTGTGCACGAAGCCTGTTTGCGGCCGCATGTGAAAGTGATGCCGGCTGTAGTGGGGCAAATGAGAGAGTCCTTCTGCCCAACCCACCAAAGCAGGCCACCAACATGCACCAGCTGCTGCCAGCACCTAATTCCACAGACAATGACACTAGCTCACTCTGCCACCATGAGCTGCTGACAGGCATGCCCACCACCGTGATTTCACTACCACTGCCAAGATCCCACTGCCACTGGATTCACCCCACCGCTGCTGCTGCTACTTAGGCCAAAGGCCTCAAGTAACCCAGCAGCCCAGTCCGTGCTCTTTACCCTCCGAGCATGCCGGAGGACTGCTGAGGCAGAGGGTGGGAGCCGAGCCTAAATAGACTGGATCCACCCCCTGCCTGCCGCTGCACTTCTTGCAGCACTGGCACCATCTCCTCCTCCTTTCGAGGAGGCAAATCAGTCTCCTCCCACCAGCGCAAGCTCAGCAGGACTTGGGGCTCGCAATGTGTATGTATTTGTGGATGCAATGCACTTGAGGACTTACCTCATTATAACCTTTTTTGTCCATTATATTCCAATCCCAGAGCCAAATTTTTGGTGGGAATTATATCTGGTTTAAGTTTATACCCAGTCTCTGAGAAAATTTCATTTCTGCTACCTGATGTCAATGTGTATGTGTCATATTCAGTTTCATTATTTGCCCTTGCTGCAAAGAAAATAAGGTCTAAAGTGGCAGTGAGAGGTGATGCAACCTTTAGTTACTTGTTCTTACTACTATTGTTATTGCACTGTATTTGTAGTTACTTCTTACTGACTTCTGGTTCTACATGGTATTTTTGTTTATTTGCTGTTTTATAGTTTGTCTACAAGTTTTGTAAACTTGTAATGATCAATGGTTATTTACAACAAACTGAACTGAAAAAAGTAATAATAGGTGTAAAGAAAAGAGATAAAATTACATTAGTAGAAAAAGAAATACAGGAACAATTTATCAATGTTCTTTCAGGAATCCAGAAGAAGAAATAAATTCTAGAAGAAGGATTAAGAGAATATCGAAAAGATATTCCAATCCAAAATTCACACCAGAATATAGAAAAATTTTGATCAAATAATAACAATTCAAGGAATTTCACAGGCAATAAAGAATATGAAAAAGGATAAGACAGCAGACCTGGACTGGTTAACAGCAATGTATTACAAAAACTTTTAATGATACCATTACAGAAAGTCATAAATGGGATCAAAGAAAGAAAGGCAAGAGGCATAGATAACATCTCTCCTTATATATAAAAGAGTTTTCATGTCCCTCTTGCCTCAATATTCCACATGCTCCCACAGCCTTTAGCTCCCTGAACTGTCACTCCCACGGTGTGCCAATCCAGTGCCTGCATTGCTGCAGTCCTGCCCACAACAGGCACAGTGGCCAGCATCGCCACCTCCGTGTGGTATGAGACAATGAGTGGAAAGGACACTCTGCCAGCCCTACACTGAGAAGGCTGACGCTTCCCCCCCTCTTGGCCCACCCGCCAAGGCAGGCGAGCCAGGAAGGGCCTGGGAGGGAGCAGGGAGACATTTAAAAGCTTCCCAGAGTCCCCCGCCCCCTCCTGGCCCACCCACCAATGTCTCAAAAATACATTCCACCACCCCATCCCGATTTCGCTTCCCCGCGGCCTACCACCAACCTCTCAGGGACAAGCACCTGCTAGGTGGGTGGGTGGGATGCAAGGTGGGGCGGGGGGCCACCGGCGACTGCTGCAGGACACCACACTCACCCAGATCCTCTTCCTAGAGCCTGTTGTATTCATTTCCATAACAGGCCTTTCTCCTAGTTAATATATAAAGAAGGCAGTGATGCAATGCTACCACAGTCTTATAGACCTATCCCTCTGCTGAATGTAGATTATAAAGATTAAGAAAATGTATACCAAACTTAATACACGATAACCAAAAAGGCTTTGTCCCAAAGAGGTATATGAAAGATAATATACAATTTATAATAGATGCAATCAACTTTGTGAACAAGAGAAAGAAAGTAGCTTTTCTACTTTTGGATGTAGAGAAAGAATTTGATAATTTAATATGGCATTTCTTACTGAATGTACTTCAGAATATGGGCTGTGGCCCCAAATTTTGGAACTGGATGCCTAGTATATATACAAATCAAAAAGCTAAGGTTTTAATAAACGGTAAACTAACAGAAGCAATTATAACTGAAAAATGCATACACCAAGGATGTCCTTTGTCACCATTATTATTTATTTTTGCAGTGAAGATTCTGGCTATAAAGATCAGTCTTGATACCAGGATTAAGGGAATAAAAGTGGATGGTGTCAAGTTCAAGATGAAAAGTTGTGTAAATGATGTGGCTCTGACAATGTTGAATTCCCAAAAATCATTACAATATGTAATGGAACATACTGACAAATTTGGATCCTTTTCAGGCTGCTTTCAACAGAAAGAAGACTAAAATAATAATGAAATTCTTAATGCAACAACAAGAAGAGGATATTATAAAGAGTACAGAGTGTATAGTAGCCACTGATCCTATGAAATATTTGGGAAAACATGTGACTGGACAAAATGATAATCTCTTCAAAAATAACTACCAGAAGACTTGGAAATTGATACAAGTAGACTTATCCAGATGGGAAAAAAATTAAAAAGCTCCTAGCTGGGAAGAATTTCTGCAATTAAAATGAATGTACTGCCAAAACTAATTTTTTTGTTTCAAATGTTACCCATACATATAGAAGAAAGCACTGGAAGAATGGCATAGACAGATAAACAGATTTATTTGGAATGGCAAGAAACCATGAGTAAGTTTTTAAAGTATTATAAGGTAAGAAAAAGAGAGGAGGATCAGCAATTTCTAGCACTAAATTATACTAAACTATACTACCGAGCTGTGGGTTTGACTTGAGTTGCTGAGTGACTTAAAGGCCCAAGACAAAGAATAGTAAAACTTGAATCAGCAGATCTAGATGAAAGCTTGCATAATTATGTATAGATTAAGAAATCAACTAAAAAGGTTATAACACAAGAAAGAAGCCATATAATCAGAGACAGATTGTGGAGAATATGGTTCGCACACCTGAATCTATTGAACCCTCAAATCCTCTGTTTATGTCACCAGTTGAGACCTACCAAGATAAGAATACCAGAAACAAAAATGACTTTTTAACTTACAGTACCATGATAAATTCTCCGTGAAAAATCAAGTAACGGCAAGACATTAGGGATGAAGGAATAAATGGTTGTTATATTATCAATCAGCTTCAAGACTAAAGAAGATCATAAACAGTGAAGGTGGAAATCAAGTAATGGCAAGACATTAGGGATGAAGGAATAAATGGTTGTTATATTATCAAACAACTTCAAGACTAACGAAGATAATAAACATTGAAGATGGAACACTAAGAGATATGACTGAGTTCAAACAGCTGATCACAAAACAAAATTAGTATTTATTATGATGGATTTATAAGTTACTACTTCAGCTAGAAACAGAAGAAAAACAAGTGAAAAAATGATCAAATTGATGCAGAATCTTAAAGAACAGATATCCATGCATCAATAGCTATGGGAAAAAAGCTTTCAAGTTTACAGCCAGGCAGGCATTAAGAGAAAACTGGTACAAAATGTTTTTTAGATGGGACATAACTCCAAAGGATATAGAGAAAGTGAACAAAACTTTTAGAGGAAAATGTTGTAAATGTTGAGACATAGACAGAATCTTCTTTCATATATGCTGGACATATGCAAAAAGATACTTGAAGGAAATACATGGAGAAATGCAGAATATATTAAAGTTTAAATTCCTCATGGTCTGGAGCCCTCCTCTTGGGTTGTGATTGGCAACCTGGCCAACTGGCGGATGCTCTGTGGCACCTTCCCAGAAGCTTTGAAACTTGCCGGGTGAGCCTATCCAGGGCAGTCCCAAAGGCAGTACTCAATGCCAACCCTGGGCCCTAAAACTCAAAGGCTGTTGTGAGGGACCCTTTATTCCCAAAGGAATATGCCCAGAGGTGCTCACCAGATCCTAACCCGCACCAAACCACCAAGTGACCAACCTATTTAAATAGACCCACCACTACGAATTTTCTAAGTCCACTGACAACAGTGCAAGGTAGGCAAAAACACTCCCCCCCCCAAGAGCCAGTCTTGGGGAGAGTGAAAAATTCCTACCTGGCCTCTAATAAAAAGGCAACCAGCTGAAGCCTGCACTTCATACAGGATGGAAGGGTGGTCCAATCAAAACTGGAAAGAGGGAGATTAGTGTGGGGGGGGCAGAGCCACCTTATAAGGCCATCTGTCTCCACCGCCCGCTCTACAGGGTGGTGCAAAGCATCGCTCCCTATGGTGCTGTCTCCCCTCCTTCCCAGATGGCCACTCCCTCTAGCTCTGGGCGGCTCAGAGGGAGAAGGGAGCTGAATTCTGTATTATACCACCTATTTGCCTAACATAATAGCAATTATGCAGTAATGGCGAAGTATGCAGTATTGCTTATGCAGCACTGGTGAAACTAATAATTTTTTGAGAAACAGATTAGCTCTGAAATTTGAATTGTAAAATGATGAATATAATGTATCCTAACAAAAATACCTGCAAATATTTGATTTAACATTAATCATTTTATGAATCAGGGCCAGACTTACTAAAATGTAAGTCAGTCCAGACAGGCACTCCAACATGTGAAAATAAGGCTGTTTCCCTTTGAAGTAGAGTTCTTTTCAGAAGCAATATAACACATTTCCTAGGCCTCCACCAAATTCCCAAAGGGAATGAAAATGTCTGTTCATCACTGAGAAGTAATGATTAATGGTGATTATGGTGATTAAGAATGAATAATAGGTCCTGGATATTTTTGGGCTTCTCATCCCACTCCCAGCTCTTCAACAGATGACAAATGCAGCACACAGCTGCAGTGCTATTTAGATGCCTTCCCCTCACAGAATTATGAGCTAATGTTAAGCAGCTGTAATCTTCCATAGATTTATGGGTGCTCTACATCTCTAAAAAAAATCAGGTATTTTAGATCATTGAATGACAATTTAGTAACCAGAGTTTTTTTTCTGTCTACATCTGTTTCCCTCCTACGACCTGAATTTCAAAATCCTATTTCAAAACTCCTAAAGATGAATTAGGCAACAGATGAATGAATAGTCTAGATTTGTTCTCTATAAAAATGTAAAATGTGTTTCTTGCAGGTAAACTAGAAAAGTGTGTAGATGTCAGAAAAGCAAGCAAGTCTTAGGGATGCCAGGCTCCAGGTGGGACTTGGGGATTCCCTGAAATTACAGCTCATTTCCAGACTACAGAGATCAGTTCCCCTGGAGAAAATGGATGCTCTGGAGTCTGAACTCTATGGTATTGTACTCTGCTGAAGTTCCTGTCTTTCCTAGGTTCCACTGACAAACATCCAGGAGTTCCTCAACCTGGAGCTGGCAACCCTTGCCCCCCATCCCCAGCAGTAGCCAGGGAAGACCTGGCAACCAAGAGTAACTACTATGATCTGACTGCAGGTTTGTGCAAGTGGAAGAAAAAGGAGTGGAAAGATTTTGATTTTCGCCTGTTTCTGTAACATAAACACTAATTCATGATGAGGCTTATATCCTGTCCTTATATATAAAAGCAATTTTGGGTGGCGACATTCTATGCATGGCAAAATCAGTTGGTTCCCTCATGTGCCACTCACCCCAGGTCCATATCCATTGGCTCCCTTGCCTTGCAGCCTTGCGTCAGTCCCACCCACAGACCTGCCGTCCAGTGCCTCGCCCTTACTCTCCAGGGAGCCATTAGGCAGGATGGACACTCCAGCAGCCACTCCGCTGGGGAGGCGGGAAGATGAGTCCGGCTGGCCTCAGTGTGGTCTGGTCGCTCCCTCCAGCCCCAGCCTGAGCTGGCCTGGCCTGTGCCACTGACATTGCCTTCTACCTTGCCAGGTTCAGGCTGCTGCCTACTTGTGCTTCCCTCTGGCAGACAGATGATCAAGCGAGGGCGGCGGAAAGCTGGGCCACGGCTGGTGCAAGGGTGATGAGGGACATAAGGTGAGACCACTATGGCCTTCCTCAGTATGGCCTCCTCTCTGCCACCACATGTGCTGCCTCCACTCAGCACGGCCACACCAGCAACAGAAGGAGGAATATCAGAGGAAGGAATGAAGGGAGGGACGGTGGGTGGCCAAGAGGAATAGAGGTGGCCAGCACCAGCACTAAGGCCACCCCGGGAACAGCACACGCCACCCAGGAGCTGGTGCTGAGGGAAGGGGAGAAGATCAGGGGCCTGGGGGAGAAGTGGAGGGGAGACGGTCAGGGGCCTGAGGGGAGAAAGTGAAGGGAGAAGTGTCAGAGGGCTGAGGGGTAGAGTGCAGTGGTGGCAGACCATGGGACATGCCTGGGAAGGGAGCTGGGGCCGGGGCATGTCGTCACCCCTACTCAACACAGTTTTGGGAGGCGGGAGAAAGTGGGGGATCAGACCTCTGTCTGCTCAGATACGCCCTGGCCACTGAGCTGGTGCCCGGCCATTCCCTCCCCCTGCCACCCCCAGGGTCTGGGGACTGGGTAGGAATTGGGGGCCCAGGGGGGAATGCCTCTTGTCCATCTAGGGCCTTTTGTCTTGCTTACACCACAGGCACTGCTCCTAGTCTATATATGTAAAAGAAAGTCCCCTCACCATAAACCAATGTCCAAGCCAAACTGCTGGACCTAGAAGCACCAAATTCAGGGAGAACACTCCTACCATGGCGTAAGTGCTTGCTAAGAAGGGATTTTTAGAAATCTGACCCTTAAGTGGGTCAAAAAGTGGTAAAATGTGCTCCACCATTGATTCTTATGCAGCTGCCAGGCAGCTGCCTCCCTGCACCCCCCACTCTCTGATTGATCAGCTGCAGAGCTCAGTGTTCTGAGGTAAAAAAGAAACAAAAAAAACAGCAACAGGGGACTGCATAGAGCTAATTACAGTTGAGGAAATCAGGAGTGATCAACAACCACTTGTAAAGTGAAGCACAGCTGCTGGTCCAGCCTCTCTGATGGCTTCCAACACAATCCCCCTACTTCCTACACCTAACAGGCTGTTGTCTGTGAGGTGCAGCCCCACCTCCACTGTGGCTTCTAATACTCCTCCCCCTCCCCCTCCTACACTGAATAGGCAGCTGTCTGTCAGGTGTAGGAGAGGAGTTGGAATGCTTACAGCCACTGCAGAAGTTTGCTCAGCAGGATTGCCTTAGCGCTGCTGCTGGTCCAGCCTCTCTGATGCCTTTAAATACAATCCCCCCCAACACCAGACAGGCTGGTGTCTGTCAGGTATAGGAGCAGGACCAGGGTACTTTAATCCAAAAGGGACGCCACCCCAGCAGGATCACCTTAGCGATGCTGCTGGTCCAGCCTCTCTGATGGCTTCCAACACACTTCCCCACCTCCTACTCCTAACAGGTAGTTGTCTGTCAGGTGCAGCAGTGGTTGCAGCGCGCTTAGAGCCATGAGGGAGCCTGCCTTAGCAGTAATGCCTTAGTGATCCTGCCAGTGATCCTCCAAGTGATCCACAGTGGATCCACAGTGATCCTCCATAGTGGCTTCTAATACTCCTCCCCCCTCCCTGTCCTACATTGGACAGGCAGCTACCTGTCAGATGTAGGAGAGGAGTTGAGATGCTTACAGCCACTGGGGAGGTTTACTCAGCAGGATTGCCTTAGCACTGCTGCTGGCCCAGCCTCCCCAATGCCTTTAAATACAATCCCTCCCAACACCAGACAGGCCAGTGTCTGTCAGGTATAGGAGCAAGGCCAGGATATGAATGTAGTCTGTCAGGTGTAGGAGCAAGGCCAGGGTATGAATGTAGTAAAGGACATTTCTAGGAGCCATTTTGATGTGTACCTCCCTCATGAACCTGAAGAAATGTCTACCACATCACCAGCCCCTCACACCAACTCCCCTCACACCTCTCACTTCTTACTGCCCCTAAGAAAACTCCTGGCAAACATCAAGCCAGATACACCAACGTTACAAGGAGGAGGCAACTTAGGACTGCGGCAAAGACATTTGCACATAGTACTCCAGCAGTGCACTGAACTGCACAGGCCAAGTACCAGTAAGTTCACCCTGAGGTGCTCAGAACAACACAGTCTCCATATGAGCAAAACAATCCAGGAACACAAGTAGAGAGGCCATCACTTTCGTGGAAGGTGGCAGGAGTTGTCTTAACAGACGACTGCTTCTTAAATGGACAGTTCTGTGTGACCTGCTCCAGTGTGAGCTCACCAAGCAGCCTGGTGATCATAGCACCTGAAGGCACAACCACCAATGTGGTCTATAGAGAGGTCCTTCAGTAGAGAGAGAAAAAAGTACATATGTCTCACTTCATTTCTTACACTACAATCTTCTCCATTAGAATTCCTACAACAAATGTCACATTTCAAATTTCACATCAGTATTATAACAGGATTTACAGAACTTTAATACCATAGTGAAGCATGGGTATCAGGCTAGTTATAATATAAAGATACATTATATTATTCTGGTCCCTGATTTCAGTACAGCCCCAGACTTCACCAATAGCTACTGCTGCCCCATATTCCACCACCTATATTGGTGCTGTTCTTTCAGATATTTGAACATTTGATTTAAAATGCATAGGATGTTGTGGGGCTGAATTGTGAGCACAAATTTAAGTTGCAGCAGAATGGAATGGGTGAGTATGACACCTTCCTTTCCTTCTCAAGTGACTTTATTGCTGAGGACAGACTGGCAATTTGCTGCGGAAGCCAGTCGTGGCAAAAAAAGCCCCGGAGCAAACTGTTCCGGGGTTTCTGTTCACACAGCCCAGACTGCTGCAGAAGCATACCAGGAGGAGGCGCGCCAGAGCATTCAGACTGCTGCTCTGGAGGCGCAGCATTTCCCCATCCATTAATTCAGCTGTGGGTGTATGGGTGTATGTGCGCATGAGCACTCATGCGCTTATGCGCATAACTGCATTTTGCCGATTGAGGGAGGACCCCGCAGTGCTGGCACTACATTGGGCAGTAGAGCGGAGCACGGCCAATCATACCGCTGCTGCCTTCTGCCCAATGCGGGTTTCTCCCGGCTTTTCAGCTGCACGTTCAGACTTCCTGGAAGCGGAGAAACGCTTAATGCACACACGCTTTAGGGATTTGCTACCAGTTTCTTCAGGTATCTTTTTAATGCTGCAGTGAAGTGGAACAGCGTGGGTTGGCTACGGGTGGGGATGCCAGGCAGATGTGCCTGTGTGAACACCCTGTTTACTGCAGGATTGAAGCATCGCTGAAATGGATCCCTACTGGGGCAAATTGCCAGTCTGAACTCAGCCTATTCTTTCTCTAGCTTGGGCTCTGGTTCTCCAATTACAGCATTGCTATTAAGTTGTGTTTAGAGACAATAATTTGGTTAATTGTTGTTCATTTTTGTACATCCACATTTATTCTTCACCTTTTACTTCCAGTCACCTAAACATGTTAAGACTTTTAATATTAACTAAATAGAAGGATTATATGATAATTTTATTCTTATACTGGATATGGCAAAGAAAATTTATTATAAAAACTAGTTACTGTGAAAAAATACTATCTTCAGTTTCAGATTTAAGAGGCAATGCTGTTAAGAATGTATAGGTGAGACTAAACATTTGCTATTACTTCAAATGTTATATTTCTACCTTTGTAGACCTCTTGGGCATGCTCTTTGCTATTCATCCACCATATGAAGCAAGATACATTTACCTGCTTGCACTTGGGGACAGATTTTCTGGTGTGATAAAGTTTACAGAACATATCTATAGCAGAAAAGACAAATTTATCTTGGAATCAATTGAAAATAATAAATCCTAAGCAATATGCCTAGATCTTACAAAAATTTCATGTATACCATTCTCCTTGGATTCATTAATTTTGAATGAAATGTAAGACTACATGATAAATATAATTTAAAGGTTTACATTAACATGATAATAAAACCATAAAACCACATATGAAGTGATTACTTAAATGTCTACATACACTGAAGAATTTCCAAAAAGTTATTTGTCTAGCAGTTATTGCATGATAATTTTTTTATCATGATTTTTTTAAAAAAATAATCCCTTTAAGAATGTTTAAAAAAAAAAAATTGAGAACACTGATGTCTTCTGTGGCCTCTGCACTCTCAACCAGCAGCAGGATGGCCGCCAGGAGGAGAGCAAGCTAGCCACAGAGAAGAGAGAGTAAAACCACCACTATGGCAGCCATGGGAAAAGAGCAAGCTGGCCACAGTGGGGGGGGGGGTTACTCCCTTTTCTCCACAGCCAGCTCCTCTAGGCATCTTGGCAATCTTGCTCTCTAGTCTGAGCTCATAAGAACATAAGAACATAAGAGAAGCCAATGTTGAGTCAGGCCAATGACCCATGTAGTCCAACACTCTGTCACACAGCAGCCAAAAATACCACGTGCTATCAGGAGGTCCAGCAGTGGGGCCAGGACACTAGAAGCCCTCCCACTGCTGCCCCCTCCAGCACCAAGAATAGAGTGCATCACCTGCCCCAGACTGAGAATTCCCATCTATACCCTGTGGCTAATAGCCACTGATGGACTTCTGCTCCATATGTTTATCCAATTCCCTCTTGAAACTGTCCATGCTTGTAGCTGCCACCACCTCCTCTGGCAGTGAATTCCATATGTTAATCACTCTTTGGGTGAAGAAGTATTTCCTTTTATCTGTTCTAACCCGACTGCTCAGCAATTTCATGGATTGCCCACGAGTTCTTTTATTGTGAGAAAGGGAGAAAAGTACTTCTTTCTCAACCTGCTCAATCCCATTCATAATCTTATAAACCTCGATCATGTCACCTCTCAGCCATCGTTTCTCCAAGCTGAAGAGCCCCAAGCGTTTTAACCTTTCTTCATAGGGAAGGTGTTCCAACCCTTTTATCATTCTAGTTGCCCTTCTCTGCACTTTTTCCAATGCTATAATATCCTTTTTGAGATGTGGTGACCAGAACTGTACACAGTATTCCAAATGAGGTCGCACCAATGATTTATACAGGGGCATGATGATACTGGCTGATTTGTTTTCAGTTCCCTTCCTAATATCCCCAGCATAGCGTTGGCCTTCTTTATTGCAGCTACACACTGTCTAGACATTTTCATTGAGTTATCTACTACGACTCCAAGATCTCTCTCTTGGTCCGTGTCTGCCAGTTCAGACCCCATCAACGTGTATTTATATTTAGGATTTTTGGCTCCAATGTGCATCACTTTGCACTTGGCCACATTGAACGCCATTTGCCACGTTGACACCCACTCACCCATCCTCGACAGATCCCTTTGGAGTGCCTCACACTCCTCCCTGGTTTTCTTCATGTCATCTGCAAATTTAGCCACTTCATGGCTTACTCCCAGTTCCAAATAATGAATAAACAAGTTAAAAAGCATCGGACTGAGTACTGATCCCTGTGGTACCCCACTGCTTACCACCCTCCACTGAGAAAGTTTCCCATTTATACTCACTCTCTGTTTCCTATTTATAAGCCAGTTTTTGATCCACAAGAGGACTTGTCCTTTTATCCCATGACTATTGAGCTTACTTAGGAGCCTTTGATGAGGAACTGTAACAAAAGCTTTCCGGAAGTCAAGGTAAATAATATCTATTGGGTCCGCCTTGTCCACATGTTTGTTCACTCCCTCAAAAAACACTAACAGGTTAGTGAGACAAGATCTTCCCTTACAGAACCCATGCTGAGTCTGCCTTAATAGTTTTTGTTCATCCATGTGCCTACTAATTCTTTCCTTAATAACAGTTTCCTCCAACTTACCCGGTATCGATATCAGACTGACTGGCCTGTAATTTCGCAGATCTCCACTGGAGCCCTTTTTAAAGATGGGAGTGACATTAGCCACCTTCCAATCCTCAGGAATGGAGGCAGATTTTAAAGAAAGATGACATATTTTTGTCAGGAGATCCACAAGTTCACATTTGAGTTCTTTCAGAACTCTCGGATGAATGCCATCCGGGCCTGGTGATTTATTAGTTTTTAAATTGTCCATCAGTCGGAGGACTTCCTCTCTTGTCACCGCAATCTGATTCAGGTCTTTCAAACCCCCTCCCGAAATCAGTGCTTCTAGAGTGGGCAAGCACTTCTCCTCTTCCACAGTGAAGACAGAGGCAAAAAATGCATTCAGCTCTCTGCCATTTCCCTATCATCCTTCACTACTCCTTTTACCCCTTGGTCATCCAAGGGCCCCACTGCCTCCCTGGCTGGCTTCCTATTTCTAATGTATTTGAAGAAAGTTTTATTGTTGGCCTTTATGTTTTTTGCTATATGCTCCTCATATTCCCTTTTTGCTTGCCTGATCACAGACTTGCATTTTATTTGCCATAGTCTGTGTTCCCTTTTATCAACCTCACTAAGACTAGCTTTCCACCGCTTAAAGGAATCCTTCTTACCTTTTACAGCTTCCATTACTTTATTTGTTAACCATGCAGGTTTTTTTCTATACCTATTTGTGCCTTTCCTAACCTGCAGTATATATTTTTTCTCAGCTTCTAGGATTGTCTTTTTAAATAGTCTCCAAGCTTCCCCAATGGTTTTGACCTTCTCCACTCTTCCTTTCAATTTCTTCCTCACATGTCCCCTCATACCAGAGAAGTTACCCCTTTTAAAGTTAAAAGTGGTTGCATCAGTCTTTTTGGGCAACTCCCTATCTGTACAAATGTTAAACTCAATGACATTATGGTCACTGTTCCCAAGTGGTGCAATCACTTTTACATCTCTCACCAGGTCTTGGGTGTTACTTAGGACCAAATCCAGGATCGCCTCTCCCCTGGTAGGATCTGTGACCATCTGTTCCATAGCACAGTCATTGAGAGTGTCTAAAAACTCAATCTCTTTTTCCCGACTAGAACTCATATTGACCCAATCAATGTGTGGGCAGTTCAAGTCGCCTATTACGACACAGTTATTTCATCTAGTCACTATCTTTAATTCATTTGTCATTTTATAATCCTCCTCTATCTTTTGATCTGGTGGGCAATAACAAACTCCCACAGTTAAGCCTCCTTTTGGACCCACTATTTCAACCCATAGCATTTCCAGAAGCGAATCCAATTCTCTTACCCTATCAATCTTACTGAACAGTATACCCTCTCTGACATACAGAGCCACCCCACCTCCGACCCTTCCCCCCCCCATCCTTCCGATATAATTTATAACCAGGAATCATCGTATCCCACTGATTTTCGACATCCCACCAAGTTTCTGAAATACCCACAATGTTCCCCCCCTAACACCAAGCATTCCAACTCCCCGATTTTACCTCGGAGACTTCTAGCATTTGTGTATAAACACTCATAGTTTCCCATGCTTGTTAAGCCCACAGCCTTCCTCTTGCTGCCTCGAGACCTTGCCAGGCAGTTCCTATCATTAGCCACAGTCTCAGTGGACAATTTTAATCCATTTCCTTGTACAAAAGTAATGGCTACCCCTTCATCTCTTTGAGATGAGCCATCCCGAACCAGAGACTTTTCATCTCCTGTCGGCTTTCCCCCATTATTCAGTTTAAAAACTGCTCTGCCACCTTTTTGATTTTGAGCGCCAGCAGCCTGGTTCCTTCTCGGGACAAGTGGAGACCATCCCTTTTGTACAGCTCCCTCTTGTCCCAAAAAGCATCCCAGTGCCTAACAAACTTGAACCCTTCCCCCCTACACCACCGTCTCATCCACGCATTGAGACTCCTGATCTGTGCCTGTCTCTCCGGCACTGTGCGTGGACCAGGTAGCACCTCTGAGAAGGCTACCTTGGAGGTCCTGGCCTTGATTTTCCTGCTCAGAAGCCTAAATTTCTTCTCCAGGACCTCACGACTGCATTTCCCCACATCGTTGGTGCCGACGTGCACCACGACCACTGGCTCCTCCCCAGCACTATCTACCAGCCTATCTAAAACACACGTAATATCTGCTACCTTCGCAACAGGCAGGCAAGTCACCATATGGTCAGTACACGGGTTCGCCACCCAGCTGTCTACCTGCCTAAGGATCGAATCACCAAGAGCCCCCCTCCTACCCTTCTCAGGGACGGTTCCTTGGTACGAAAGGATACCCATTCACCAGCTGAAGAAGAGGTCCCTTCTGAGGGCACATTCCCCTTATCCTCAACATGGTGCTCCATTTCCCCTTGACCCTCATGCTCCCTGGCAGCAGCTGGGTTGCCAAGTCCAGAGTGGGACATATCTAACAAGTCCCCGAGAGTCTTCTCTGTGCACCTAACTGACTGTCTCTGCTTTTCCAGGTCAGCCACCTTGGCCTCAAGGGAGCAAACTCACTCCCTGAGAACCAGGAGCTCCTTGCACCGAGCACACACCCAAGACTTCTGACCAGTGGGCAGATAGTCATACATGTGGCACTCCATGCAAAACACTGGATAGCCCCCAACCCCCTGCTGGCATTCTGGCTTCATAATTGTTTTTAAACAAATACTTTTCTATAACCCCCCTTTTAAAACCCTTTGTATTTATATGGCTACTGTTGTAGAAGTCTACTTACCTTACTGGGAACCCAAGGAGCCAAGGTCCCTGGCTTTCTGGCTCTTCCTGGGCTTCTTACAGAGTCCCTAGGCCAAGAGCCTCACCCTTCGGCTCGTGCCTTTTGCAAGCTTCCTGCCTTAAATAGAAATGTCCCCCAGGAGAGGGTGTGGCCAGCAGCTACTCAAATTCACCCAAGGCACTTAATGACAGTCAAACAATGACCCTTTCACACCCTAACTCCAGCAGCCAGGAGTCTGCTATTCAATTTCACCCAGGCACTTAATTACAGGCAAACAATGACCCTTTCACACCCTAACTCCAGCAGCCAGGAGTCTGTTACAACTCACCCACACACTCCCAAATACAGTCCCCCACACAGTACCTTCTCAGCTAAAGCACCTCAGCTGAAAGTAAATAAATAAATAAAACCACTCACCCCTCTGGCAGCATAAACACCTTGCTCCTTCTCAGAGCTCAGCTGGGTCAGCTCTGCTTCTGGCAAGCTTCCTGCCTTAAATAGAAGTGTCCCCCAGGAGAGGGTGTGGCCAGCAGCTACTCAAATTCACCCAAGGCACTTAATGACAGGCAAACAATGACCCTTTCACACCCTAACTCCAGCAGCCAGGAGTCTGCTATTCAATTTCACCCAGGGACTTAATTGCAGGCAAACAATGACCCTTTCACACCCTAACTCCAGTAACCAGGAGTCTGTTACAACTCACCCACACACTCCCAAATACAGCCCCCCACACAGTACCTTCTCAGCTAAAGCACCTCAGCTGAAAGTAAATAAATAAATAAAACCACTCACCCCTCTGGCAGCTCAAACACCTTGCTCCTTCTCAGAGCTCAGCTGGGTAGCTCATGTGCCTCAAAGAGAGAGTGGTCTGGCACACAGGACACCCACTAGTAATGTGGTTCTTTTGGCTGATGGTAATTGTGAATAAGGCTCTCTGAGAGTTGTGAAGTGTGTGTAACTGGCTGAAAAAAAGTTGGGTTGCTGGGTTTAGCCCCAGTTCACATGCTGCTGCAGGAGATACTTAGGTGTATGTCCTTTCTTCCATAGGAGTTCCCACAAGTTCTCTGGCCCTACTGTCTTTCAGTGGGCAACAGTTAGCAGCTGTATCCGTAACTTTAAACTTTATTCAGGAATCAGACAATGTATCAGGTGCCCTACTCACTGGAATTATTGAACAATATCTTTGAACATTAGACCAGCATTCCATATCACATATTGCCACTGAACTTTTCCCACTGACAAAAGAGATTTGCTATGGAACTGGTGGTAGGTTAATCCTGACCTACAAATAGCGGCTTGTGAAATTTGGCCTTTCAGACATTATCAGTAAACATGAATCAAATATTCACAGTGTTAATTTTTCAGCCCACAAAAGGGCCCTTCCAAGTGACAGTGCCTTATACAATATCTTTTAAAAATTATTCTTGTCCAATCATGTTTTGTTATCCTTTTAGTACAGAATTTCCCATAATTCATCAGACTTTCAATCATTTGCACTGATCTCAAATTGTGTCACTTGACCTTGTGAGATATGTCTCTATTATTTCTCATGAGAGTTCCTGCCACAACTGCAGGCTTTTGAATGTGTTTCCCGGTAACAGCCCACAGTGTCAGCTGTTCATATTTTAGGTGTCAGCAATAATCAGCTCTATAGACACTTCATCATTAGACTGGTTTTATAGCTTTGTGACTCTGGAGAGGACTTTTCATCTGCCTGTCATTCTCCTATTGCTTTGGAAGTTTCAGTTCTCTATGTTGTTGGATGTCATCTTAGAAAAAAGTCATTTGCAAGATGCTTTAACTGTGTTTTAAAATACTTTCCCTCCCACAGCTAGTTTATGGATGGGTGATAAATCACAACCAGTATAGAATGATATGTATGCATGGTCTAGGAATGAGTTGCATGTATTGATAAGGACAGCAAAAGACATGCCTTTTTATATCAGCATATTGTTATGTAATTACATAATGATCACTGTGACAGTTGAACAATTCAAAATGGCATGCCAAATAAATGCTGAAAATAAAGGGAAATTTGGGGAAGTGACATAAAAATGGAACACGAAGAAGCAGTTTTGGATTGATCCTAGTTATCAGTACAAACATCTGCATCCAATTTGTTTGGATACTCAACCAGAAGAATACCACATACTCCATTGTCCTTTTTCATATATATATTTAAGGGTTTCTTCTTTCTTGTGTTATATATGTGACCTGCTATTTTGCTTTTGTCCCACCCCCCCCATGATAAGAAAAATGCATGGTTTATGTGAACCATTTCAATGATTATTTGATGCTATTGTCTTTAATATTTTAATAAGATCCAGAAAGATCTCTGTTTTTCAGCACACATAACAATCCTGTCTGTTTCAATTCTGCATTGGGTAGATTGATCTAAATAATGGAAACCCGTTACTGCTTTTTGGAGCACAAATCTACTAGTCTAAAATTATCTCACTGATCCTGGTCTCAAGTGAGGGAGGTAATCCATTAAAATTGAATGAATATGAATTGCCCTAAGGCACATCCTCAATTTAGGATACAGAACCAAAGTATAAATCCAATGAAACTTGTATTTCTGATAATCCTGGTTTTATACAGTCTTAGATACTTTGTCATGGTGTACATGATTGGGGAAGTGTGTATATAGTATCTCTTAATCTCACCGATCTGTTGATGTGGAACAAATTTTGACTTTTTGAAAATTAGAATTACACTGCACCAGAACATTCAGTCAGCTGGATCTACATAACTGTCTTGCATTGTTACAAAACATTGCAGCATTCTCTTCCCTCTAAGTTTTACTTTTCATGTTTTAACAACCTCAATTTCTCCATCTCCCCCCCCACTACTAAATCCTTTCTCCAGTGACTTTTTTCTAGTGTCAGATGTTCTGCCTCATATGATTTCAAGGATCCAGACCCATACAAGGCCCTTATGTCACTCAAAGAGGTCTGAGTCCAATATATAACTTCCCTTGGGATACCAGTTTTTAGGCTTCTAACCCACAAGGAAGACTCATTTGTTTGTTACTTTTGCATGTCCACCTTCCTGCCAGCAAAAGTGGGATCATAGTTCCTCCTATTAATTTTTTTTTTTTTACCATTATGGTCTCTGAATCTTATCATACTGAAATGGAGTCTTATGTTCATTCTTCTATGGACACATGACTTGGGAATCCCATCTTACCTAGCATATGACATTATAAAGGTAAGGTTTCAAAACAGTAAACTAGAGACAGAAAAGGACTAGACAAAATAAATACTATAGGGCCAAACTAGACTTTATGTGGCAGATGAGCATAACAGTCTTCAAATTGTATTATGAAAAGGAGATATTAGAAGCTACAAAGTTGAATTGAGAATGATGGACACAAGGCTGCTTAAACCTGATATTCCTATAATTTCCCCCACAGTTTGAAAAGCAGCTAGGACAAGATTTTGAGCTGAAAAATGGCTGCTGGGCAGAGTTAAGGAGTCCTTCCTTCTGGTCAATATAAATTATAATGGAAGCACAACAGAAGTACACTTGCAATTAAAAGCAGTTTCTATATAGTCCACAGAATAATATTATAGTATGCATAAGAATATTATGGCTGTTTTAAAAATCTGCACTTTATATTATTTGTGTATATATTGTGCTTCCTAAAAAATTTTCAACAGGAGGCCCATCCAATAGTTCATTATAATGTAAAATTTGAGGATTAATAGTACCATGGGTTGGATACAGACTAAATTTTTATGTGGCAAAATGGCTCTTTCCTTCCTCCCTCCTCTCACTGCAGCCCAATACAGTCACAAAGAAGAGGGAGGGGTAATTGCTCACCATTTTAGGTGCTTCAGGGGTAGGGTCCTGCTGTGCTGTGCCACTTACAAACAGGACCTGCTCGTTTCCCTGCAGCTCACCCTCTTCTTCTTCCAGAAGCATTGAATCCACAGTGTCTGGGTTGGCAAAAAGGGCCCGTGGATTATGCAGCTTGGCTGTTCCCTTTCTTGGGGTTGGCATCAGCCATCGCCTTTGTTCCTCATGTGTTAGGGCCCGACCAGGGTCCTCCTTGGGACAGGATGCCAAGAGTTATTATATGACAATTCTGCCAACGGTAACAAATCTACCCAATTGTCCTGTTGATAATTGGTGAAACACCGTAAATATTGTTCCAAAGTTTGATTCACCCTTTCTGTTTGTCCATCCATTTCTGGGTGGTATGCACTGCTCAAAGCACGCTCTATGCCCATGAGGGCCATTAATTCGGTCCATACTTTGGAGACAAACTGAACGCCGCGGTCAGATATTATTTTGATTGGCAAGGTGTGGAGCCGAGCAATATGCTGTAAAAAGGCCTTAGCCAGGACCTTGGCTGTTGGCAAGCCAGAAAATGGTATGAAGTGCGCCTGCTTGGAAAATAGGTCAACCACCACCCAAATGACAGACATATGTTTGCTAGGGGGGAGGTCGGTAATAAAGTCCATAGAAATAACCTCCCAGGGACGGCTTGGTGTGGGTAACGGCTGCAAGAGTCCCGGGGGTTTTCCTACTCTGGGTTTGCAATGGCTACAAGTAGGACATGATTGTATGTAAAGTGACAGGTCCTTCTTCATTCGGGGCCACCAGAAGTTGCGTTGCAAAAGGTGTAATGATTTCACATACCCAAAGTGCCCTGCAAGTTTCAGATCATGGGCAGCCTGTAATACCTGCTTTCGGGTGCTTTCAGGAACAAAAAGTTTATTCCCCTTGTACCAGCAGCCATTGGGTTTGCACACTAAGTCTCCCCGGGCTTGTAGCTCTTCCTTCTCCTGATCGGTTACAGCTGTGGCAAAACGCTCTTCCCAAGGCACCCCTGGAGTTTGGGGAACTGATTCTAGTTGGCTCTGCTTGCGGGTTACCACCACCCCGGTCAGTTGGTCTGGGGTAAAAAACGACTCTCTCACCTCTGTCTTTTTGCTATCATGCTGGGGTAGCGGGAAAGAGCATCCGCCAAATGGTTAGATTTACCTGGGAAGTAGTGTAGAGTGAATTGGAATTTGGAAAAAAAACTCAGCCCATCTGAACTGCTTGGCATTTAGGACCCGGGGCTTCCATAGTACCTCAAGATTCTTATGGTCAGTCCAAATCTCAAATGGGACTCGGGCTCCCTCCAGCCAGTGTCGCCAGGTGAGTAGAGCCAAGCAGATGGAAGCTGCTTCCTTGTCCCAAATGGGCCAGAACCTTTCAGTGTCATTAAATTTTCGAGATACATAGGCTAGCGGGTGGAGGTGCCCCTGGTCATCCTCCTGCAAGATCGCCCCCCCATGGCGGTATCTGAGGCGTCTACTTGGACAATGAATTTCTTGGTTTCATCTGGGTGCACAAGCACCGGTTCACAGGTGAACAAATGTTTAAGTTGGTTGAACGCTTGTTGACACTGAGGTGTCCAGTCTAAGTGAGCTCCTGGCTGGGATGCTTTTGCCCCCCTCCCCTTTGTTTTGAGTTGATCTGTAAGAGGGAGGGCGACCTGTGCAAAGTGGGGTAAAAATTGGCGGTAAAAGTTGGCGAAGCCGAGGAAACTCTGGAGCTGTCGCCTAGTCTTGGGGGGTTCCCACGCTAATACATCTTGGACCTTTTTTAGGTCCATTTCCAAGCCATCCGGGGATATGCGGTAACCTAAAAACTCAATGCGTCTTTGATTAAATTCACACTTGGACAGTTTGACAAACAGTTTGTGCTCTAGCAATCTTGTCAGTACCTCCCGGAGCATTTTGATGTGAGATTTTAAATCTGGGCAGTACACCAAGATATCATCCAAGTAAACAACCACCCCCTTGAACAAATAGGGGTGCAGCACCTCATTTATTAAGTTCATGAATACCCCAGGAGCCCCTTGCAATCCGAAGGGCATAACTCGGTATTCAAATTGTCCCAGAGGGGTATTAAAGGCAGTCTTGTGTTCATCCCCTTGTCTAATACGGACTCGGAAGTAGGCATCACGCAAATCCAATTTGGAAAACACTTTCCCCTTCGCCACCTCTGCTAACAGGTCTTTGATGAGGGGCATGGGGTAGGCATTGGTGGCTGAAACTGCATTAAGACCCCGATAATTGGTGCAAAGTCTCAGTCCCCCATCTTTCTTTTTACAAAACAGCACGGGGGCCGCAAAGGGGGATGAAGCCAGTCGGATAAATCCACGGGCTAGGTTCTTATCAATGAACCTACGTAGCTCCTCTTTTTCCATGGGACTCATGGCATATATTTTCCCTCTATAGCACAGTCTGAATTACCGTGGGGGGGCAGTTCGTCCGCCTCTTCCTCCTCAAAGACACGAGCCAAGTGCCTGTATTCTTTGGGAATGCGGTTAATGTCCTCTGTCGCTAGGCAGGCTCGTGGAGGATCATTGTCTGGAGGATTTCCCCACAAAGGGTTCCACTTATGCTCCGTACATTTTGGGGAAATAAAACATACTATCCCTTCTTCCCAAAGAATATAAGGATCATGACCATGTAGCCATGGGCTACCCAGAACCAGTGGGAACTGGGCTTGTGGGGCTATCACAAATGAACGGAGCTCCCAATGTTCCCCAGCGCCCACCCGTAAGGGGATGGTCTCAAACCGGCAGGGCTTTTTCATCGGTGACCCATCCATTTGTGTAAAGGTAATGGGGTCCTTCAGGCTGGTAACTGCTGCTTCTAGCCCCGTTACCAGGGATGGGTTTATCAAGTCCCTCCCAGAGTCAATGAGGGCTCGGACCCTGATGTGGGTCATCATCACTGGATTCATTATAATTACAGTCACAAAGAAGAGGGAGGGGTAATTGCTCACCATTTTAGGCGCTTCAGGGGTAGGGTCCTGCTGTGCTGCGCCACTTACAGGTTTCCCTGCAGCTCACCCTCTTCTTCTTCCAGAAGCATTGAATCCACAGTGTCTGGGTTGGCAAAAAGGGCCCATGGATTGCGCGGCTTGGCTGTTCCCTTTTTTGGGGTTGGCATCGGCTGTCGCCTTTGTTCCTCATGTGTTAGGGCCCGACCAGGGTCCTCCTTGGGACAGGAGGCGGCAAAATGCCCTTTCTCCCCACATCTGAGGCACAAGCCCTGTCTCATGCATTGATCCCTCACCCCGCTCTGGGTGGATGTTGGTTTGCTTCTGACCTGGGTGGTGGAGGTACTCAGACAGCTGTTCCCAAGAGATAAATCCAGTTTCATGAGGCGCAGTCAGCTTTCAGCCTTTTCTGCCTCTTCCATCCAACCTTGGAGCGTGCGTGGCTCCTTGGAGCTAAGGACATTATGGCGGACATCCACCGCTAGTCCCATTCGATATTGTTGAGCCAGCACCGGATCAGTCCAGTCTCAGATCTTGGCAGCATGCCTTTGGAACTCTCTTGAGTACTCCCTCATGGTCAGCTTGCCTTGTTTGAAGGTGCGGAGAAAGGCTTTCGCCTTTTGGGCTGCCGCCGGGTCTTCAAAGCGATTTCTCAAGGCCCACATGAAGTCATCTACATTTCCCAGCTCCACTGCCTCCAGATCATGCAAGGCCACATACCAGCTGGTAGCAATTCCCCAGAATCATGAAGCGATAAACTCCACCTGTTGCTCTTCATCCGGGAACACATGGCCCCACCGCTGCACAAATTTCCCGACCTGTATGATGAAAAACGACACAGTCTCGGGGTCTCCGTCAAAAGTGATTTCCAACATGTCTTTGGGCCGTATTATTGGTGGGATGGGGACCATGCCTGGTACTGGTGATGGCAGCGGTAGGGGCACCGGCGCAGGAACTGGCGGTGGAAGGACCGGTGGAGGCTGGCCTGGGGCTGGTTGTCCTGGAAGTGGCCCTCCCGGCACAGGTCCCGCCGGGGCTGGCTGACCAGGAGCCGGTTGGCCTGGTGCTGGTGCTCCTGGTACTGGCTGCCCAGGGACAGGTTGACCGGGGAGGGGTTGTCCAGGCAATACCGGTGGTGCTGGGGCAGGGGCTGGTCGTGGCTGGGTCAGCGGGTGTGAGTGGATAGCCTGGTCCATCATCCCCAGGAGGGACTGCATCAGCTTGCCCATGTCTCACATTAACCATCGGGTATCATCTTGGATAGTGTCCATGCATGTATCAGCATCCTGACTGGACCCGGGCCTCGTCGACCCGCACGGGGTCCGTCCCTGTGGGAGCCCAAAGCTTCCTCGGGGATCCAGTAAACTGTCTCGTCTCTGGCTCCCAGGTAAGGACCAGGTTGTCTGGGTTGTGTTCAATAAATTCTTAGTCCAGTCCCACGGCTTCCGCTGGGTAACCCACTTATCCCATGGAATTGGGGCACTGTGGTAGTAGGTTCGGGGTATCGCCCCTCCATGGCTCTGGGTCGGTCCTGCCGGGCTGTAGATTGGGAGAGTGTACGATGCTCCCACGGTGCTGATCAATGGAGGGGTGACTGGTCCGGCTGGACAGTACGGGATCAATGCTGTCATTACTGGGGTTGTAGTCACTGGCGCGACTGTAGCTGGCACGGTCATAACGGGAACCGTGGTCACTGGAATTGCCACAGTGGTAACAGGAACCGTAGTGACAGGTGTGGTAGTCACTGGGACCGTCACCGGTGTTCCTCCAGCACTGCTCATCTTGGTGGAAGGCAGGGGCTGGAGTGTGATGATGATTCCTGACAATTTCTGTCAGGTTCAAAAGCAAGTAGATCCAAGCATTCTTTGGTTAAGAAGGGCTTTATTGGAATACAGTGCTAAAACCCACAGTGGAGGGTCATTGTCAGGAATGGCGGGAGAAGCGGCTCAAGCAAGGTTATAGTGTGATGCAAAATGCGACTAGCAAATGAAATGTAAGCGCGCGGGCGGGAAACTCCTGGCGGGAGAGTTACTTAATGGGCGGGAGACGACTCCCTCCTCCCCTCATCTTCACAGGACTGGAAAATTCTCATAAGCTCAAGAATAGCCCAAAGCCTGCATTCAAGGCCACTGTGATAAGACTAAGCGGCCGAGAAGAAGCTCCCACGTTACAGCAAGCATACCTACGCAAGTGCAATGCAGGGACGAGATAGGGAACACAGAACAATGGACTCAGTGTAAAATAGCAAACAGACATTTCTGACAGAAATGCTGCTCCTTAGGAATAGAGGACCTTGAGGAATGACATAAGGGTGGTGGTCTGCACTGGGAAAGGGGAACTGGCAGAAATTTCCAGTATAGTCTGGATCATATAAAAATATGAAGTAACACTGTACCACTTTCAGAACCACCAGCAAACTAAAATTCTGTTTTACTTTAAGCAGTACGGAAGCCTATTTGGAGAAAAATCTTTTAGTATAAAATTGATTGTATGGTTCCAAATAACTAAATATGAATTGCAACATACTTTCTCAACTATTAATTTATACTGTTTTTTTAAAGACTATCTCAAGTGTTGCAAAATTTCCTGTCATCTCAGCCCATAAAGTACTGGTAAGGAGTTTCATTTTAAAAGCTGTATTTGTTTCACTTTACAGTTTCATTTGTTGCCATTTTTCTTTTTAGCATGCAATAAGGCAGAGCAGATATAAATTATGGAATAGTAATTCACACAAACTTGTGCATCAGCCATAATTCAACCTTTGCCATTTTTATTATGTAGTTAGCTTGCCAAAGTAATATTTATGATGTGATTTCTGCATCTAAGTAAGCTCCTGAAATCTCTAACAAAAGTAGATATATACTTATATTCCCTCTCTCTGGCCCTAATTTGAAGAGCTGCTGGAGGCTGCATGAGGATCTGTGTTCATGCACTGAACAATCAACTAGTAAGTAACTCAGATTTGGTAAGGCATTGAGTAAGGAAAGTAGGCCATGGATTAAGATTCCTTCCCACCAGCCATGCATCAAAACCAAATTGTCCACTTCTCTGTGAAGGGATAAGTAAGGAGACACAAATTCAGATTAATATGTGCACAACCCAGTGAATATGGGTTGGGTGTATTTCTGTCGTTAATTTTGTTTGTTTAGTCCATGTGGTTGGGAGTCACATCTAGCAAAATAATCCATACATGTTATTTTGCTATTCACACAGATCATCCATAACGAATCTTGTAGAAGATCCTCAGTCTCGTTCTTCATAAATAGCAGTTGGGTTGGAACTAGGGCAGATCAAATCCAACGAGGAAGTAAGGACTTAGAATGTAAGGAAGGAAGGCCTTTTCCTTATCTTTCTGGACCATCAGACCTGGCTGATACAGCCAAGAGATCCAAGATTGAAGAAAAAAAAACTGCACAGAAATCCAATATATAAATTCCAGATGTACAAGAATTCGTACTGACTTGAAATGGTGCCCATCAAAACCTGGAGTGGGAATCAATCTGGACTAGGGTTTTCTATTCATGTTGTTGAAAATTTGGGACCATAGACAAGAGAGGTTGGCTCCACATATTTCTCCACTTTTGTCCTTTTTAGGTCAGCACTGGTTTGAGCCGGGATTATGGTCTAGTGAATATATAAAGTATGGAGGCAGGCAGAATTGTCAAGGCTATTTGATATCAGTAAACAGGGTGTCATATTACCGAAACTTAAGCTGGAACAAGGTGCAGGATGTATTTTGCCTTGGTATCAGTATCTACATTTGCAGCATTTGTTTGGTATGCCCATTGTGAAGCAATCTCTCATGAGGCCTCTTACACCTTTTGAAGGCTCACTAAGGTCGAATCTGCATTTGCATTTTTAAATCAGTTGCATGCTGCTGTGTCGCCGTCTTTCTCTGTGCTTGTTTGAATGTTGTTTGCAGAAATTTCTTTTAAAGCAATGGAGGTGCAATGACAGTGGAGCCGCCCGGAAAGGACGATAAACATATGTGGAAGTGTGAAAGTATGCTAGCACCTGTTGAGGTATGAAAATGACACCAAATGTGGACAGCTTTTTTGAAGACGGAGTCAAAAGGTGGGAACACTGGTGGGAAAGACAAAAGCAGATTTGGACTAAGAGAGGGTCAATCTTCCTTTAGAGGACTGATAATGCTACTATGTGACTTCTTGTTGCAGTTGGAGAAACCTAAGACCTTTTCATATCAAGCCCAATGGCAGAAATTATTGTGGATGCAATCTCACAGAACAGCATTGGCAAAAAAATTGGGTTTCTTATGTTTACAAAAGTAAAGTGATCAATATGCACATCTAATACTTTCAATTTGTAACATGGTGGTGTCTGACTCCAGCCAGGTTTGCATGTATTCTTCATACAGACAAACCACATTGTTGGAAACAGTGTGGCACTCATGCTAACTAAATTAATTGTTGGTGGTCATGCACTTACATTAAAGCCTTTTGGCGTCAAGTTGGGGATCATATTTTTGTGATTATAGGTCAGAGATTACAGCATCATCCAGAAGTGTTATTACTTAATATAGGGTTAGGGTTTGGTATACCATGGTCTACACTGAGGTTTACAGAATTTTTGTTCGTGGCAGCTAGAATGGCTATAGCCTCTAGATGGAAGGCTAAACACCCACCAACAATTGATGGATTTTCTCTCTAGAATTCTTAAAGATGTTATTAATTTTGATGAGTTTTTATGTTATCAGTACTGGGATATGGCTTTGTAATTATTGTTGTTGCAGTTAAAATTATTTATTATAATTGTTTATTAATGTATTGTATTTATTTATTTATTTATTTAACTTTCGATTTCATATACTGCCCTAACCCCCTAGGGGGTCTCTGGGCGGTTTACATGAAGGGGTGCTAAGCACATTTCATCCTGACTTGGGCCACATTGTACTGAGGATGGGGCTGCCTACCGACATCCAGGTGGAGGTTGGTGTTCCTTCTTTTTGGCTCAGCCAAAATGTACTTGCTTGGATTATAAAGAATAAAAGATACTGTTTTAAAAACAAAAAACAAACAAGTTCTGAATTGGGAAACTCCTGGAGATTTGGGGATTTGACTTTTATTTAACCTGTATGGATTGTTTATAAAGAATAAAGGATATTGTTTTTAAAAACAAAAACAAACAAGCTCTGGATTGGGAAACTCCTGGAGATTTGGGGATGGGCCTGAGGATGGCACAATTTGGGAACAAGAGGAACTTCAGCAGGGTATAAGTACATCCACCAAAGGAGCCATTTTCTCCCAGGTAACTGATCTCTATAGTGTGGAGATGAATTGTAATTTTGTAAGATTTCTAGCACCACCTGGAGATTGGCAGTCTTACAGTGTACCTCTATGCACCAACTGCCTCAAACAGTTCCGCTTAGCTCGCTTCCAGTATTGGAATCAGGCTGGGAGAAAAGTACTTCATTTGAGCATGGTGGCAGGCTGATGGATCAGTGCCCTTTTGTTGTTAAATTAGATCCCTGCACTTTTCTGTTTTTGAACTGAGAATGTATACAAATAAACAAATATGACTCCCATAATCATTTATAGCTTGACCCTGAGGAGGAAAGTATTTGACTTTTATTTAACTTGTATGGATTAGAGAGGATTTTTCTCTGAACCTCTTCATGAAAATGAAACTTAAAGATTGTCATGTAAGAACTGCTCAGCTGAGAAAAATTAGGTTTTATTTTAAGAACTTTTAATGGAAATAAAAATGTTGTATAGTGAAGTATTGCCGATTTTAGCTATTTCAGACTGCAATTAAATGCTAAATTTAAAATTTCAGTGAAAAGAATTAATGAATATTTCTCCCACTTATACAACTTGGGGGGGGGGAGCCTGTTAGCACATTTGGATTAATTACATACCAAAGAAACTGGACTAAATAAACTGCAGCTCATCTGTACCTTTGTGTGGTCATGGTATGCTCCTAGAAACTTTGAGGACAAAATGTTCATTTTACATTTCCTTAATCACAGGTATCTTTCAAAACAGACATTTCTACTGAACAAGCAACTCCTTAACAAAGATATGCTTTTTTGTGATATTTTCATGTTTTAAAAGTGGGGTGAAATTAAAATATTACAAGTTTCTGCATTTTCATGGTGACTTTTCAAATGAGTAACTCAGATGCTCCAAAATAGGGAACTTTGGATTTTTAAAGATCTATATATTAGATAAGTTAAGAAACTTATCCAATGTATTCATCTTTTAAAATCTTATGTGTCTAGACTTCTGGTTAATGGTGACCTGCTAACAGATGTCTCCTTGGGAGCTCCTGGGGGCAGGGCAATCTGCGCACCAGTGGTTGGGGGGGCATTGTCTGCCACCCCCCAGGAGGCTTTGGAATAGGCTCTAGCCATGGGGCTTTTGAAGGGTGGCCTCTTTGCCCTCCCACACACATAAATGAAGCAACATTTTTTAAAGGGGGAGCCGAAGTATAAGCTGGGAAAACTGATTTGGGAAATACACCAGAGTGTCAAAAAGCCGTTGGGTGAATAGCAGAGACTGCCAGGCTCTTCTTAAAAGTAAACAATTTGCTAACATGGCAGGGGAAAAAACAGACAAAGACAGACAAATAAAACTAACCCCCCCTGAAGTATGAGCCCCCGACCAGAAGATAACACTGAGTTTTCTAAGCTGCTAGCTGATTCCTTGCGCCCTCTACTGGACCAGATGGTGAATATCAACCAACAGTTGACAACATTAAATCAGAACTTTGCAGCACAGCAGCTCCAACTGAGTGAAACTAAAAAACTGGCAGAGCAAACAGAGCTGAAGGTGAAGGAAATGGACACCTCATCAAAAAGGATTAGAAAAAGGATGCAATTGCTGGAAAAGAAGGAAGTTTCTTCGAAATCTCAGCTTTGGCAAATGCAAATGGAGAAAGCTAATTTTGTTCTTCAATTCCAAGGAGTTCCTGAGACCAAAGACAAGAATCTAAAACAAATCCTGAGTGAGGTGTTGGCTCCAATGTGGATTTGAAAGCAGAAGATATGATGAGCGAAATGGATGTGGTCTATAGGGCCTATTCCATGTACATTAAAAAGAATAATCTGCCTGGGGAGATAGTGGTAAGATTCTTGAAAAGGCATGTGAGAGATCAGATCCTGAAAGCAACATCAGGAACATCCTTGAAAATCGGAGGGAATACCATCAGGATTTTAAAAGACATTCCATTTGAAATAAGGAAGAAGAGGAAGGAATATAAGGACTTAATTATGTTCTTACAAACAAACAACATTCCATACAGATGGTTGGTGCCTGAATGTGTCCTTTTCAAACTTAAAGATAAAAAAGAAAAGATTGACTCTGTTTTTAAAGCATCGGAGTTCCTGAGACTGCAACTGGGAGAGTCTAAGGAGGAAGGCAAAGAAGATAGAGACAGCAAACCCAGTGATGCAGCCATTTCATCTAGCTGTTCTTCCAACGAGGGCTGTGCTTCAGATAAGGGAGCAGTGCCTCCCAAACCATTTAAGGGATAGACAGGATAAAAAAAGATGAAGGCTGATGAACTTTGACTTGTACCATATAGGCATTTACTAAATGGGGATGCTCTTGTGTTTTTGCTTAAACAGTAAAAATAGTAATGAGTGTAAAGATAACTAACATAGCACAGATGACCATGTTCAATGTAATGATAGCATTATAGACTAAAATTGATATAAGCTGTAATAATGATCTCCTATACTTGGGTTTTTCTTTTCTTTCTCCCTTAGTTGTTTTCTTTTCTTTCTCCCTTAGTTGTAGTTTGTTTCCCCCCTCCTATTTTTCATTGTAGTTTATAGAAAATGCAATAAAAAATACCCCTTTGGAGTTTTTTTAAAAAAATCTTATGTACCTACTAATGGTTTAAATGATACATGCTCTGCATTTATGACCTGAAATATTTGAAATCCAATCAAAGCTCATCATTAAAATTAATTATATTTTCTGGGATGTTACTAGTTCTCTTGTATTGATTAAACATGAATTCTGAAAACTCCTGGGGAAGTTCCTTTCTTACCTATGTCTTGTGATGGATGCAAAGTGTGACTTTGTTATCTATGAATCTGCTTCCTTACTGCAATAAGAATATGTATATATGCATGGCACTCTTAAGACATGTGCCATCATTATATATTATGTGCAGAAAATATCAGAAGTCCCAAATGTCAATTGAAAAAGGTGTGCTGCTGCCTGATATTGAGGGTGAGAAGGAAAGAAAAGTCCGTGTGAGGCAAAGTACCCTGATTCTTCCCATGGGTTAACATGAATATTAGAAGACCTGCTCTGAGAAGCAGGTGGTGGTGCAGCGGGATGGTCATGTTTTTATGTGTCAGCCACTTCTGGGTTTACTTAAAGGGTCTTCTGACTTGTCGGAGACCCTCACCACCCCGGGGAGGGGCGAGTGGGCTGCAAGGGGCTTGATCCGGAACCCTGTGTCCTGGCTACTCACAGTGTGCACCAGGGATCGCCCCCAATGCTGGACCTGAGAGGAACCCTTTCGAATGGGCAAAGCTGTTGCTCTTGTGCTGAGGGGGGGGGGTAGAAAACTCTGCCGAACAAGCACTCTCATGAGTAAAACTCTTATTTGGGGTACATGAAGATTGGCTGTTTAAGCTTTAGCCCTAAAAATGGAGAAGCGAAGGTGGGTGATTCCCCCCCCCAAGGTATAAGCAGCCAGCAAGCAGGTTAGATGGATTCAATGGTGCTTTCACTTGTTGACTGAGGGCAATACCCGTAGAAGAATGAGCCACATTGGTTGCTAATCTATGAAGCTGATGGGCAGTTTGACTTTATAATTTTCTGTGGTGTCTGTGGAGTGTGTAGGGACCCCTTTACGTCGAACTCAATTTTTTACCCCATTGGGGGCGGGCATGGGGCATTAAGATACCCTTTATAAAATGCAGGGGTCCCTGGGAAAGGAAGCTAGGTGGAGCTGAAGGTGAAGCTGATCCTGTGGTGGTGTGTGGAGCTGCTGTTGTGTCTGGAGCCCCTCTGCAGCGATCTCAATTTTTAGTCCTATCAGGGACAGGGCAGAATTGGAAAAGGTTTATTTGCAATGACCCCAATTTTTACTCCAACGGGGGCAGGGTGTGGATTACCTGGGAAACCCTTTACAAATTTTCAAGGCGTCAAAGAAATAAAAATGAATATATCAAGGGAAGAAAAGTAAAATTGAGACTTGGTGTTATTATTGGCATCTTGTATGTACACTGACTATTTTCTGGGTAAAAATTGGTGATTTTAAAAGGACACAAATTATTTTCTTAAGGTTCCTCTGCTTTAAAAGGAGCTGATAGGAGGGAAGAGAACTTGGTGGGTGGGTGTATATTTGTGGTTTTGATTAAAAGATAATGTAATTGAAGAAACCCAAATAAGTACCTGGAGTAACCCAAATAAGTTCCGGGCTGTCAGCCAAGGTTTTTTGAGTGTTCCCAAACAATTAGCTGGGCTAAAATAAATAAGATCTGGGCAGTTTGCCAGTGAATCTTGAATCTACTAAAACAAACTAGTAGAGAAGAAAACAATTACTGGAGGTAAAGTGAGGGAAAATTTGGGGGCATTTTGCCAGAATTGGAATATTAAAATTAATGTGACACTACAGCCAGATGTCAAGTCAAGCTAGCCAAGCTAAAGTAAAAATTCTAGCTTCTTCCCCGGTCTCTCTAGCTACTGTTAAATTTGTTGTTCCAGCACAAATGGAGATGCAGGCTTTGGTGCAGGCCACTGTTCAGAATTCCATCAGCGAAGCTGTCGAGCCAATTAAGCTAACGATGGAGGAAATTCAAAATTCTATTCCAATGGCAGTTGATCCTATTAAGGTGGCAATGAAAGCTATAACTGAACAATTCTCCCAGAGCTTGCATGCACTCCAGAAGCAGACAATGGACAACACTAAGAAGATTACAGAGCTGAATACCACAACAGGAAAGATTGAAACTAAGACAAAAGAAATGGAGATGAAGATTAAGGAAACAGATGAAAGACAGAATACTTTAGAGCAAGATGTTACAAGATTACAGGTTGAGAGGGCAGCTTTCATACTAAGATTTCAAAATGTACCAGAGGAGAAAAACGAATATCTTATCAACAAAATGGCAAAACTCTTGGTGGAACACATGCATATAGAAGAAGTAGAAATGATTACCCAGGAAATAGACATTGCCTTTAGAATGAATTCTGCCTATGCAAGATGATTTCAATTACCAAAAGAAGTACAAATCCAGTTCCATAAGAGGGCGGTTAGAGAGAAGATACTAAGAGAAGTGAATGCCTCACCACTGATGCTGAATGAAACAGAAATAAATGTTCTGAAAGAAATCCCTTGGAGAGTCAGAGAAAAAAGGAAAGAGTACTCTGAATTGACAACATTATTGAGAAATAACACTATTAACAATAGATGGCTCTTGCCTGAAGGCCTGATTTTTACCTTTAAAGGTAAGAGGTACAGAATAAGATCCATTTTCAAAGCGGCAGATTTTCTGAAGATCTATGGGGATGAGCTGTCAACAGAGCAAGAAGAGAGGGGAGAGGGAGAGGAACAAGAAGGAGAGGAAGAAGGTGAGGGTGCGGTAGCAGTACCAGCTACACCACAGAGATACAGAAGACTCAGAACAAGGAAATTGCCAGTTAATACAAGGCAACAGGCAAAGGAGAAACAGGAACAACAGAATCAAAATCAGGATGGACAGAGGAAGAATAAAGTTTTTTTCCAATAAATGTAAACGGCTTAAATGGACCTCAGAAAAGAAGAAGAATATTTCATCAGCTTCAAAAACAGAAGATGGACATAATTTGCCTTCAAGAGACACACATCAAAAAGGGGACAAAAAGTACTTAAATGTTAAAGGACTAGGGAAAGTATTTATAGCTTCGGACAAGGAGAAAAAGAAAAGAGGAGTAGTCACGTTTGTGAGAGATCATTTACAGCCTGAACAAATATATGCATCCCAGGATGGAAGAATTATAATGGTGGCAATACAGAGGCAAATGAAAAGAATGCTTATCATTAATATCTAAGCCCCGAACCAACACTAAAAAAAATTCTATGGAAAACTGCAAAATCTTATTACCCAGCAAGAGTTTCATGAGATTTGTATCATTGGGGATTACAATACTGGTTTTGATAACAAAGAAGACAGGAAAACAAGTACTCAGGGGAAGAAGAGAGGAGGTAGCAAATTTCCAGATACGCTATGCCATCTTTTGGAGGAATTGAAGCTAGTAGATGCCTGGAGGGTAAGGAACCCGAAGAGACAGCAATATAAGTATTTTTCATCCAGACATGATTCATGGTCTAGATTAGATATATGCTGGATTTCAAGTTCGGCTGTCAAGGATTTACTGGAAGCATAGATTGAAGCTGGAATTTATGCGGACCTATTACATTGGTGTTACAAGAGACAAGACCTAAAAGTAGGTGGTCATTGAATATCTCTCTTCTGAAAAATGATAAATTGGTAAAAAAAGAAGAAGAAGACTTCCAGTTCTTCTTTAAAGAAAATATCCAGCCTGATATGCCCATGAAAGTGGTATGGGATGCCTTTAAAGCATTTGCCAGAGGGCAATTGATAAAGGAATATGCCCGACTAAATAATGCTTACTGACATATGAATTAGCCAAGAAATTGGCATCTGCCAAGCAAAACTTTTTTGAAAATGCCAATAAACCTACAAGATGGCTTGCTTACAAAATTAGGCATCAAAAAGAGAAATCCTATATAAAGGTCTTAAATAAAGATGGAACTGAAACAAATCAACTCCAAGAGATGAAAACTATAGTAGAGAACTTTTATAAAGACTTGTATAGGAAAATGAAAACAAATATAGAGCAAATAAAGGAATATTTAGAAGCACGTCAACTGAGGAAATTTACAGAAGATCAAAGGAAAATACTTAATCAACCAATTGCTATGATGGAGCTGGTAGAAGCATTACGATGGCAAAATAAGGGCAAGGCACCAGGACTGGATGGACTTCCAATAGAATTTTATTTGGTTTTTGAAGAGCAATTACTCCCTCATTTAAAAGAGATCTGTAATATGATCATGGAGAATGGAGAAATACCAGAATCATGGAGAGAAGCAATAATCTCATTACTACACAAGCAAAACTCTGATGAAAAAGAAATTAAGAACTATAGGCTGATTTCACTGTTAAATGTTGATTATAAGATTTTCACCTTGATATTAGCAGAAAGATTTTAAAAAATTATAAAAAAAAATTCATAAAGACCAAGTGGGATTTCTACCTAAAAGACAAATAAAGAACAAGAGGTTGCCTTACTCTTCACAATGAAGCAATATTCTTCATATACTACTTGTTGTACATTGGAAAACATTTGTTTCCAACGCAACTGGGGAAAAGTGTCACTACTATCATAACATTGATACACGTGATGGGCAAATATTTTGTAAACCAGGCCTAAGAAAGAGAGGAGCAAGTGGTAAATTATGCAGAAGTTCTACAAGTTTATATTCATGTAAATCACAAGAACATACATGATTATGTATATTAGTAGTTTAGCTTTACACCTGACTTATTAACTGTTAGCCCTTAATTTGTTGCATGACTCACTATTAAATAACATGTACATAAAATAACTATCATGAAAATGCCACTGTAGCAGCATTTCTGTATGACTCAATTCAGGAAGGGATAACTCTGATTCAGGAAGGGATAGCGTTGAGCAGGAAGCCTGAGTACTAGGGGCTCCTGCAATAAAATCAACTTTATTCTATTTGGAGAAAGGCTAATTATCACCTACTGGAAAATCATGCTATGCTGGTTGTCATATGGCAGACTGAGTCAAGCTCTGAAATATGGGCTTTATTTTCAATTGACCAACTGGCTGCTTCTCCTCTCTCGATGCTGCTTCCATTCCTGGGACAGCCTGCCTGTGATCTGTGAGGCTGCGGCACCACGTGAAGGCCCTCTCGACGGAGTGTGTATGAGAGCCGGTTGGGTGGAGCTGTTTGCCCAGCCAGTTTATTCCGGACTGAGGAGCTGCCGCCTGCCTCTTGCCTCCAGCTATCATTGCTCCTGCCATTCCGGCTTGCGTAGCCACTGCCCACTGCTTGCCTTCAGCCTTCAGCAAATTAATTGAGCCACTGCACTGGCTGCCAATAGCATACCGAATTCATTTCAAGGTACTGGTATTGACCTTTAAAGCCCTACATGGCCAGGGCCTGACATACCTGTGGGACCACCTTTCCCCATATATACCCCAGAGAGCACTATGGTCAGGAACACAACATAGACTGGCCATTCTAAGCGATAAGGACGCCAGCCTTGCTGCCGCTAGGGCCAGGGCCTTTTCAGTTGTGGCTCCATACTGGTGGAATGAGCTCCAGGAAGAGATCAGGGCCCTGCGGGACCTTTTGCAGTTCTGCAGGGCCTGCAAGATGGAGCTCTTCCACCAGGCTTTCAACTAGGAGCCACCACACCACCACCAACAACATCCATGGTTACGGATCAGCTCTGGTCTGGAGATCATATCATATCATCATGCTATGTTGAAGATCACTAAGCTGGAAACAATTGTTAGTACGCCATCTCATTTATTCAAAGATGACACCATCACTAGCACTTTAATTATTGGATTGTTTTAATGTTTTAATGCTTAATGTTAAAGTTTATGTGTAAATGTTTTAATCTTTGTATATTGTTTTATGGTACTGGGTACCAACTAATGTAAGCCGCCCTGTGCCTGTTTGTGGAGAGAGTGGGGTATAAATTGAATAAATAAATAAATAAATATTCATTGCTCATCATTGTAGGATTTTCCTCATGCTGTAGACACAGGGGACTTTAAGTGGTCAAGAAGAAAGGAAAAGCAATGATGGTTCATTGCTGAATTCTTGCAATATTGAAGTGATATTAAAGGAATTAGATGACTAATATCCCAAGACTGGCATTTCACATTTTTTCCTATTATTCCACTATTTTTGTTAGGAAACACATGCATGCATAAAGACATATTTGAGCCCTGGATGATGTCCATAGGGTCCTGATCTAGATAGCTCAGGGTATCCCACTCTTGTCAGATCTTGGAAGCTAAGCATGGTGGTCCCTGGTTAGTATTTGGATAGGAGACCATCAAGGAAGACCAGGGTTTCTATGCAGAGGCAGGCAATAGCAAACCACCTTTAAACGTCTTTTGCCTTGAAAACCCTATGAGGTTGCCATATGTCAGCTGCAACTTGATGGCAAAAAATAACAAACACAAATATACAAAGGCGAAGTCCACCTTTGTCACATTTTCAGAACTTGATATGTTATAAGAAGTGGAGAGTCCTACAAGGATTTTTTGGGGGGGATCTCTTTTCCCCTGTATCCCATTTCTCTTTTCCTGGCTGCCCTGATAGCCCCTCCCTTTTTCCTGCTTTCTTTCCTTCCAAGCCACTAACCAACCAACCTTAATTCCTCCCCCCTCTTCAGTTTTCCATTCTTCCTTCCCACTGGCATCCTGTCCCCAAGAAGAGTCTGACCAAGTTGAAAACATTGCATGGTGGCCACCCCCACAGGCTCAGCCAAATTGTACAGCAATGGCCAGCAGGCCCAGCAGAATTATGTGGGTAGTGAGTTGCTGGTAGTAACTGAAAAGTACTGAGGCCGGAGGCTCAGCATAGTGAATCAGCTCTTGTTTATTGGATTACATCAGGAACAAAAGATAAACTGGCCAGGCAGTGATCGGCTTATATGCATGCCCCACACCACACACACACACACACACACACACACCCATCACCCGTGATTGGCCTTATTTACAAGTCAACACTTCAATAGGTCTACTTTCGGATCCGGGCAAGCCCATAGGTGCACCTTCGGATCCGAAGTAGCTACTGTCTTTGGAACGAAGGTCTGAGGTTTGTCGGACGACATGGTGAGGCCACCTCCATGGCGGCCATCTTTTATAGTTAATACATAACAGTAACTGCCAGGCCTGGCCCTCATGAGTTGTCATCAATCATAGAACAAGACAGAGGAGGGGGCCAGAAAGTTTTGGGGGCTGTTTTGGCTATCCCCAACTACAGCTATGCTTTAGAGAAATCCAAGTTTAGAAGGTTCAGCAATATTGCTGTGTTTGGCAAGCCCCAAAATGACCACTGAGACCTTAGAACATAGTCTTGCAAGAACTCAGTGGGCATTATTTTCTCAAAGCTACATGTGTTGTTTCTATTATTTTAGGGAGTTTTAGTCCCCCAACCAGGGCTCTTTTTGTAGCAGGAACTCCTTTGCATATTAGGGGCTACTGTAAGCTCTTGAAGGATTGGCTACATTAGGGGTGTGTTGCCTAATATGAAAAGGAGTTCCTGCTACAAAAAGAGCCCTGCCCCCAATGTATTTTTAATGTTTCAGATTGTTTTTGTAAACCTGGGTCTTCCTTTGAGTTGGCAGAGAAATCCCTTGTCAGTCTTTGATTCCATTTTGCCTATTTATTTACCTCATTCATACCCACCTCTTTCCCCCCAGTGGTGACCCAAAGCAGCTTATATGATTCTCCTTTCCTCCATTTTATCCTCACAACAACCCTGTGAAGGAAATTAGGCTGAGGCTGTATGACTCACCCATGCTCATCCAGCCAGCTTCCACGGCTGAGTAGAGATTGAACCTTAGCCTACCAGATCCCAATTTGACACTATAACCACTATGCAACACTGGCTTATTGTGATCCACATATATACAAGTGGTAACCTGCAAGGACTTGTGGGAGTCATCTTAATTCCCCTTCCTGGACTATTTGCTTATTCCCAATCCTTAAAGTTCTCATAGCCTCTCCCGTTTTCCTGATTCCTTCTCCCCTTCCCACCCAATGGCCAACCTACATTTATCTGCCCCTTTCTCTTTAGCTTTCCTTCTCTCCCCCCCCCCCAGCATCTATCTAGGAAAACTATGGCCCAGTTGTGCAGTGCTGGCCACTGGGCCAGGCCCACTTACATGGTAGAGAACCCTCAAGAACTTGTACCTGACCTTCCCTTGTATCCCCTTCCCATTAACCCCCATATCCTTTCCCCTTTCCTTGCCTCATTCTCTTATCAGGTTTTTACCAACCTACTTTTTAGTTGCCTCCCATCTTCAGGTATATTTATTAATTTTTAATTAATTTATACCTGCCTTTCTCCACAGTGGGGACCAAAGCAGCTTAGGTTACTGTCTTCTTTTTTCTCTTCACAATAACCCTGTGAAGGCTAAAAGTATAGGGAATTTCAGACAGCCAATACATTCCATTTCAGGAACTGTTCACTAATGGAATATATTGACCTTTTCAGACACAAACGCTCCTGTCCCATTACAGAAGCATTCCTGAGTCATTTAACATGCAAACTGCTTCCAAGTGGTCCTCAATTTTCTGTACCATTCCTGAAGTACTACAGGGTACTGTGGAAAATGCTCCACCATAGTGCTTCCTCCAATGACAAGGTTTCCCTGCCCTTTTTCGCCTGTGTGGGTGATCTCCATCTTTTAAAATGTTCTTTAAGAATGCTATAGTGCTATAACACAACACCAAAGCAGCACAATAGCGACCCCATTGGAATGCCTGGACCATTGAGATACATGAGATCACTACATCTGGAGAGAAAAGGGATTTCAACAGAGTACAATGCCATGGAGTCCTCCTTCTGGGAACTGATATCTGTAGACAGGAGATAAGCTGTAACTCTGCAATGCTCCCTCTAAACTGTGGAGTCCTGTGAGCAAAAATTCCACTTTGTGAACTACTGGCATTAGAATTGTAAGCAAGTTATTTGGCTACTGCATAAATTAGTTTGCTCTGGAGCCATTCTTCCTGAGCTAAGACAAAAACGTGTGAGCCGAAGGATAAAAAACTATGAGCCAGCTTACACTAACTCAGCTTAGAGGGAACATCAGCTGAAAGTACAGGGGATTCCCAGGTCCCCCCTGGAGGCATGGCATCCCGAAATGCTGGCCATCAAAAGGAGGATGCTGTTTGCAAGCCTGGAAGGAGCTAGTGTTAAAAAAAATGCTCTCAAACTGTGCATTCATGAGCTTCCACTTCCTGTTTTTAAATCCCCCAATCTCATGTATCTCAATAGAGTCCAGGTATTCCAGTGGGGTTGCTATTGTGCTGTTTTGGTTTGTGTTATAGTGCTATAGCGCTCTTAAAAGAACATTTAAAAAAGACAAAGATTGCCTGCATGGGTGAAAAAGGGAGGGAAAACAAGGCGGCACAGTCTGAAATGCCAAACCACTTCAGAAACAGCTCCTTACCAGTAGGGGAAAGGCTGTGTGAAATGGCCGCCCCTGTACTGGTTTACTCCAAGATGGTACAATAACAGCTTAAAAAGGGTAATCTGAAATCCCCCTATGTGACTGGCCCCAAATCAGCCAGAAGGCTTTCACAGCAAGATGGGAATTTGAACCTGGATCTCCCAGTCCCTGCTCTGAAGCTCTAACTGCTACACCACACTGGCTCTTATAGGGTGGTTGCTGTTGAAGGCCTAGGTAAGTCAAAGAAGTCAGGAGGTTTCAAGTCTCCCAGTGACTACTGTTAGGCCTGGTCCTGCTGAATCTTTCCTCAAAGGCCAAAATAGCCCTGGAAAGAATCCTGCTTCCTCCCCCTGCCTTTTACTCATAGAATCCAAGTCATGGAATGCAGTGGTTGCCTAGCAACAACCACTGAGGGAATGTATTTATTAAAGCTATAGGTAAAAACCATCATTTTGGATTGAATTTGTAAACAGTCAGTGAAGCCATTTTAATAGTAAGGTAAAGCATTAACAGAACAAAACTCTGATTTAAAAGCAGGTCACTAACTGAAATTCCATTTGGAACTAACCAAAATTCCAGGGATACTTCCAGGGACAACATCACAAAGAACATGTTATAGTAACCCAACCAACAGGTTATAGATGCATTTGTGGATAAGTGTGGCAAAGTTCAGCAGGATCTAAGATGGAGGATAGCCTATGCAACATACACAGTTAGAAAAAAGATGCTTTTATATATAGCCAAGTCAGCAAATTTGGCTGACTTAGCTATATATAGGTATATACAGTTGGGAACCTAGGAGGAGTTGTGGGAGGAATCTCATTTCTCCCTTGTTGAGACCCACATGTCATGTAAGTCTGGCTAGATGGATTTGATCTAGTGACAGGTAGCTGTCAGCCAGGAATCTCTGTTAGAGCTGGCTATAACCGGTTCAGGGCAGTCTTGCTACTGCTATCACAGTGACTCAGCACTGAAGCCTGATTGGCTGGTGTTTGTATAAATGTACAGTGAGTGATGTAAAGTTTCTCCTCCTCATTTGTATGATTGCAGCAGAGCACTTTGACACTCTGTTTGATGGTGGCTGTGGTGTGTAAATAAATGTATAGTTTGCACCTAGCTGAAGCCTCCAGTATTTATTTGGATACTCGCACTCTCTTCTGGCCCACTCCGTGCCTACCACTTCTGCTGTTCGAACCCGCAACATCCCTCTCCCATTATTTCATCATTTCTGTTCACAGCTCCAATCACCGGCTTTAAGTATCCTCAGGTTAGGCTAACTTGGTTATTAGAATATATGATGATACCATTTTATGCCTGTCAACATTACAATCTTCTGCAAAGTTGTCATGTTTCACATATATTTGCTTTTGAAAGGAAGAATTTTCAATAGTTCCTCTTGTTATGAGCCCTTGTATTGCCTCATTGGCCAATGATACTATTAGATGTGTTATAAAACTGTTGTTTGTGTAGCTAGTTAACACATAAAAAGCCATTTCCATTACCAGAAATGTCAAAATCCTCCAAATTAGCCCCTACTCAATTGAATGGAGATTTCACATATTTAGATGAAGAGATTTTATAAAATTTTCAAGCATCAGTCTTTAGAAACCTCTCAATAAATAATTGCACTTGTCATCTAGCATTGCAAGTAGCTCATTAACATTAATGCTAATGTTCTCAGTCACTTGTAACCTAGTTTTACATACACTCACAGCTCAGCTACCTTTCCATTTGCCCTCATGAAGTGTTCCATGGAACATAAAGGCTTTGCATACTCCTGCATTAATTCAAGTTTATCTGATGAAAAATCTCATTTTATTGCTTTGCTTGTACAAACCACTCATATGTAATGACTGTAACATAATAGGTGTGGAGATCTATGCTGCAGGAATGCTAGATTAAATGAGCATAATGGATACAAAATTAGCACAGTCGTGAGGGCTGCTAAGACAGAGACACAGCCACCAGTGGAACAGCAGCACAACTGGTCCATTCTTTAAAGAGAATCCACATAGGTTGGGGGCCCCACATGGGATAGAACCAATGATCCCTCTAAGCTGTGGAGTCTTGTGAGCAAAAATTCTACTTGGGGAGCTACTGGCATGAAAGTTGTGAGCGAGCGTTTTGGCTGCTGCATATATCAGTTTGCTCTGGAGCCATCCTTCCTGAGCTAAGACAAAAATGTGTGAGCTGGAGGCTAAAAAACTGTGAGCTAGCTCACACTAACTCAGCTTAGAGGGAACATTGGATAGAACTATGCTGGTCTTTCCACAAGACTTGCTGTTCCCATGGGGCTGCAACAGCATGGCCCTGATGGACAAAGGAAAAACAAAAAATTACAGTATCACAGCTATAGTGAACTTACCCAGGGGTACTGAAGGGCTTTTACAATGGGACATTATTACTCCCATGCAGTCTGTGTGCAATGCTCCCTTATGGCCCATTCTCAAAGCAGATGGAGTCACTTGAAGAATGAATGTAGATTTTACAGCCCTTAATGAAGTGACTCTTCCCATTGCCCTAGTCATGAGTAAATACTGTGAGATCCTGTTGGCATTCCATTCCGTCAGCTTGTATGAGTCTTGTTGGTATGAATTTGCCTTTACTTTTCACTTCAGGAAATTTAAGACCTGTGGAAGCAAAATTCAGTCCCTGCAAAAAGGTCTGTCTAGCCCTTGTATGGAGCCTTACCCACTGGAAATTCTTTATTGGAGGTGCCAAGATTTCACACACTCCCCTCCACATCCTGTCAAGGAAAATTCAGAACAGGCAAGTCTCAAATATGTGTGTTGCATAATGGACCCTAGCCGTTGTTAATTGTGGGGTAGACTTCAAAAGAGAATAAACCCAATCTCTAGCTCCTTGTGGCCTCATAGTTTCAGGGGAGCAACATGAATGCCCTCCCTCCCCACCCCACCCCCATGTAGCATTTCCACTGGCCCACAGAATGGGGAGCATCCGTACAGAGGTGCATGTGCAGGACTTTGTTTGCTGGTTCCGCGATGGTTCCTCCTTCCATGTTGCTGGCACGCTAAAAACAGGTTATGGAGCAATCAACATGATTGATTTCTATATCCTTACTTGCCCTAATTCTAGTTAGGAGGCAAAGGTAGAAGCCCTCTGGCCCATCCTAGAATTTGAGCCACTTGACTCTCCCCTAGCTGTTTACACAGATTCAGATTGGACTGCAAAACAGCCACTGTTCGACTTCCAGTCTAGCTAGCCAACAATTGCAAGCCTATATCCCACATGGATAAATGGCTCCGTATAGCCACCCTGATTCAGGATAGAATAGTCCCCACCTGGGTTACCCATATCAAAGAACACCAGAAAAACTGCATAGATGTTTGCATTTGGAACAGTCAGGCAGATGCCCTTGCTACAGAAGCCGACTTAGAAGATAGTGGAACGGACTCCGCTCTGTCTCTCGCTCAGCCAGTTAATCTTGTAACTACTAGACAGCAGCACCTCCTCCCTGCACCCTGCCTAGATTTAGCCAATCTCCAAAAGAGAGATACCCAAATTGCCCAATTAGCAGCTGCAGGTAGAGATCCAACAGGTCAATACAGGGTAGAGGAAAATATGGAATTTTCTGGGCCATCAATAATGCTCAGAACCTGTACTGGAATTTACTCCTTGAGGTTAAAGGAGAAAAAGGCCCTTTCCGCACTAGAACTTAAATCCTGGTTCAACCTGAGTTCAACCCAAGTTCAAATACCTTCCATTTATCCCTGATTATTTTATGTTTTCTACACTGCCTCCTGTTTCGGGTTATAAATTCTGCATTTGAGCTCATTTCCTGGGTTTGTTCTGATGGATATCGCTTTGTTTTCGGAGATCATCAGGTGGTGTTGTGAACTAGCTGTTACTGTCCTGGCATTCTCCCATTTCTGATTGGCTGCGTTGTTCAAATGGCTGCGTAGTCCTTTCCCTCCATTGTTTACTTTAAAAAAAAATAGAGGGAGTGTACCTTGCTTACCCAAGTAAACCCTCCCTTACCCAAGTAAATCCTCCCTTCCATCATCGATTTCCTTAATCTGCCCTTCACTTTTTTCCCACCGTGCAAGATTCCCCTTCCGTGAACCTACCATCCATTGATCTTGTCCACCAGATCAAATTTACGCTCTGCTAAACGGTTTGTGGTCAGAGTGGCCACTCCTGACGGATGCCCCCACCCTATTTTTCCCTTTAGATTTTGTTCTGAGTAACCTAAGGTTTTTTGCTTTGGTACAATAGTTTACCATGGATACTGTAACCATACAGAACATTAAAGAGTTAACCACAGATGTGAGAACAAACTGGGAGTCTGGTGGCCTCTAACACAACAACAATTTTTAATTGCAGGCTATAATTAAGGACTCTGAGCAAAAATGTAGTAGCAGAGCTGAAATTCGATCTGGTTTTCAAAGGGGTGCCACAAGACTCCAGCAACATTCCCACATCTCCCTGTTAAGTGTTGTGTGTTGTGTTTACATGCTAAATTCCTGCAATTCATTGATCTTGGCCACCAGATCGAATTTCAGTTCTTCTAATATGTTCCTGCTCAGAGTAGCTATTCCTGATGGATACCCCCATGCTTCCCCCCTCCCCCAGATTTTGTGCATTCTAACGTTTATTTGGTTTGAAAACCAAAGCTTACAGTTTTACAAAAACTTGGTCAGTTTTAAAGGAACAATACTTTGCCATGGATACTTAAATAATATAGAACATAAAGGACTCTAAATTTGTCCTGCTGCTTCAGATCAACACAGCAGACTACCTAGAACATAAAGGAGTTAACCACATGACAGGCTATACTTAAGGACAGAATGACTTGTCGCATGTAATAAGATGAGAAAGCCAGTTGGGTATCGTGGTTGAGAGTGCGGAGTATAACCAGGGGGGTACCTGTTTTGATTCCCCACTCCTCCAAATGCAGATGCTGGTGTGACCTTGGGTCAGTCACAAGTTATCTCAGAGCTGTTCTCTCAAGGGCAGTTCTTGGGAGAGCTCTCTCAGCCCCACCTACCTCACTGGGTGTCTGTTATGGGGAAGTAATGTTCACCTACAGGCTTTTCACTCAGTATTGAAATCACATCTGTGTCCATTTAGCCTTTGGTTTAGGCTAACACCTCTTTGTCCTATGTGGGGAAGTCAAGAACAATGTTGTAGTATAATGGTCTATGCTATTTTACAAGGTTAGCAGTGATTCCCCAATCCTCCACATGCAGCTGCTGGTGTGACCTTGGGTCAGTCACAAGTTATCTCAGAGCTGTTCTCTCAAGGGCAGTTCTTAGGAGAGCTCTCTCAGCTCCACCTACCTCACTGGGTGTCTGTTCTGGGGAGGTAATGTTCACCTACAGGTTTTCACTCTGTCTTGAATTCACATCTGTGTCCATTTAGCCTTTGGTTTAGGCTCACACCTCTTTGTCCTACGTGGGGAAGTCAAGGGCTGACAGCCCTTGCAGTACAATGGTCTTTGCTATGTTACAAGGTTGGAGAAGAAGAAGAAGAAGAGATGGTTCTCACCCTCACCTTCTTGAATTCTTTTAATTTGCTCGATGACTGTGTGCATTAACACCACTGCAGTTGGAAACTCTGTAAAGAGATGCCATAGTGACTGTATTATTTCTCCTCCATAACTGTCTGCCTGGCTGGAGATGCATCGTGCCAAGTCACATACTCAGTGAGCTTGCATTGGGCAACCAGCATGTCCCCTCCCACAGACAGTGTGTGTGTCTTTGTGGACCAGTGACCCATCAGCCAGGAATGGGGGGGGGGCTTGGAATGCACAACTCTTGATGGGGGGATGGAGTGGATAGGTCATAGTTGAAAATGTTGAATTGTGTTTCTCTTCCAATTTTTTTTTATTTTCCAAATACAGATAACGTTGCTTATCTTAATACATCCATTTTGTAAGAACCATCCCAGAGTATTGCTTCTTATTACAGAAAATAAAGTATGTTTGTTTAAACTTTCAGGTATTATCTTTTAACCAATTATACAATTTTGACCAAGTGTCCTCAAAGTATTTTTCTTCTTTCCCTTTTAATAATATTGTCAATCGATTCATTTCTACTACATTTAACAATTTATATATAAACTTATCCCTATCAGGAATCTTGTCTAATGTCCAGTACTTCGCGTATAATATTCTGGTGGCTGTCACACTATGTATCACAATTATTTTACCTGTTTTTCCAAATATATCTGGGATCGTGTTCAGGAGAAACAGTTCTGGTTTCAGTGCTAAAGAGGTTTGAATAATCTCCTGTAATATTTTTTGTATCATCAGCCAAAAGAATTGAGCTTTCCTGCATGTCCACCACAAGTGAAAATAAGTGCCCAGATTCTGTTTACATTTCCAACATATGTTTGATAGAGCTGCGGAGTATTTGGCTAACCTTGCTGGATACAAATACCATCTGTTTGCTACCTTATAGATGTTTTCTTTAAAAATTGTTGATTTAGTAATTTAGTAATTGTGTTTCTGTAGTCCTTTGAGTGCAGCCCAGAATTCATGTCACCAGACCGCCCATTCATTGCCTCTACTCTCATTTCCCAGTGGACTACTAAAACAGTGTCAGAATAGGTTAAGAAACCACCCAAACCATGTAAAATGTTTTCAGATTTAAATGTGCCTACACCACATTCAGTTGACGTGTTTGATTTAATTATTCATGTAAGACAGTACTGATGCTGCCGAATTACCACACTATCTGAAGCACAGTTCAAAAAAGTCTGTCGGTCACTTTCTGTTACAATGGGAGGCCCCTAGCGCCTCCTGCACCTTCTGTTTGCCCAATAGTGCAATCAGGTCTAGAGTCTCTCCTTCCTTCCAGGAAACACCATGTGCCCCAGACAGTAGCTTCACTGAAGTGGATATTTATAGCAGCAATGTGTAAAACTGTGGAAACACAAGAAAGTGAGAGTAGTGGAATAGGTGCATAATAGCTGACCTGTATCAGCAGACCATAACTGAAATGTTTAAAATTGAGATAGAATGGAGGGTCATGCGTCTGCAGTACTAAAAGAGCAATTTGGTGCCTAAGGGGCAACAGCAGCCTCCCCTCCCCCATCTCTCCTCCGAAGCATTTAAATTTAAGTTTAAATCCCTTGCAGCAGAATGGGGGGGGCGGGGCTGCGTGATAATGAACCTTCAAAGAGGCACTGTGAAAAATGGTCCATTCCTCTGGTAAAGAATGGGGTGAGAAGCTGCCCATTATCCTTATGGTCTTCCACAGCTCCAAAGCAGTTCTTGGTTTTTCCCCTCATTTAGTGATGACAGAACATAAAATGCTCCTTCCCAAAGCCTTCTGGCTTGACACTAGCCTCCGCTCAGACCTCAAAGCTATAGTCATTAATGATGAGTGGGTCAGCTCTCTCATCACCAAGGTCTCTTCCAAACGAGTTGTCCTCCAGCTAGGCACAAAGCAGCAATCCAAAGACAAAAGGACAGGATGGGTCAGGACCCCCATCAATAGGAAGAAGGTCAATTAGTAATGTATAGGAAATTTTCTGAGAAAGAACATGCCCTTACAGGCAAATGGCAAGGTCTGGTCTGCATCACCCAGAGAATTAGCCCTGCAGTCTATCAAGGGAGAGTCTAGCTTAAATACTTTCATTACTCTCAGCAACCCCCAGATCAATCTGCCGCTGTCCTTCCAGTCTATGGAACACCAGGTCAGCCTCCCCAGATGTCCTCAGTTTTGGTCTGGCAGGTCTCTCTAAGTCACTCTCCTATCCAACTGATAATCAATTTAGTCAAAACATTTGTTGTGTCCTGGGACCAGAGGGCTGAGCTGGCGAAACACTGCCAAGCTTCGCTCTCTGAGAACAATAGGGACTAGGTTCCTGAGCTTGCCAGTAGTGAACCAATGGCAGCATTGGCGGGCGACTCAAACCCGCCAATAGGAATATAGGGCCGTCCCCCCTAACTGTATATAGTCAGCCTCCGGCCGTTACTGTGTGTTCTTTGTCTTATGTGAAGTACCAATAAACGCGTCTTCTCTTATGTCGTCGTCCGAGTCATGAGGCCTGAAACCCAGTACTTTACAGTGGCGACGAAGGTGGGATTCTAACGCCTTCGGTGACTCCATGAACGACGAAACGGACACCGCCGAGCAACGCATCGCTGACCCCGAGAGCAGCACCGCACCGCTCGCCGAGCATCGCATCGCTGACCCCGAGAGCAGCACCGCACCGCTCGCCCCGGCGCGCGCCGTTCCTGACAGAACCATGGCCGCTTCCCACGTAACACTGGAGCACTTCGACCAGTCGCAGCCAGAAACCTGGGACGCATGGGTCGACCAGCTCATCAGCTACTTGGAGCTCAACGAAATCCGCCACCCCGACCAGAAACGAGCAATCCTCCTGAACGCCTGCGGCACCCAAACCGTCCGCCTCGCCAAGAGCCTCTTGGTGCCCCGCACGGCCTTGGAGAGCTCGTTTGGAGAAATCCTGGACGTCCTAAATGGCTACTTCAGCCCCCGGCCGACCTTCCTGGCCAAGAGGATGGATTTCCAGAGGCGAGTCCAGACCCGAGGGGAATCCATCGCCAACTTCCTAGCCGCGCTAAGGGCGCTAGCCGTGGACTGCGGGTTTCCGAAGGTGGAGGACAACCTGCTGACACAGTTCGTGTGGGGCCTGGCGGACTCCAAGCTGCGGCGCAAGTTGGTGGGACACCGGAAGCTCACCTTGGACGAGGCCCTCGACGCCGCCACTGCCCACGAGGCCGCAGAAGGGGATCGCCCGGTCGCGGCCGCGCAGGTGGTTGGAAGGAGCCCAAGCCCCGGAAACGAAGAGACGGACGAGGTCTTCGCCCTCAAACCCCAACAACGCCGGCCGGCGCCGTTCCAGCAGGCCAACCGGGAGCAAGCCAAGTATTCCGGCAACCGAGCCGTCTGTGCCAGCTGCGGGGAGGCCCACGGACGGAAATCCTGCAAGTTCCGGGATGCTGTCTGTCACGGGTGCGGAAAGCAGGGACACCTCGCACGGGTCTGCCGGTCCAAGGGCCCCCGGAATTCGAGATCGTCGGTCCCCCAGTACCGCGCATCGTCCACCGCACACGAGACAACGGAAGAGGTCGCCGAGTTGTACCACCTCACCGACCAACCACTGCAGGTACTTCGCCTCCCCAACCCCAACCTCTCCTCTGCCCCAAAGATCCAAGTAACCGTGCGGATCGAGGGGTCCCCCTGTTGCATGGAAGTGGACTCGGGATCGGCGGCGTCCATCATTTCCCTGGACACTTTAAAAAGACTTTGCCCACTAGGGGACCCCTCTACGTCCATCACCACTAAGCTTGGTGGATTTTCAAAAGAACCCTGTCCCCATCCGGGGAGTCGGCACTTTCCGAGTGCGGTACCGAGACTTTGAGGGGAACTTGGACTTGGTGGTGGTAGAGGGTAATCTCGCGAGTCTCCTGGGGCGGGCGTGGTTCGAGGCCCTAGGCATATCGATTGGGGGAGTAAATAAATGTGGGGTGCGGGACTGGGGGGCGGTGTGCAAGGAATTCCCGGAGGTCTTTGACGGGAAACTGGGTTGTTACAAAGGGCCCCCGGTGTCGCTCCACTTAGACCCCACCGTGACGCCCATCCGTCGGCGCTTCCGCACCGTGCCCCTGGCCCTCCGCCCTAAAATAGAGACCGAACTAGACCGGCTGGTGGCCCAGGGAGTCTTAGAGCCCGTCCCGAACGCTAGATGGGAAACCCCGATTGTCACACCAGTCAAGCCAAACGGGGAGATCCGCATCTGCGCGGATTATAAGTGCACTATTAACCAGGCACTTCAGGCGCACGCATACCCCGTACCCGTGGTCAGCCATGTCCTAGCAACACTGGCGGGGGCACGCATATTTGGAAAGCTGGATCTCGCGCAGGCGTACCAGCAACTCCCGGTAGATGAGGCCACGGCCGAGGCACAGACCATAGTGACCCACCGGGGAGCCTTCCGGGTGAAGAGGCTGCAGTTCGGGGTCAGTGTGGCCCCAGGGATCTTCCAAAATCTAATGGACGATCTGTTAAAAGGGATCCCTGGAGTGACGCCGTTCTTCGATGACGTCCTCATCGCCGCGACCACCCCGGAAAGCTTCGCCGCCCGCCTCCGAACTGTATTGGAACGCTTCCAAGCCGCGGGGCTGAAAGTGAAGCGGGAAAAGTGCCTCCTCGGAGTGCCGGAAGTAGAGTTCTTGGGATACCGGGTAGACGCATCAGGCCTGCATCCGGCGAGGGACAAAGTGAAGGCCATCGTGGAGGCCCCCGCCCCGAAGTCCAAGGCCGAGCTCCAGGCGTTCTTAGGCCTCCTGAACTTCTACCATTCCTTTCTCCCCCACAAAGCCGCCGTGGCCGAACCCCTACACAGGCTGCTGGATAAGGCGACACCTTGGGCATGGGGAGCAAGGGAGGAGGCGGCGTTTCGGGGGTGAAAGTCCTCTTGATTTCAAACGCAGTACTCGCGCACTTTGATGAAAAGCTCCCGGTCATCCTGGCGTGCGACGCATCACCGTATGGGGTCGGGGCAGTCTTGGCACACAAGCTACCGGATGGGAGGGAGGTCCCGGTGGCTTACTACTCCCGCACGCTGTCCCCCGCGGAGCGGAACTACGCCCAAATCGACAGGGAGGGCTTGGCACTGGTGGCGGGGGTAAAAAATTCCACAATTTTGTGTACGGGCGGCCCTTCACGCTCGTAACAGACCATAAGCCGCTCCTGGGACTGTTCGCGGCGGACAAACAAACGCCGCAAGTTTTGTCGCCCCGGGTGTTGCGCTGGTCCTTATTTTTAGCGGGTTACCAATACCGACTGGAGCATCGGCCGGGCAAGGCGCTGGGTCATGCCGACGCCTTGAGCCGCCTACCGCTGCCGCAGACAGGGGAAGATCCGGCCCCAGCCCCCGCTGTCTTGCTGATGGAGGAACTGCCAACCCCCCCTTCAGGCTGCAGATGTGGCCGCCCGCACGTCCCGAGATCCCATTCTCTCCCGGGTCCTAAACTGGGTGGTGAGGGGGTGGCCAGCGGAACAGACAGGGCCGGAGTTCACAGCATACAAGGCCAGGCGGGAAGAGCTGTCCGCATTGAAAGGGTGTTTACTATGGGGAGACAGGGTGATCATTCCGGGGCCCATGAGACAAGGGGTGCTAGAAACGCTGCACGAGGCCCACCCGGGCATTGTACGAATGAAAGCTCTGGCAAGGAGCTACGTGTGGTGGCCCGGGGTGGACGCAGAAATTGAATCTTGGGTCAGAGGGTGCACACGATGTCAGGAGGTCCGCCCCAATCCACCGAGAGCGCCAACCCAAAGCTGGGAGTCTACCCACAAGCCGTGGTCACGCCTGCACATAGACTTTGCGGGGCCGTTCCAGGGGCTCCAGTTCATGGTAACGGTAGACTCTTATTCAAAATGGGTGGAAATAAGCCCAGTGTCTACCACCTCTACCAAGGCGGCAATAAGGGCCCTGCGGAAGATATTTGCAACGCACGGGTTACCCGACACAATCGTGTCGGACAACGGGGCAGCATTTACATCTGCGGAGTTTCAAGCGTTCCTCGAAAGGAACCTCATCAGGCACATACGATCCGCGCCTTTCCACCCGGCAACTAATGGACAGGCGGAGAGGACGGTACGCACCGCCAAAGAGGCCCTGAGCCGCATAACGGGGGGGACTGGGAGTTCCGGCTGGCCCGCTTCCTTCTCACATACCGCACCACCCCAAACCCCATCTCCGGCCACTGCCCCGCAGAACTATTAATGGGCCGCCGCCCTACCACTTTATTAGACAGACTCCACCCGGACCGAGCCCCCGAGAGAAAGCTGGTCGAGGACAGGGAGGCGCCCCGGAGCTTCCTACCGGGAGACCCTGTCTACTTCCGGAACTACGGAGCGGGGCCGCAGTGGGTGGCAGGGCGCATCCTAAAACCCACCGGGCCAGTGTCATACGAGGTCCTAACAGATGGGGACCGGGTCCTCCGCAAACACATCGACCAGCTCCGGAGGAGACAAGACCCCGATAGAGAGATCGAGTTACCGGGAAATGCCGCCCCTGCCCCATCATCCGATCGACCGCAAGCACCGACAGCGGAGCCAGTGCCAGAGAGTCCACGGAATCCGGAGGGGGCCCCGGTAGCAGCTGAACCGCCGCCGCCGCTGCCGCCACCGTTGGCCCCGGTAGCAGCTGAGCCGCCGCCGCCGCTGCCGCCACCGTTACAGCCGCCACCGTCACCGCCTCGGCGACTTCCAGAGGCCCAAGCTCCGTGTGCGGGCGGAACAACCGATAGGGGCCCCGCCAGTCCGGTACCTGTCCCCCGACGTTCGCTAAGAGAAAGGAGGCCACCAGCATACTTAAAAGACTACGTCACCTGATAGGGGACGAACCATGGGGGAGGGGTGTTGTGTCCTGGGACCAGAGGGCTGAGCTGGCGAAACACTGCCAAGCTTCGCTCTCTGAGAACAATAGGGACTAGGTTCCTGAGCTCGCCAGTAGTGAACCAATGGCAGCATTGGCGGGCGATTCAAACCCGCCAATAGGAATATAGGGCCGTCCCCCCTAACTGTATATAGTTGGCCTCCGGCCGTTACTGTGTGTTCTTTGTCTTATGTGAAGTACCAATAAACGCGTCTTCTCTTATGTCGTCGTCCGAGTCATGAGGCCTGAAACCCAGTACTTTACAACATTCATGGCTCACTAAGACATGCAAGGGCAGTCCCTTTGTTTGACTCCATCCAGTTTCCTAAAACAAGGGGAGGGGGCCACACCCTCTACAGGATAGCTCATTATGAAAATGATATCAGATACTCCTTGAAGATTAGGAGTTGGTTGGTTTTTTTGGTGTGTGTTTTGTGTTCATGTCCCTTGTGTCCTAGCTAGATTTTCAGAATATCTTTTCTCTAAAACAGCATCTGTGAGAACAGGTAGGCATGCCTGTTTTTTCCCTCTGGGTCATAGGCATCCCCCTCGTCACAACCATATCCACTCAGCCAACTACCCACAAGCTTGCAGTCCCTATCCCTTATTGGAATTGTCAAGTAAAAAGGGCCTCAGTAGAAACCATGGTTTGTAGAATGATGGGCTATTAACCTAACAACTGTAAACTAGCAGTATACACTAGCCTATATAAATTCCACGGATGGGACTTGACACTAAAATATTCCTCCACCTATGAGGCTACGTGTATCCATAAGGCTTCAGGAGAAAAAAAACAAAAAACTTTTTTACTACAGCCCAGGGGACACCTTCACTCCAGCTCTTCCAGTTTACTGCAAACTGTTGCCTAAACAAACAGTAAGACATTCCTAACACAGACTTACTGGCAGAGGGACCCCCTTGCCAAATTATAAATTGTTCTTTGATAGGTTACTTTTGTGCTCCTTTGAAATCATTTGTTCATTGCCGAGGAAGTTTTTCATAGCAAACAAAGATCCAAACAATTAAAGGGCAGTTTCATATGTACTTTCTGGAGGAAAGATGACTGAATTACAAGTGGTTTTCATCAATTACATATTTTTCTTTGACCCATTTCAATCTGACTCTAGACCAAGCTTTGGGACAGAGGGAGTATTGGTTGCTATGGTGGCCCATCTTTGCACATAAATGTATCCCAAAATAGCCCATTCTGCATCTAGCAATTGCTCCGTTGTTTTACTAGACCCACACTGAACAGAAAAAGATGTGGCTCAAAACAATATTCAAATACGCTGGGCCAACACCATACTGACTGCAAAGTCACTCCTGAATGACCATAAAACAGCCATAAATCTATGCTGACAGTACCATAAAACTGAGAGATCAAAGGAAGTGAAACTGGCACAGAGTGTGGATGCTACACTAAAATCCGACAATAAAAAAAAGTGAAAGTGCCATGTAATGTAGAGGGGAATTTCTGTTCCAACGTGGGTTTGGTAAAAAGCGGAGTGAATACTAGAAGCAGAATGGGCCAGTGTCTCCCTATTGATTCTGGTAGCGCTAAAAGCAGCTTGACATTGTAGAAAACTCTGTCTTCTTTGCAGAACAGAGTGGGATATGAAAGGGGTGGTTTTCCAGTGGTTTCATTTTTGCCTAGCAGAAACAAAGAATTGTCATTGGAGAGACACCTCAGTGCTTTGGAAGTTGACATATGGAGTCCCTCAGGGTTCTTTTTTCCCCCCTTTGTTGTTTAATAGCTATGTCAGGCAACTAAATTAGATTGTCTGTAGCTTTGAATCTGGGTGTCATCAGCATGCTAATAACACCCCGCTTTATCTTTTGTTAAATAAGTCCCTGGAAGCTAATGTTTCTGTAATAAGTAGATGCCTGAATGCCATTGTCAAGCTGCTATGGGGAGATCAAGCTGAAGGTTAATCCAGACAAGAAGATGGTAATGTTGGTCAGGAAAAATTGTAATCTAGAGGGAACTGTATTACCAAACAATTTGTATTACCAGTTTGGATGTGGTAGCTTTATCTCTAGGCAACTTGAAAAGTTTGACAGTAATTTGGGGACCAACTCTGCAAATACTGTTGCTTACAATATATTTTTCCATTTCCACTTGATTCAAAGAGTACCTGCTCCTAAAATCAAAGAACCTGGCTGTCCTGGTCCACCCTACTATATCTTCAAAACTAGATTATTGTAATGTGCTGTATTTGATGCTCACATAGTAGCTAATCTGCTGACTAAAATTGTTTCCATCATGTTACATCTGCTTTAGAACAATTACTTTGCCAATATGTTTCCAGGCTCAATTTAAGGTGCTGTTTTATACTGTAAAGCCCTTATTCCCCACATATCTAAAAAGTGTCTATATTATTATGTATTCCTGCACTGCCTTGAACTCACTGCATGAGGAAAGACAGTCATCATTATAAATAAATAAAATTATTTATTTGAAAGGGTGCTAGAGGAGATGCTTTAAAGATGGGAAGCACTGGCTGATCAGGGCCCCACTTCATAAAACATGTCAGCAGAATGTGACTTACAAGTTTAGGCAGTGCACTCTCACCAGCACTGCAATTATTCTTTCTCTAGCACCACATCACTGATGTGCTATGATAATATTACCCCTCTAATCCTTCTTTTGCTGCAAGCCACTTGATGACAGGAAAAGTAGATTATAACAAAAAAAAGTTCTTTAGATGCAACGATTACAATTCAAAGTTGCATATCCTTGCTTGATAATAAACAAACAAAAACACTGAAACACAAACAGTTACAAATTGTTCAGAGCATACATTGTGATGGATAGGAGAATATTCTGCCCTCTTTTCTTTCCCACTCAGGTTGGACCAGACAGATTGGAAATGCTGGATGGAATGTTGAAGTGGGGGAAAAGATGAGGCAGTTTAACATTCAATGTCCAACCGGATTTTGGAGGGGGAAAGGTTAGGACATGTCCTGGAATAGGCAGGGGGTACAATAGGGGCCTTATACTATTGTTTAGCTAAACAAGGTTTGGGTGCTGGTCCTATAAAAACAAATCTGAGCCTTCCATATGTTTCCATGTCTGAACCTTCACACATGAAGCTGTCTTATACTGAATTAGACCCTTGGTCCATCAACGTCAGCATTGTCTACTCAGATTGGCAGTGGCTCTCCAGGGTCTCAGGACTAGCACATCACCCCCTACCTTTTTAACTGGTGATGCTGGGAATTGAACCTGGGACCTTCTGCATGCCAAGCAGAGGACCTACCACTGAGCCATAGCTCTTCCCTAAGCCTCTTAGAGAGCATACTTTGTAACCACTAAACACAGAGTATGTACCAGCTCTGGTAAACCTATCATACTAGGGTGGAAAGGTATTAAATGTCATGCTAACAAATGTAATAAATAATAAACAAATGTGTTTATTACCCTTGACTCCTGTTGTATCCCATCAACCCATATAACCCACAGCAAACTATAGGATAAAAGGAAAAGGGGAATCTGACTGGTATCTACTATGCTCTCTGTTTTAAGGATTCAGGGACCCTGTGTAAAGAAAATGGGGGGGAGGGAATCTGCTTTGCCTACCACTCCTAAAGCAGAAGGGGGACCTTTGAGTAGAAAAGAAGGGTTAGGGTGGTAAGGTGGTTCACAACGCTAAAGCCTGAGGGACTTGTTTTAGGGTGGTTGAATAATACAAAAAGTGAAAGGCCTGCATCAGGGGTAGTGACAGTTCACAGTATATTTCAGCTGGAAATTCCACCGTATATAAGAGATTTGAGTAGATCTTTCACAGTTCTTTATGGCTATTGTACTGTTTTAATGTTGTTGTTTTAAATTTGTTTTAGCTGTTATTGTAAATTGCATTAATATTGATGGGACCTATCCTGAGCCTGCTTGCAGGGAAGGCAGGATACAAATCTAAATAAATAAACAAACTCCACCTGTACATACTACTCTGCTCATGTCTGAATGTGTTTTAATTCCCCGGGATTACACTGCCTTTCTGCTGCCAATTAGGTACTGTAGGTAGCTTATTTATTTATTTAAATTTGTACCCCGCCCTCCCCGCCATGGCAGGCTCAGGGTGGCTCACATAATAAAAGCACAATAACAATAAATATAGATATCTTAAAAACAATCCATCAAACAATTAATTAAAACTGACTTACATTATATTAAAGTGCTAGCAGTTGACTTATAATATCAAAAGATGGCCTCATACATTTTGTAAATTCACTTGATATTCAGGTCATTGCTTAACTATATACTAATTCTCAACAGTTCCTTCTGCATGCAGACATTTATTTCCACCAACAGAGGACTCACTCTCCCCCAACAGGTTTTTTTCAGACTCAGGGGACTCTGTGGTCTCCAGAAAAATCCAAAAGATTAAAAAAAACTCAGGGAGGGTGGGATTCCCCCAGTACTTTTTGAAATGACCCTCAGAGGGATCTACTCCAGGCTCAGCTCACTCCAACAGTGAGAGATTAGAACATTCGGGGGTTGGGGGGAGGCTCCTAACTGTTTCTTTCAGTAAAAGATAGGGGGAGGGGGAAGGGGAAGGGGCCTTTCCAGGCCTATTTTGGTCTTTTAGGGAGGGATCCTTAGGGCCAGGCCAGACAAGGGTTGACAGTGCAAGACTGGGAAATTTCTAGAGATTTTGTGGTGGAGTCTAAGGAGTGCTGGATTTGGGGAAGGGAGAGGCCTCAGCTGGATATAATGCCACAGAACCTCCAAAGCAGACATTTTCTCCCGGGAGACAGATCTCAGCTCTCTAGAGTTCAGTTGTGATTCTAGGGAGTCTCCAGGTCCCACTTGGAGGGTGGCAACCCTAGGTCTGGCAGCAGTCTAGGGTTGCCAGGTTCCCCCTGGCCACTTGCAGGGGATGGGGGGGTAAGGTTGCCAGATCCAGGCTGGGAAACTCCTGGAGATTTGGGAGTTGACCCTGGGCAGGACAGGGACCTCAATGAGGTACAATGCCATAGAGTCTACCCCCCAAAGCATTCATTTTCTCCATGGGAAGTTATCTCTGTAGTCTGAGCAGTAATACCAAGGGATCCCCAGATCCCACCTGGAGGCTGGCATCCCTAGGCAGCACTCTCTGGGTGATTTGATACCACATAATTTGCATGACTCAACTAGGCCTGGCTGCTTGCTACTCTTCAACAGCAGCCACCTTATGAAAGCTAGTGCAGTGCAGCCATTAGAACTTCAAAGTAGGGTCTGTAAGACCCAGGTTCAGATCAGAGATTTTTGTGGTGGACTCTAAGGAGGGCTGAGTTTGGGGAAGGGAGAAGCCTCAGCTGGATATAATGCCACAGATTCCAGCCTCCAAAGCAGCCATTTTCTCCAGGGAGACAGATCTCTGCTGTCTAGAGTTCAGTTGTAACTCTGGGGGATTTCCAGGTCCCACTTAGTAGTTGGTAACCCTAGGCTTGGCAGCAATTTGATGCCATTTTGTTTTCTTGACTGAAGCAGGCCCAGCTGCTTGCTACTGTTCATCAACAGCTACCCTATGAAAGCCAATGTGATGTAACAGAGCTTCAGATTAGGGTCTGCAAGACCCAGCTTCAAATTCCCATCTTGCGGTGGAAACTGACTGGGTGATATTGAATCAGTCGCACACTTTCAGCCTAACCAACTTCACAGGGTTGTTGTACAAATAAAAAGGAGGAAAGAATAAAATTAGCTACTTTTATCCCCACTGTGTAGAAAGATGTAATTTTCCCAGGCAGAGGTTGTGGGGGAGGGGGGGTGGAAACAGAAAGCTGAAGACAGACAGGCAGATAAAGGCTGTTGGGTAGGAAGGAAATAGGGTTGCCAATTCCAGCTTGGGAAATTCCTGGACATTTGAGGGGTGGAGTCTGGGGAGGGTGGGGTTTGAGGAGCAACTTCAGACCAGTATAATGCCACAGACTCCACCTTCAAACCAACCATTTCCTCCATGAGAACTACCATTGCCAGCCTCCAGGTAAAGGCTGGAGATCACCAAGTATTACAGTGTTGTTCAGGTGAAAGAGATCAGTTACCATGGAGGGTTGAACCTATGGCATTATACCTATGGCTGAGGTTGCTTGCCTCCCCAAGACTTACTGTCCCAAGGCTTCACACCCAAATCTCCAGGAATTTCCCAACTTGGAGCTAGCAACCGTAAGGTTGGGAGATTCATTGTGATTCCCAGAGCACTGCCACTGCTGCTATGGGGGGAGAGGAAAAAAGCAAAACAAAATTGTGTACAAAATATGATGAAAAACATGAACATTTTATGAAAAATGTTAAACGCAATCAGTAACAAGAGAGATATTACTGGAACACAAAATCAACACTTAATATGAATTAAATATTATCAGAACTCAGTACAAGATTTAATACGAATACCAGTATAAACACTGTTGATACAATATATCTATGGCATTCATGCAGGATATGTCTATAGAAGAATAGGAAAACATTTCTAATATATAAGTTCCAACACTTTACTTTGTGGTGTTCCCACAGGATACACCTCAAACAGGAAAAAACTTCTGATGTGAAGGTTCCAAAGCTTTACTTCACACAGTGGCTAGCTCCAAGTTACCACGTTCTGCCCAAGCTTCTTCAAAAGTAGAACCACTTCATCAACCATTTCACAAAAGTCTCTCAAACATTACCATTAATCTGGCTACAGCCCCAACATCTTTCAGTAGATTCAAACACCTTGTGGGATTCTGAGGGACACCTTTACCATGTATTGATTTTTTAGTAGGAAAGTACTGGCTGATTTTTATTAGGAAAGTTGATTCAGTATTCAAGGTTTTGGTTTGTTTTTTAAAGGGGGATTCTGGAATTTCAGGACCGTTATTTTCAATGGGGGAATTTGAGGGTCAATGTTAGGATCCAGTGCAGCTATTTTTAAAGATAATGGCACCAAATTTGCACAGAAAACAGACTTGTCTAATCTAAAGATTCCTAAATTTCAAGCAGAATGGATTCAAGTAGGTGCACCTTGGCACTCTTCCTTCCACTGTTTCCTATTGGGGGGGGGGAATGGTGATGGCCTGGTAGGAGACCTCTGGCCCCTAGTGTTAAAAATATCCTGGCTGCATCCAGTTTCCTTATGTACCATTAATAGAAAAGTTGCACACATTATGTTTCTGTCTTTAGCAACAGTAATTAATTTTAATTACATTTTCTTATATGCAAAGTAATCATAAAATGTGTATATTTGAGTTTTCATGGCCAAAATGTTTAAATTGCCTCATAATAATGGACATTTAATCTCACAGATTTGCTACAAGGCACAAGTATTTGTGTGATGACATATAGACTGTTTTCCATGTCCCCAGCATATTTGGAAGTTTGAAGTTTTGGGCATACATACTGAAAAACATACTTTAACTAGACTTGGATGAGTTCATCTTATCATCCAACTGTTGTAGCATTTATGCATTTTGTATAAGGTTGTACAATTGTGGATGTAGTATTGCCAAATATAACACACTTTGTTGTCAAGTTTCCTCAATTGATTTCTTTTTATATTTCAAGCTACCCAACAGTATAGTTCAAATCAGTTGCTCCTAAGTAAAACTTAATTTTGGTAAAAAAACAGTGGTGCTCATTATTCCTCTGTACCTCTAACTTGTTATGGTATAGGACAGAGGTGGCCAAACTTGCTTAATGTAAAAGCCACATAGAATAAATGTCAGATGTTTGGGAGCCACAAGACATGAACAAATATTACATGTTTTTACTGGAAAATATGCAAATTTGTTTTTTATTAACATTAAATGAGACTACCAAAAATAATAACAAAAGCGGTAAAAGCAGATATTGATCATGATATCAATGATATTTGTTTGCTAATGATATTTAGTTTCCCCAGCTGCCCTCTGGAAGCTGCACAATATGTGTGAAGGAGCCACATGCAGCTCCTGAGCCACAGTTTGGCCACCCCTGGAATAAGACATGGGAGTTCCAGGTAGCCACAGTGGTTAAAAGAAAAATTTGAAAAAAAAGATTCTGCAGCTTAGTTTTCTAAGGCTGACCAGGAACCATACAACTCTGCCCTGCAAGCCCTTTTCCCCTCAAGGACTGGTTGAACTTAAATCAGCAATGAGGAGAGGGATCTCCTCACATGCTCAGTGGCACTCATCACTTAGTAAATATGTTGATTTTAAAAGGATACAACAGCAACATCATATGGCAGGCACACTCCCAGCAAAATCATGTAATTTAGTATTTCTTTATTAACTTTATTGAGAAGTGGAGACCAGCCTTTGCTTCTCTTCACTCCTGCACAATTTCTCATTTTTCTCTCTCCTCCCTTGCCTTTCATACCATCTAGTACTCTTTCTCCCTCCCCCAATATTCTCTCTCTGTTTGTCTCTGTGTCTTTCTCCTTTCTCCAACCCATCCTCCCCCTCTGTTTGGATGTCAGGCTAGTAACTTACCAGGGTGCCCACTGACATCCGGCACCGCCATTGCCACTTGTCCCCCCACTGGCTATGTACTCAGCTTAGGCAGTTAGAGGGGGTGGCAGCTCCAACTCCTTCTCTCCCTGCTTGAAGCACTGTTGTGGTGCTGCCTCAGAGGTAAGCTCTGCAGCAGCCCCTTCTCTGCAGCAGCCAATCCTCTCTTACGGGCTGTAAGAAGGGTGGCGAGACTGGGTTCAGGGGCGGGGGGCATTTTTGCTTCTTTTTTGTCCACCTTTCCCTCTTTTCCTTGTAAGTTTACATCATCTACATTTGTCTGTTTTAGGTTGTTGTGTTTTTTTTAAAAAAATCCCCCTTTTCTCATTGTGGCCTCAGTAGTGATATATATTGTTGATGAAATAGAAATAAATAGAAAACAAAATTTTCATGTATAGTTTTGGCTTGGGATTTTTGGTATGCACACCCTTAGATGAGCTTCCACATCTATAATTGTAACCCGGTGTGTTCAATTCTCATACCATTATTATATATTTTTTCAATTTATACTTTTATTGTTTTCAAACAAACAAACAAACAAACAAAACAGCAAGGTAATGTATAGTAGGAGATGAACCAGTGAGCGTGTAATGTGCAAAGCAACCGTCAAATAGATACAAATACCTAATTAAAATTTGAGTACCTTGAATTAGAAGTATAACAAACTTTGATAATATTTGTTCTTAGGGAGACCCCCCTCGGTTAAGTATTCAAGTACAGGAAACCAAACTGCACATTTTTTTTTTTATGTTTTTCTATGCTGACATTGCTTCCCTGTCAGGAGATTTTGCCATATACAAAGTGTTCCCATAGCTTATTCTACCACTGTTGTACAGTAGGGCCTAAGGCATCTCCCCACTTTTGAGTGACACATATTCTAGCAATCGCAATCAGACTCAATACTAAGGTGTGTTTTGCTTTGTTCTCAGGTATGCCGGGCCAGATGTCTACCAGGACCGTTTCTAGACAAAAAGGTAAGTCAGTCCCTGTGATGATTTTAATGCGAATTAATGCGAATTAAAATATGTCTCCAAAACTCATTTATGATCAGACAATTCCACCAGCAGTGGATATAGTCTGCTACTAACCCACAATGTTTCCAACATAGTTTCTGATGTGTGGGGTTGATTCTGTGTAGCCTGGCTGGTGGTAAGTACCATCGATTTAACATCAATTTAGGAAATTAAATTTGATAGCGAAAATTTTTGAAGTGGTATTAGGTGATCTTCTAATTGTTTCCCAGTCTTGTCATTGTAATCGATTCTGGCAGTCCATTTGTCATAGGGTTTGGGATTTTAAGGTTCCTGGTGTAGAAGTTGAAGTTAGTATTTTGTATAATTTTGATATCAAACCTGTCATTTTTCCAGATCTGCTCCGTAAAAGCTCCTCAAAGTTGGAAACAGGATGAGTCGACTCTCTGGGTTTATGAAACTGGTGAAGAAGATGAAATAGCTGTAAGTATTAAAATCATGGAATCTTTTCTCCTATCACTGCCTCCAATTGAAGTTTTGTGTAGGGTTGCCCCTTACAGGTCAGGTCTACTATGCGTGTAATGCCAACTCTTCTCCACGCTTCAAAGGCTTTTTTGTCTTTTCCTGGAGGGAACCAAGACTGATTGAGAAACAAGGAGAACTGAGAACTCTCTGGGATTCTTCTTCTTCGGAGTCTGTCCCAGATTGTTAAAGAGGTGCTGAGGAATGGATTAGTGAGAACCAGAGTCGGTCTGTCCTTTGAGGCATTCCAAAGGATATCCGCTAGTAGGATGGATCCAGCTGTCCATTCCTCTATTTGTTGCCACTTAGAGACCGATGTGCTGTTAAGTACTCTCACGATTGTAGCTAGGTTGGTGGCTTCATAATAGACTGTCAAGTCGGGAATGCCCAGGCCCCCCTCTGTTTGGTGATGTTTTAGTACATTGAACTTAATCCTCGGAGTTTTATAATCCCAGAAGAATTTGTTGATCTCTGCTTGCCATTTGTTTAAAGTTGTTCTTGAAAGCAGGATTGGGAGAGCTCTAAATAAGAATAGGAATTTTGGTAGGATGAAGCTTTTTATCATACTGATTTTGTCCACCCATGATGGGGACATGTGATTCCAACTGCGCATTTTGTTTCTCGCTTCTTGGAATGTTTTGTTGAAGTTGCATTTGACCAAGTCTGATAGGTTGGGCGGTATCCAGATACCTAGACACCTCCATTGTGAATATACCCGTTTATATGGCAGCTTACTCTTTATTTTTTCTTCTGTTTCTGGAGTTGTATGTAGAGGAATAATTTGTGATTTGTCTAGGTTAACCCTCAGGCCAGAGATATCATACATGTCCATGAAGATCTGCTATAGCCCTGACAAGGGTGAGTCCGGAGTTGACATGAGGATTGTAATAATATCAGGAGTCACTGAATAACAGAAGGAGAAGAAACACAAGAAGGGTGACTCCTCTTAATGGTATTACTCTCAAACAACCAGTTACGCCACTGGTAGGTCAAAGACAGGTTCTGCCTCTTGAGGAAAACCAAACACAAAGGGAGCAAACCAGAAAATGACACTTCCCCCACCTCCCAGTATTAATTCAGAAATATAACAATAAAGCCCAACTAAATGCTTCTTGAGATAGTCAAACGTTTATAAACCAAATTTAAATTCAGTTAAATCAACTTTTAAGTTCACCCAGACATACTTAAGGAGAAATGAAGCATATGTTATTGCTATCATATTATGAAACTACTGAGTCAGAATGTCCAGATTCAGGATCCAGTTGGTGTTGAGAGGACCGGGATCTTACTGCTTTTGTGGGGAGAGTCAAACAATCTTTTGAGCTTGGCAGCTTTCTTCTCTTCCAGCTCCATGGGAGTTGCACCTTGGAGGATATAAATCAGATCAGCCCCACTGTCCTCATCCCAGGCATATAACTGTTGGCCTTGGTAGGCTACGTGTAGTTTTCCAGAAGGGAGCCATTGATACCTTTGATTCATGCTTTACAGCTGGGAGATAACTGGCTTCAGCTTACGGCATATTAATATTGCCTCCTTAGGAATATCAGGAAATACCTGTACAGGAGCTCCCTCAAATTGGAAGGTTCCTCCTTTTTTTGCTGAGTCTGTTATTCTGTGGCAATCTCTCACATCTGGGACTGTGATTAGTATGTCTTTTGGTAAAGGGTGGCAATTACGTGGTGGAAGACCCCTCCTCTAGGTCTAATGCAGCAGCTATGAAGGTGGCCATGAATGTGATCAGATCTTTATTTTCTTCAGCCTCCTCCCATATACCTCTAAATTTCAGGTTTGCAGATTTTACCTTTGATTCTAAAGTTATTAGGGAGTCTCTTTGCATAGTGGAGGCTTCCTGTAAGGATTTAATGTCTGCCTGATTTGCAAACCCCAGTTCTAAAGCAGCTGCCACCTTCTGGGAAGTGTCTGTGAGGACGATTTCCAGGTCCTCAAATTGAGTAGCCAGATTGGTCATTTTAGAAGAAAAGCTTACCTCCATGGCCTTGAGGTGCATGAGGATATCTTCTGCAGCTGCTGGTGGGAGGCTTTTTTTGCCACACTTTCTGGCACGGCTGCCATTTTGGATTCTGCTTTCTGGGCCCCAGGGTATTGAGCAGCGCTTTCCAGGTGTTCTTTTATTGATTTGCCGGCTGTCTGGGTGAGTTTATGCTTTGAATGGTCATTTCTGCCCATTCGCCGCCATTTGTCGGGCTTTTTAAAGGCGTTCAGGCTGGGAAGGGACGGGGAGTGTCAGGAGCGTCAGATTCACGTGTCCGCCATCCAGCTCCATGGCACCATGCCCCTCATACCATTATTATAATTTCATCTACAAGACACATTTAAGAGAACAGTCACTCCCCCCCACCCAACAATGGCAAACTTGGAAACATGGGGACTAACAGCAATCCTGTGTGCTATGCCTTTAATATTGTAAAAAGTTATTTGGTAAAAGTTATTTGGTAAATATTCCTTCCCCTTGATAGTCACACACACACCTGACATGTTCTTGAACACAGTTTCTATCACTGAGAGTGAACTCACAATACCCCATTTTTTCTTACCCATTTTGATTGCTATTCTAAATCTTTGCCAGAAAATAATTGGTACTTTTCAATACAACTGTTACTCTTCATTTCGAAGCAAGGTTTCTATATCCAATCCAAGGTCACTGAACCTTCTTTAGTGAGATAATTTGACATAATTTCTGTGCTCATGAATAAATGTTGGTATCTTAAGCCATGAATATTAATTAGAGGACACTAATAAGAAGGCAGATGCTGCAATATCTGAAGTTATATTTTTCTCATTCACTGAACACCATGTATGCCTTGGATTTGATGTGGCTTGGCTATGGAATTCCTGGCTTGCCATTTCAGGCAGGTCTTTCCTGCTGCTGTTCAACTGGCCAATGGGAGAAAAATGGGAGGGGAAATGGACTATTGCCTGGGTTCTGACATAATGATGTCACTTCCAATGTGACTGGCAGTGATGTCCCCATGTTACTAATGATGCTCTAGCATTTGGTCAAAACTCTATGATGAAACCACAGAGTCTTAATCAAATCCTAGAGAGTAGCTGGTGATGCAGTGATGTCTGGCACAACTGAAAATGCAGTGAAAATGCAGTGATGTCTGGCACAACTGAAAATGACAGCATTGCATCACCACCAATGTCATTATGTTGCCAGCAACTGCCCCCCACAGGTCAGTCTCCTACCAGTAACCAATACTGTGCTGGCAACTCTATTTGGGTACCCAAAGAAAGCTGCTGCTTACACATTACACATACTGGTGCTGAAAGAGAGAATGAAATGCTTTTACAAATTTGTGGATCATTCCTTTACAGATGTAAACCTAGACCTTGTAAGTAGAAATGCAAAACCATTTGGGTATTTACAGTCAATTAGTATTTAAAAGATGGGATTTGCTAGGGGTTAGGGTAGATTTAGACAAAAAACCTGAGATGTTGGATGAATGAATTGGTTGTTTTTGTATGGTGAATTCTAATTCAAACCATGGGATAAATCAATGATACACCCTAGAATATGTACATATTTCCTGCATGTCTGCAAAATGATGTTTTCAAAGAAATAATTTACATTTCTAATAGAAATGCATGTAATAATGCATGTAATTTTTCAACTGCACCCTTTGACTGTGGCTGATTCTACATTGGCTTTTCCCTCCATTGTTTTATGAAACCCATGTTGGAACAGAAATTCCTCTCTGCATTTGATTATCTGGTTTTATGGTAGCTTCCACACTCCATGCCACTTTCGAGTTCTTTGATCATCGGGTTTTATGGTACCTTCTGCATAGATTTATGGCCATTTTATGGCCATTCAGGGGTGACTTTGCGGTCAGCATGGCATTGCCCTGAGGTATTTGAATGTGGGTTTGAGCTGCACTTCTTCCTCTCTGTTGAGAAAATGTGCAGCGAATACTTGATACAGAATCACCCTATATCATCTATATGCTAATAGCCAAGTTGGCAAAATCTGAGGATACTTAAACTTGGTGACTGGAACTGTGAATGGTCAAGACAGGTCTTTTTACAAACCTGAAAAATACCTGAGGTTTGCAGAAAAAATTGAAATAAAAAAATACTTTTGGGGGTTTAAACAAAACCAAATGATAAAAGGAGTGACTGGAACTTTAAAAAATGGATTCCCTCAGTAGCTATTGCTAGGCAATGGCAGCGTTCCAGGTTCCAGTTTCCATGAGTAAAAGGCAGAGGTGAGGCAGGATTATTTCCAGGGCTTTTGGCCATTGAGGGAAAGACTCATTGGAGGTGGACCTGACAGCAATCTCTGGGTGACTTGATATCACCTGACTTGCATGACTCAACTAGGTCTGGCTGCTTGCTACTGTTCAACAGCAGCCACCCTATGAAATCCAGTGCAGAAGTTAGAGCTTCAGAGTAGGGTCTGAGGTACCCCGGTTCAAATCCCCATCTTGCTGTGGAAGCTCACTGTGTGATCTCAGACCAGTCACATACTTTCAGCCTAACCTACCTCCATAGTAGCCATTTCTTCCATAGGAAATATGGGTTGCTAACCTCCATGTGGGGGCTGGAGATCACTAAAAACAACAACTGCTCTCCATATGACAGAGATAAGTTCCCTGGAAAAAATGACTGCTTTGGAGGGTGACTCTTGGCATTATACCCTGCTGAAGTCACTTTCCTCCTCAAACATTACCCTCCCAAGGCTTCACCCCCAAATCTCCAGAAATTTCCCAACCTGGACCTGGCAGCCTAAGGGGAACTGATTTCTGTAGTTGTGAGGTCCACTGTGATTTGAGGAGATCTCTATGCCCCACCTGAGGCAGGGAAAGGGGAGAGAATATGGTGGTTGCCAGAAGAAGAGAAAGAGCAAATAGGACAAGGACAAGAATACTAGGGGAAGCGAGGTGCTCCCTACAAGTCTTTGCAGATTTCCTAGCACAAAAGTAGGCTTGGCTCAGCAACCAGTATCACACACAACATAGCTTTCCTAGGCAGAGACTGCTGCCCAGGGGTGGAATAGCTGAAGACAGAAAGGCAGACAAAGGTAGCTTGGCTGCTAGTTGGAAAGAAGCAAAAGAGGCAGGAAAAGGGAAGGCTTTCAGGAAAGGGAAAGCAAAAATAGTGGGAGAGGGGAAAATGAGGTGCCTTTCACAAGTCCTTGTGGGTTCCCACTGGTTATATTTGAATTACCTGATTGAAGTCATCTCTTCTTGAAAACAGGGCGGCTTCCAGTTAATGGCGGCTTGAAAGCAGACATGTCTTTGGGATGCTCCCGGGACACGATCTGTGCGCCAGCGGATTGGAGGGGGGGGCGAGTAATCGCTGCTCCCCGGGAGCCTTGGGGAAAAGGCTCCCAGCCAAGGGGCTTTTGAGGGGGCTGCCTCTTCTCAGCAAGATGCTGGAGAATCGAGGCGCTCCCTCACCCCAGTGGTCCAGCCGCTGTGCGTCCCAACAGACCTAGAGACGCTGGCCGGAACAAGCGGAGGAGAGCGTGCAACCAGACAATCACAAGTGATGTCGTAAGACAAGCAAGGAGCAGTGAGTAATTTAAAAGCGGAGAATCGGTGGTTTAAAAGGGAAGCACTCCCCTTGGCAGAAGCATGGGAAGCGAGCGAGGGAGGGGACCCTCCCACACAGAGAGACTTTAAAGCAGATTAGCAAGGGGGGAGTGGAAGATCAAGCATAAAAACCAACTTAAAGAACCTTACCAATCAAAGTCAAAGCGCATTGAAGGCATTCAGAGACTTTACAAACTTTCAATTAAAGTAAACAATACAGAAAGATGGCGGGGAGACAACTCGACAAAGGACAGAAACTGAAACCACCAGGAGGCATGAGCCCAAGGCTGGAAGAGACCATAGAGTTCCCTAGGCTTTTAATTTTAAAAGCGACTACAAATACACCCCTGAAAATCTGAGGCAACAACATAAGGATCCTAAAAGACATTCCATTTGAGATAAGAAAAAAGAGACAGAAGTATAAGGAACTAATCCTTTTTTTACAAACAAATAGCATTGCATACAGGTGGTTAATTCCCGAAGGCATCACTTTCAAAATAAAGGAAAGAAGAGAAAAAATTGCCTCTGTTTTCAAAGCTCGAGAGTTTTTGCAGCTGCAACTGGGAGATCCAGAAGAGGAGATGAAAGAAGAAGAAGACAGCAAATCTACTGGCGAGTTGGACTCTGTATCCTCAGATGGGGACTCGGATGCAGAAAAGGGGGCAGCTGCTCCCAAACAAAGCTACCAACTGAGAGACCACAAAGAGAAGCAAAAATAAGGACTGAGACCTTGAAAGCCCGTATAAAGCCTTATTTTATGAGATGACTTGGGGAGGGTTCTGGAATTGGGGAAACAGTTAAGCTGATGCAGAACTGGGACTATTAGATCATGCCCAATGCTTTTTAAAGCTTTTTATGGACTATCACAGATATAAGCATTATTGAAGATCTCCATCTCTTGGGGTTTTAGTTAGTTGTGGTTATCTTTTCTTTCTCCCTGGATTTAGATGTTTTTCCTCCCCCTTTTCTGTTGTAGTTTGTAGTGTTAGAAAATGCAAATAAAAAAAAAAGAATCCCCTTCGAGGCAGCCAAAAAAAAAAGAAAACACGGCAAGAAAATTTATGCAAATAAGTTGCCTCTATACATCAGGGAAAACAGACACCAGACTTTGGTATCTGAATCTAACATTATGCATATATGGGCAGTTATTTTACCAGTACATATAATTGTGCTTTTTATAATATTGTATTTCAGTAGCCATTTGTCATCTCATTTCTCATGTTCTTATGCCCTCCACTATGTCAATACATGCACAGAGCTCCATACTATTTTCTAAAAGTAAGAAAATACATCGTGATCAAAATGTTGAATCATCGCATTTGGTGAATGCCCATCCTTTCAGACAATGGAAAGCATGTGTGAAATTTGGATGGTTTTCTAATTTTCACATTGCTCTGTCCTAATTTTTAACCTCTCAATCCCATTATTATAATTGCAGATGAATGCAGAGGTTTGTCTAATGCTTTCCTAGCATGTGATCTTAGAAGTGTCATGGTTTATTAGCAATATGAATTATGATTTTTATATCCTCACCGTGTTCTCAGTTCTTAAACTAAAGTATTTGGGTTTTTTCAAAAGTACACAAAGCTTTTAATGCATGTTAATTGATTCAATTAGGTTTCCAAATATTATGAGTTCAAGAAAAATATTCAACCACATTCACCCATGAAATTAACAACCAGATAGCATGGTTCAAGACCACAGTTCTTTAATGCTGCCTCTTATCACTTTTTAAATTACAATTTGTAGTATTAATTTAGGTTTTTCATTTTTCTAGAGTACAGTGTATGCCAATACAGAAGTATTTTAGTCTTTTTTGTATTATATTCACTTGCTACTTTCTTGTACTTCAACTGCCTGGTACAAACAATGCACCATGTAGCAGCAAAATATTTAAATGGCCATTGTCATGGAATCTATGGGAAGCTGTTTATGGATCTTTGGAACCAAATGCACACTGTACATTAAAGTATTCTAAATGTTGCAATATATGTAAAACAATGAATGTCAGATAATTGAAGCTTATCCTATAAATGGCTGCTCTAATGTATTGATTCTTTAAAATTTCACTGGTAAAAACACTAATCAATTAGTAAGATTGACCCTCATTTCATCAGAATATTCAGACCAAAGAATGATTATTTTCATTAAAGGTGTTTACCAGCTTTAATACATTGCCTACCATCAATACCCACATTTTCAGAAATACCATAGAAAAGTCTTCGGATAGTGTTGGCTCTTCAGCTTGGAAACAGAGATGAGCACCACTCTCTAAAGTCAGATTCAAATAGCTCTCAAGCAAGGGAAACCTTTACCTTTTACCTTTAATGCATTACAAGCAGTGATAGGGCAAGCTTTCTATACTTCAAAAGATAATCAGGTAGCCCATTCTATGCAACATCTACAAATATATAAAGAATGCTATATAAAGAATTCTAAATTGGTTCATATTTAACTATCCATTTGTGTTCCCATGTTGGTGTTTGGCAGCTATTGTACATGTGATGGAAAGCAGAACAGTATGTGGGCAACTATGTAATACTCCATTTTGTTATGTATACATTGCCCAATGCTCCACATTTATGGATGTCATTGTAGGAAAGGAGATGGATGTAGCAGAAAAGCCAGGAGCTTTTAACATCAACTATGGTGTCACTTGATTTTTGTACACAGACATCCTGGTTTAATGCTTGTTTGTTCCTGGCTCTACCAATGTCACAATAGAAGATATGATAGCCAAATTTCTGAGGGTCAGACAAGCATTGAGTTTTGGCTTCACACAAAGATAACATGATGTCTCAAGTAACTTTACTGCATACCAAAATAAGAAGTTACAACAGAATTTTTAGGCATAGACTGGTGACCAGTGGGAGTCAGGGACATGGGGGGCTGTGATCAGTAATATCATGACATCACTTCCACAGAAAACCAGGATGTGCCATCATTACTCTCTAGGCATCATTGGAAACTCTATGGTTTTCCCCAGAAGGGACATCACACTGTCAAGGGGAAAGCCATTCTTAAAAAAAAAAAAAAATCTTACACCACTGCTTTGCAAAGTGGCAGGAAACAGGAGCTGGGGATCTCCACCCTCACTTAGCAGCCCTGGGTTAAAAGTAGATTTTACCTTTCATTGTTCTCATTAATGAATTCTGAGTATAGGGATGCCAGCCTCCAGGTGGGACCTGGGGAATCCCCTGGAATTACAGCTCATCTCCATTCTACAGAGATCAGTTTTACTGAAGAAAATGGATGGTTTGGCAGGTGGACTCTGTGGCATTGTTCACCACAGAGGTCCCTGCTCTCCTCAGGCTTCATCTCCAAATATCCAGGAGTTTCTGAGCCTGGATTTGGCAACCCTACCCCCCATCTCCTGCCAGTGACCAGGGGGATCTGGAACCCTAATAACCAGCCAGCATCATTTTACTGCTTAGAACTTAGCTGTTTTGCAAAGGGCTTAGCATGGAAGTTACTTTTACCTATGAAACCAGGGATAGAATTAGAAGAAGATGGGACTGGGTTTAATATGATCTTTGCAAGTAAGAATAAGGCTGGGTCTTTCATCTGAGTAGACTGGTTGATTAGGAACCCAAATACCCCTGGAAAGGATCCCACTCCATCCCTCAGCCCCAATCCCATGTTCCTTGTTTGGAAGAAGGGAACATGACACCAGTCCTCCAGCTATTAGGTCATGCCACCCAGTAACCCTTCTCTCCCAAAGTTTAAACATTCCTACATATAATACTAGTAAACTTGATAATAAAAGCTGCACGCTGCAATTCTTTGCATGCTTACTTGAGAGCAACTCTCAAGAAAAACATGGGAATTAGGCTAATGTAGTATCTGCAAGATCAACGAGGATGCAATCCTTCCTTGGAGTAAACACTGAATATAAGGGGACTTGCAACTGAGTAGAGCAGCTAATGGGAATCTGGGAGACCAAGACCAAAAGTACTCATTACAGTCCCAGGATGCTTGTGCATAAAGTGCTGTCAAGTCACAGCTGACTGATGGCAACCCCAGAGTCTTCCTTGCAGTTGTCCAGTCCAAGTACTGACCCCGCTTAGCTTCTGAGATCTGATGAGGCTGGGCTACATTATGCTACCTTCCTTCCCTATCCAATTCCATGGATTGGATTAAATATTAAATAACATCTAATGCAAATTTGCCCAGATTTAAACTGGATTTATTTCGAGCGTATGTATTGTCTTGACACTTTTGTGTCCAGTATTCATCTGACTACACGGCCAAAGTTGATTCTATTCAACGGGCTGTCATTCTAGATCTTAGGAACTGAGAGTACAATCTTAAACTGGTTTACTTAGAAATAAGACCCTTTTTATTCAGTAAGCCTTAGTCCTAGGAAAGAGGATTGTAATTTATTCTTCTTCCAGATACTATGTTTGATTCATTCCCTTTATTTTTATATTACAGTTCTTGTTTCATTTGCACCTTTGCAATGGAGGTACCAGGTCAATCATCTTCAGCTGCAAATGCTGCTTGTCAATAGCAATTTTGTAGGAACATCAGGCAGTTTCTTCACTAATGAACTAATCTGGAGATGCACTCACCAGATTCTCTGCCTTCATTTTTGGTAAGTTCACTTGACAAACTCATTACTGGCAAAGTTTGTAGCATCCCTAGAGCACACTACGCACTGCCACCATCAAGGTAGGACTGCTAGGCCAGAGGAGAGAAACAGAAAGGATACCTTAATGCATTTAATGGAACTGTTGTATACATCACAGAAAGGGAAAGAGAGAAGACAAAACAAACCAGGATTTGAATATTTGTCAATCAGCTGAATTCCAGTTTTACAAATTGACCACAGTTAATTAAAACATGTTTTTGTGTTATGTCTGAATCAAGTAATTGAAAACAAGCAAAGGGATTTAATTTCTGAGCATGTGCCACTAGCTTTGAATGTTGGACACATAAGTGTCAAGGCAATACATATGATAGAAATATATCTGGTTTGAATTTTGAATTGAGTAATCATTTCAAATCAAAGCTGGTCAAATTTGCATTATATATTATTTAATAACAGCATCACTAATTGCAAGTAACTAACTGCCACTGCTAGAAATAGAATTTCAATTTTTATCACTTCTACCTTTGCCTGAATCATCCAGCAACCTGATAGATGAGACAAGCAAATAAATTAATGGGGAGGAAATGGAGGCTTTCAAAGCCTCAGGGCTACATGCCAAGCAGGATGTTTCAGGGACAGATAGGCTTTTAAATTACTCCATTTCTACCCATATGTGCCAACCTAGGAAAAAATGGCTGGAAAAGAATGCAAACCATGGGAGACTAAAGTGCTCCTGCATATGCATAAAATATAAAAGCAAGATTTACACTAGCAATAAAAATCTCTATGCAATATCTTATTCCTTCAATTTTCTCTTTGGCTTTGTTGTCCACTTTGAACACCATTGGTGAGGTCAGAAATAAACAAACAACTATTAGTCATTGTCAAAAGGTGAAGATGGTTGGCCTCTGCCATTGAGTTTATAACACTGCTAAATTTAGAATACTAACAATCAGACTGCAGCTTCAGCTTTTACAACTAGACTAAGCCAGCTGACTTAAACCAGATGCAGTTTTCACTGTAATTTCTGCGGGTCTTTAAAGGTCTCTAGGCTTGAAACAATCCCATTGTAGCACACCTTTAGTGACTGAATTTATGGGTTCTGACTAAATTTTCAGCTTTTATGTCCACACAGCATAGTACCAGTAATGTTTACTAAGTTGTACAAGGTTCTTGCACCTTCTCACCACCAGTCCAGGAGATAAGAAAGGTCCAAGACCTGATACTATGCCAGCACATGGAGAATCTCACGTCTATCGCACGCCCCTCCAGGAGTGAGAGATACCAAAGACCCACATGCTTCAGGAACACTGAAATCAGTATTCTGCCACTAGGACCTATTTAAGGATGTTCTCAACTCAGACAGGACCATAGGTCCCACCTCCTGCCAGGTTTCTGGGAATTACCAACTTATCAGCTCTGGGCTAGAGCAAGTAATTAACACACAGTAGTAGACCTCAGCTGAGCAGCCTCAGGCCACGAGATTTAGCCCTAGAGATCCAATTACAATACAGAACTCAAAATCAGATGAGTTTAATCTATATAAAATCTTTATTAAGCAAAGCAGTTATATGACAAGAGACTTGTAAAGAAAGCAAAGAACAAGGCCTATAGCTTTGTACAACTCTTACTACACATAGAGATAGGGTATAGTTACCAGTCCTTCATTAGAGCTTTGTGGAGCCAGGGAATCTTCAAGATGAAAACCATGTTTGCTGTGAGCAATTAAGTCCAGCTTCACTGCCCACTTGTCAAATTCCATGTTGCAGGTTTGTAATCCAAACAGAGACTAACTCTTAAAAAGAAGCTAACTTTTTGGGTTTCGGTTTCCGGCGTCGCGAATGGCGGCCGCTTCTCGGGACGCTCCCGGAGGCGGTTAGCCCACGCGCAGTTAGGGGGGGTCTTCGCATATGCGAAAGACCCTAGTGAGCCTTAGGCAAAGGCTCCGAACCGGGGGCGCTTGGGGAGTAGCCTCTTTGCCGGCAGACAGCCGGGAAATTGAGGCTTTCTCCCCGCCCCAATCGGCCCCGCTGCGGCGTGCCCGTAATGGGACTTAGCGGCGCCACCGAATTCCAGGAGTGAAAACAGCGCTATGGTTCAACATAAAAAGAAGTAGTGGCATCGAATCGTGAGTTGAAGATCTATTTTGAGGCGTAAATCGGAGCCCCCCTGCATGCGTATAAGCGTTGGGAGGAGGGAGGAGTCCCCACCCCCCTCGAGAAGCAAGCTATTCAAAGGGAGCGCGAAGGGGGGCAGAAAGAAAACAAAGTGTTGGTGAAAGTACCGTTGGGGCTGCATGGAAGAATGTGTTCATCTTAGCTTCCTGGGGGATGCGGCACGAACTTTTTAAAAGTAAACAAAAAAACAAAATGTCGATAATGGAAAAAGCCCTGCAGACACCGGAAGAGAAGAGAGGAGGGACTTCCGGTCCAGATAGCCCCCCAAGAGCTTGCTGTCAATCAACAGAAAAAGGAGATGCTGTGCCCCCTGCTGGAACAATTGCAGAAGATCAACCAAACTTTGTTTAAAATGGAAAGTGTTCTCATCAGTCGACAGAAACAGATATTGGAAACAACTAGAAAGATGAAGGAGATTGAACAGAAATCGAATTTGATTCCAGGTTTCCAGGGCGCTAAAGAAGAGGAGAAAGAAGATCTCGGATTTACCTTGACAAATGTCTTGACACCCCTAACTGGCAGTGAAGCGATAAAGTTAAAAGAAGAGGTGGATAAGGCTCCCAAAGCCTATTCCGCCTTTATAAAAAGAAATACTCTGCCAGTAGAAGGGGATGTCGAGCATAGCAGGCGACAAACGGGAGATCTAATTTCATCTGCTGAGTTTGTGGAGCCCTGGAAGCTTGAAGGCCAGAAGTTTAAGAAAAAAAAGAAAAGAAAGAAGAAGGATTTCATCTTCAAAACACAGAAACTCCTGAAGAGACACGCCAGCAGGAAGAAGGATGCAGCATTCAAAATTGGGATAAGTGCAGATGACAGCAGCCCAGGGGAGGGTGATGGAACGGAAGACTTCAAAGTTAAAATGGACTTAATCCATAACTGGAAGAAAATTAAGAAGAAGATACTTTGAGGACTGTTCGTGTTACATCTGGAAGGAGCTGTTTAATTACTAACCCCAATGGACTTTACTAACTGCATTAACAGAGTGATTTTGGACTTTGCTTTGGTTAAAAAGAAGATCTTCTAACCATGATGGATGCCAAATCTTGGTATTGGTTATTAACCTAAACTAACTCTCACTAACAGAAAAAAATTTCACTCCACCTTTTTCTTTCTCCATCTGTCTACCCTTCCCTTTTCTTATAAAAAGAATAAAATTCTCTCTTTTTTAAGAGAGTTTTACAAAAAAAAAAAAAAAGAAGCTAACTTTTCAGGAAAACTGTCTCAGTTTCCATAGGGCGATCACACTCCCTCCCTCTTCCGTCACAATTGAATATGGCCATTTATCCAATCACAAGGGAATTAAGAGGTGTGGCTAGCCGACATGCCTATGCTCCTGAAGGCACGTACGCTGGGCTTTGAAGTTTGGGAAGAGTCTCAATGTCTGGTCTTCCCCTCAGAGGTGCCAAAGTGGCTTTTGAAATGGATATCTAGGCCTGGCATCTGTGCATACCATCTGTGCAGGTGTCAAAAGTCACAGGGACATGTTCTCAGCTAAGCCATTTGGGCCAAGTATGAATGAACCAGGAAAGTTTTTTCCTATACATAAGCCTTAAACCTTAAGCTGACAGACTGCTGTTCATGGAACACACACATTACTTGTTAAGGTTAATGCTTGACTAGATCCCCACTTTCTAACCTTAATCCAACAAGTTCTAAAGACAGTGTGGTACCACAAGTGACAAAAATATGTAGACCTGGCAAAACCACTGTTTTTGGTCCTCCTTATCTTACATTATTTGCATCTTATTTTGAAATAATTTGTTCTTCTTTTGGAATGTGATTTAGAATAAGAAAGGTAATCTGTCTAAAACAATATTTTTATTATGTACATTCCATACAAAGCCTCTAAAAGGCTCCAGGTGTCTTAGATCAGAACAAGGCAAGCTTGCAAGCTCTATGTCTGGCTGCAGTCAGACATGTAGTCTGATCCAATGTAGCCCTTCCTCTAATTGATCCAGGGTGTTTTGTAACAGAGAATTGTGATCAGACTCACCCTCTCAGCAGTCTTCAAAGTGATTATAACCCATCCTTGAGCAATCAGACGCAGCAGCCAGGGAGTGGGGCCATCTGCCATTTTTTTTTCATTTGTCCATTGAGCATGCACACAAGTGCTGATGAGCCTGCTGGGATATGTAGTTCACTGTCAACCTCCCTCTCTAATCTTTTCAATTAACCTCTCCCCCAAAGCACAGAGAAAAGCTGAAGCACAGAGGCATCTTTCTTTGAAAGTTTTATAAAGAAAACAGTTTTGAGAAGCACCTGTGGGAGAGGAAGAGAGATACGAATCTGCAGTTATCTGCACATCACTAACTAGTTAAAAAAGGCAGCTGAAAAACAAGAGTGCAGTCAGACCTGCCTGATGGCTTGGGTGCACAATAGAGTGATCAGACAACAGGAAATCCAGTTTGAAACCAGCTCACGCAGAAGGACCTTACTTTCACAGGTAACAAAGAAATACACAGTATGGGGGAGATGGGATGCAGGCAACTGGGGCATGACAGACAGATGTTGCTGTTTGATCATGCATTTTAAATCCAGAAGGGAACAGCAATGGCAACAAATCAAACTGCATGTCTGATTGCAGCCTCTGTTTAATAAAGGAAAACTAACCCCAGAACTGGGTCTACTTCAGTTGTTAGCAGTCACTCCAGTTGTTAGCAGGACCTCTCAGATGCAACAGTGATGATGGAGAAAAGGCTCTCTCTCTCTCTCGCTCTCTCGCTCTCTCTCTCTCTCTCTCTCTCTCTCTCTCTCTCTCTCTCTCTCTTTCTCTCTCTCTCTCTCCTATAGCTCAGTTAAGAGTTTCTGCAATGGAGTTAGTGAGTGCAAGTGACTAAAGTGGGGAAGTGTTCTAAGCTTAATAGGAAGTTATAACAGAACTAAGCCTAAGCCTAAACTTGCAACCTCAGATAGCATAGAGAAAACACTAGGGAAGCATGCGAGGCAGTCAGAGAACAGTATCACGAAGCTTAAATAAGGGGTTACATCTGTGGTCAGAGACAGTATATAAACACATTTGATAACACTAAGTGAACAGAGGTTGCCAGCTGGTTGACTGTGAGTGACTGTTAGCTCACTGTTTTGTATAACCGACTGCTATTATGGTGGGTTCCTCCTCCCTGCATACTCTTGTCATGCCTGCCATGTCCCAAGGAGGCTGCGGGAGGCCAGACCACAGATAAACTCTAGGTCGTCTCCTGACTGCCTTCTTCTCAGTGTGCATGCATCTCCCTGGTACGCTTTGACCCAGTAAAGGGAAAAGGTATCGGGGGGGGGGCATTCCAGTCCCAGCCACTAGGCGCAAGATAGCACCAGGAATGCCACCTTGCTGACTAGCACAAGGTAGGAGTACCACAAGGATGAATGGTACTCCAAGTTCCATAGTTTTTTCTCTGGAACTAGGCAGAACTTGAAGCTGTGGCATGGAATCCCAATGCCACATGCACACATCCTTACAAGTAAAAGATGCAAAGCAACAACTGAAGCAAGCGGCATTGGTGTCCCCTCTATCCCACTTCTATCTCATATCTCCTGCTGGTAAGGAATTGTGGAATGATCTCTCCTCAGGTACTGTTCAGAAACTTTCTGTCCACTGCAATACCTCTAGCCATCTCTGGTCAAAATGATGGAAAATATTTGTCTGTATCACCCTACCTTCTTGAAAGCCACTCAGGTTGCTGTCCTAAGGATAGCATTGTAGAAGGAATATGACTTAAACTTGTGAATACCTCAATAAAATAAGCATTCATAAAACTGGAATAAAAATGCATCAGGAAGCATTAACTCTGACAGAGATGTTGCTGATGCTTGTAACCAATGTGAAACTGCTGGTGAATGCATGTCTCACTGGACAACATTAACTCATTGACCCAAAGAATACATATACTGTTATGTCTATATGAATAAGCTGTTTTTTCTGCTTTAAAATACTGCATATTTATGAGAATGTCCACTAACCTTTTCCCAAGTACCATGCATCTCAAAAAGATTACATAATTTATCATCCAAACACAGGTTTTCTCTAAAAGTCACCAAAGTTTAATCCTAGATAAGTCAGAAGTAATCACTGTAACTGAGGTGAGAAGGGAAAGAATCTTTAGCCTTTAACCTTTTCACTTTGCTGGACATAACATTTGCTAATATTTGATATACAATAGTCTGAATATGAAGCCTAAATGTGGTGTCATGGGCATAGACAATTTGTCCTTCTTGCTTTCATTGCATGTCAAATACTATCCTTTCACATTGCTGTTCACTAGTGCTTTCCTTCATCTGTTGTGCTGCCACCACCCATAATACCTCTGTGCAAAAAAATAACTGCTTAAAGTAACTATTGCAATCAATATGTTGATTTTTAATTGCTTCTTTTTCATGGATCCATTCTGAAAAAAGCACTGACTCTGAAATTATGAGTTCAACTCTGGTACATATTTCCAGTAATACTAGACCCCAAATCCAGAGAAATGCTGCAGTAGATTTTGTAAGCATCAGTATCACTAGGAACACATGCAAAATGAGTTTCATATCTAAACATGTACCATGTTGGTTTTAAATGAGCCATAACATTTGCTTTCATCTGTACTTCAATTAAATTCAGACTATATGGGCAAACAGCAGTGGTGCCATTAGGGCTGGACTTGTGTAGCTTCACATCTGATGCATCATCTAAAGGGGCTTCCACAAAACAGTATTAAGGCCAGAATTTAAAATTACCTAACCATCCCAATGGACAATGGTAGATGGTAGTAAAGTAGACAGAGAATGGGAATAGCAAGAGATCCTGATCTCAAAGTCTGTTAAGGTGTGTGTGTGTGTGTGTGTGTGTGTGACATACAGCTCTCAACTCAAAACAGTTCAACGCATCATCAGCAACTTACAACTTCTATTGGATAATGACAGTTCCTTTCACAAGAACTGGGGGGCATACCTTTCCTTGCACACAGACAGCCCTCCAATCTTAACTCCTCATCCACAATGATACAACATCTCATTTGAACATGAATGCTGGAACCAGAGTTTTCAATAAACCCAGTGTCCTGGCCCCAGCCAGGATGGTGCTGGGCGATGCGGCAACGAGCCGGAGGAGCTTGCTTTTGGGGGGAGACAGGGCCCAGGATCTTAAAGATCTTTCTTTGTTGATCTTAAAGGTGCCACTGGACTCAAACTTTGTTCTGTGTGTGTCTTGCAGCTTGTCAGACAATCTTTTGTTGTGCAGTATGTTATACATTGGGCACAATACAAGAAACTTGTGCCGGATTTAGAGATTCTGAAAACTTCATGGTGAACATGAACGTATAATTTTCTGCAGCTGCAATTAGACATGCACAAAGACTTGAATCTCCTTGCTTTGGTACCTATCAGTCAGTTCCTGAACAACTTTGCAGCTGTTAGTTTCTGTGATTGTTAGCTTCTTTATGAGCTGCTGTGTTCCACATCACCTAAGCGATTCCATAGTTCTATCAAAACAGACAGTAGATGAAAAGCTCCAATTGTAGCATTCCATGATCACAAAAGAAATGGTTGGCAAGTAAGTACAAGGAAGTGCGGGTGAGTCAGTCCTTGGGCATGAACCTTGGATTGTGCGATCAATTTTTGCCCATGCTTGCTTGTAAAATGTTCTTTTACCATGTTTTGGGTACTTCTTGCTGAGTTTTTAAATTTTAGTCGTTAATATACCAATCTACTGGGGGGGGAAAGCACATAGAAGTATGAACTATAGCTTCCATGGGGATTTGCAAAACTGTGCATGCAGAAAATAACATTGGTCAAAACAGATTGGCAGCTTTTAATGGTCATTATTGCTAAAAATGTGAATTAAAACGTATTGTAGAATTTATTTTTATTTTTGCAGACAGTTTGTGAGTGATATATATATCTAGGTGCTCATGCTTGTTTTAATTATTTACCACAAAGCAGCAGCATGCAGCAATAAGTGGAGGGAGGAGAACTGACTCCATTGGTGTGTGGGAAAGTGATGAGAAAATAAATGACCAACCATGAACAGGCATAACTTAAGCAGCCCATTGATAAATTGGCTCCCTGATCATAACTAGCAATCAACACAAGAGCCCAACCAGCAGGTGCTTGAGCATCTGTAACTTTATTTTTACTGCCTGACAAATGGAAAAGTCAACAGTTCTGAGTTGATTAATAAACCATTCTTGTTGCATGGTCTTTGATTTCTGCATAAAACCAAGCATTAGTTTTAAACCTATAAATTTATACTTTCATTTTCTTCCTATGCACTTATGACAAAGTGGTCCAGATAGAGATTTAAAAAATGAACTTGTCAGAAATATATCTTGGCAGTGAAGTGGACAAATGTAAATATCTTAACCCATTTGTCTGTTACCCGTTAATTGTGCATTGTAATCATTTGGTATTGATTAAGGAAGAGTTTTAAAAGCTTACAGTATTTCTTGCTAAATTAATAACAATCAGGAAGAGTTAATTGCAGGTAGTCATTAATTCACTAGGAAATGACCCACACTAAAGTCAATATTGCTTCTATCAGTTCTACAATCAATTTCCATTTCTTCCTAGCACCATCAGTCTTTTAAACTTTGATGCAATGTATGAGTATGATTTGATGGTACAGTATGTAACAGACTTCTTGTTTAAAAACATAGTCTAAATTCATTTCAACTTGCACTAGTTTGCTTTGGTTATAATTACTAAATTAGAGGGACTCTAGGGATGAGATATTTTAGCCATATGATTGCAAAACTCATTCATTCCTAAGTAATGTTATTATCTTAAATACAAGAAGGAAGCACTTATTTTCCCACATGTGGTTAAGTACTACTTCTTTACTTTTGATACCATCTGTGACAAGGAAGGATGATAAGTTTACCTTTTGTATGGCACCAATATTGCAAAATCAATCCATAAATTCATTAGCTGTTCAATTTTATTATAAAAGTAAATGGACAGAAACCAATTTGATAACAGGAATAATACATAGTTTATGGCACACTTTAAAAAAAATCCCCAAAGCAAAATAGCTACATTGTTTTACAGCATCAAATGTTGGAACTGGGAGCTATGTAAGTACTTATAGATAAATAAGGTGTTTTCCTCTATTGTAAAGCAGCATCAGAAAATATTGAGGCAGAGCAAGAATGTAAGGGAATAGGTTTTTTCAGATATTAAAAAATTCCAAACAGAATTCCAAACAGAAACAATATTCTATGTAACATAACACAGCGGAGAGGGCAGGATATAAATTTAATAAATAAAATAAGTAAACATCACACACATAAAAAATAAAACATGTTAATATACATTGAAATAGCCTTTCCATTAGGATTTCAAAATTAGAATCTCAGTAAGTGTGGCACCAACAAGGACTTATGAGGGGAATCTAATTTCCCCCTCCCCCCTATTTCCCCTTCCTTGTCATGAAAGCTCCTATAGCCTCCCCTGTTTTCCTTCTTCCTTTTCTCCTTCCTACCCACCAGCCACCCTACCTTTATCTGGCCACCTTCTTCAGATTTCCTTCCTACCTTCCCCGTGGCAGCCTCTCAATGGGAGAGTTCTGGTTGACTTGTGCAGTGCTGACTGGGCCCAGCTGTGTGGTGGAGAATCTGCAAGGTCTTTCTTGTGGAGAGCACCTCACTTTCCCCAGCATCCCACACCATTGCCTCTTTCCCTCCTCCAGGCAGTTCCCACATTTTCACCTTTCTCTGTTTCCTTTTCTCCTTCCCAGCCAGCAATCAACCTATCTTTTATCTCCCCCCAATAAGCCATATATTTTATTGACTTCATTTATACCCTGCTTTTTGACACAGTGCAGATCCAGAATAGCTCACATCATTCTCATATTCTACATTTTATCCTCACAACAACCATCTGAGGTAGATCAGACTGTGGTAGATCAGACTGAGTCAAGGTCACACAGTGAGCACAATGGCAGAATGGGGTTTGAACTGGATTTCCCAGAACCTAGTCTGAAATTCTAAATACTGTACCACACTGGCTTTCATGGGCTGGCTGCTGTTGAACAGTAGCAAGCAGCCAGGCCTTGGCGAATCATGAAAGCCATGTGGTACCAAGTCACTCAGTGGTTGCTGCTGGCTCTGGCCCTGATGCATTCTTTCTTTCTTTCTTTCTTTCTTTCTTTCTTTCTTTCTTTCTTTCTTTCTTTCTTTCTTTCTTTCTTTCTTTCTTTCTTTCTTTCTTTCTTTCTTTCTTTCTTTCTTTCTTTCTTTCTTTGGTATTTTGTTTATTTATTTATTTGGATTTCTATCCCGCCCTCCTCACAAGTGGGCTCAGGGTGGCTGACAAGCAGGGGCACAATGTGCCAATGCATAAAAACCAGATAAAACAGAATAAATACCAAAAATTACATAAGGTGCTCATGCTGTTACTCTTAAATTAAAACAAGATGGTGTCCAATAGATGTTGCCTCCATCCCTGTATCTCGGTATCGGTCTGCCGTGCCATGGGAGTGCGATCACCGTAAGGCTGGTCCATTGGTGGTTGTGGCAGTGATGGTGGCAGTGGTGACCCCTGATCAAAGGCCTGGTGGAAGAGCTCTGTCTTACAGGCCCTGCAGAACTGTACAAGGTCCCGAAGGGCCCTGATCTCCTCCAGGAGCTCATTCCACCAGGTAGGAGCCGCCACTGAATAGGTCCTGGCCCTGGTTGCAGCAAGCCGGGCCTCCCTGGGGCCTGGAACCACTAAGCGATGTTGTGCCCCGGACCGTAGTGCTTTTTGGGCTATATACAGGGAAAGGCAGTCCCTCAGCTATGTCGGACCCTGGCCATATAGGGCTTTAAAGGTAAGAACCAGCACCTTGAAGCAAACCCAGTACGCTATTGGCAGCCAGTGCAGCGCTTTCAGGACAGGCCAGATGTGCTCCCGTCTAGGGAGACCCACCAACAGTCTGGCTGCAGCATTCTGCACTAGCTGCAGCCTCTGGATTTGCAACAAAGGCAGCCCCATGTAGAGAGCATTACAATCTCGAGGTGACCATTGCATGGATCACTGTAGCCAGGTCATCGCAGTCGAGGAAGGGAACCAACTGCCGAATCAGCCTAAGATGGTAAAAGGTCGACCTGGCAATGGCTGCCACCTGGGCTTCCATAGTTAAAGAGGAATCCAGGAGCACTCCCAAACTCCTAACCTCCGGCGCTGGCACCAGAGGTGCCCCACCGAAGGTCAGGAGAGGGAGCCCCGACTCAGGCACAGGACCTCCGTCTTTGCTGGGTTCAGTTTCAGCCAACTCAGTCTGAGTCACCCAGCCATGGCTTGCAAGGCCTGGTTCAGATCTTCTGGGCTGGAGTCCGACCGGCCACCCAACAACAGATAGAGCTGGGTGTCATCCACATATTGATGACAGCCAGCCCCATATCTCCAGGCAATCTGGGCAAGGGGGTGCATATAGATGTAAACAACATTGGGGAGAGCACCACCCCCTGAGGCACACCACATTCAAGCGGGTGACTTCAGGACTGCTGCTCCCCTAGTGCCGCCCTTTGTCCCCAACCCTGGAGAAAAGTGGCAAGCCATTGGAGGGCAAGCCCCTGTATCCCCGCATCGATGAGGCAGTGGGTCAGCAACTGGTGGTTGACCATGTTGAATGCGGCCAACAGATCTAACAACAACAGAGCCACCACACTGCCCTGATCCAGGTGCCTCCAGAGGTCGTCAGTAAGGGTGACCAGCACTGTCTCCGTCCCATGTCCTGGGCGAAAACCAGACTGGAGAAGATCTAGGATGGAAGTGTCATCCAGAAAGATCTGTAGCTGTACCGCCACCGCCCTCTTGATTAATTTGCCCAGATAGGGCAAATGGGACACCAGCTGGTAGTTGGCCAATTCCGTCGGGTCCAAGGTTGTTTTTTTCAAGAGGCGGTAGACCATCACTTCCTTGAGTGCTCCAGGGAACTGCCCTTCAGAGAGGGACTTGTTGATAATCTCCCTGGCAGCACCTCGAAACCCCTCATGGCCTGCTTTAATGAGCCAGGAGGGGCACGGATCAAGGCTGCATGTGGTTGGGCACACAGATACGAGCAATCTGTCAACTTCCTCCAGGCTGAGTGGGCTAAAACAATCTAAACCCAGAACCGAAGGCGTGCAAGGGGCCTCAAGTTCCCTCACTGTTTTAACTGTGACGGGGAGGTCGCAGTGGAGCACCAAGACTTTATCTGCGAAGTAGCTTGCAAATGCCTCACGGCCAATATCCAATTCCCTAGCATTTTGTCTGCCCTGTGGCAGAGTTGTTAATGACCAAATCGTTCTAAACAATTAGGCTGGGCATGAGCTCACAGATGCAATCATGGCCGCATAGAATTCTCTCTTTGTGGCCTTGACTGCCATCTCATAGGATCTCATAAACATCCTATAAGATGCTCTTGTTGCTTCATCACGAGCACGATGCCACCATCTCTCTAGCCATCTCAGCTCTCACTTCATAAGCCACAGCTCCTGGGAGTACCATGGGGCCTGCCTGGAGTGAGTGCACAGAGGGTGCTGGGGAGTGATCTCATTGATGGCTGTGGAGAGTTGGCTATGCCAGTCCTCCACCAGCTCATCCAATAAGCTGCCAGAGGGCTTTGGATCCCATAGAGCCATCTGAAGCTGTACTGGGTCCATTTGGCTCTGTGGGCGAGCTAAAAACTGCTCGCCATCTAAACAGGGTCAGGGTAGGACATTCAGATGGGCCTTCAGTACATAGTGGTCCGACCATGGTACTGCCAATGCAGTAATCCGGTCTACTGTCAACCCAGCTGCGAAGATCAAATCGAGTGTGTGACCTGCTCGGTGTGTGGGGGACAATATAAGTTGGGAGAGTCCCAGTGCCGCCATGGACAATACTAGGTCCACTGTCTGACTGGAGGTTGCATCATCGGCATGGACATTGAAGTCACCCAAAACCAGCAGTCTAGGGGATGGACATTTAAGTCACCCAAGACCAGCAGTCTAGGGGGCGGACTAGGGGGCATACCCGATTTTGTGTGTATCTGTGTCCACTTCCAACACTTCCAATTACCATGTCAGATTACATACGGAAGCCATTGAAATTAATAAACATAAACACAATTTCAACAGGAAAGAAGAGAGTTTAAAAATAAATAGGGCATGGTTTCCTGTCCTGAAAAACACAAAATGCTCTACAGCTGGCAATAGCACTACAGATAAGATTAGAGTTTCAATAGTCATTCCACACACAAAAGAACCTCCTCAGGAAACAGGAAACCTCCTCAGGAAACAATCCATAGACAAAAGAATCTCCTCAGGAAAGCTCCTCCATTAGCATGTTCATAACCTGGAGAACTACTACAAGATAATGACTCAGCCCTACCCCACCTTCTAGGGTAGATATAAATTACCCACCAACCATTTTTTTGCTCACTTTGACACAGAGAGTACTCCATCTTCCTGTGTTATACCTCTGAGGATGCCAGTCACAGCTACTGGGAAAACATCAGGTCCTACAATGCCAAGACCACGGCCATACAACCCAGAAAATCTACAGCAACTATTTTTTGTTTTGTTTTTTAGATTTCAGATTTTCCTGCAAACCTATTTTTTTTCTCAGAAAGATCTGTCTTGTGAGTTCATGGCTTCAGTCTCTTGGTATTTGAGCTATCCACAGATGGGGCCACATTGAGAATTAGCTATATCAATTATTTAATTTGAATTTGGTTCTAATCTCTAGGTGGTACTCTAAAAATATTGACATGTGGACAGTAAAGGAAAAGCTGCAGAAGAAATTCTTGCCACCAGGATTTTGGCTTTTTATCCTGGCACATTAGCCTTTTAGCAGATACATGATAGGGTGAAATTCAACAGATGGTATGGGGGATACTTAAACTATTAAATGTATGCTTGGTTTGTAGCTATCAAAGAGAAGTGCCAGAAAAAGGTAGCAATGCTATATACATAATGTGGAAGGCATACACTATATATGTTTTGTACTGTATAACACCAGATTTGTGAGACATAAAACTGCACTCCTCTAAGAGTTACTAGGGGAGGAGAAAATTGGCCTTGCTTGTATGACTGAAATCTGTTTAGATGAAAATGTCAGGGTCTATCTAACTGAATTATCACCTCCTGGTTATGGGGTCTTTCATCAATCCAGCAGAACTATAGTCAGATACAATTGATATGTAACTTTTTTTATTTTGAGACTACTCACTAGAGCTTTGCCTCCAGACCATTTTCCATGCCACAGATCAGTCCTCCATTCTGAAAAATAATTGCAAAGATTAATCATCCTGAGATTTTTCCTATTTTCCTAAAAAAGCATTCTCCTCCTCATTACACACATCTATAGCACTTTTAACTCAGAGCAGAAAAGAAGGAACAAGTTAAAGAAAAAAATCTAAGAAGCTGTACAGTGGACAATGAGTTCGCAGAAGATTATAGAAGAGAGTCCCAAAAAGCAATTCATTCTGTGGTTGATGCAAGTGGAAGATTCCAGAATCAAAGTAGATTAATATGGAACAAAAAGCTATAGGCACTAAATGTGGCTAAAAGCTGGTTGTTTCTCACTCACATCCACTATATCAATTTTAATTTTATGTTGCAGCCATTGAGAAAATCCACATTCTGTCCATCTTTTAAATTAGAGCTGATGAACTCAGTGTACCAACAAAGAAATCAAATAGGTTTTCCATTTCTTTCTGCAGTATAAGAGCACCTTTGAATTGATATTCTCTCCCTGTAGTGTTCCATCTTCTGCCCTGTTTCCTATATGATTTTCAGGAATTTATGTCGTGGCTGGTGTCACTTGCCTAGAAGGTCTTTAGCTTTTACAAGGTATGTCTTTTGTAGCATGTCTTTCTTTGGAGGGATTCTGTTCTGGCTTTGTTTGCTCTGAGGCTGGCTTTCTTTTAGCTTTAAAAAATACTTTTGCACTGGAGTGCATCCATTTGTTTTGCCACTGCCCCTGGCTTTCTTTGCCCGGCATATTTCTACTACACCCTCAGGGTTAAGTTCTGTCTCAGTAATTTGATTCTCAGTCTGGTTTTTCTTTTCACTGTGCTGTGATATTTAACGAGTGATTCACACAGCTCCCAAAATTCACATTTTTGCTCACAGCTCTAAATCAGTTACTTCTAGGGCTGCTGTCTTTCACTTGGAGTTCTAGTGAAGAATTTGGGCCCTTTATATGTAACATGCCTTGCGGGAGCACAGTATACTTCATATTTATGAATCAAAATGTTACACCTGGAACCAGTAAGTATTCCTTCTAAAACAGATAACAGTGATCTTTATTATAACAGAAATTCTGTTTATTCAGGCACTCTCCAAACAGCAGAGCTCAACAGTTGCTGGACAATGAAAGTAAAAGTACCGTGTATGCTAGAATGTACATCTCAGATTAATTCAGTTAGTTAACTCTTTCCTCATATTCTACTTAAACCTTGATTTTCCCTCTAATTTTCATTATCATCAAACTTTTAAAAGTATTAAATGTTACTCTGGCTTCCTCAGCTGCTAAAGAGCAAACAGCCATTTTCTTATCTTCTCCACTAGCTCAAATCCTTACTTAGACCTTCCATACTTCTCTGCAGAACTTCTTCCAAGCTTTTCTAAGGGCTTTGCCTGGTCCTTTCCTGCCTTCCTTCCTCCCCCTCCCTTTACTTTTCTTTATGCCTCTTCTGGCTCCATATAAGACTTGTTGCTGGAAACCTCACAAAATGATGCCAAAGGAGAATAAATTTGAAACCAAAGAAATGTTATTTTTTCACTGCAAACTCTTAGAACAAAATGGCTGTTGCCTTATTTTTCAGTTCTCCCATGACTTTCTCCAGAACTGCTTCCTTTTAAGGACCCTGTAGACTGTGGGTAGAAATGTTGAAGGAAGAAAAATATTGTATTATCAAAGAGAAAATGTGTATGTATTTATTTATATCCCACCCTTCCTGCCGAAGCAGGCTTAGGGCAACTCACATAAAATTCCATTAAACAGATAATACAGGGAATTGAATAAAATGTAAATATAAATATAAGAAATGTAAAAAACATTACTTAAAGTGCTAGTGCATATCATATGGTGATGGTGAAGCATCAGTAGCATAGAGGTACAGTCGTCAGGCAAATCAGTCTGGGTCATATCGGCGTATACAGGCTGTCAATGGTGGTACCCGTGTTGGGGCTAGGGCCTCAGTTGATTAAGTGCAGCTCACTAATTAAAGGCCTTTTGGAAGAGCTCCACCCTGCAGGCCCTGCAGAAATGTAAAAGGTCCCACAGGGCCCTGATGTTTTCCGGGAGCTCATTCCATCAGTATGGAGCTGCCACTGAAAAGGTCCTGGTCCTCATTGAAGCCAACCTGGCTTCTCGAGCACCTGGGAGGGCCAAACAATTTTGGGACCCTGATCGTACTGCTCTCTGGGGAAGGTCTTGAAGATGATGGTGTTGAAGAAGTCCTGAAGATGCAAGCTCTCTAGAGAGTTCTTTGAGCACTTTCTGGTGCACATCATCTGGCCTGGGTGATTTGTACTAATCCAGTACAGCCAGGTGCCTCTCAACAACCTCCCTATCCATGTCAACCAGCTACCTGGATGCCATTCCTTGCCTACTACAATCTGTAGATAAGGCTGTTCTCTTCTTCAGGGGAAAAAAACCTGAGGCAAAATAGGCATTCATCTTTTCTGCTTTCTTTCTGTTTTCAGTCAGAGTTTCTCCATTTTCATCCAATAGTGAGCCTATTGCCTCTCTTACCCTGTATTTTCTCCTCACATAGCTGAAGAAGCTTTTCTTGTAGTGAACCTCTCTGGCCAACCTCAGCTCACTCTGAGCTTTGGCCTCTCTGGTGGCAGACCTGCAGTACCTAGGAACCCACAGATACTCTTCTTAAGAGATATGTCCTTCTCTCCATTTCTGGAACATTTCCTTTTTATTCCTCAGCTCATTGTGCAGTTCTCTATTCATCTGTGCTGGCTACTGCAATTCTCCACCATGTTTCTATCTTGTTGGGAAAGTGAAGGCTTGAGCTTGCAAGAGCTCTTGTTTTAGGATAGCCCACCCTTCACTTGCTCCTTTTCCTTCTAGCATTATTGCCCATGGAATGACTTTCATCATACCTCTGAGTTTATTAAAGTCTGCCCTACTAAAATCTAACATACACGTCTGGCTATGAACTTCCTTGGCCCTTCATAACAAAAGGAATTCTAGGGGGATGTGAGGCAAAGCACCCTGATTTCCTCCCAAGGGTTAATGTGAATATTAGTAGGTCTACTTTGACTTTCAGGTGTCTGTTATTGGGCCTCCCTGCCTACATCATCCTTATTTCTTTCAAGGCCAGATTCAGGGATGTGATAATTGGCTAATCATGGGAACCTGTGTTCAGCTTTGTAGCCAGATGGGAAGGAGGAGACAGGAGTTGTGTTGTCAACTTTTAGAAGGTTCCAGCAAGCAAGGGCCCTGATTTGATGTAAAGAACCATCTTACACCAAATGGCAAAAGACCAATCTATAGACAAGAGGGAAGCCATGCTAACTTTAGGATTCAACTGGCTATTGGCTCTGACTATGACAGGCTGCATTGCAGTGGACAGCTACATAAAAAAATGCTTCAGCCTACTGCTTCGACTTTGATATTTAAAAGGTGTCCCACCTAATACCAGGTATAGAAGTATTAGAAAAGTTAGCTTTGTTATTTTCTTGCTGCAGGATTATAGTGATTGTGTTGCTTAATAATAACTTATTCTTTAAAACATTTAATAAACCTTCATATATTTTACCAAGGTGTGTAGCATTATATTCCCTTTCTGGATGTGGCCCCACTGTATGTACTTTATATCTGCATTCTGATGCCAAGTTCAGAATTACGTATGTGACAGCTGTTCCTTTGTTTTCTAATATCATTATGAACCAGGCCCTCTTACTGGAATATACGTAGAACTTTAAATGGTATACCACTACTGAGAGAGAACCATGATGGTAGCTAATTAGTGGGTTGGATCATCACCTCAGGTTGTGAGGTCATAATGAGTCTGAAATTATTATTATTATTTTTTTAAAAAAAATCACTTCTTGCTGACTGCACAACTGAAAAAGATCTGTACATTGACCTTGCCTACTTGGACATCTTTTATGGGGTCTGTGGCTTAATTTCCTGTACTTCCCTGATTAGATGAGCTTATTAAATGCAACCTTTGGCACAGGTATCTTTTACTAGAAGATGTCCATGCTAAAATGTCAATTGTCACACTTGAAAGGACTAAACTGACTACCCTGATTATCTAGACTAGAAGCCAATATGGCTAGAAAAAATTGTACAACTAACAGAAATTAATGACAGGTTTAACTAAAGAATCTTTAAAAGGTAATGTACTTAAAATATAAGTACTCCTCACTAAGCCTAAATGGTCATTAATTTTTGTTCAAATATTCCAGAATGTTCTTCTGCCCTAAGAAACATATACACAGTCCTCAAGTTCCTATAGACAACTAAAATTTTTGTATCATTCCCAGCACAAATTGGGAACTATTAAAGTACTGTCATAGATCCTTACTAGCACATTGAGTTGAGGAAACATATTTCTCTGTGGGCAGAGGCAGCAAAACATTAAACCTTTCAGCCTTTTTGACAGTACAGGATTTAGACAGGAGATGACATGCTGGGGCAAATTAGAATATTAAAACAGTCCAAGAGCACACTAAGTACCATGGAGAGATCCTATGGAGGTCATCACAGCTCCTAGCCTGGCTTGGCTTGTTTGTAGATGCTAGCGGCCTTCCAGGGCAGCTGCTGAGGAAGTTAAAAAGCCAATCTATCCCTGGTGACGTGAAGTTACACCAGTTCCAAACTATTGCAGTAGCTGGCTGTCTTTATTCACTCAGATCTGCCGCAGTTAAATGTTATAAGCACCTGGAAGATCACTGAATTGCACTGATCACAAGGGATCACTGAATTGCACGTCTGCATTGAGGGTTCCCTATAGAGTTTGCGATGAAGTGCATACAGCGAAGGGGAGAGAAAAAATGGCACAAAGTTGGGATGGCCTGATCAGACCATCCTGACAGCATGAGAGCGCACTGGAGTGATCAGACATGGGAAAGTCCGTCTGTGACCCATCGCAACCCATTTACTACCAGATTTTCCCTGGTGTCTTTTAACTCCGCTTCTGTGGTGGAGCAGAATGGGTTGCTGACAGCTGCAGGGCGCTTCCCAGATGTTGTTGTCTGACCTTTTAAATCCACTCGGCATTTGTACCTATGTCAGGTCTAATTGTTCGTATGATCGCAGCCTAAGTGTGAAACATGAAAATGAATAGCACTAGCTTTGTTTTAAACACTGTGAAAAACACTGAAATCAGTAGGATGTGGCTGCAGCAGTTTAGGATACCTCTGTGTGTGTGTGTGTGTGTGTGTGTGTGTATGTACAAATGTGTTGATTGCAAAGTTACGTTTGCTAAGGCAATTTTGAGCACTCTTGATTTTCTCATCTTCTGTTTTGCAGAGGTAGAGACAGAAAACAAGACATTGTACAGAAGCCACTTAAAAATATGCCATGTGTTTGTCTTAACTCCACGAAGAGGTGGTTGCCTATGGTGTCTAGCTATGCAGCACATTCAGTGTTCACATACATTCCTTAGTTGTTTAAAAGTCCAGAAGAAATACTGGGCAAAGCGGTACAGTAATGCTAGATTTGCCATGTTGCTTGAAGCATACAGCCTACCATGCATAGTAAAAAAATAAATAATTGTTAATGATTTTGATTTTGCCTGGTCAAAACAATTATTTCAACCAGGAAATAAGCTAGTAAAACAGACACCCATGCTCTGTAACCATTTGGAATCCAGCTGTTGAGGTTGTTATGTATACTGTCCTCAGCAGTTACTTGAAAAAATAAAACTAAGAGGTAATTTACAACATTATTTGCCAAGCTAATAAAAACATGGCACATATGTGTGAGGGCTTGCTGCGTGATGGAACTAAGCCTCTATCTATATATTACAAAGTCCTCCTTTTTGTTGGGAAACAACACGAGGACTTTGTATCACATGCGCAGTGGGCATTTTTTGTGTCTTACAGATACACATCACTTCTTTTCTGTTTGCAACCAGAGCGTGCAGGGAGAAGCAGCTTTAGCCTCCCCCTTTCCCCACCCCACAATGTTTTTGTGTTCACAGTCTGCTCCAAGGAGCTGCTATTGGCTCTGCTGTAAAAATCATGTTATGTCGCTAGATGTAAGTTTCACAGCAGAGCTTGGGGTAGTTTGGGGACCTGAAAACCTCAGGAGGAAAGCCGAAGCTACTTCTTCCGGCATGCTGTGGTCACAGGAAGAAAAGAGGTGTTATGTGTCTGGGTGGCACAAAATTCCTATCAAACACATGATCATTATGGAGGAGGCAGAGAATTCACCATGAGAATGCATGTGAGGAGGCATCTTAATGTCAAAAATGTACCAAATCCTAGCTAATTAATTGCCTATCTGAGAAAGTACTAGTCTAAAAACACATTAAGGCTCTGGTTTGGCTTATGGCCAATTCAATTAGATCTTCTGAGTTCTAACACTCTTATGCAAATACCTTTACTAGGTGAAATGGAATTCTGAGAGAAAAAGGGGTTTCAGAAGTACTTAATCCATTTTGCTTTCTAAAGACATCACTTGCTAATAAGTTCTCAGTTCTGAGTAGCATAGAGTGTAGCCTCATAGGCAACGTCCTATATAAAGAACTGTACCAAAGAACATAAATTCTGTTTATTTTCTTTTTTTAAAAAAAACATCTTTTTGCTAATTTTCTGGTAATGCTTAGCAAATTCTACAGTTTCCTCTTGATTCCAAGCTTGGAGCTGTGCTGCTGAACCTGCACCTGTCCATGAAATTGCAGATGGCTCATGTAACACAGGCTATTGCCTTCAAAACAGGAAGGAGGAGGAGAACCAGCTTGCTTTTGCAAGATGAACACACATTTCCAAAACACTAATTATTTGTTCTCCACAATATTATGGATGTCTCATACATTTACAACTGGGATTCATCTTCATGCATCATTAAAAACCTAATGTATATCTTTGGGGGGGGGAGGAGAAAGTCTGCTCAGAAATTATAGATTCTTTAGTTATTTTGCCAAGAGTCTTGCAGCAGTATTCATTTTCTAAAGTCTTCCAGTGAAGTGAAAAAAGGGATGCAGGGAAAAAAAAATCTGTAACAGATATCTGAATACCCAATTTTAGAATTCTTATCAAAGTCATAAATTATAACGCATAAAAATCTAGTATCTCAGACATCTCACTATTTTTGGATTCAATATCACTCCCATATGGAAATACTGGATGAAAAGCACATGTTTATAATCAGTGGTGACAAGTGCACAAACATCTATTTCAGTCCATGTATATGTGTTATGTAAGACACATGCACTGCCATGTGTTGTGGCATTCACATGTTTTTTCCTTATTTGGAAATTATATCTATGCAAACAACTGTCATAGTTCTTACTTTAAAAAAGAAGTTGGAATTCAATAGTAACTGGAAGCATCTTAGATATTTTTTTGCAGTTAACAAGAGACAGGAGAAAGCACAATAAATGAGGTCAAAGCCATAGAGATAGAGCAATATTCATTCAATAGAGATGCAGTATACGTATCACTGAAGATCCCAGCACTTCTTTTTATAATATTAACTGCTTAAAAACCATGTCAACATCTTTGCAATTAACCTCTGTCGAAAAAATATACAAATGATTTTGGGTTAAGATTAATTTAGACCTTTCTGACTCTACTTCACATTATGGCTATTACTACAATCTTTATCATGTATAGACTGATAATGAGACTTAAACTGGCAGGTAAATACATCCCAGACTGTAGCTGAAAGAAGTTACTGAGGACTGCTTTCCTGAGAAGATGTCCACTGTTCTAAAACATATTTCCCTAATAATGAAAATATATTAATTTTATGTAGAATTCAAAATACTACTAGGTATTCTGTATTCTAGTTTAAAGTGTGGTTTAAAATAGATGAAAGCTTGTGTTCTTATCCTCTAAACCATTGATATTCAGCCAAGCTTTCATGCCACAAGGCTGTGATTTTGCTTTCATTTTCCATTCCTGACAGCTACAGGAATTAACATTTGCCTTCTTCAAAACACTAAACCTGAGTGTGTCAGTATTCACTTAGGACAGCTAAATAAGTGTGCATCCATTCATATCATAATGTGTTCTGGCATTATACTGCATTCTGTCATATCACAAGCCAGCAGGTACACAGCAGAGTGACAGAGCTGGACACACACACCACTGCTAGTTGAGAAGGGCTAGATACACAAAGACCCCCGCCTGATAATAAATCATGCTGTGTTCATGCTGTTTGTACCATTCATTTTGTTGTGAGATAAAATGTCAGTACTCTCCCATAGAAATTACATCCCCTCTGTCCAGTAGCCAGAGAAGAAAATAGTAATTGCCATGTAACTTTGTATATGATTACAATAATTGGATAATCTATCTTTTAATCACCAATAACTCATTTTGCTTATATGCCATAAATCAATGACTGAAAGCACATAAGGAACTGCAAAAACCAGGAGTGCTAGTAAAGTTTGCTAAAACTAATGATACATTAGTTCTTGGTCCCTCACCTGAAACACAATATATAGACACCCAAATTGGATTAAACTATGGTTTTATTGATTACTTAAAGGCTAAACTGCAATAGTAAATTACTTTTCTTATTAGTGCAGATCTCCTAAGAAGCTATCCAATGGGGTCTCCAGTCCTTGGGCAATCTTACCCTGCTTCCAGGCCCAGAATACTACATAGCTGCTCTTTGCTTGTCCTTTTGTACACATCAAAACTGTACTGACTACTGGGAGATGCTGCCCATCCAGGCCATTCCCCTCCACTGGTCAGCATGCATGTTGATACACATGAATATGCATCAAGCTGCCTTATACTGAATCAGATCCCTGGTCCATCAAGATCAGCATTGTCTATTCAGACTGGCAGCAGCTCTCAAGGGTCTTACACATAATTTACTGCCTGGTCCTGTTTAACTGGCAATGCTGGGGATTGAACTTGGGACCTTTTGTTGCCAAGCAGAGCATCTTCCTCTGAATCACAACTCCACCCCATGCAGTTCCACCAAAAGAGTTCCCTCTGCAGGCACTTGGATCAGACAGCATGAAGTATATGGTTTGGTTACCTCTCCCTATCCTAAGATTCCTCAGGTGCTTGCTACTCCAGTAACATAACAATGAGCCCACACGAAGTCTACCAACTTAGTAAGAGCTTTACTAGCTACTTTCATCAGGCCTCCTGGCATAGTTTCAGCTTGTAAATAAGAGCAATCTAGTTAACACATCAAAATGAAATTATTATCAAAGAAAATGTAGAGGTATGCATGTTTATATGTATTGATGGCTTGCATTTTGGCTTTGAGGGACCACTCAAAGAGGCATGAGGAATCCTGATGTCCCAGAGTGCAGATAGAGGTCAACAGGCAGAAGTCAAGAAAGCAGAACTTTATGTGGATGGCTGATGTACAGTTTAAACAGGCTGTGCAATTTGGTTCTTTATCCCCCCAGGAAGGGCATCTTCAGGAACAAGATAGTTTTGAGAAACAATTCTCAAATTGGATAAAAGGAAACAAAGATATGGCCACTGCCTAGTTCCAAATTTTAGTCTCACTGAGCTTCAAGTTTTGAATAGAGCTTATAGAAGTTTGAGGTTGTGCAAAGATAAGTAGTCTCAGTGGTTGACTACAATATTGTATAGATATTGCATTTTAAATACTTTTTAATGTCTGAAATGTTTTAATGTTTGAAATGCTTTAATGTTTGCTGCCTTAGGGACACTGAATTGGGTGGAAAGGCAATGTAGAAAGGTTTTAAATAAATAAATACCATAAAGGGCAAAAAGGGCCAAGACTGTTTGTGAAAGATGACTGTCAAGGAGGGTATAATTACCTGGAAGTGAACAGTCAAAAGTCAGTGCTCTTGCCTCATAACAACAAATTGCTTTCAGTGAGATCTCTGGGTCTGGGTCTTCTTTGTCTCAGGATCCTGAGCTACCTCCATGTCACTTAGCTAACTCAGTGTCTTCCTTCGAGTTTCAACACTGTCAGGTCTGGGTCTTCTTTGTCCCAGGGCCTTGAGCCACCTCCACATTTCCATTTGAGATTCAATGCTGTCAAGTTCTTTGTCTTGAGGCCTAGAGGTTGGCCAGCCTCAGCAATCATGCCACCAATGGCAGAGCGGATGAGGTGACTCCTGGGTCCAAGGGAGGAGGGGGGCTGGCCATACCTAGCGATCACCTTGTCCATGGACAGGACTCAGCAATCCACAACAGTGTGGATGACTCCAGGGCCCAGGGGAGGGGTGGTGGTCATACCCAGTGATCACCTTTACCATGGAGAGTGAACAGAGCCTAGGGATGTGGACACGCACAACAGTGCAGGTGACTCCTGTGCCCAGGGGAGTAGGGTTGGCCATACTCAGCAATCATGTACTGTGTATTGCAGATAACTGCTTCCTGGGCCCTTCACAAAGCCTTTTTGACTTCTTGGAGTGTGACTCGATGTCGGAGGTGTCCTGGAAGGGCTTGAGGACAAGCACCATTAGGAAAAGAGTCATTCTTGGCTGATGTCCTCTTTCTCATGCAGAATGGTCATTTTGGAGTTGCTGACATCCTGCTCCATACACTTCTGCTTCACTATGTGTGCAATCAAGGCGTAGGGGGAGTTCCTCTCCCCCCCATCTCTTGTGCAGTGGACAAGAAGACTTAATGATGCGCAATAAGTGAGTGGCCATATGCTGACAGGTCTTGAGCAGGGTCAGTATCTTGAGGGCAGTCAGAGAGTGCCTCATGGGCCTGAGGGAGAGGGAGAAGGGTTGGCTATAATTAGCAATCATGTCACTTGTGTGGTGGGTGACTGCTTGAGGGGTTGCACTCCTCCAGGTGGTACTGCTGCTTTCTGGTGCCAGGCTGAGAGGGGCCATAGAGGTGGGAGCAGCAACAGGGAGTAGGGATGTGGAAGGGGAAGATGCTTCCCCACCCTCTGAATCACTGCTGTCAGGAGTGTCTAGAGACAGTGCTGAGAAACCTTTTGCCTCTGTGGAGAGCCCCAGGAATAGATCAGAGGAAGGAAGCTTTTAGATCCCTGGTGAGGCCCATCTAGGGCTGGGCTCCATTGGCCAGACAGGATGGGTATTGTGCCTGGGGACTGGGGACCTGTGGCATGGGTGTGTGTGGATGATTCTTCTTCCCCACATGATGAGCACCCTTTGCACCCACTTTCATCCTGATGGCACACAGAGGGGTTCACACTCAGGAGGGATGGGTTGGTATAAACATGAGAGACCATTTTGGGAGGTTGGTAACTGGGATTTAATCTGCTCCCCACTCTGAGAGATTGCAGAGGAGTGGGCAGCAGGGTGAGGTTACTTGGGCATTTGGTGTGTGTAGCTTGCACAGGATCCATTCTATACACTCCTGAAGCTGTACCTGGCATTTCCCCAAAGGCACTTTCCTGGGGGCATTTTCTTTAGGGAGCTATAACTTGAACCTCTCAACTCCAGACTGCACATAATTTGGAGGACGTGTAGGGGAGCTTCCTAGGGAGGTCAGATATGAGTTTGAGGGCTCTAGCTTGTACAGGGTCCATTCTACACACTCTGCACCTGACTTTTTCCCAAAAGCACTTTCCATGTGGCACCTCGGGGGGGGGGCTAACTTGGATTCCCTAAGTCCAATCCTCACCGAAGTTGGTGAACAGGTAGAGGAGAGTCCGATGGTGATCTCTTGCAAGCTTGGAGTCTCTAGCACACCAGGGGGCCATTCTACTGCATCACTAACATAATGAACTGGTTCCATTTGTATGAGGTCATTTTAGTTCAGTCTGTGGGTTGGTTCATGGGTCTGCCATGAACCACAAACCAAACCACATTTTCCCAGTTCATGCCTATCCCTACATGTAGCACATTATGTCCATAGAGGACTGCTCCCAATGAGCATTTTAGATTTGCATCGTTAAAACACGTAGTTGGATGGATTGTTAAGCATAACTCAGAGATTTCTGGGTGTTTATTCAAAATGTTGCCAGCACTTCCAGATAGTCAGTAGTAGAATGGCTTTCTTCACAGGCATGTTTTCATACACTAGGAGGCAGGAAAGTCTGGTCAATATAATAAATTTCACACAGTAAATACCCCTTTTATATACCCTTTAAAATGGATTGTATCTTATTGTTCCAATAATATGAAGCAACACAGTTTGCTGAATTTCTAGTGACTACATAAATTATTTTGATGCATTTTTGAAATATGTACATTGATTCAAGTCTTTTTTCCTATTCTTATTCAAGAATTCTGTCTCTGTCAAGTTCCAGAATGGAACCATTTTGAGCCAGGAGCTGGTAGGTTCTATATTATAACGATAACAGGGTTTTTTTTCCTAACTTGGCTTTCCTGGCTTACCGTGACACTCAAGATCACGACTTTTCTTTCTGGAAAACTGAATCAACTCAGAAAACTACTTGTTTTATATCATAACATGACTTAATGATATGATAATACAGTGCAACAGAATTATATGGATAGGGAAATAATTTTTTTTTGTGTTAAATTTTTTATGTTTCTTTTTTAACATTAATAGAACCATAATCAGTTTTGAATATAGATCAATGTCTGTGTGTACAATACATACATTTGTCTCTCCCCGTTTTACCTTTCATAGACACACACACTGTAATACTGTATCCCCATTTTCAAAAGGACAAAAGAAAACTCTTTCTTTAAAAATATGATCCATCAGACAATATCTGAACAAACTCATAATCAAATCGAGCATAAACGTGCATTTTGAGGCCAGACATTTGCTTCAGAGTTTTCCTTTCTTTCCTTGTTAGTTAATTATTCCTGCCACGTCAAGGAACAGATTCTAAGATCAGCCATTCAAATAACATAATCAAATTAATTAATTAACTTAAATAAATAATTTATACTAGAGAGATGCTTACTGCAGAATTATAGACAGGACATCAAACAAAACAAAATTAAGATTATTACAGATGGGAAAATGTCTAACAATATACTAGTTTTTATTTTCATAAATAGAGGCTATTTGTCTAAATTCACAAATGGAGCATTTGAGGTTTATTTATAATTCAGTAGATGTACATTCAAGACAAAACTCTATATGGCTAGTCTAAATACTAGATCAGACCACTAACTTGCATTTGAGGTGGAAGAGAATCAATATTAGAACCTAATTTACCCATACACTGTTCTATATATCAAGTGCTCTGCAATTATCACAAGTATCTAGGATTGTTTTTCATTTTTTAAGAAACTGATTATGCCTAATTAAAAACATTTTACCAACCTTCAGCAACTTCAGTTATACATGATTTTTTTTAGTAATGTGTGGGGAAACAAATCTGTTTTCTATAAGACAATGAGACCCAACCAGTGTCCAATCTGGCCCCACCTCTGTTTCTTCTCACTTGTTGCCTTGCAACAAAATTCAAGGGCAGAGTCGGCTTCTCAGGCCCGGAACCCCTTCCTTTCCTTCCATATGCATCTCCCTGTGACTTTGCATGCACCTTTTGGCATTCAGTCTCTCTTTCTCTAGTGTGATTCAGGTGTGCCATCATGCTGATCTGAATAAGCAGAACAAAGTTAGAATCCAGCAGCACCTTTAATACCAACAAAGTTTTATTTGGGGTATAAGCTTTTGTGTGCATGCCCACAAAGTGGCACCTTTAAGACCCACAATCTTTAATACTCACGGCCGGATTGCCCATTGGGCAAACTAGGCGCTCGCCTAGGGCACGCCGGCCTCAGGGGCACCAAATGGCGCCCCACTCCTCCCTGAAAAGTGCCCCCCGCCACCGTAACCGGGCGCTCACCACCACCACCACCGCTAGACCCCCCGCCCCCTTCCCAGCTGCGGAGCCCCCAGGAAAGCCGGCACTGGGAGGGAGGGGGTGACGGCTAGACCCCCACCCCCTTCCCGGCTTTCCTGGGGACCCCGCAGCTGCGGAGCCCCCAGGAAAGCCAGTGCTGGGAGGGAGGGGGCGGCAGCTAGACCCCTGCCACCTTCCTGGCTTTCCTGGGGACCCTGCAGCTGTGGAGCCCTGGGAAAGCCAATGCTGGGAGGGAGGGAGGGAGGGGGCGGCGGCTAGACCCCCTGCCCCCTTCCCTGGCTTTCCTGGGGCCCCGCAGCTGCGGAGCCTCCAGGAAAGCCAGTGCTCCGCCACTGCCCCCCAGTCTCCAGGCCCCACTGGGAGGTTGGCATCCCCAGTGGGGGCGCCCCAGGCTGTCCTGCCTAGGGCGCCCAGACACCTGGAGCTGGCCCTGTTAATACTGGCTGCTTCCTGATTTGTACAGTTTTTTTCCTTTGGCTTTTTTGGGAATGCTGAATTTGAGCTCTGGGAGGCTTTATTTTCCTTGTATTTCCCGCCGTTTTTGCCTCTTTCCCACCTTTTGTTCTGCTTTCCAGGAGGGAGGGGGAAGAGAGACATTGCAGACAGCCAATCACTGCAATGCATTAACAAATGCCATTGCAGCTTGCAACTTTTTACAAGGCTGTTGTTACTGCTGGCTTCATTTGTTGAAGCCAGCTACTGACTTGCTCCTTTCCCAGGGGAGAAGCACTGGCCAATAGCATTTGACATACACTGTCTGGCCAATCACAGAAGTTTGTTAGTTTTTGAAATCTTTCTGTGTATGCCCAGAGAGCATAAAAGCAGGGGTCTCTGGCTGGCTCATTCCATTCCTGTTCCTGCTGCCAAGAGAGAGCCTGGGTTGGAGATTGTGTGGCTGGCTTCTGCTTCAGCCACTGTTCTGAGCCTGCTATCCTGCTGCTGCTGACTTGGACTACTTCGGATCAATACAACAGAAAAAGACTGAAGATGACAGATGTGTACAATTGATTCCATGGCTGCATATAGAGCCTAGAGCTGTGTTACTTGTGAAACCTTTACATCGTCCCTGCAACTGTTTATGCTTTGATTCATACTACATGGCTCTTTGTGTGGGCAGTTCAAAGTGATGAGCTGGGTATGATCCACGATTCTTTGTTGTATGTTTATGTTGGAATGTTAATTGTAAAATTTATTGTTATCATTCTTGCTTGGTCTTTAAGATATTTGGTAGTATTGTTAATAAAGTTTCTATTTTAGAGCAGTTTAGGGCTGCATAGCATTTATACTCCCTTCCACTGATTTGGCTGTGTCCCCTTCCAGCAGGCAACAATGGAGGGTTCCTTGCAGCAGTGAAACCCAGGTGGTAGATCTTGGGGGGGGGGGAATAGCAGCCTTAGATGATGGCCCAATTACTGCAGCTTGTTCAGGTGGAAAATTCCTTGGTGGGGTTATGCCTCTTGGGAAAAAGCAGGACATGCTCAGCTGTGCCACTAGTCAGCACCCTCTATTATCTTAATTGAGGAAGTAGGGTCTTTTCTGCAGTCAGGTGGGTTTCACCTCTGCCATCAGCCTGCACCCCCACCCCACCCATTTCTGCTTATTTTAGGAAGAAGAAGAAGAGGAGGAGGAGAAGGAGGAGGAGATTGGATTTATACCCCACCCTTCACTACCCAAAGGTGTCTCAGAGCAGCTTACAAACTCTTTTCTCTTCCCTTCCCCACAACAGACACCCTATGAGGTAGGTGGGGCTGAGAGAGCTCTTGACAGAAACTGCTCTTTTTCAAGAACAGCTCTTATCAGAACTATGGCTTGCCTGAGGTCATCCAGCCAGGTTCAAGTGGAGGAGTGGGGAATCAAATCTGGTTCTCCCAGATTAGAGTCCATACACTTAACCACTACACCAAACTGGCTCTGAGGCACTGGGGAAGGGCTGCCATCCACACTTCCCTTCAGGATAGCCCTCTTGAGAGGTCACTCTCAACAAGCACTCCCTGCCCCTTGCACAGTCAATCTTGACCCTACAGCTGCCCATCTCGGGGATAGGATTACCCTCCTCTGTACCTTCCGGCATGCCTCGTAATTTTAAATTTAGTTGCCTGACCTGAGATTCCAGAATCAGAAGTTTGCCTCTGTAAGATGCCTTCTTCCCTTGCATCTCCTTCATATCATCTTTAAGTAAGAGTCCCATGTTTAACACTGACTCCGCTGTTTGCAACATTTTATCTAAAGCAATTTGAATATTATCAAGTATCTCTATCACTGGTTGGATTGTTAGATGGATCTGTTCAGTAATTCTGTGTTCCATACATTCTAGCAGGGCAGGTAAGTCTGTTTTGGGACTATTCAAGTCCCACTGTTGAAAGGATTCCTGGCTTCCCGCCATTTTGACGGTGCTTCCTCCAGAACATTTAAAATGTGCTTTAGCGTCTCTCAGCAGAGAGGAGGCTTGAACCAGTTTCTATGGCACTTTAATTGTTGTTGGTGGACTTCCGTAGTGCTAGCCCATATTTTGATGACAAAAGAGTTGCTGTATCTGACGTTAGAGTAGGAGAAAGGGAGGTGAGGGTTGAAGCTCAGGATTCAGGCAACTACCATCTTCTCCAGCATCACCATGCCCCCCTAGAAACAGTCTTGATTAGTCAATTGGATGGGATATTTTGAGGAGATTCTAACTGGCCAGTATTGGGTAAGGGTGATTGGGTAGCCATTTTTTTCAAGAATACTAATGTGAGCATAGGTCTATATTGGCAGCAATGTTAAGGCAGCAGGATCTTTTGTGTCTGGAGCACCTCAATTAACTACTGAGAGGCCCTGATTAATGGTGTAGGCCAGGTTATGCAAAGCAAAAGTCCTGTTTCTCTCTGGAGACGCCCTTTATTTCAGCTCAAGTTGGAAAACGTCTGATTCTGTGCTCTCTACTAGCCTTCAAACTTTGTCTGGCCCAAGGCTCATGTTCTGGACCTTATGTGGCCAGCAGACAGGACTCAGTCTTTTGCCCCAGTATAAGGGAGAGAAGAAAGGTGAAGGGGGGGAAGGGAAGTTGATGGAAATAACAAGTCAATCAGGACACAAAAGTAAGTGGCTGATAAAGAGGATGGGCCAATGAAGAGGCCACAATGTTTAATGCTAATATTTTCTCATTATTTGGAGAGGGAAGATACAGCAATTTTTATAAAAGTATGTATGTCATGACTGTCAACTAGAAAAAAATAAAAGAAATGCAGGCACTTGGTTGTCACAACTGATATGCGATGCTGGAGGCCTTCATGCATAATAATTGCATGAACTACAAAAATGCTATATGAAAAATGAATACATTTTCAAATGACATCAGAAGTATTGTGAATCTGTTCCTTCTCACAAAAGGAGTGAGGTAAATGATGAACAGTAGGGATGGGCATAAACTAAAAAATAAAGTAAAATCCATCATGAATTTTGCCCTGTTTGTGGTTCACGAACAAAAGTTTGTAGTGGGTCTATTGTTATGAACTTCCACAAACTTTTGAAGCAGTTCATGGTGGTTCATGGATGGAGCAGAAAGAAGGGGTTTAAAGGATCCCTGAGTCCCTTTAAACCCCTGTTTTCTGTTCCCAACCAAAGCCACAAAAGCTGCTGTTTCAAGCTGTCTTGTGGAGTCCCTTTAAATTTTAAAGAGATTGCAGAAGACAGCCCAAAAAAACAGCTGAGCCAGTGGGGAGAAATCTCTCCATGGGTCAGCTATTTTGGGCTCTCTTATGCAGTCCCTTTAGATGGATGCATTTAAAGGGGCTGCACAAGGGAGCCCAGAAGAGCTGAGCCTGTGGGGAGAAGTCTCCCCGCTAGCCCAGCTTCGAGCTCTCTTTTGTAACCCCTTTAAAACAAGGTGCACAAGGGAGCCCAATGGTCCTGAGTCCATGGGGAAAAGTCTCCCCACTGGCCCAGCTTCAGGCTGTCTTGCACAGGCCCTTTAAACCAGGTTGAACAAGGGAGCCCAATGGAACTGAGCTTGCAGGGAAAGTTTCCTTGCCAGCCCAGCTTTGGGCTCTCTTGTGTACAAAAATGCTATATTGTCTTAATAATTCTTTTTTGTTTTGTTTAACAGGGTTTCTGTTTGTCTCTGGGTTTTTCAAAACTCTTGTCACCCACAAAGCCTTGCCAAAATCCTAGATATATACTATGGTTCATATAACTCACCTGAATGTAGTAAAAATGTTATACTTCGAACCATGTCAATTAATTTCTATTTGAATACATCCATGAAATACTACTGGGTTGCATATAAAAAGTGTTAATGGGAATAGCTAACTCCTGTTGCTATTTTCTTTAAGCCTTCATGTTGTTAGCTACTGTCATTACCCCTTAAGCACATGTCCAGCCAGCCTTTTACCATACTTCAATGAATATAGAAGGATGCAACTATGCTTTGGACTGCACTGTTAGAATCCACAGCCACCAACTTACCAGTGGCTGCTTTGCAGCCACAAGGTTTGGGAGCTCTTTGACGGGGAGTGAGGCCATGAGGAGCTGCATCATGCCTAGGCATGATTGTCATGATCCAGGGCCCTCAGGTGGCTGGGATGGCCTCCTTGGTGGCCATCCAATCACCAGCAGGTCCTACGGCTCCTTTCAATTGTTGGGGTGGGGGCTGGCTTGGGCAAGCATCAGGCTGTCCAGCCCGTGCCCCTGGGTTATTTAAAGCTTTGCCACTGGATTCATCTCCATCTCTCTCTGCTGAGTTTTTTCTCTCCCACCCCCCATCCCTCCCTTTTCTTCTAAATGTTTGTGGTTTTGTTTTATAGTTCTTGTGTGATTCTCTATCACAGCTTTATGGCAGTTTTAGGCATTGGGCAATATCCATCTTTAGGGAAGCTGTATCTGCATGCATGCCTCTCATGGTAGGGACCCCCTTATGGGGTCTTGGGGGTCGAGTCATTTAGTGGCATGACCCGCTTGGGGGTGGTTGCCTGGCTCCACTCCCAGGTGCCATGGGTTTCATGCAAGGGCATGTGTCCTTGAGTGACCACTTTCTTGTCTCTCCAGGGTTTTCCTCAGCAGGCTGGCTGGGATGCGGTTTATTGGCTGACAGGTCACTTGATGCTTGGATCCTTCCCTATGCTGCACCAAGTGCTCTGAATGCTGTAATCAATAAAGTTGTGGCCTGTTTTGCTCTAAATACTGTTCTGTGTTTTCTTGTTGCAATTGGCCTCCTTTTTCACTTGAGCTCTATGGTGCCCTTAGGGACACAATCCTGCAAACCTAGTTTCAGGCTATTCTCAGAATACTTACAGGTGAGTTAGTAGAATAATGGACAGGGGCAGGAACTCCTAACTTGTTGTCTTATAACCATGGAAGCATAAAGTTTAGCAATGTACGTGATGGGCTTAGGCATTTTGGCTCAAAGAAGGTGTTCTTAGACACACATTCCTTTCTAACAAAAGATATTCCAGAAGAACAAATTTTGAGTCCAGTGGCACCTTTAAGACCAACAAAGGTTTCTTCAAGGTATGAGCTTTTGTGTGCATGCACATTTCTTCAGATACAATGAAATGGAAATAGAAATATCAGTCATACATATAGAGGGTGGGCAGTAAATTAACAGACAGCATAATGAAGATGTTTTTAACAGATTAAAAGAACAACAAGCTCAGTTTATATGGCTATCTGTTTGGGTTCAACTTGTAAGGGAAAACATAGCAAGGAAATAAATATGTCAGAATTGGAGATTGATGTATCCTTAATTGTGGAATGGTAAGAATCTGTCATTAACAAAATTTTCTCCCATAAAATGACACACCACATTCTAATGAGGTAACCAAATCCACCTTTAAAAAGCATACCTTTCTCCTTTTCCTTATTTGAAGAAACTCATGGGACTTAATATCTACCTCTGCAACTTGTCCTTCCCATCCCAAATCTGCCCTTGTTTTCCTTTTGGAGCATTTTCTCCTCATCAGAAACTCTCTCTGCCATACCCCCAGAAAAGTAGGTGGTTATCCTGTCCTTCACCTGAATTCCTCACCACTTTCCAAAGATAGGAAAATAAAAATTCTTTGTCTTCCTATTATTCCCCTTTCACTATATAGGAAGCAGCAATTGCTCCCCCAGAGTATGCTCAGTAATTACAATATTCACTTAAATTTATTGTGAAGTCCCAGTTTAAGTACAAAGCAGTTTCAGCAGAAATCCCTGACAAGGGTAATAAAAATGGGAGGTTAACAATATATTCTTAACCAGTTTCTTTAAAAAGAAACATTTTATTATGAAGAATACAAACTATTCATATCTAAATAACTATTAAAAACTATGAGCAAATGGAATGACTAACAAGTTAACATAAAAGCTTTTAAAATAATACTTCTCAGACATTTAGATTAATTGTATCATATCTCAATACTCTTAACATACCTAAACATTTAATTTTAAATATTTCTGTCCCATAGTATCTTTTAATAGCATAAAGCTTTCTCCAATTCACTAGACTTCTTAACAAATTTCTCCTCAGCTTTATCCAGCCCAACGTCTCTGTCATTTGTACAACTGTTAATTCCTTAAATGTCTCATGTTTTTCCTCCTCCCAAGTTCCTAAAAATAGTCGCTGTACCTGGTTGTAGGGCTACCCATTTAACCTTTTCTGGTGGCCTATCTGAGCTGGGGCCCCACCAATACATCCCACATCCAGACCTGGGATATGGTGGAACAGAAAGCTCCAGAATCTAGCCACCTTAGAAAACTGAGATGGAGCTTGAGATGCCCACTGCAGTTGTCCTGAAGAGAGAAGAAAGAGCAAGAAATGGAAACCAAGAGTAGCCAGAAAGACAAGGTGGAGAAGGAGGACTATGCAAAAAGGAGAAGGAGAAGAAGGAAGAGGCAAGGTTTATGTCAGTCACAGGTCTACTTACATTTATTTATTTTATTTTTTATTAATTAGATTTCTATCCTGCCTTCCCGCCAAAGCGGCTTACATATAATTTAAAACCAACATACAATTTAAAATCAGCAATTACAAGATATAAAGTAAAATTCCAATAAATACAGTGAACTAAATATATGTAGCGGCATCCTGTAATAAAGTGCTAGTGCAACCCAACTGGTGCAGTCAGTTCTTATTGGAACGCTTGGCAAAACAGCTCAGTTTTCATGGCTCTATGGAACTGCTGGAGGTCCCATAGAGCTCTGATCCCCTTAGAGAGCTCATTCCACAGTGCTGGCGCCACCAGGGAGAATGCCCTGATGCTAGTTATTGCCAGCCTGGCGTCCCTAGGCCCGGGGGGGCAGGCGGTGTTGTGTTCCAGACTGCAGTGCTGTCAGGGGAATGTACAGGGAAAGGCAATCCTTCAAGTAGGCAGGCCCCTGATCATTAAGAGCTTTAAAGGTCAAAAACAGCACCTTGAAGTAAATCCGGAACACTATTGGAAGCCAGTGCAATGACTTCAGCACAGGCTGGATGTGCTCCCACCTGGGGAGGCCCATCAACAGCCTGGCTGCTGCGTTTTGCACCAGCTGCAGCTTCCGGAGTTGCCCCAAGGGCAGCCCCATGTAGAGAGCATTACAGTAGTCTAACCTCGAGGTGACCATAGTGTGGATCACTGAAGCCAGATAATTGCGTTTGACGAAGGGGACCAACTGCCTAATCAGCCGAAGATGGTCAAAGGCTGCCTTGGCAGTGGCTGCTATTTGGGCCTCCATTGATAAGGAAGCATCCAGGAGCACTCCCAAATTCCTAACCCTTGGCGCTGGCACCAACAGCGCCCCACCAAAGGCCGGAAGAGGGACCCCTAACCCCAAGACATTCCAATTCAGGCAAAGGACCTCCGTCTTCATCGGATTCAATTTCAGTCGATTCAGCCTAAGGCATCCCGCCACATCCTGCAACGCCCGGTCCAGATCTTCCAGGGTAGAGCCAGACTGACCACCCAACAACAGATAGAGTTCGGTGTCATCGGCATATTGATGACACCCAAGCCCGTGCCTCTGGGCAATCTGGGCAAGGAGGTGCATATAGATGTTAAATAGCATTGAGGAGAGCACTGCCCCTTGGGGCACTCCACAAAATAGTGGGTGCCTTCGGGACTTCTCCTCCCCAAGTGCCACCCTTTGTCCCTGACCCTGGAGAAAGGAGACAAGCCACTATAAGGCCCTGAATCCCCATGTCGGCAAGGTAGTGGGTGAGCAGCTGATGATTGACCATGTCGAACACCACTGACAGATCTAAGAACAGCAGCACCGCCGTCCTGCCCCAATCCAGATGCCTCTGGAGGTCATCTGTGAGGGCAACCAGTACTGTCTCCATCCTGTGACTAGGGTGGAAGCCGGACTGGAAGGGATCAAGCGTGGAAGTGTCATCGAGAAAGCTCTGCAACTGTGTCGCCACCACCCTCTCTATTAATTTGCCCAAATAAGGCAAATTAGAGACCAGCCAATAGTTGACCAATTCGGCTGGGTCCAGAGATGTTTTTTTTAAAGAGAGGATGGACCATCTTTTCCTTGAATAGGCCCTCAGAGAGGGATCTGTTGATAATGTCCCTAAGGGTGCCTCGAAACCCCTCGTGGCCAGCTTTAATTAGCCAGGAGGGGCACGGATCAAGGCTGCGTGTGGTAGGACATACCATTGAGATCAATCTGTCAACTTATATGCATAACCCTCTTAAACAAACATTAACTGCATGCAGCAAGTCATAAATCTGTATCATCTATGAAAGGGGGAAGTTAACGTTCTCCTGTCTCTGGGGTGGGCAAACATCTTCCTATACCAGCTTTTCCCTAACCATTAGACATATAACAATTTCAAGTAATATTCATATAGTACATACTCATTAAAAAGCTAAAATGGCTAAAAAGCAATTTTGTACAATGGTTCCAAAGACAATCAGCTGCCTAGATATCTGGCTTTTTCCCTAAAGGAGCCTCCCCATTCTGAAGAGATACTATACCTTTCCATTTCCTTGCTACTATCAGTTTCTCTCCTTCTCTCTAACCCTTTTTGTTCTCAACCCAAAAAAGAAGATACAAACACAACAACTGGGTTAATCTAAGGCAACCAAGAAATCATAAGAGGACTGAGACTGGGAAGGGCAGCCATGAAGAAGCTGGAAAAGACTGTTAAGTGTAAGAAGGACTGTGGCCAGACATGTACTTTTTCCACTGCTGGTGGTCTTGCCCGAGAGTTCAAGAATTCTGGAACTCTCTAATACTAAAAATAGAAGAAATTCTTGGAATACAACTTCCTAATTCACCAGAGTTTATTTTGCTTAATTTTTGGGATAATACTTCCTTTTCTCATACTAAAGGAGAACTTGTCTTTTTAATGCTGCTAGCAGCTAAAACATTGTTGGCACAGGTAAGGAAAACTGAAAAAAACCCAACTATTAAACAATGGTTCTCAAAGCTATGGGATATCATAGTTATGGACAAGTTGGCAACACAATTGTTATTAGCAGAAAATCCTGTAAAGAAAACCTTTTTTGTTAAAAAACAGTTTGTATTTTTTCAGTATATTGTAAATTTGAATGACAACATTAGTGCCTTACCTACTAGATATGTTGATTTTGTATTTTATTAATTTATTTGACTGTGTTGTTACTTATTTTTATGGAGTTAAATGTTTTAAAAGAGATCTGTATTGCTGATTAACTTTCCTTTTGGCACTGTTTGTATAGTTTAAAATTAAAAATAAAGTAATTAAAAAAGTGTAAGAATGTTTTGCTGGTGACCAAGATTAAGATAATTCATACTACAGTACTGCCTGTTACTATATGTGGGTGTGAAAGCTGGACAGTGAAGGAAGCTGATAAGAAGACATTTGATTAATTTGAAACATGATGTTGGGGGAGAGTTTTATGGGTACTATGGACCACCAAAACCACTAATAACCAGTAATAAGTGGGTTCTACATTAAATCAAGCCTGAATTCTCCCTAGAAGTAAAAATTATTAAACTGAGGCTATTATACTTCGATACAAGACTCACTGGAAAGACAGTAATGCTAGGAGAAGTTGAAGGCAATAGGGAAAGAGGAAAACCCAACATGACATGGATTGACTCAATCAAGGAAGCCACAGCCCTTAGTTTCAGTTTAGTTTATTGTAATTAGCCATTAGCCCACAGTTTGGAAACAGTTCCATACCCTCCCCGTGTCTGGAGGGGCACAAATTCCCAACATTTGTCCTCCTCTATCCTCCACAGGCACCAGCAAAGGGTGCACTATGACCCAACTATTTTGCCACTGGATGAAAGAGTAGCAAAAACCAAAAAAGAAGGGGAGCCAGTGTACACAGACAGGAAAAAAGCACAAAAACCACGGGCTGAAAATAAACAAGGTAGATATATATTGATATAGAATAACAATTCAGTAAACAGAAATATAACAATAATGGCCAAGGTGTAACCAGAATACAGAAACAAGAATAAGGAATAAAGTCCCAAATATTTCACTGTGTCTCACTCCAGTTGTGTTGTAATATCATAGTCCAATTTGACGTGCATTTCATCATGCAGTGGACATTCGTGAATTCCATAAGCCATAGAAAGCCATTTGATGTGTAGTCCGGATGCAGGCTGCCGCATTTCAAATATTTCTTATTCAGAACCAATAGGCTACAGTGGGACTAAATGCAAATTCAAAACATACACAAGTGAGAATGAACATTATATACATAATATATAAATTGCATAATATGGAGCTGCAGGAAGACTCACCGCAATCACAGTAGAAGGCACATACAAAGTCAGTATAATCAATCATGAAGGATCATGGGTCCTTATCCTTATCCTACCATATGTTGCATCATAATTTATACCTAGTGTCAGGCTGCAGCAACACAGGTGAAAATTAGTAAAGGGTCTTACCACCCTACTGAAATCAAAAGAACAAGAAAGACAGGCTGCCATCACTTAGATAGAACAAGTTAAAACGTATCTGTTAAAGTAAAAATATTTAGAGGGGAGTATCAGGTTGCAATTGCACAGGTCCAGTGCCTTGATAAGCTATTGCTAATTGATATAATATATGAAATCCATGCTTTGATTCATGCCAAAAGGATATGTCTTTAAATCATAAATAAATCTAGTGTTTTGTATTTGAAAGGGCTTTTTTGATGGCAATACAGAATTATAAACTTCATCTCATTCACACTGTGACCTGCCTGCATGTAATGCCCAACCACTGGTGAATTTTCAATGGCATTATTCACTCCAGCCCCCGAGTCCTAATTGCCATAGTTGTCATCCCAACATATTTTAACCCACATGAACAAACAGAAAGATAAATTGCATTCTTTGTAGAGCAGGTTGCAGTAAAATTAAAATTATACATAATCCCTGTGTCTTTATCAGTGTAACTACTACCTTCTACCATATGCTGACAAGCTTTGCAATGTCTACACTTTAGAAACCCTTTTAGATTAGTTGCAGATGTGCTACCCTTAAAGAAGTCAGATCTAACTAAAGCATTTCTCAGATTTTTTTCCTTTACGTAGACCTATATATGGTGGCAACTGACAGCCTGGAATATGAGAAACTATATGCCAATGTCTAAAGATTGATCTTCTAATTTGATTAGAAATGCTCGAAAATTGGAATCCACGTGCAATTCTTCCTGTAGATTTTCTGTTCTTATATTTCAAAAGTCCCTCCCTGGCAACATGCTCTGCCCGGGCTCTGGCCTGTTTGATAGTCCTAAATGGATAGCCTCTTTGCATAAATTGTTTCTTAAGTAAATCTGCTTCAGCAACAAAATCTTGTGGCATAGATGAATTTCTTTTGGCCCATATGAATTGTCCATACGGTAAATTGTAACATAATTTATATGGATGGAAGGATGTGAAATATAATAAGGAATTTCTATCAGTTGTCTTGTGATATGGCTTAACCATTAAATTGCCCTGATTCACATACATAGTAGTGTCTAAAAAATTGATAGACTGCTCACTGTAATGTATATCAAACTTTATGCTGTCATGTAATGTATTGAGCCACTGATGGAACTGGTTTAAACATATATTGCCCTGTACTAACAGAAAAATATCACCAATAAACCTCAAATATTTTTGATATTAAGAAGAAAAGGGTTTGCAGATGCTAGAATATGTGTCTCCTCAAAGTGTTGCATAAAAAGATTTGCAAGTGAAGGTGCAGCTGGATTGCCCATTGCAATGCCACATTTTTGAAGATATTTTTTTTTCAAACTTAAAATAATTGTTTTCCAATATTAAGTCCAAAACTTCAAGCAAAAAATAAGTAGGAACAGGGATGTTTTGTTGTTACTCTAGTACCTCTGCAATAACCTGTTTATTTCTCCATGTGGTATGTTTGTGTATAAAGCTCTTACATCAAGGGTCAGCAGGTAACAGCCTTCAGAAACCTGTATATTCTCTACCTGTTGGATAAAATGTGTGGTATCCTTAATGTATGATTTTACTTGAATTACTAAGAGCTGCAGAATATGGTCCAAAAATTGTGATATAGGTTCAAAAACAGATTCTACCCCTGATATAATAGGGAGTCCTGGGGGTGGGTTTCCTTTTTTATGGATTTTAGGCAATGCATATATAACTGGTATCCTAGGGTAAGGAACCTGAAAAAATTAAATAAGGATTCTGAAATGATGTTTAAGGCAAAAGCTTCCGTGATAGTAGACTTAATTAAATTTTGAGTATGAGTGGTAGGGTCATATGCAATGAGTGCATAATGTTGTGTATTATTAAGGAGGGTAGACCATTGTCAAATAGTCCTCCTTATTCAGGTTCACAATCCCTCCTCCTTTATCAGCCTCCTTTATTATAATCTGTTGGTCTTTTTCAAGGTTAGTAAGGGATACTCTTTCTCTGTATGTTATATTAGGTCTGATGTTCCTATTTGTTCTTTCAGCAGACTCAATATCCTGTAAGACTAATTTTTCAAAAACAGCTATAGATCGATCAGTGACCATAGTTTTGAATTTGGATCTAAATCTATTATTATTCATTTCAGTGGCAGCCAGTATGAGGAAGAAGAGGCCTACTCCCTCTCAGGAAGGAGAAGCAGAGGGGAAGCAGGAGGCCCCTCCAAGAAAGGCTCCCTGCACTCAGGCTGCTGAGGGTGGGATATCATGGCAGGTCACCCTCCAAGAGGTCAAAAGGGTTACGTGGAGGGCCCAGTTTGCAGTCACTTGCCTTGTCAGCAAGATGATTGCTGTGGATGACCAACCCTTCTCACTTGTGGAGGACATAGCCTTTTGCTGGTTGCAGTTATGATGGTCAAGGTTCAACTCTCCAGAGTGCAAGGCAGAACCATGCACTTCATGGCAGACCTCTGGAGCAGCCAGCAAGACTGTTGGGGCATGGTCCAAGCCCCAGGAAGGGACAGTCCTGCCACCAGGCTACGAAGTGGTACTGCTCCATGTGCAGGGGATGGATGCAGACCACATGGCACAAAGCATTGCCACCATGTGATACAGAGTAGCTTGAGGAGTGGGTGGGCAGTAACAATGTCATCCATGACTATGGATGCCAGTGCCAACATGCTGGCAGAGGTGAAGTACGTGCACCTCAAGGGCATTGTCTGCTTGGCACACATGCTTCTTGTTAAGTATGAGACTTCAGTCAGCTCTTAACAAGTGATTTCAGCTTTATTAGAACAGGACAAACAACAACAATAACACAGAGCAAGAAGCTCTCATTTACACTTTCCGGGCTTGGATAACCATGCCCCCTAGTGAGTTAATAACGAATCATAACTCTCACATAAAGGCCAATGATTGTTGTTTTCTCCAAAACTTCTCCTAGGCTCTGATTGGCCTACTGTGCAGAGTAGCCAATCAGAATGTGTATTTTATAATACCAGCCTTCTATGGAGTCCCGGTTGAAGCTCAGACATTACCGAATATATGCACAATACATAACACTTTTGCTGGTGGTGAAGAATGCTCTGGGGCTGGGGATCACTGTCCAAGCCACCTGGGATGCTGCCCCCCTTGAGTGTGGTCATTGTTCAAGACTTACTGGCTCCTGGCCTCCCACTGCAGATGGGTAGGTTTGATGCTGCACAAGAGGCAGGGGGAGGGGGATGAGGAACACCACCTACACCATGATTGCATGTTTGGTGGAGCAGAACACCACCACACAGGATATCATCTCCTCCATGACTATCCTGCGTGGGGAAGAGGAGCTCAGCTACAACTTCAATGACTGGCTGACCCTCTCCCAAATGTTGCATGTTCTAAGCCTTTCCAGGACACCACTGATATGCTGTGTGTCCATATGGCCAGCCTGGGGCAAATCATCCCCCTGATTCAAGGGCTGGACCAGGCACTGGCCTCCATGCTGGAGTCAGCAGTTTTCCCACAGGTCAGGGCCTTGGCATAGAGGTTGTGGGTGGGCATCATCACAAGGTTGCATCCTCTCTGCAATAAAGGGGAGTACAAGCTGGCCTGTATCTCTGACCCCCAGATCAAAGGCAGCATTGCTCTCCTGAATGCAGAGCTCTTGCAATGGAAGTGTGAGCTCTGCAAAGAAGTGTGGAGGCTACAGACCAACAAACGTGGCCAGAAGGAACAGCAGGTGGAAGAGACTGGGGAGGGGAGTCACAGCCCAGCACCTTTGCCTCATGCAGCCCAACCAGGGAACAATCCCACTACTGGTTGTCAGTAGTGAACTGAGACATCAGCACAGCAGAAATGCCAGGCATGCAATGGTAGAGGATTCAACAGAGGTGATAGTGAGGAAGTATCTCACCAAATTCCCTGAGCCTGCCTCTGCTGATCCCCTGGAGTACTTGTCACACAAGGTTGTCATCTGGCCTGACCTCTCTTGCATGGCCATGAGCCCTGAGTGCACTTAATACCCAAACCACAGCAGGGGAGGGGAGTTCACAATCAGGAGGGTATAAAACATCGGTCCTCAGCCAAGGCACTCAGCATGAGCAGAGAGACTGGGTGGCTCAGAGTCCATCTAACACCCAAACCCCAGCAGGGGAGAGGTGTTCACAATCAGGAGTGAATGAATGTGCTCTGCTTTTAACAAGTTCCCTTTCTCTCTGTCTAACTGCCAACAAAGGAGAGGCTGTGGAGCTGAGCTGATATAGCATTCTGATGCCATATAGCAGAGTGGGAACTCTGTTATTGGCAACCAGCTGTACCTGTTAAGTTTTGGAGGGCTCCTATTTGTGTTTCCAAGGCTGGAGAATTCCACTGCCTCTGTTGCTTTGAAGTTTTGTAAACAGTTTAATTGAACAGAGACAGTCTGTCTGGAAATGTATCCATTCACAAACTACCACAAACAACATGAAAGTTCATGGAACGTTTGTGCCAGTCACCCCACCACGAGCATTGCTTTGCAAAGCATGAACCAGGCAAAATCCGTCATGAACTTTAGTTTGTGAGCGGGTTCATACCCATCCCTAATCCCAAGTAGTCAGCTAACATGCTAGGATTGGAGTAAAGGAGTGTTTACCTGGCTGACTTGGTAATGGGAACACATTCCCTCTCCTTACAACCACACCTTTACTAATAGTTTTAATTTTTTCACAAGGGCCTGCAGAAAATTTTTCTGGGGAATGTTCTTCAAACATGCCCATATTAGGCTCAGCAACAGTTTCACACCATGATAACTGGTCATATTTGACATAGCTTTGACTCCAATTTTCATTTTACTGTATGTAACCATTTTCCCACATAATATTTTGTATTAGAGGTGTCACAGAAATATATTTAGCTTGCAGATTCCAGGTGACACTCTTATTCCTCTCCCCAGAGCTGAAGGAAACCAGAGAGAGCATTTAACAAGGAGAGGAGAGAATTTTTACTTTGCAGATTCTAATGACACCACATTATTTGTTGTGACCACAAGCTTCATTAAAGGCTGATGAAGAGGCTTCATTGTTTGAAGAAGCACATGTATATTACGAATTCTTCTATGGAGTGGTATCTGCCACTTTAAATGCATTATAAGGGTTATTATTAGCTCAGCAACAACACATGGTTAGAATCTCCCTTTTCTCACAATATCTCAAAACTGCGCCTAGGAGGCAAGCATATGAGAAGAACTGCCCCTGGCTTAATAATCCCAAATCCTTCTAGGGCAAGGAGAAACATAGGACTAGTGATTGCTAATTATAGTTAATTAGACTAGTTTAGGGAGTCTGATTTACATTAATAGCATAGCTTTTTGACTGGTTATTCTTAAGGTGGGATATACCATATAAAATATGCTAGTAAAGGAAATGTGAAGCAAACATGAACAGGGAAATGTACTCAGTTTCTTACCTGAGAAAATAATTTATAACTGCATACTTCTGCAGAGGATTTTTTTCACATGAAAGTAAAGTTTTTGCAGTGGCAAAAAAGCCACATATTACATATGAAGAAAATGTAGGTTAGAAAGAACACTAGGAAGAACGCAGGAGTAGGTTGCTTGGTAACAGAGTGTGTGGGATGGAAAAGAGGGACTGAATATAAATAGTGACAGGCTTAAATAGCTCTGAAATACAATGGAGCCATATACGGTTGCTGCTTAATATGGACGATATGTATCTCTGACAGAAATGTTAGAAGCATTGGGTCTGCTGTGAGAGAAATTGTGACCATATAAATATTCTGATATTGAACACCTCATAGCACAAAAGAAATCAGTTCTGCTATTTAGACTTTCCTAAACCTTATACAGTCATAAAGGAAGCAAGTTCACACCTTCAAAAAGTCACTTAAAACTAGTGATAGCACCAATTCTATGTGTGTGTTTTTTCCAAAATAGTTTCCCCTGAATTTGATGTTCTTAAGTCCTTTACAAGCTGAATACATACACTTCTCCCTTTATATATATATCTATATATATTTATAAAAGGAAGTCCCCTCACCGTAAAATCAACACCCAGGTCAAACCCCTCTACCTAGAAACACGAAATTCGGGGAAAGAACTCCTACCATGACATAGATGCTCACTAAGAAGGGATTTTTAGAAATTCAACCCCTAAAGGGGTAAAATGTGCTCCCCCCATTGCTTCCTACGTGGCTGCCAGTCTGCTGTCTCCTTGAACCGCCCCCACTCTCTGATTGGTGTCAGCTATGCTGCCATGGCAGGTGGACATAGGGGGCCCAATGTAGAGTCTATTGCTGTGATGGAATCTTAACTTTCATTTTTCCTTGCCTCATCTTATCTGCTAGCCTAAGCCTGTGACCTTGGTACCAGGCTACTGATGCTCTCGCTGGGAATGTAGACCCATTAGCTTAGGTGGGCTTCAGCTTAATCCCTGATTGGCTCAGACCCATTAGGGGACCCTGTTTTGAAGTGTGTACATCTTCTCATTTTGTGGGCTTGCAATTACTTTTGACACAGAATGTATGCACAGATGAACTGTCTTTACTGAACTCAATAAACTTGAACCTTCTGAAGGAATATTGTTGAGAACTGATTGCTGCATGTCTCTGACAGTTAGTCAGCTGCAGAGCTCAGTGTTCTGAGGTTAACAAAGAACCAGTTACAGGAGACTGCAGAGAGCTAATGACAGTTGAGGAAATAAAGAATGGCCAACCACCTGTGAGGTGCAGCAATGCTGCTGGCCCAGCTTCCCTGATGGCTTCCAACATGCTCCCCCCACCTCCTACACCTGACAGGCAGCTGTCTGTCAGGTGCAGCAGCAGGTGCAGGGTGCTTAAAGCCATCAGGGAGCCCATCCCAGCAGTAATGCCTTAGTGATCCTTCCAGCCCAGCCTCCACAATGTCTTGCAATATCCCTCCTCCTCCTACACTGGACAGGCAGTTGCCTGTCAGATGTAGGAGAGGGGGTGGGATGATTACAGCTGTCAGGCAGGCTTGCTCAGCAGGATTGCCTTACCATTGCTAATGTGTTCCCCACAATTGTTTTCCATGTGCCTGGCAGGCTGCTGCCTCCCCCCCAAAAAAAATTGGTCAACTGTGTAGCTCAGAGTTCTGAGGTAAAACCTGCTTACTTGCACTATTTATTTATTTATTGTTTCAATTTATACCCCGCCCTCTCTGCGAACAGGCTCAGGGTGGCTACAATCTTCTCCATTAGAATTCCTACAACAAATGTCACATTTCAAACTTCACATCATCAATATTATAACTGGATTTATGGAACTTAAATACCATAGCGAAGCATGGGTATCAGGCTAGTTTTAACATATTGAGCAATCAAATTGTGGAATTAACTGTCACAGGATATAGTGACCACTGTGTCACTATCATTTGTCTGTATGTTATATGCTGTCAATTCGCTTCCACTTTATGATGGCCTTATGAAATAATGACCTCCATAACATCCTATTGTTAACGGCCTTGCTCAGATCTTGCAAACTGAAGGCCATTGCTTCCTTTATTGAGTCAATCCATCTCATGATGGGTCTTCCTCTTTTCCTACTGCTTCAACTTTTCCTAGCGTTATTGTCTTTTCCAGTGACTCTTGTCTTCACATTGCCCCACTTTGATCACATTATGATAGCTTCAGTTTGGTCTTCTAGGGAAAGTTTGAGTTGATCTAGAACCCACTTATTTGTATTTTTGGTGGTCTATGGTATCCATAAAACTCTTCTCCAACACCACATTTCAAATTAATCATTTTATGGCTTTAAAAGGGGAACAGGGGAATAGGTCCGTCAATGGCTACTAGTCATGTTGACTAAAGGCAGTCTTCACATCTAGAGAAAATAAACCTTTGAATACTAAGGGAAGACCTTAGCCTCTATGCTTTTTTGTTTGCCATTTAGGGAAATATGTTGGCTACTGTGTAAAAAAAGGATCCTGGACCAGACTGGTCTGCTCCAACAGGGTGCTTCTTAAGTTATTACCCTGTCCAAAGTTCAACCCAGTTTATAACAATTAGTACATTGTCAGCCTTTGCACCACCACTACCATGGTTCACTTTTCCTGCTCAACCATTACCTGTTAGTGGTGGTAGAGCATAAAGTACGAGCACCACTGAGAAACATAGTTTCCTGGGCTACTGAGGCAGCACTTTGAATAGAGTCGGGAGTTTATAGGGGAAATTGGGAATCTGCTAGGATCGTACCACACTCCCCGTGATGTTATGTGCAATATATGAGAGCCAGAATTTAAATGACCCATAAATAATATTATTTCCACAATATTTAGATAAGACCTCCAATGACAAAGATAACAAAGGATCTGCTGTTAGGATGAATAAGAGTGTATTGTGATTTTCTTCTGGCTCCTTGAGAGGGACCAAGGAAGCCCATATCTTCTATTAAATAATTAATGTATTTTAATCATTTCCACAAGATGTTATGACAGACATTAGCACAGATTTTTAAAAAGCATCTTAGACACATTTAAGGTGAGCACATGGTTTATCAATGGTATTAGTACTAGAAGCTTAAATCTGGAATCATAAAATCTAGAGGTGGTATACACATCATTACAGGATGGTTTCTATCAAATGCTAGTTGTGGTTTTCCAGAGGGCACCTGACTGACCAGTGTTGGAGACAGTGTAAAGGTCTTTGATCTGATCCAGCAGATCTGTCTGGGTTGAGACCTGTTCATTATAGATGTGGAAAGTTAAAGTTAATGCCCTGTATCCTATCACTCCACTAAGCAAAGTTTGAAGCCTTCTCCCAGACTAAGGAGTCTGCCTTCAATACAAGTGGCCATTCCACCAATTAAATTGGAGGAAGGCTCCTTAGGCTGAAAGAAGTGTCCATAGACAGGAGGAACTTCCTCTAGCCTATGGTAAAATACAACCCAGAATCTTAACTATATTCATGTATTTTCAAAGATTGCTTGTTTGCATTATCCAGCATAAATCTTTGACTTGTATGATCATCACATATCGGAAAAACTGTATGATGGGAAAGTATCAGTTTATTTGCAGTATTTGTTCCCAGCCCCAAGCATCAGATACTATAAATGCTCTAGGCTTACAAATTCTTGTGCTTCCAAGCAGTTCATACTGTACACCTTATCCATCCAACTGGCATCTGGAACACATCAAATAGCAAAGTAATAGCAAAACCCCCCAAAGCTCTTTAAAGACTCAAGAGACCCTGGTCAAGCTGCCATAAATCTCTTCTGGCATCTAGTACTCCAGGGTGTTTTACCTTTTGATCTTAAGTTGCAACTAACAATCTCTCCAAACAGAATTAAGTGTAGAGCAAGCTCTGGAATTCCCAAGCTGCCATTCACAGAGCTCATTATTAAACACAATCGATAGCTATGAACACATTCTTTGTCGCCAGCATGTTATACTGCTGTGGGTATCCAATGAAACCTCCATTTAGGTGATTTCTCCAGTATAAAATAGATTTCTTTCACTGTATGCTCATTTCAGACTTTCTGAATCTATCAGTGGTGTGCAGCACTTATCAATAATATCTGAACAAATTAGATCTTTGGCTTCAAAAGATGATCCTCCTCAGACAGTGATTCTAATTATTGCATGAGAACACAAATAAAACTGAATATGTAACAGCAGAATCTGTCTCTCTGAGATGCTTCCGTCCATATTGAATCAGAAACTCTGTATTCCTTATCAAATATATTAGAAATTGTTATTGTATTGCAAGTGAGAATAATACAAGATGAAGAAGAAGAAGAAGAGATTGGATTTATACCCCGCCCTTCACTGCCCAAAGGCGTCTCAGAGCGGCTTGCAAACTCCTTTCCCTTCCCCTCCCCACAACAGACACCCTGTGAGGTAGGTGGGGCTGAGAGAACTCTAACACAAACTGTCCTTGAGAGAACAGCTGTGCCAGAGCTTGTGACTGACCCAAGGTCATATCAGCAGGTGCAAGCGGAGAAGTGGGGAATCAAACCCGGTTCTCCCAGATAAGAGTCCGCGCACTTAACCACTACACCAATCCTGAGATAGCAGTTGGTCTTATTTCCTGTCATAACTGGTCCAACTGGTCCAGAATGCTTCTCCTCAGCTACTATCAGGAGCTACATGGAGCAGGCACATTACTCCCACTCTGCAGACACTACATTGGATGCCCATTTGTTACCAGACTCAATTTAAAGCATTGGCTATCACATACAAAGCCCTATAAGGCCTTGGTTCCTCTTATTTGTGAGAGTGTCTCTCCCCCTATGCTCTTTCATGGCAACTTTGCTCATGTCAGCAGGGGCTTCTGTGGGTGCCAACCTGCAAGTGGGTAAAATCAAGAATGGCCCATACACGTGCTTTCTCCATTGTGACTCCCATCTTATAGAATGGCTTGCCCAAGGAGGTCAGGAAAGCTGCCACTCTCCCCATTTTCTGCAAACTGCAAAACTACATTATAAGTAAAGGTTTCCCTTGCTTGAAAGCTAGTTGAATCCAACTCCAGAGGGTGGTGCTCATCTCTGTTTCCAAGCCAAAGAGCCAGTGTTGTCCGAAGATGTTTCTGTGGTCACGTGGCCAGTATGACTAAATGCCAAGGTGCACAGAACACTGTTACCTTCCCACTGAAGCAGTACCTATTTATCTACTTGCAATTTCTTGCTTTTGAACTGCTGGGTTGGCAGGAGCTGGGGCCAGAGATGGGAGCTCACTCCATCATGCTGCACTAGGGTCTCAAACTGCTGAACTGCAGACCTTCCAGTCTGCAGCTCAGTATCTTAACCTCTGAGCCACCACGGTGCCCCTAAACTGAATTATACAAGAGGGTTTTTCTGCACTGTACAAAAATTATTTACTTGAATAAATAACCACTGTACAAAAAATATTTACTTGAATAAATAATTAGGGCTTGTGCCAGTTTGGTGTAGTGGTTAGGAGCGTGGACTCTAATCTGGGAGAACCAGGTCTGATTCCCTACTTCTCCACATGCAGCTGCCCTCGGGTCAGTTACAAGTTCTTTCAGAGCTGTCCTCTCATGAGCAGTCCTCAAAAGAGCTCTCTCAGCCCCACCTACCTCACAGGGTGTCTGTTGTGGGGAGGGGAAGGAAATTGTAAGTTGCTGTAAGACTCTTCCGGGTAGTGAATGGCAGGGTATAAATCCAACCTTTTGTCCTTCTTCCTGCTGGGTATTAGCTTACTATAAGTAGGATCATTTAATGTAATTTCAGTAGCCCTTAATGTGTCATATTAATACTAAAGCTATGCTTCATTTCTTTCTGATGAGTCCAGATTTCTAAAATTCTAATGCATTATTTATTTAATGTCCTATTTTGTGATTGTATTGACTCACTATGTGTAATCCACCTTGAGCCACTGTGAGAAAGGCAGACTATAAATAACATAAAAACAAACAAATATATGCATTAATTTTAAAACACTAATTAAAACTATTGAAACACCACCATCATATGACTACTTCGTTCTATGTAGTTTTATGCTTTTCTGCTTTATTTTAATCACAGAATCACCACAGACAACAACTAAAAATGTGATAATTCATTACTGACTAAAGCCATCTAGCACCATTCTTGATTACAGAAAGATCCCTTTTTCTTGACAGGACTAATTTCCTCACTGTATCCTAAGAGCAAAGGAGGAGAATCCTCAGCAACATCTCTGCCAGCTGTAAAACAAGAAGACTGAGCCTCTTGGTCCTTGGCTCACAGCTTGAGGCCTTGAGTGAGCTTGCACAATGGATCCAGGACAAATCCAGGATGTCACTTAATATATTTTTGCTTTGTTTCTTTTTGTTCAATTAGATTGTATTTTTGTAAGCCATTCTGGGACCCCATATGGGAGTTAAAAACAACCTGTATAGTATTCATTAGCCATTTACTCATGACATATCAGCATATAGGAAAAGGTGTGCAGAATGGGACTAATTGCACTGACCCTATGTCCTGTTGCCTAAATTAGTCCCTGCTAGGTCTATCACACAAGAGCATCCCCTGTACATGTACAGCAGAAACTCAAGCTTGCAGGCTGGAACAATAAGTCTTAAAGAAATAAAAAAGAGAAAGGAGACAAGCACTTAACCAGAAATTAATTTTATATAGACTAGAAAATGAGGAATCAGTATGGAAAAACAATAGAACAAGCAGTTTTATTGTGAAAACCAATAACAATAAGTTACCTAATATGTAGTTGTGTTACTTGAAGCTATACCCAGTTTAAATTACATTTATTCCATATTATGTCTCTTCCACTTGGTTGTCCAGAGCAAATGTACACAGAGAAAGGAGATAAGTGAGAGGTTGCCCAAATTGGGAACAAAAGTTCAAGCAGGATCAATAGTAACAGAACTTAAGGCACAAGGGATGGTCCCTTAATCAGGATACAAAGGGAAAGAGCTGGCAGACTGTAAAGCAAGTCAGTCCTGGGTGAGAAATAAAGATATAAGATGTAAATGATTAATCACAGGGAGGGAAACCGAGAAGGAGAGAAGAAATCATAATGTACCTGTCTTGAAGAGGAAGGATCCAGTGATTTTATGCTAATGATGATAGCAGATGGTTCTCATGGAGCATCAACGACAAAATTTGAGGACTGGGGATACCTTACTGATGCACCTGGAAATACTTGGACACCAGTGGAAAGGGTCTACTGTTGGATTATTTTTATGCAAACTAGGCTCCATGTTGGCATTGGACCAAAACTTCAGAACTTAGCTGCCCATAGCGACCTTTGGGTTGTGACTCAATTGGTGGGGTTTTGGATCTGGGACCCTATTATAGCAAATTTAAGATCTGAGCTGTGATAGGATAACATAATCCTCCTATACCATAAGGGACACTTAAATATGAACATAAGGATGTGTACTTGTGATGGGTGAGAACACTGACGCGGATCTGCTGATAGGAACCAGGAAATAGGCGGGTAGTCCTTTTCAGCTTTATGATTCTATCACCTTGGAATTCCATTTCCAAAGGAAATGTCAAAAGTTTTGAATATTTATGCTGCCAATTTGAGTAATGTTGTATGGCCAGTGTGAGAATCAATCAATGTGTTCTTAGTGCTTTCAGCAAGCCAAGCTACATTCTGTTGAGAGAGCTTCTTATCAATTCTTGTTTTGATACACAGACCTTCTCTTAATGTGAAAATATTTATATTTCTCTCACCCTGGTAACTTAAGGCAATGAATTCTTGGGGCGTATTTCCCTCACTCACAGCAACTTTAGGCCAGGAGATTGGGGGGTAGGTGTTCCCACACCTTTGATCTTAGTGTGAGCCAAAGACTCATGGAGTTTCACATGTAACTGGTTTCAGATGGGGCTAATAGGCCATGCAACATCTCTTGAATGGACACAGTGTCTGTGATCAGATGTGCGGTTTGATCTGTTGCCATTGCTATTTCCTTCCAGAGTTAAAATGCATGATCAGACATCAACATCTGTCTGTCATGCCCCAGTCATCTGTGTCCTGTCTCTCTTGTACTGCCTGTTTCTTTAACACCTGTGAAAGTCCAGTCTGTATTTTAGCTTTTTTCTGTGCTTTGGGGAAGGAGTTAATTGAAAAGATTAGAGAGGGAGATGGCAGTGAACTACATATCCCAGCAGACTCATCAGTTTTTGTGCATATGCTCAAAGGACAAACTTATTAAAAATGGCCAACAATCCTATGAACTACATATCCCAGCAGGCTCATCAGTGCTTGTGGGCATGCTCAAAGGACAAGCTTTTAAAAATGGCCAATAGTCGCTATAATACCACGACCTCTTCCCGGCTGTTGCTGTGACCGAGCTGTGGCATCACTGCCTGTATATGCGTATGTTTGTACTGGATTCAGTTATTTTTCTATGAAGGGACTGATCAGTTCTGCTTTCTCTGATGGCTGACCAGTTCACTCTAATCAGTAGTCTCTTCAGGGATTGATATAACTTGTGGAGGTATTGAGGACAACTGCCCAGTATGAATCTTTACCAGAAAGTCAGGCACCAGTGCTTGTAAAAGTCAAACAGCACAGTTCTTTATTACACAGAAAACTCAACAGGGAGATAGGATATATTTACACAGGATATTTTGTTTCTTTGATGAATAGACACTTTACTTTGCCTTGATATAGGCTGTAGGCTTATCACTCTCAGTATGACACAGATGTTCTTTGGTACACAAAACCAATTTATGATCCCACTCTCCAGTAACTGTTTTGTGGTTATCCTTTGGGTTTTGTTTGCCTGGCCTCTTGAGTCTAGTGGTGCACCAATCCCAGCTCTCCAGACTCCTCCAGACACTTTGCCCTGCCTTAGCCACCTTATAAGTTCCTTTGGAGCAGTGTATCTGGTGTTTGTGATCACTGAGGTTTTATACTTTCCACTCTCTGATCACTCTCCTCTTTATTGGTGTAGTGGTTAAGTGCGCGGACTCTAATCTGGGAGAACCAGGTTTGATTCCCCACTCCTCTACTTGCACCTGGCTGGATGACCTTGGGCAAGCCATGGCTCTGAAAAGAGCTGTTCTTGAAAAAAAAGCAGTTTCTTTCAAGAGCTCTCTCAGCCCCACCTACTTCACAGGATGTCTATTGTGGGGAGGGGAAGGGAAAGGAGTTTATAAGCTGCTCTGAGACACCTTTGGGTAATGAAGGGCAGCGTATAAATTCAGTCTCTTCTTCTTCTTCTTTATATTAGAGGGTACCAGTGCAGAGTACTATTCAGCCACAGTTTTCCACTTAAACTGATATCTGGCTGATTCCACTGAGCCCAGAGGCTTCTGTCATAAGAACATAAGAACATAAGAGAAGCCAATGTTGAATCAGGCCAATGGCCCATCTAGTCCAACACTCTGTCACACAGCGGCCAAAATATATCAGGTGCCATCAGGAGGTCTAGCAGTGGGGCCAGGACACTAGAAGCCCTCCCACTGCTGCCCCCTCCAGCACCAAGAATAGACTGAGAGTTCCCATCTATACCCTGTGGCTAATAGCCACTGATGGAATTCTGCTCCATATGTTTATCTAATTCCCTCTTGAAACTGTCCATGCTTGCAGCTGCCACCACCTCCTGTGGCAGTGAATTCCATATGTTAATCACTCTTTGGGTGAAGAAGTATTTCCTTTTATCTGTTCTAACCCGACTGCTCAGCAATTTCATAGAGTGCCCACGAGTTCTTGTATTGTGAGAAAGGGAGAAAAGTACTTCTTTCTCAACCTGCTCAATCCCATTCATAATCTTATAAACCTCGATCATGTCACCTCTCAGCCGTCATTTCTCCAAGCTAAAGAGCCCCAAGCATTTTAACCTTTCTTCATAGGGAAGGTGTTCCAACCCTTTTATCATTCTAGTTGCCCTTCTCTGCACTTTTTCCAATGCTATAATATCCTTTTTGAGATGTGGTGACCAGAACTGTACACAGTACTCCAAATGAGGTCGCACCAATGATTTATACAGGGGCATGATGATACTGGCTGATTTGTTATCAATTCCCTTCCTAATAATCCCCAGCATAGCGTTGGCCTTCTTTATTGCAGCTACACATTGTGTAGACATTTTCAGCGAGCTATCCACTACCACTCCAAGATCTCTCTCTTGGTCCGTCTCTGCCAGATCAGACCCCATCAACGTGTATTTATATTTAGGATTTTTGGCTCCAATGTGCATCACTTTGCACTTGGCCACATTGAACCCCATTTGCCACGTTGACGCCCACTCACCCATCCTCAACAGATCCCTTTGGAGTGCCTCACAATCCTCCCTGGTTTTTACCACCCTGAACAACTTCGTGTCATCTGCAAATTTAGCCACTTCACTGCTTACTCCCAATTCCAAATCGTTAATAAACAAGTTAAAAAGCATCGGACCGAGTACTGATCCCTGTGGTACCCCACTGCTTACCACCCTCCACTGAGAAAGTTTCCCATTTATACTCACTCTCTGTTTCCTATTTATAAGCCAGTTTTTGATCCACAAGAGGACTTGTCCTTTTATCCCATGACTATTGAGCTTACTTAGGAGCCTTTGATGAGGAACTGTATCAAAAGCTTTCCGGAAGTCAAGGTAAATAATATCTATTGGGTCCCCCTTGTCCACATGTTTGTTCACTCCCTCAAAAAACACTAACAGGTTAGTGAGACAAGATCTTCCCTTACAGAACCCATGCTGAGTCTGCCTCAATAGTTTTTGTTCATCAATGTGCCTACTAATTCTTTCCTTAATAACAGTTTCCACCAATTTACCCGGTATCGATGTCAGACTGACTGGCCTGTAATTTCCTGGATCTCCTCTGGAGCCCTTTTTAAAGATGGGAGTGACATTACCTACCTTCCAGTCCTCAGAAATGGAGGCAGATTTTAAAGAAAGATTACATATTTTTGTCAGGAGATCCACAAGTTCACATTTGAGTTCTTTCAGAACTCTCGGATGAATGCCATCCGGGCCTGGTGATTTATTAGTTTTTAAATTGTCCATCAGTCGGAGGACTTCCTCTCTTGTCACCGCAATATGATTCAGGTCTTTCAAACCCCCTCCCGAAATCAGTGCTTCTGGAGTGGGCAAACACTTCTCCTCTTCCACAGTGAAGACAGAGGCAAAAAATGCATTCAGCTTCTCAGCCATTTCCCTATCATCCTTCACTACTCCTTTTACCCCTTGGTCATCCAAGGGCCCCACTGCCTCCCTGGCTGGCTTCCTACTTCTAATGTATTTGAAGAAAGTTTTATTGTTGGTCTTTATGTTTTTTGCGATATGCTCCTCATATTCCCTTTTTGCTTGCCTGATCACAGACTTGCATTTTATTTGCCATAGTCTGTGTTCCCTTTTATCAACCTCACTAAGACTAGCTTTCCACCGCTTAAAGGAATCCTTCTTACCTTTTACAGCTTCCATTACTTTATTTGTTAACCATGCAGGCTTTTTTCTATACCTATTTGTACCTTTCCTAACCTGCGGTATATATTTTTTCTGAGCTTCTAGGATTATCTTTTTAAATAGTCTCCAAGCTTCCCCAATGGTTTTGACCTTCTCCACTCTTCCTTTCAATTTCTTCCTCACATGTCCCCTCATACCAGAGAAGTTACCCCTTTTAAAGTTAAAAGTGGTCGCGTCAGTCTTTTTGGGCGACTCCCTATCTGTACAAATGTTAAACTCAATGACATTATGGTCACTGTTCCCAAGTGGTGCAATCACTTTTACATCTCTCACCAGGTCTTGGGTGTTACTTAGGACCAAATCCAAGATCGCCTCTCCCCTGGTAGGATCTGTGACCATCTGTTCCACAGCACAGTCATTGAGAGTGTCTAAGAATGCAATCTCTTTTTCCCGACTAGAACTCATATTGACCCAATCAATGTGTGGGTAGTTAAAGTCGCCTATTACAACACAGTTATTTCGTCTAGCCGCTATCTTTAATTCATTCATCATTTTATAATCCTCCTCTATCTTTCGATCTGGTGGGCGATAACAAACTCCCACTGTTAAGCCTCCTTTTGGACCCACTATTTCAACCCATAGCATTTCCAGAAGGGAATCCAATTCTCTTACCCTCTCAATCTTACGGGACGGTATACCCTCTCTGACATACAGAGCCACCCCACCTCCAACCCTTTCCCCCCTATCCTTCCGATATAATTTATAACCAGGAATCACCATATCCCACTGATTTTCCTCATCCCACCAAGTTTCTGAAATACCCACAATGTCTATTTCCCCCCCCAACACCAAGCATTCCAACTCCCCGGTTTTACCTCGGAGACTTCTAGCATTTGTGTATAAACACTTATAGTTTCCCATGTTTGTTAAGCCCACAGTCTTCCTCTTGCTGCCTTGAGACCTTGCCAGGCAGTTCCTATCATTAGCCACAGTCTCAGTGGACAATTGTAATCCATTTCCTTGTACAAAAGTAATAGCTACCCCTTCATCTCTTTGAGATGAGCCATCCCGAACCAGAGACTTTTCATCTCCTGTCGGCTTTCCCCCATTATTCAGTTTAAAAACTGCTCTGCCACCTTTTTGATTTTGAGTGCCAGCAGCCTGGTTCCTTCTCGGGACAAGTGGAGACCGTCCCTTTTGTACAGCTCCCTCTTGTCCCAAAAAGCATCCCAGTGCCTAACAAACTTGAACCCTTCCCCCTACACCACCGTCTCATCCACGCATTGAGACTCCTGATCTGTGCCTGTCTCTCCGGCCCTGCGCGTGGAACAGGTAGCACTTCCGAGAAGGCTACCTTGGAGGTCCTGGCCTTGAGTTTCCTGCCCGGCAGCCTAAATTTCTCCTCCAGGACCTCACGACTGCATTTCCCCACATCGTTGGTGCCGACGTGCACCACGACCACTGGCTCCTCCCCAGCACTATCTACCAGCCTATCTAAAACACGCGTAATGTTCGCTACCTTCACACCAGGCAGGCAAGTCACCATACGGTCAGTACGCGGGTTCGCCACCCAGCTGTCTACCTGCCTAAGGATCGAATCACCAACTACCAAGAGCCCCCTCCCACCCTTCCCAGGGACGGTTCCTTGGTACGAAAGGATACCCGTTCACCAGCTGAAGAAGAGGTCCCTTCTGAGGGCACATTCCCCTTATCCTCAGCATGGTGCCCCTTTTCCCCTTGACCCTCATGCTCCCTGGCAGCAGCCGGGCTGCCAGATCCAGAGTGGGACATATCTAACAAGTCCCCGAGAGTCTTCCCCGTGCACCTAACTGACTGTCCCTGCTTCTCCAGGTCAGCCACCTTGGCCTCAAGGGAGCAAACTCGCTCCCTGAGAACCAGGAGCTCCTTGCACCGAGCACACACCCAAGACTTCTGACCAGTGGGCAGATAGTCATACATGTGACACTCCATGCAAAACACTGGATAGCCCCCACCCCCCTGCTGGCATTCTGGCTTCATAATTGTTTTTAAACAAATACTTTTCTATAACCCCCCTTTTAAAACCCTTTGTATTTATATGGCTCCTGTTGTAGGAGTCTACTTACCTTACCAAGGAGCCAAGGTCCTGGCTTTCTGGCTCTTCCTGGGCTTCTTCAGAGCTCTCCAGTTAACTCCCTGTTAACTTTCTACCAACTGCCTCTCCCAACTGCCAGCTCTCAACTGTCAGCTGTTCACAGTTATCTGTCACTCACTGAGAATTCCAAGCCCTCTGCCCCCCACCTCTCTCAGTCATGTGACTCAGCAGCTCCTTTGTTTACCTTGCTGCTGTCCACAAACCTTTAATTCTGTCACAGCCCCACTCCCAGGTTGTTGCACCTGACCGCTCAGAGACAGGGTGAAAATGCTTTGAAGAGTGCTAAGGGAGTGAGTCTGATCATAATTCTCTGTTACAAAAAAACTCTGGATCATTTAGAGGCAGGACCACACTGGCTCAAACTTCATGTCTGACCGCAGTCAGCACCTGCCACTTAGGACCCATCTTATTCATTTTTATCACAGCAATAGAGCCCATGTGCTTACAGCATTTATTCATGTAGTTGCTGTCCTATATTCAGGCAAACATGCACAGGAAGGATCAGGACCAGCAAGTTTGCTCCTGCTTTCCCCACTATATACATTAGCCCTGTACATTATATCATGTGTACAGAGTCCTACCTTCTTTCTCTTAGTCAACTGTTCTCCGGTTCTGACTTTCTTCTAGTTTATCACCTTGCTGCTGTCCAAGGACACAGCTATACTGTTTCTGCACATATTTTAAGATATAGCATTAACTGAAGAACAGTATAAGATTTGCAGATGATTGAGGTCTATAAGCCATAAATCCCCTTTTATTAAAAATACGTAATGCTATTAAAACTATGCTTTTCATATATACATATTAGTTCTAAGGATATATAGGTGTAACTTGGTAAGGAAAGTCAAATCTGTAGTTATTGAAGAACAGCTGTGTTAGTGTACAGAAGAAAAAATGGGAAAGCTGTAGTGTCATGTTCTAGCAGATGATTTAGTAAGCAAACATTCTACTTCATTAGATGAAGAAAGACATTTCTACAAAATATAATTGATTAATAGTTTTTCTACAAAATATAATTGATTAATAGTTCACGTCAGTCACTGTAGTCTGAGGTAGTGATTGGGGGGCTTGAAATGCTGAAGTGAAAGTTCCCACCAACCTAGCACAAGCAGAAAGTATTATTAATTAGGATCAGCTTGTGATGAGTTCTCCTTTAGTCTTCCATTCTAGTTCTCTTCAAGCAAACAAAAGGTGGAGAACTGGCTGCTGATTATAAAGGTTTTGTGGGTCTAATAATTATATCAGGAATACTGGATGCTTCTGAGTATGTGCATGGGATACATGGCTCCTGAAACAATTAATTAAATAATAACATTGGATAGCATAATTCCAATATGTCCTAATGATACTGGTACTCATGAGCATTCGGACCTTAAAGACAAGACCAGTAAACTTTCTACATTTATCAGCCAACTGCCCTGCTATTGCTCCATAGATCCATCCATACTGTGTTTGGAAAAGATCTTGGTCCATCAGGTGTGCCAGCATTCCAGCCTTAAACCATACATGTGTACTTTTCATTCTACGTCTACCTCTGATACAGTAAGTTGCCTATGAAATCCTGTGCTACAATAAGTCAATATCATTTAATTATGGTATTATTTTTATTTATTGCTCCATGTGTAATATATACCCTATATAATAAAATGTAATTCATCACTAGCAATTATTTCTATTCTGTCAGTTCACTGTTGTATAAATTAGCCCCAGGGATTTCTTGTATCTCAGCTGGTACCTGGGAAATCCATTTCTGCAACATATTTACCAAATGTGGAGCAGTTTCTATGGATGTTCAAGAGGAGGTACATACTATACCAACATGGCCACTGGTGTCATCTAAAGATGCAGCTATTCTGATACGGCAAAGCTCCTGGGATAGATGTGATATCAGCTGAAAAATTGTAGAGCAATTGACAAGGGTGGAGCATTTTACTGGAACTTTTATTCACCAGAATTAATTCAATAGGTAAAATACCAGACCAATGGAAGCATGTTGTTATTGTTCCTATATTTAAGAAAGGTGAATAAATGGATCCAAGTAATTACTGGCCAATGAGCTTGTTACTGGTGATTAATAAATTAGATGACTCTATGATGATCTCACCCTTTTCCCTTCCTCACTCACAGGATTTTGCCTTTCTTTCTTCTTCTTCTTTTCTTCCTTGCTGAACAGCCCCTATATCTATTTTCTTCTTATTAGTTGGTCTATGGCTGTCCCATCCTGTCATGTTATTATATATTTTGATGCTGGCCCAGCCCAGGGACTTGAAGGAGGAGACAAAAACACCTTCTTATGTTCTACCCCCGTAATGGCACATGAGAGGCTTTTGAAAGTTCAAAATAAAATATTTTATCTAACTTGGAGAGGGAAATGTCAGGTGTAATCAGGGTTAGGATATATGAAGTGAACTGATAATAAAAATGGAGGTAATTTTGTAATCACACTAAATCCAGATCATATGTTGCCAGCAATGAAGTGTTTTTGCTTTTCAACAAGGTCTTTGAAACTTTGAGGAGAGGCTTTATTTTCAATGTGTACTTTAACACTCAAGCATAGGATCCTTAGTTTCACTAACACTTAAGGTTTAGAAGGCAGGAACATACAACCAACTTCCCATAATCCTTCTCTATACACAAACCAGGGATCATTCCTCATTTCAGAGCTATTTCCCTTTCTACTAGTCAAGGATTACTTCTCTTGACTAGAAGCACTCTCTCTTTTCTGCTTCAACAGGGATCCACTGTGATCTACTCACTCCTTCAGCCTCTTTCCCAGTCTGCAGTTAGTGCTCAACGGTCTCTTCTTCAACTGTCAGTTGAAGTAGTGTAGTGCAGTGATTAAGAGTGGTGTAGTGGTGTAGTGGTTAAGAACAGCAGACTCTAACCTGGACAACTGGGTTTGATCACCCACTCCTCCACATGAAGCCAGCTGGGTGAACTTGGTTCAGTCACAGTTCTCTCAGAGCTGTTCTCTCAAGACCAATTTTCTCAGAGCTCTGTCAGCCCCACCTAAATCACAGGGTTTCTGTTGTGGGGGGAGTAATGGAATGTATGCTGCTTGGAGACTCCGAGTACAAGGCATGGTATAAATCAAACTCTTCTCCTCCTCCTCCTCCTAACTGTCATTTCTTAACTGTCACTCAACAGAATTCTGTTTGAACAGCCTGTCATTCAAAGGTTTTCAGACTCTGTTAGAATGTTAACCCTAGACAATCCATCACAGCATCCAATTTCTATTATAAATTAGTTGACGGGTATAGTGCTGGGTATAGAGCAAGCAGATTTTAAACAGGGAACCTCAGCTATTGATAACTCATGAAACAAACTGCCTTATACTGAATCAGACCCTTGTTCCATCAAAGTCATCATTGTCTACTCAGACTGGCAGCGGCTCTCCAGGGTCTCAGGCAGAGGTCTTTCACATCACCCACTGCCAGATCTTTTAACTGGAGACACCAGGGATTGAACCTGGGACTTTCTACATGCCAAGTAGATGCTCTGCCACTGAGCCACAGTCCCTCCTTGTCTTAGTTTAAGTAATTTGGCAGAAAAAATATACCCACTGTGCTCAGGGAAGGTTGTGTGTGGCTTTCATAGATCTGAAATCAGCATTCAATTCAATTCCTAGGACATGTTTACAGCAAAAACGTGGGAAAATTGTGACTGATCATAGATTGCTGTGGTTGAAATGGATGCTTTATAATAATCCAACAGCCCAGATCAGATATGGGCTGTAGGGGCAAACCTCAGGAAAATTTATTATGAAGTCCAGAATTAAGCAGGGATGTATGATGGCTCCACTACTTTTAAATATGTTTTTAAATGATTTAGCACCTGCTCTTAAATGAGATTAATTTCACTTCCCAAAATTGGGGGCCCTACAAATACCCATTTTATTATATCCTGATGATGCAGCATTATTATCACGATCTCCTATTGAGCTACAAAAATTAATATGGTCCTTCTTGAACTACTGTCAGGAACAGGGCCTAGCAATTAACTCTGTAAAACTGAAGATATTGATTTGTACAAAACAGAGATATAAGATATAAATGGATTTTAGATAGTAATGAACCAGAGCAGTCTAGGTATCTTAATTATCTGGAGATAATATTCAATGCAAATTTCCTTGGAAACCTCAATGTAAGGTGGTTATGGCATCAGAGGCCTGCTCTAGCACAGCAATAGAGTGTTTTTTTCTACAGGAAAGATGGACAGTATTTTCCTGCAGCAATTACAGCTTTCAGCACCAAGGTATTGTCTCAACTACAATTGGAACAGCTATCTGGGTCCACAGAATAAATGAGATTCAGCTGCTTATACAATATTTGCATCAAATCTGAGGAATCCCAAAGTATGTGACTGGTACTGCCCTTGGACAGGAACTTGGCCAGCATTCCATTGAATCTAGAACTTGGATACTTGGAATTAAATCTGAGGATAATAGCTTATTATGTTACATGAAACAAGATAATTTCTCCAGTTCATGGAATCAGGCTATAATAGAAAAACTGAATATCATATAATGTCCAGAGAAAGTAGTTTCTGCATTACAATGGCCCTTAAAGTGTAAGATTATCAAGCAGTTGATTATGATGATTGATAAATAATACCATCTGCCAGGCTAGGTGTGTTTGCTCTACTCTACATATGGGAATCCCACCACTTGTTACAATCCCAAAATACTTGGCGGTCTGGTGTTCCTTGTAGATAGGTACACGAAGTCTCCAGGCCAAAGATCCCAACCCACCACCCTTTTCTTGTCAGCCTGGGCTTTGTAGGCAGCCTTCGCGGTATCCAGTGCCTCACAGTGGCCAGGGCTAACCTTGGCTGACACAGGGGCTCACAGGGCTCAATAGTGTCAGGCTCAATAGCAAGTAAATCCAGGCAATCTTCAGAAAGAGATATGCTTTATTGGTATACGATGTTGCCCACAGTAATACTGCTATTGTCAGGAATGGCCCTGTGGGATCAGTTAGACACTGATATAGTATGATGCAAAGCCAAAACTAGCAAATGTACTTTTAGTGCGTGCAGGGGAAAACTCCCGGCGGGAGTGTTACTTAATGCCCGGGAGTACTACCCCCACCACCACCTAGTCACGTAAGACTGGAAAATCCCCCAGACTGAGGAATGCTCCAAAGCCTATTTGTCAAGGCCACTGTGATAAGAGGAGGCGGCAAGAGAGTATTCTCCCACATTACAGCAGGCAGACTACACAAGCGCAAAAGCAGGAGACAAGATAATAAACAATGAACACAGTGTAAGTGATAATACAGAGCTTCAGTCTTCTGACAGTTTAATGTTATAGTTCCAAGATGCAGGTGATCAATTATGCTCACAAGATTAAATGCAGTACTATCTGTGATCTTTGAAGGCCATATATTAGGTGTACCATTTTCAGATAGATATTGTACTTGTGGTTTAGGGAATCATAGAAACTGTGAAGCATTTTCTGTTTGAATGTCCATGGTATAAGGAGGCTAGAGAGAAATGGATCAAGCCAGTTATGTGCCAGCTAAATGAGTTTCCCCTAGATACTTTAGTTACTAATTTTTAATGGATTCTAGGCCAGTGAATATCCTTTTCTTAGCTAAATTCCTTGTTCAGGCCATGAGAGTTTTGGCAGCTTCTGATAAGACATCTACTCTAACATGTTATAGCCTATCCTCTCTGGCTTGAATTCTTCCTTTCTTCCTTTTATTCCTAGTTGGGATTGACTGATATTACTCAAGACCTGTAGGTAATAGGAAGGAGGGAGGGAGAGAGGGAGGGAGGGAGGATACATTAATGTCAACTACTACAGTAAATACTTGGTCTGAGCTCTTTAATACATTAACATTCTAAGAACATAAGAACATAAGAGAAGCCAAGCTGGATCAGGCCAGCGGACCATCTAGTCTAACACTCGCTGCAAAGAAAATTTGGAAGAAAATAGTAGCAGTATCATAGCTTGATTACCAATGGAAGTCTGGATGGGAGAGATGGAATTATTATGTTTTATTGTGTCCTAACTTACTCTTTAATTCTTCTAGCTTTAGAAGTTTATACAGATGTTATTGTTATATTGTTCTGTCATTGTAACAGCCTATGGCTAAAGGCAATAAACTGAAACCTGAACCTAGTCCAACAGTCTATGTCACACAGTGGCTTATAGGAGGAACACATTTACAATAAAGTTATACCAATTGTTTTATAAAACTGTTGCAAATTTTCTACTAGACCCCTCCCCTTTTGTGTGGTAATCCAACCATAATAAAATGAAAATTTTACTCTAGAATATACTAGAAATATTACCAATATCCTTATCTCTGGATTGATTCAAAAGTTCCATGGTTTCTCAACACCTGAAATGAAACTGCAGGCATCTTTTCCTCGACATTTAATTGTCACCAGCATTGAGGCCTGTTTGTTGTAATTGAATAGAAATATTGTTAATAATTTAAAAAATAGTACATAAAATAAGCAATGACACTAAAATGCATAAAAGTAACAAAAACAGCACATTGCCCCCCACACACAATGGGCAGGACAGCAATGATCTACCTAACCTCAGGAGTTAAAGAAACTAATATATAGAGAGAGTTCACCTCTGTGGTTTTGTGGTCAGACACCATCTTAAGTGGATTAAGGGGAGTTATACAAAAGCTATATAGTTTATGCAGGTATAAATATAGGTATATATACAGGGATAGATATTTGACATCATACTTAATGACTTCTGCTTCATCAGTAAGCAATACCAAACTTGCAGTGCAATCCTAAACAGAGTTACATGTGTCTAAACCAGATGAATTTTATGGGCTTTCAAGAGTGCAGCTCTGTTAAAAATGGCACTGCTTAGTAACATTATCAATTTAGAATGATTCCATTTGACTATATAGTGTCAGAGGTCTTTTAAATGTCATTTTGAATCACTCAGATTGATCCTTTTCACCAAATGTATGCTGAGGAATACAACTGATGAGTTCCTTTATTGGCATGTAACCCTTACAGACCCATATACAACAAAAACAGCAGCATAAAATAATATTTGCAAAAAGAGATGTAAGGAATTACCATGTAAGTATACCAATCAGTTAAATAAAGGGCAAATAGAAATGGCACCAAAAAGAAATTTAGTGACAGTTTCTGTTATCTCAAGGTTTGGATTATCAAGAAGAGTAAGGATCTTTAGGCCATCAGGATATTCTTCTAATTGAGCCAAAGTAGAGTTTAGAAATTTCAGTCGTAACACATGATAGAAGGGGCACTGAAACAAGACATGGGAAATCATTTCGATATTATCATTTGTGCATGGACAACATCTGTTAGAAAAGGGCACACCTTGAAAATGGCCAGATAATAAGGTCAAAGGTAATACATTGAACCTGGCCAAAGAGAGGGCTCTATAGAGTTTGGGGATGTGAAGCTGGTACAGGTAAGAGGAAGCTTGGCCGACTTTAGGAGATATTTCAAAATACAGGGGTGAGAAGGTTTTGTTAGCAGTGTTATATAGTGAATGTAGCTCAGAATGAAGTAGATTGGCTTTTATGATTGAGAAAGCCTCAGATTCGGAAGTAAGGAATAAGGAATCTAAGGTGATATCCAGAGATTTAATTTTGGATTCTATATAAGCAATCCAGTTAGAGTCATTAGATTTCAGTAGAAGCTGATAGGTGTAACTAGAGGGGTCCGCATTGAAAAGAAGGCAAAGCCAATACTTAATTGTAGTTAGCCATGCTTTAGTTATCAACATGTTCTGGCCACATTCCAGGTATAAAGCTGCATAGGGGACACACATTGGCACCCCAAAGATTTTCCTCAAGAAATAGGAGTGAGGCTGTTTTATGGAATTTCCAGCTGTATTGATCCAAATAGGCACCCCATATAATAACTGGGCCCCTATTTTAGCATTAAAGGCTAAAAGCAGCAGGTATATACTGGCTACCTCTTCCTGAAAAATAAAATTTGAAAATTGCTGCCACATTTACTTTGGCTGTATTAATTGCCATTTTTCGATGACAGACCCAAGAGGTGTTGTATTGAAAATGAACACCAAGATATTTAAAGACCTTGACCTGTTCCAAGGAATGACTGTTGATTTTCCGGTCATAAAGCTTCCTGGAGTTAAATTATGAGAAATCCAAAGCAGTGGTCTTTTCCAACTCCTGGAAGCTTTATGACCGGAAAATCAACAGTCATTCCTTGGAACAGGTCAAGGTCTTTAAATATCTTGGTGTTGTATTGAAAATGAACACCAAGAAACGCTTTAACCCCAAACGAGTAGACAACAAAAGAACTGTGTCATCAGCGTACACCAGTAAAGAGATATGCACAGAGTCAAGTCTAGGGCTCTGTCCATCAACTGAAGACAGAAAAGGGGCAAAGTCACTTAAAAAAAGATTGAAAAGAGAAGTGGACAAAATACAGCCCTGCTTAACCCCTTTATTTATAGTAATCATTGGTGTAAGTCTTCCAGAGGGAGAGCATCTAATCTGACAAGATGTAGCCATATACAATTTCCTGATAAGGAATAATAATCTCTTATCAGGAAGCAAATGATTAAGTTTCCTCCAGAGTAAGTTCCTTGAGACAGAGTCAAAGGCCCCTTTAAAATCCAGAAAGGCAGCATAAAGATTAGCCTTTCTTCTTTTTGTATATTTATCAATCAAATGAGAAAGGAGAATACAATGATCAAGAGGTGATTTCCCCCAGCTAAACCCTATTTGCTCAGGACCAAAGATCTTAGAAGATGAGGTCCAGTTAAAGAGCTTTAGTTGTAAAAATTTGGCATATAATATCCCTATTGCAGAAAGTAAACTTATTGGCCTATAGTTGGAAGGATTGTATGCGGTCCCTTCTTATAGATGGGAACAATAATGGCATTGAACCAGGCCATAGGCATCTGACCCACTTTATTTATCATTGTAAAAAGGGAGGCCAAGGGGGAGGCCCACCAGTCTGGGTCAGCTTTCAAGATCTCTGGGATAATTCCATCTACCTATTTTTAACTGGTCAATTAAAGTTATAATTTCATCAGAGGCAACAGGAGGCCATTCGGGGAGATAAGCCAAATGCAAATTTGGGAATTCACTAAGGCAGGAGAGTTCCTCTTGAAATATAGAAGAGAAATATTGAAACCAAGTTCCAGGAGAGATAGCAGAAACTGAGGGTGATCCGACACATATAGCACCAGCAACTTGAGCCCAAAACTGTCTAGAATCATTTGAGGAAATGGCAAAAAGGAGTTTTTCCCATTGTTTATTAATAAAAACCTGTCTTTTAATATCAATTAGTTGGAGTAGCTGATGTTTAAGAATTCGGTACTCCACTGGAAGTTGCGTGTCTAAGGATTTACAAAAGTTCCGGTAAATTGTACGAAGGTGAATTTTTAATTTCCTGCACTCTTTATCAAGTTTGAAGTTTGGGCATATACTTAACATAATTGGTATTCATAACTTCAGACTTCTGGTGCAGTGAATTAATGATAAAAGATATTAAATGTTCATAGTAACAAATTGCCTCCAGGTGATTTGTTGTTGTTGTTCAGTAGCACAGTCAAGTCCGACTCTTTGCGACCCCATGGGCCAGATTACACCAGGCCCTCCTGTCTTCCACTGTCCGCTGAAGTTTGCTCAGTTTCATGTTAGTTGCATCGATGACACTGTCTAACCATCTCATCCTTTGCCGTCCCCTTCTTCTTTGACCTTCAATCTTTCCCAGCATCAGGGTCTTCTCCAGTGAATGCTCCCTTCTCATTTGGTGGCCAAAGTATTTGAGCTTCAGCTTCAGGATCTGGCCTTCCAAGGAACAGTCAGGGATGATTTCTTTTAGGATTGACTGATTTGATCTCCTTGCAGTCCAAGGGACTCTCAAGAGTCTTCTCCAGCACCATAGGTCAAAAGAATCTATTCTTCGGCGCTCGGCCTTCCTTATAGTCCAACTCTCGCAGCCATACATTACTATGGGGAATACCATTGCTTTGACCATGCGGACTTTTGTTGGCAAGGTGATGTCTCTGCTTTTTATCATGCTGTTTAGGTTTGCCATCGCTTGCCTCCCAAGGAGCAGGCGTCTTTTAATTTCATGGCTGCAGTCACCATCTGCAGGGATCTGGGATCCTAGGAATGTGAAGTCTGTCACTACTTCTACGACTTCCCCTTCTATTTGCCAGGGAGTGATGGGGCCAGATGCCATGATCTTAGTTTTTTTGATGTTGAGCTTCAAGCCCACTTTTGCGCTCTCCTCTTTCACCTGAGCAAGAGGCTCTTCAGGTCCTCTTCACTTTCTGCCATCAGAGTGGTATCGTCTGCATATCTGAGGTTATTGATCTTTTCCCCAGCAATCTTAACTCCAGCTTGTGATTCATCCAGGCCAGCATTTCACATGATGTACTCTGCATATAAATTAAATAAGCAAGGTGACAATATACATCCTTGTCGTACTCCTTTTCCTATGCTAAACCAATCAGTTGTTCCATATCCGGTTCTAACTGTTGCTTCTTGACCCTTATACAGGTTTCTCAGGAGACATGTGAGGTGGTCCGGTACTCCCATCTCTTTAAGAACCTGCCATAGTTTATTGTGATCCACACAATCAAAGGCTTTAGCATAGTCAATGAAGCAGAAGTAGATGTTTTTCTGGTACTCTTTTGCTTTCTCCATAATCCAGCGAATGTTGGCAATTTGATCTCTAGTTCCTCTACCTCTTCGAAACCCAGCTTGTACTTCTGGCAGTTCTCTATCCACGTACTGTTGGAGCCTAGCTTGTAGGATTTGGAGCATGACCTTGCTAGCGTGTGAAATGAGTGCAATTGTGCGATAGTTTGACCATTCCTTGACATTGCCCTTCTTTGGGATTGGAATGTAAACTGACCTTTTCCAATCCTGTGGCCACTGTTGTGTTTTCCAAATTTGTTGGCAAATTGAGTGCAGCACTTTAACAGCATCTTGTTTTAAGACTTTGAATAACTCAGCTGGGATACCATCACCTCCACTAGCTTTGGAAAGAAGCAAATATTTCACTTATACCCGGTATCGATGTCAGACTAACTGGCCTGTAATTTCCTGGATCTCCCCTGGAGCCCTTTTTAAAGATGGGAGTGACATTAGCTACCTTCCAGTCCTCAGGAATGGAGGCAGTTTTTAAAGAAAGATTACATATTTTTGTCAGGAGATCCACAAGTTCACATTTGAGTTCTTTCAGAACTCTCGGATGAATGCCATCCGGGCCTGGTGATTTATTAGTTTTTAAATTGTCCATCAGTCGTAGGACTCTCTTGTCACCGCAATATGATTCAGGTCTTTCAAACCCCCTCCCAAAATCGGTGCTTCTGGAGTGGGCAAGCACTTCTCCTCTTCCACAGTGAAGACAGAGGCAAAAAATGCATTCAGCTTCTCAGCCATTTCCCTATCATCCTTCACTACTCCTTTTACCCCTTGGTCATCCAAGGGCCCCACTGCCTTCCTGGCTGGTTTCCTACTTCTAATGTATTTGAGGAAAGTTTTATTGTTGGCCTTTATGTTTTTTGCGATATGCTCCTCATATTCCCTTTTTGCTTGCCTGATCACAGACTTGCATTTTATTTGCCATAGTCTGTGTTCCCTTTTATCAACCTCATTGAGACTAGCTTTCCACCACTTAAAGGAATCCTTCTTACCTTTTACAGCTTCCATTACTTTATTTGTTAACCATACAGGGTTTTTTCTATACCTATTTGGGCCTTTCCTAACCTGCTGTATATATGTTTCGGAGCTTCTAGGACTGTATTTTTAAATAGTCTCCAAGCTTCCTCAATGCTTTTGACCTTTTCCACTCTTCCTTTCAATTTCTTCCTCACATGTCCCCTCATACCAGAGAAGTTACCCCTTTTAAAGTTAAAAGTGGTTGCGTCAGTCCTTTTGGGCAACTCCCTATTTGTACAAATGTTAAACTCAATGACATTATGGTCACTGTTCCCAAGCGGAATATGCCAGGAACTGAACTTTGCAGTAGCCCGATAATGGTGCCAACCTCCCTCACTGTAGACACATGCCCAGCCAAGGGAAGCCTCACCCTGAAGCAGTGTGCCAGCCAGATGTGGACCCACAATGCTCCTCACCCCTGTACCCATACAGGTGGCAAATTGACCTCCCTGATGCCAGAAATACGCAGCAGCCAGCAAGCAGAAGCCATGCTTTACACCAGAAGCCTAAGAGTTCCTGCAAAAGACTCCACAGAAGGACTTCTTCTCCAACAAGCAGGCAGCCTCCCCCCCACCTTCTCCTAGCACTACTGCATGTACTCATCCTCAAGTCAAACAATAGAATTTGGCCATGATGGGATTATATGAGCAGCCAAACACACCCACTGCCCAACAAGATAATGCAGACGCAGATCACTGGATTGTTGAATTACTACCTTTTCTTTCTAAGAGCTGTCACTGTTAGCAAACATTATATCAATTGCCCAACACTTAATTTCAATTTTTTGACCCATTAATGAACTGGCAGCTTCTAGTTTTTTCCTGGAGACTGCATCCCTTGGTGGCTCATGCCCCAAGCCCCTCTTAGGGTATATAAGAAGAGCATCTGCCCATTGTTCGCCCTCTCTTCTCCTGCCTACCTAACCCCACCCTATCTACCTGACTCCATTTGTAGCACTGTCTGGAGTCTACCACGTGTGCTGCTGGTCACCACATGACCCCTTTCCTAGTATTTTCCCAATTTTTCTCTGCAGGATCACTTTATCGCGTCCAACAGGTAGAGTATAACCCCACCAACGATACTTCCTGCTAATGCAACTGTTGCTGTACTGTTCTATCTAATTTTCTAGCTCTGTATTGCTTGAGTGTGTGATTGTTTTATTTTATATTGTAAGTGTGTGTGAATTATTTAGTAAAAGAAATCATATTTAAGATCTAGCCTCCTGGTCTATTTCTTTCTTTCTTTTTTAACTGCCCCCAAAGGTAGATTTTTTATTAATTTTATAACAAACTACAACAAACACACAATACAGTACAACAAATATACAATACACCCTCCTGGTCTATTTCTGAGGATCTGAATTGGACTCTGGTATACACAGGTTACTGCTCCCTTAAAGCCTATTGCCATTTAATATTCATAATTCCCCGTCTTTATTAAAGAAATAAGGCAATTTGGCTAACACTACTTGTTAAATGTGGTCATCTTTGAAGGCCCTGCTCTGGTTGCTCCAGCCACCTGAGGCTAGATGGGTGGTATTCTAATATGGAGCTTTGTTGCTCATGGTACTAAAACTTTAGAATTCCCTCCCCTGAGAGATTCACCTCTCTCTATTGCTGTCTTCCACCAGTAGGTGAAGATGTTTTGTTTCATTTGGTATGTCCACAATAATAGTTATTGGCCCTCCTCCCTAGTTGTGGGGTTGTTTGTTTCTGTGTTTTTATTTGTTGTTGATGTTGTTCAGTCACACAGTCAAGTCTGACTCTTCATGACCCCATGGACCACATCACACCAAGCCCTTCTGTCTTCAATTGTGCTCCAGAGTTTGCTTAAATTCATGTTAATTGCATCAATAACACAGTCTAACCACCTCATCTTTACTGTACCCTTCTTCTTTGACCTTCAATCTTTCCTAGCATCAGGGTCTTCTCCAGTGAGTGCTCCCTTCTCATTTGGTGGCCAAAGTATTTGAGCTTCAGCTTCAGGATCTGGCCTTCCAGGGAACAGTCAGAGTTGATTTCTTTTAGGATTGAATGATTTGATCTCCTTGCACCATAATTCAAAAGAATCTATACTTTGGCACTCAGCCTTCCTTATAGTCCAACTCTTGCAGACATTATTACTACTGGGAATACCATTGCTTTGACTATATGAACTTTTGTTGGCAGGATGATGTCTCTACTTTTTATTATGCTGTCTAACTTTGCCATAGCTTTCCTCCCAAGGAGCAGGCGTCTTTTAATTTCATGGCTGCAGTCACCATCTGCAGTGATCTTGGATCCCAGGAACATGAACTCTGTCACTGCTTCCATGACTTCCCCTTCTATTTGCCAAGGAGTGATGGTTTTTTTTTAATGTTGAGTTTCAAGCCAACTTTTGCGCTCTCCTCTTTCATCCTCAGCAAGAGGATCTTTGGGTCCTCTTCACTTTCTGATCAACACAATCAAAGGCTTTAGCATAGTCAATATAGCAGAAGTAGATGTTTTTCTGGTACTCCCTTGTTTTCTCCATAATCCAGCGAATGTTGGCAATTTTATCTCTTGTTCCTCTACCTCTTTGAAACCCAGCTTGTACTTCTGGCAGTTCTCTCTCCACATACTGCTGAAGCCTAAGTTGTAGGATCTTTAGCATGACCTTGATAGCGTGTGAAATGAGTGCAATTGTGCAATAGTTTGAACATTCCTTGGCATTGCCGTTCTTTGTGATTGGAATGTAAACTGACCTTTTCCAATCCTGTGACCACTGTTGCATTTTCCAAATTTGCTGGTATATTGAGTGCAGCACTTTAACAGTATCATCTTTTAAGACTTTGAATGGCTCAGCTGGGATACTATCACCTCCACTAGCTTTGTTGTTAGTAATGGTTTCTGAGGACCATTTAACTTCACATTCCAGGATGTCTGGCTCGAGGTAAGTGATTATACTGTCATGGTTGTCAAGGACATTGAGTTCCTTCTTGTATAGTTCTTCTGTGTATTCTTGCCATCTCTTCCTAATCTCTTCTGCTTCTGTTAGGTCCCTACCATTTTTGTCCTTTTTCATGGCCAGCTTTGCATGGAACATTCCCTTGATTTCTCCAGTTTTCTTGAAGAGATCTCTAGTTATTCCCAGTCTATTACTTTGCATTGTTCATTCAGGAAGGCTTCTTTATCTCTCCTTGCTGTTCTCTGAAAATCTGCATTCAGTTGGGTAAATCTTTCCTTTTCACCTTTGCCTTTCGCTTTCTTTCTTTCCTCTGCTATTTGTAAAGCCTCATCAGACAGCCACTTTGCTTTCTTACATTTCTGTTTCTTTGAGTTGCTGCCTCCTGTACAGTGTCACAAACCTTAGTCCATAGTTCTTCAGGCACTCTGTCTATCAAATCTAGCCCCTTAAACCTATTCTTAACCTCCATTGTATATTAATGAAACCTGAATGGCCTAGTGGTTTTCCCAACTTTCTTCAGTTTAAGTCTGAATTTTGCAATGAGTAGCTTATGATCTGAGCCACAGTCAGCTCCAGGTCTTGTTTTTACTGACTGAATAGAGCTTCTCCATCTTTGACAGCAAATGATATAGTCAGTCTGATTTCGGTGTTGCTCATTTGGTGATGTCCATGTGTAGAGTCGCCTCTTAGGTTTTTGGAAGACCAGTGCTTCCAATTTTTGCTATGACCAGTATGTTTTCTTGACAAAACTCTTAGTCTTTGCCCTGCTTCATTTTGTTCTCCAAGGCCAAACTTGTCTGTTATTCTGGTTACCTTTTGACTTCCTACTTTAGCATTCCAGTCCCCTATGATGAGGAGGAGTCAGCTGGGCTGAGGCAAGGAGTGGAGAGCACTAGAAGGAAATGCATTATACATGCTGCAAGTGCAAGCTTATAAATATGCTTGAGGAGAAGGTGGGAGAACTCAAGGCACAAATCTGTTCACTGAGGAACATCAGGGAAGGAGAAAGGTTTTCAGATGTGAAGGAAGAGGGGCTACTGAGACAACCGCAAGAACTAGCAAATCCTAAGCAAGAGGAAGGAAGTAAAAAGGAACAGGTGGGGGAGTGGAAGAATGTGACCTTGAGGACTAAGATAATCAGGAAACACAGACAGTGGAGCTGCAAAATCGCTACCAGCCATTTCTGATGATGGAAAATCAGAATAGTACACTCAGAGATCAAAAGGATGTGACTGACATATAAACACATAGGCAGAGAAGGAACCAAGCTATTCCACGGAAGAAGAAACAAGTAGTGGTGGTTGGTGACTCCCTACTGAAAGGGATGAAATAAGTTGTGTGTGGACTGGACAAGGAATCTTGAGAGGTTTGTTGTCTTCCTGGAGCGTGTTTCTGAGATGTGACTGAGAGAATTCCAAGACTGGCCAAAACCTCTGATCACTACCTGCTCCTGCTGATCCATATGGGAATAAACAATATGGCCCGAAGCAACCTTGAATGGATCTCCAAGGACTATGAGGCTTTGGGCAAGAAGGTGAAAGATCTGGGGGCACAGGTGGTGTCCTCCTCCATTTTGCCTGTTGAGGGCCATGGAGCTGGAAGGAAGAACAGGATACTGGAGGTGAATGGATGGTTACTTAGATGGTGCTTTCGAGAGAGATTTGGCTTCCTGGACCATGGTATGTACCTCCAACATGAAGGACTGTTGGTGATGGATGGGGTGCACCTTACAAAGAATAGCAGGAATGTCTTTGCTGGAAGACTTGTGAACCTGATCAAGTGGGCTTTAAACCAAGGGCATTGGGGGTAGGAAGAAAAAGCCTGATGTTGTGCAGCATCCCCAACCCTAAGTTCAAGAAAGGGAGTGACCAGAGAATAAATGAACGGGACAGGTGAGTTCAGTAATTTTCAGGTAAATTCGAAGGGACCTATAGTAGGAAAGGATGTCTGTAATCTGAGATGTCTTTATACTAATGCACAGAGTATGGGAAATAAATAGGAGGAATTTGAACTTCAAATATTGGAAAGTAAGTATGATCTGATAGGTATCACTGAGACTTGGTGGGATGAGTCTCATATATGGAGCACAGCAATTGAAGGATATACCTTGTTCAAACGGAACAGAATAAACAAAAAAGGTGGCACGGTGGCACTATATGTCAAGAATGAATACACTTGCACTGAAATTCAGGCTTTCGAGAGTTGCCCTGTTGAAAGTGTGTGGATAAGGATAGAGTGAGGGAAAAAAGAAGGGGATATTTTTGCGGGGGTATACTACAGACATCTGAACCAACCAGAGGAACTGGATGATGCATTTGTACAACAGCTTGCTAAACTTTCACAGAGACAGGATGTAGTTGTTATGGGAGCAATTATCCAGATATTTGCTGGAAATCTAACTCTGCTAGACATGAGGCATCCCGCAATTCTTGAATAGTCTTGTGGACAATGTCATCTCTCAGAAGATGGAGGTGGGAACCAGAGGATCTGCTATGCTAGATTTAATCCTGACTAACAACGAAGAACTGGTTGATGAAGTGAATGTTGTGGGATCCTTGGGGAATAGTGACCATGTCAGCTTGGAATTTGATTTAGAGAAGGATGTGAAACCAGAACATAGTAGGACTCATATCCTGGAAAGCTGATTTCAAAAAACTCAGAGAGATATTAGGTAGGATCCCATGGCTGTTAATGCTGAGGGGGAAATCTGCACAGGAATGATGGGTGATGCTGAAAAATGAAGTGCTTAAGGCACAATCGCAAATTGTTCTGGTAAGAAAGAAAGGTGGGAGACAGGTAATGAAGCCAAGGTGGCTGAACAAGGAACTCTCTGAAGAGCAGAGACTAAAAAGGGAAATGTACAGAAAATGGAAGGAGAGTCAAATTACTGAAGGTGAGTACAAGAAGCAGGCTCAAATCTGCAGTAGGGATGTGCATTCGGTTTGTCCAAACTGAATGCACCCCCGAAAATAGCCCATTCAGGCCTCTTTCTGGCTGCTCTGGGCCAATTCAGATTCTTTGATCTGAATCAGCTTGCCGCTGAATTGCTGCTGAAATTCGGTGACAGTTAGGCCCCATTATATCCTATGGGCCATTGAAGTCAATGTTGAAAACATAGGGTATATTCTGGGGGCTGGAGGGGAGAGGGCTTGAGGGAGAGACTCCAAACTTACCAGGTACCTGTGGGAGCCTCTCTCCAAGATACCCACCAAGGTTCAAGAACATTGGACCAGGGGGTCCAATTCTACGGGCCCCAAAACAGGTTGCCCCCATCCCCTCCATTGTTCTCTATGGTGGGAAAAGTTACTTTTTTCCCATGGTGCTGTTAGTGGCTCTGAGGGAGGAGGGGGTTTGAGGGAGAGGCTCCAAATTGTCAGGGTAGCTTCAGAAGCTTCTCCCCACATGAACTCCCATGTCCCAAAGCAATTGGACCAGTGGGCCCAATTCTACGGGCACCCAAACAGGTTACCCCCATTACCTCCATTGTTTCCAATGGGGAAACCCAGCTAGCAGCACTTAAGGCAGGCAAGCAGGCGGCATCCAGGAGTCAGATTCTCCCAGAGAATCTCAGGGAGAGTGAACTGTCTTGGGAGGTGCTTGTTTGCCATGAGAACAAGTGGCACACTCCAGAACAAGTGGCAGTGTGGCAGTATAAGCATGCCACAGTGCCAAACAGAAACCCCAAAAGACCAACAAGAACAACATTTATACAGGCCCTGCCCTGTATAAATTGATGGTGCAACCACATTGGACCACTCACACCACTCACACATATAAAAAAGAATATTTATAGTACTGGAAAAAATGCAGAAATTTGGAGCCTTGGTGGGTATCTTGGGGAGAGGCTCCCACAGCTACCCTGTGAGTTTGGAGTCTCTCCCTCAAACCCCCTCCCTTCCAGTCCCCAGAATATACCCTATGTTTTTGCCTTTGACTTCAATGGCCCATAGGATATAATGGGGCTGAAACTGACATTTGGCTGGCTGAAAGACTCCCCAATCGGCTTGTACTGCCAAAATTGACATGCAGGAGTCTTTCTACTGGCCAAAATTGCTTCTGCTCAATTCGGCTGAATCCAAATCAGGTCAAATTTATTTTTTTTGCACTACCGTAATCTGTAGGGATGGTGTCAGAAAGACTAAAGAGCAGATGGAGCTGAGGCTTGCGAGGGATGCTAAAAATAACAAGAAAGGTTTCTATGCCTATGTTCGGAGCAAAAAGAAGAACAGGGATGGGGTAAGCTCATTGCTAGGGAAAGACAGTCAAGCCTTAACAAGAGATGAAGATTGTATAGGAAAAGACTTTCCTGATTCATTCCTGCTAGGCCCAAATGAACTAGCTGCTAACATATCCATGTGACTTTTGTCACCTGAGCAGATGGCTTGCACAGATGCCAAGCTTGATATCCATATACAAAGCCACTTTGGCACCTTTGCTGAGAAGAACAGACATTGAGGCGTCTTCCCAAGCTGGGGGACACACAGATGGCTCATGCATTAACACATCAAAGCTCAGCAGACGTGCCTTTAGTTGCATCAGCAATGCCTGCACCTAGATAGTGGACATATCTCTTCATCCCCTTGTGATTGGATAAATGGCCATATTCAATTATGATGGGAGAGGGAGGGAGTTGTGCTTACCCTATGGAAAGAGGGACAGAGTTCTCTTGGAAAGAGGGCCCCTTTCTGAGAGTGAGTTCCTTTTGGATTACAAACCTGCAACATGAAATTTTACTGCTAGACAACCAAGCTGGTCTTAGTTGCCTTCATCAGCCATGTGGTTCATCCTGAAGATTCCCTGGTTCCACAAAGGACATTGAATTATCTGGTATCTCTGAATGACTGGTAATTATGAATCCTCCATGTATAGTTAGAGCTGAAGAAGTTATAGATCTTATTTGTTTTATGTACCTTCTCACTAGCCTCTTGTTACATGCATGCTTTGTACTGAATAAAGATAATATTCATTAATATTATCTGAGTTTGAGTCATGGGTTGCAACTAGATTCTAAGCCTAAATCTTGTTGCCTGAGCTGACTCAGCTGAAGGCTACCACTGTATGTTAATTAAGTATCTGCAGCTCTGGCACAGAGCTGGTAAACTTGCTAAGTCCTCTAGACCAGGCAGGAGCTTAGATCTCCTGAGCCTTTGGTGAGGGCCCTGATATAAGAGATCTTGGTGGCAGAGACTACTGATGAGCCAGGAGTGTGTGCAGACATACTCTTGGGTTTGTTTAAGCATATGGGATTTTGGTATCTCTCATTCCTGGAGGGGCATGAGAGAGAAGTAAGATCCTGTACATGCTGGCAGAGTATCAGGAATTGTGCCTCTCTTATCCCCTGGACTGGGGGTGAGAGGGTTCAAAGCCTGTACAAAGACAAAGCGGAATTACTCAACTCTCACTTTGTGTTGGTCTTTAACCCTAAGGCATGCTGTATATAAACTACAGAATGCAGGGCATATGAAGGAAGGAGGCACATGAGTATTTCAGAGCCTCTGGCTCTATTCAGTTGAGATTTCCTGGAGTACTGGTGTTGTGCCAGAAGACTGGAGAAGAGGGAATGTTATCCCAATCTTCAAGAAGGGAAAAAAGACAGACCCAGGAAATTACAAGCTTGTCAGTTTGACATCAATACCTGGAAAAATTCTAGAGCAGATTATTAAACCCTCTGTCTGTGAACACCTTGAATGGAATGAGTTAATTAGTAGTAGCCAGCATGGGTTTATCAAGAATAAGTCATGCCAGACCAACCTTATCGCCTTTTTTGACAGAGTTACTAAAATGGTTGACTCTGGCAATGCTGTGTATATAGTGTATCTAGATTTCAGTAAAGCATTTGACAAAGTTTCTCATGATATCCTTGAGGATAAGCTGGTTAAGTGTGGCCTGGATAGTGCAACCTTTGGATGGATTCATGGCCGCTTGAAAAATCGTTCCCAACGAGTGCTCATAAATGACTCTCCATCTATGTGGAGGGAAGTCTCGAGTGGAGTGCCACAGGGCTCGGTCCTGGGCCCAGTGTTGTTCAATGTTTTTATAAATGACCTGGAGGAAGACATAGAGGGGATGCTTATCAAATTTGCAGATGACACGAAGTTGGGTGGGATTGCTAATTCTGAAGACAAAGTCAGGATTCAAAATGATCTAGATAGGCTGGAACAGTGGGCTGGGACAAATAAAATGAAATTCAATAGAGATAAGTGCAAAGTCCTACACTAAGGTTCAAAAAATCAAAGGCACAGATATAGAATGGGAGGGACGTGGCTTGACAACAGCACATGTGAAAGGGATCTAGGTGTTCTGGTTGATCACAAGCTAAACATGAGCCTGCAGTGTGATGTGGTTGTGAAGAAAACTAATGCAATCTTAGGATGCATTAACAGAAGCATTGTGTCCAGATCACGGGATGTGGTGGTCCCGCTCTATTCTGCTATGGTCAGGCCTCACCTGGAGTACTGTGTCCAGTTTTGGGCGCCACATTTTAGGAAGGATGTTGACAAGCTTGAGCATTTCCAGAAGAGGGCAACCAGGATGGAGAGAGGGTTGGAATCCAAGTCTTACGAGGAAAGGCTGAAAGAGTTGGGTATGTTTAGCCTGGGAAAGAGAAGTTTTAGAGGGGACATGATTGCAGTCTTCAAATATTTGAAGGGCTGTCAGGTAGAAGATGGAGCAGATCTATTCTCTCTTGCTTTGGATTGCAAGACTAGATCTAATAGGTGGAAATTACAAGGGAGTCGTTACCGGCTAAATATCAGGAGAAACTTCCTAACTGTAAGAGTGGTTGAGCAGTGGTACAGACTGCCTTGGGAGGTAGTGGATGCTACACCAGTTTGGTGTAGTGGTTAAGTGTGCGGACTCTTATCTGGGAGAACCGGGTTTGATTCCTCACTCCTCCACTTGCACCTGCTGATGTGACCTTGGGTCAGTCACAAGCTCTGACACAGCTGTTCTCTCAAGGACAGTTTCTGTCAAGAGCTCTCTCAGCCTCACCTACCTCACAGGGTGTCTGTTGTGGGGAGGGGAAGGGAAAGGAGTTTGTAAGCCGCTCTGAGACGCCTTTGGGCAGTGAAGGGCGGGGTATAAATCCAATCTCTTCTTCTTCTTCTCCTTCACTGGATGTTTTTAAGTGGAGGCTGGAGGACCATCTTTTGGGTATGCTGTAGGGCTATCTTTCAGCTACACTCCTGCAGAATGCAGGGGGTTGGACTAGATGACCTGCAAGCTCCCTTCCAACTCCAACATTCTATGATTCTATGATCTTTTTTTGGTGTTAGTTCTATGAGGTGTTGTAGGTCTTTATAGAATCAGTCCACTTCAGCTTCTTCTGTGTCAGTGGTTGGGGCACAGACTTGGATTACTGTGATGCTGAATGGTTTGCCTTGGATTCAGACTGAGATCATTCTGTCGTTTTTGAGATTGTATCCCATTACTGCCTTTCTCACTCTCTTGTTGACTATAAAGGCCACACCATTTTTTCTATGGGATTCTTGGCCACAGTAGTAGATACCATAGTCTTCTGAGTGAAATTTACCCATTCCCATCCACTTTAGTTCACTGATTCCCAAGATGTCAATGTTCAGTCTTGCCATCTTATTTTTGACCACATCAAGCTTCCCTTGATTCATAAATCTCATATTCCAGGTTCCTATGTGGTATTGTTCTTTGCAGCATTGGACTTTCCTTTCAGCATCAGATACATCCACAACTGAGTGTCCTTTTGGCTTTGGCAACTCATACTTGCCCTCTGCTCTTCCCCAGTAGCATATTGGACACTTTCTGACCTAAGGGGCTCATCTTCCAGCGTAATATCTTTTAGCCTTTTGTTACTGTCCATGGGATTTTCTTGGCAAAGATACTGGAGTGGGTTGCCATTTCCTTCTCCAGTGGATCGCGCTTTGTCTGAGTTCTCTGCTGTGGCCTATTCATCCTGGGTGGCCCTCCATGGCATAGCCTACAGCCTTACTGAACCACACAAGCCCTCTCACCACGTCAAGGCAGTGATTCATGAGGGACGTGTTTTTATTAGAATTGTCTAATAATTTAAATGTCCTTTTTTACTTGTTCAGATATTTTAATATTTTTATATGCATCATCTTGGGGATCCTGAAAGGAAAGGTGGCATTTTAAAAATAAAAATAAAACAAATCAATAAGCTTTTACACTTGGTGTTGAGAAATTCTTAAGGGAAGTATGTTCCATATCTGTAGCACAGCCACCAGCACAGACTTTTCAAGTTTCCTTAGATTATACAGATGACGTTGCTAACATAGTGCTCTAGGTTGATCTGAGAAGAGAGAGTAGGTAGTGAAGCCAGGCTTTTCACATTGCATTCAATAGATACATTTTTAACTTCCTAAGTAAGAATACTTAGTGCCCTTCTGCAAGGTTTTTGTATTGACTGAATCATGCAGTAACTAGCCCAAACATGTGTTTCTAGGATTCACACCCTCAAGTGTCAATACCATGCGTATTTTACTACAAGAGTGGATAAAGCCAATTATCTGAAAATTATGTATTCCCATTAGATCCCACAGACAGATACCAATAGTATAAAACAAGTGGAGACCCGCAAGAAACTTGCGGGATGGTCATCCCATTCCTCACACCTTTGCTTCCTCCCCTCTACCCTTACCTATCTCACACTCTTTCTCCCTTCTGGGGGTGGAGCCATAGACTCAACCCTCCAAAGCAGCCATTTTATCCAGGGGAACTGAGCTCTGTCACCCGGACAACAGTTGTAATTCTGGGTGATCTCCAGCCCTCACCCAGAGGCTGGCAATGGTAGTTCTCATGGAGGAAATGGCTGGTTTGGAGGGTGGAGTCTATGGCATTATACTGGTCTGAATTCCTCCCCTCCTCAAACCCTACCATCCCCAGGATCCACCCCTTAAATGTCCAGGAGTTTCCCAATCCAGAGTTGGCAACCCTATTTCCTTCCCACCCAACAGCCAACTTAACCTTTATCTGCCTTTATCTGTCTTCAGCTTTTTGTCTCCACCCCCTCCCCCACAGCTTCTACCAAGGAAAATTATAGTCTTTCTCCACAGTGGGGACCAAAGCAGCTTACATTATTCTCACCTCCTTTTTATCTGCACAACAACCCTGTGAGGTTGGTTAGGCTGAAAGTATGTGACTGGTCCAAAATCACCCAGTCAGCTTCCACCGCAATATGGGGATCTGAACCTGGGTCTTGCAGATCCTACTCTGAGGCTCTAACTGCTGCATCACTGCTGGCTTTCATAGGGTGGCTGCTGAACAGCAGCAAGCAGCCAGGCCAAGTTGAGTCATGCAAATTAGGTGGTATCAAGTCACCCAGAGGGTGCTGCCTAGGGATGCCAGCCTCCAGGTGGGATGTGGGGATCCCCTGGAATTACTGCTCAGCTCCAGACTACTGAGATAACTTCCCCTGGAGAAAATTGATGCTTTGGAGGGTGGACTCTAGGGCATTGTACCCCACTGAGGTCCCTGTCCTCCCCAGGCTCCATCCCCAAATCTCCAGGAGTTTCCAGACCTGGAGCTGGCAGCCCCACTACCCCCATCCCCTGCCAGTGCCCGTGGGGGGACCTGGCAACCCTATACTACTGCCAGGCCTAGGGTTGGCAACCTCCAAGTGGGGCCTGGAGAGTGAACTCCAGAGATCTGTGAACAACAGAGATCTGTCTCCTGGATAAAATGGCTGCTTTGGAGGGTGGATTCTGTGGCATGATGCCCAGCTGAGGCCTCTCCCTTCCCCAAATCCTGCCCTCCTTGCACTCCACCCCAAAACCTCTAGGAATCCCCCAGCCTGGCCCCAAGGCTCCCTCCCTCCCTCCCCCTCCCTCCCTCCAAGGCCGAAAGAGGCCTGGAAAGAAAGGGCCCTTCCCCCCACCCTTGACTGACAGAGCCAGTCAGAAGCCTCTCCTCCCCCTCCCCACCACCCAACGTTCTAATCTCTCACCGTTGCTGCCTGGAATCAGGTCCCTGCAGAGGCCATTTCAAAAGGCTTTTTGGGGGAATTCAACCGTCCCTGAAGGGATTTCCTCACTGTTTGGATTTTTCTACAAACCCAGGAAGTCTACTGACTATGTAGGAAAAGCTGTTGGGGGAGAGTGAGGCCCCTGTTGGAGGGAATAGGTATCCGCACAGAAAAAAAAAGTCTGGAATTAGAATAAGGATATGCTTAGACAGATACCAAGAGTATAAAATATGCTTGTTAGAAACAGATGAAGCTGCTGCCATTTGTTTTCTCTCTTTCCAAGTGGGTAAGAAGTGCAGTTGCTGCTGTGCCAGCAACAACAAGCTATAAACTAAAGATGACTTCCTGTCCAGTGATTAAGGAAGAAACTCTTGATGTTGCTTGTGCTTACAAAGCTCTAACAGGAAGGAAATAACAAACCTTTGAGGCCCATTTTTTCTTCAGAGCTCACATAGAGTGTAATTTTCCATTAATGTCACTAGGGGATTACAGTCTTATAGGGAACTGAGTTAATCCTTGGTGTGTGAATATGATCAATTACCATTAGGACTTCCGGAATAGGCAGGAATTTGGAACCCAAGAAATGTGGCAGAAGTGTAGGGCCATTTATCTGCCGAATAACTTAATGCATGAACAGAAATTGCTTTTTATGTGTGAGGCAAATGTTTGACTTAAGCAGTTAACAAGATGTATTAATAATATTTAAATGGCATAATGGTTCCTGATGCCTCCTCACACCAGTAGAACTTAATAGGTCAAGGGACATTTGTGGAAAATACTGTTAATCTGTGGAATGACAAGACTGCTTCTCCAAGGTCTTGATTTTTATAGACTATTTTGCAGTTCCAGAGGATCTGGTATCATTTCTCTCTCACTGGTAAATGATCTAAAATTCCCAGTGCATAACACACTGTGAGTTCTGCAATAAATTAATTATATGTGTTTTCCTGCTCAACATTTTTTTAGTGGAGTGATTCTGTAGTTCATAAAAAAGAATAACAGGCCTGATTTCAATCTCTTTTCTAGACTTTCCATGTCAATAGTGATATTTAAGTGTAAGAAAGTACAATTTAAAAAATCTCATAACAGAATGCATTTTTGTAAGGTAGAAACCCCAATCAAACTTTACAATGGCTATGGGAGAGCTGTTTCCTTTCAAATAGACATTGTGTTATTCTAGCTTGCATCTGAACTCAGGTGTCTCACGAGTAAAGGCAGTTATGTATATCCTTCATAACTCAACCACTGTTCTGCCTCTTGACTGAGCAACAATCAGGTAGGAAGAATCCATGAGACTGGCCCACAGACTTGAATACAGTAGAATGGGACCACACCACAGGAAAGTCGCTTCTATGCTGCTGAAGTTACCAAACTCCAGGTGGGGTCTGGAGTTCTCCTGGAGTTTCAAGTGATCTCTAGGCTACAGAGATCATTTCTGGAGAGAAAACAGCATCTTTGTAAGGCAGACTCAATGGTATCACATCCCTGCTGAGCTCCCATCTTTCCCAAACTCTGCTCTCCCAAGCACCCCCCCCAATCTCTAGGAATTCCCCAAGCTGGTACTGGCAACCCTATATGTTACCAAGCAGAAATACAAATAAATCTTAACTATACAATCATCTGTAAATTTGTGTATGCATGCGCCAAGCTTTTATAGTATGAAATCTATTACTTAATATAATCCATTGTCACTATTGAGTACCACAACCATCTTCTCAAATGTCGTGAATTAGAGCAGTGAAATCAAAATCCAGACTGAACTTCAGGTCCATTTACTTCCAAAGCATCTTACAGGAATCAAGAGACATTTGAAAGGGGATTACAGGTGACCGCTTGGAAACTTGGAGAAAGATTGTTCAGCTGAAGTTTGTTCTATGTGCGATCTTGTTGCCCAACTGCTATCAGTTCTTGTTCAAATGACCCCAACAATTGCATTATCTCTCCTTATATATAAAGCTGACTTGGGGTGGCAAGATTCCATGTACTCCCATTGGCTGTAAAATGCCCTCCCTCAGCCATTGGCCTGCTAGCCACCACTCAAGAGTACTCACATGCCATTGGCCAGGCGCTGGGTCTGCTCCTCTTCCCCACCCACTTCCCCTTCAGCCACTCTTCTCTGTCAGAATTCCTAGCAAATGGCTTTGTGTCTTGACGAAGACGCTTCTCCTGCTTGCCTCCTGTGTGGGACTTAACTTTTCCAGAGTGGCTGTTGGTAGGTGTAATGAAATGGCAGTTACCTGTGTTTGTAAGATGGCTGCTGGGCTGCTGTCTGTGGTTGTTTGTTTAAAATGTTCCACCATAAGGTTTAATTGAGCTGTAGTTCCAGAGAGGGGCCTGTAGGAGTATCACTCACTGGATCGAATGGGCCTTCCTCATCTGCTGGACTACATTTCCCAGCTACCCCAAGGCAGAAAAGGGCGAGGAAACAGGGACTGTCAAAACATGCAGCGCAGCATCAATATAGACTGCATCTCATCCAAGGAGGAGGCCATCTTCACCCTAGAGGAGGTTAGAAAAGGCTCCTGCTGCCTGTGCTGCCCAGGCTGTCCAGGCCACAAGCCAGAGACGTGGGTGAACCCTTGGAGGCAGCAGAAATTCAGCCACTCCACAGTCGGCTGGACTGGGGAATGAATGGAAGTTTACCTGCTCTCTTGGGCCAGAGAGAGAGAGAGGCTAGAGCAGAGAGCCAGAGGCCAGTGTGTAGGGAAAGAGGATGGTGTTTAACCCCTGTGGGTTTATGCCCTGCTGGTTCATAGTGTGTGCTTACCCCTACAGTGTGTGCATGCCCCATAACTGTGTAAATAGTTAGATAAATTATTTTATTTGGGCTAATAATCTGTGTTGTGCTCTGACACATAGTCTCCCCCGCTCTGCACAATAACAAAGGGAGGGGGTAGCCCAAGGAGGAAAGGAAAGGCCAGACCCTTGGATTGCCAACTTTCCAGGGATCTCCCAAAGATTGGGGGTTCCATCTCCAAACATGGAGATTCAGCCACAGGGGTCTCACTGTCCCTCTAAAAAGGCAGTGATGATTCAGTGAGAGGTGGCAGCAAATTTAAGGAGTGAAATACACACACGGGATGAGGGTGAGAGGCAAACAGCCTGTTTCACCACAGTAGGCAACCAAGCTTAGTTCAGACAAAGGACAGAAACTCTTAGCAGGCCTTTGAGAGGAACTCATTGGGGCCGGTCCTGATGAAGGTTGCCAGCTCCAGGTAGGGAGATTCCTGGACATTTTCTGGAAGAGTCTATGAAAGCCAGGGTGGGGAAGGGAGAGGCCTCAGCTGAAGCAGAATGCCATACAGCCCACCTTCTAAAGCAGTTATTTTCTTGGGGGAAGGAGATCTGTTGTCTGGAGTTCAGTTGTGATACCTGGTGATCTTCAGGCTCCACCTGGAGGTTGGCTGCCCTAGGCGTAGCAGTCAGTGCTTCAAAGCAGGTTCTGCTAGATCCAGATTCGTGCTGTAGAAGTTGAGTGGGTGATTTTGGACCAGTCACAGACTTTCAGCCTAACCTACCTCACAGGGTTGTTTTACAAGTCAAAAGGGGGAGAGGAGAATGATGTAAGCTACTTTGGTCCCCATTGCAGAGAAAGATGACTTCTCCTCCTGGGAAACCATCGTTGCCAATCTCCAAGTGAGGGCTAGAGATCACTCAGAATTACAACTGCTCTCCAGATGGCAGAGATCACTTCCCCTGAAGAAAATGGTTGACTCTGTGGCAGTCAGGGCTTCAGAGCATGGAAAATGGTGGACTCTGGCAGTCAGGGCATCAGAGCACGGGAGAGGCTGCAGGTGTGTGTATGGGGGAAATGGAAAGCTGAAGAGGGAGAAATAAATGTAGGTTGATGACTGGCTGAGAAGGAGATAGGGTTGCCAACTTCAGGTGGGAAATTCCTGGAGATTTGAGGAATGGAAACTGGAGAGGGTAAGGTTTGAGGAGGGGGGGGACCTCAGACAGGTACAATACCATAGACTCCACACTCCCAACCAGCCATTCCCTTCTGGGGAACCACTGTTCCCAATCTCAGGAGACGGATGGAAATCACTCAGAATTACAACCAGGGCTCTTTTTGTAGAAAAAGTCCAGCAGGAACCCATTAGCATATTAGGCCACACCCCTGACAGCACAGCTCATTAGCATATTAGACCACACACCCTATGTTACCAGAAGTGTGGTCATCCAGCCACACCCACCTTTTGCTTCTTATTCTATTTACCTTGTTTGTTGTCAAAACCCAGGGCTTTTTTTGTAGCAGGAACTCCTTTGCATGTGAGGCCACACACCCCTAATGTAGCCAATCCTAATGAGTTTCTGTTGTTGGGTGTGGCCTATTATGCTAATGAGTCCCTGCTGGGCATGGCCAACTTGGGAGCCAGCTGTAACTCCATTCCTGTGCTTTCCTGCCCCAAAATAGCCCTGATTACAACTGATCTCCAGGAGGAAGGGGGGAGGAGATCCAAAGCTGAAATCAGAGTGGCAGATAATAGCAGGTTGAGCTTGGCTGGGAAGGAGATGGGGTTGCCAACTCCAGGTTGGGAAATTCCTGGAGTTTTGGGGGGGTGGATCCTGGAGAGGGTGAGGTTTGAGGAGGGGTGGGACCTCAGACAGGTACAATGCCATAGACTCAACTCTCCAAACCAGCCATTTCCTCCTGGGTAACAATTGTTGCCAATCTCCAGGTGAGGGCTGGAGATCACTGAAAATTACAACTGCTCTTCAGGTAGCAGAAATTGGTTCCTTTGGAGAAAATGGTGAACTCTCTGTCATTATACCCTGCTGAGGTCACCACAGTACATTGATGCTGAGTGCCCAAGGCCTTGGCACTCTCCCAGAGCCTCTTTCTAGAGCTCGATGTATTTGTTTCCACAAAGGGCCTTATTCCTAGTATACAATATGTTTCACTGGCAGAGTACATAGTTATTCTAAACTGAACACAGAGCAAAGGAACACAGTATGGTGCATCCAGGTCAACTGATGTATGACCCTTTTTGATCTTTTCTGTATTCTTTACCTCTCCATGTGGCCTCTAAATCTTGCACCCAGAATTCCTTTAGATGCACACTTCCCCTGTATGCTGAAATGTTGATGACATGAGGTATTTGGATTGTTCTAACAGAGTACTTCACAAGGCATCCTTGATTTAGCTTGGTGCTTGCAGTGGCCACAATTTTTGCTGTGTATCACGGCAAAATTTAATGAATGGGAAAAGAGTTACCTATTGGTTCTTTCAGGTAATGATTTAAGCCAAACTTTCTCCACTGTTCAAGTCCTACAGTACAAGCAGGGGTCTTTTCGTAGAAGAACAGCTGCAGGAGCTCATTAGCATATGGTATGCTAATGAGCGATTAAACTATTAGCATATGCCACACCCTCTGACATCACCGGAAGTGATGTCAGAAGGGAAAGCAAAAGGGGGAAGCATCTTCAAAAGCCTCCCTTCCCTTCCCCAGCTGGTCTGGGTGGGGGAGCTAAGAGAGAAGGGGTTTAAAGTTTAAACTCCTTCTCACTAGAGTTCGGCCACAGAAGGAGGAAATAGGGAAGGAAAGAGAGTAGAGAGAAGGAAACAAGGAAGGAAAGAGAGAGAGGAAGAGGGAGGGAAACAGGGAAAGGAGGAAAAAGAGAAGAGAAGAAGGTGGGAAAGAAAGAAAGAAAGAAAGAAAGAAAGAAAGAGAGAGAGAGAGAGAGAGAGAGAGAGAGAGAGAGAGAAAGAGAAGAGAGAGAGAGAGAAGAAAGAGAAGAGAAAGAGAGAAGAGAAGAGAGAGAGAGAGAGAGAAGAGAGAGAAGAGAGAGAAGAGAGAAAGAGAAGAATGAGGGAAAGAGGAAAAAGAAAGAAGGAAAGGAGGGAATGAAAGAAATTCAGTGGCAATTCAGCCCCATTATACCCTATGGGCCATTGAAGTCAATGGTGAAAACATAGGGTATATTCTGAGGGCTGGAGGGAAGGGTTTGAGGGAGAGGCTCCAAGATCACAGGATAGCTGATGGAGCCTCTCCCCAAGATACCCACCAAATTTCAAGAACATTGGACCAGGGGTCCAATTCTATGGGCCCCCAAACAGGTTGCCCCATTTCCTCCATTGTTCTCTATGGTGGGAAAATAAGTTATTTTTTTCCCACTATAGAGAACAATGGAGGGAATAGGGGCAACCTGTTTAGGGGGCCATAGAATTGGACCCCCTGGTCCAATGTTCTTGAAACTTGGTGGGTATCTTGGGGAGAGGCTCCATCAGCTATCCTGTGAGTTTCGAGCCTCTCCCTCAAACCCCCTCTCCTCCAGCCCCTAGAATATACCCTATGTTTTCACCATTGACTTCAATGGCCCATAGGATATAATGGAGCTGAAATTGACATTCGGCTGCCTGAAAGACTCTCCGGGACGCCGGCTGGGGGCGGGGTTTGGCTTCTGAGCTCCCAGAGCTGCGCTCCGGTGGGCTCCCCCCCGAAAAGACCCCTGAGTACAAGACTTCCTATTATTGTTGGTTTTTCCAGACATAAGACATGCATTTCAATAGGGCTCTTTTTGTAGCAGAAACTCCTTTGCATATTAGGCGGTACAGCCCTAATGTAGCCAATCTTCCAAGAGCTTTTAGTAGCCCCTGTAAGAAGAGCTCTGTAAGCTCTTGGAGGATTGGCCTCATTAGGGGTGTGTCACCTAATATGCAAAGGAGTTACTGCTACAAAAAGAGCCCTGCATTTCAACTACATATAGAGAGAGCATAGTTTTGTGCTTTGTATATAGATGATTCCAGCCCCCAATCCATGGGATCTTCAGTAAAAGGTTTTGTGGAACTGGGAAAATCCTTACTCTGCTTGACGCTCTGGACAACCATTGCCAGTCAAAGTAGGTAGTGCTGAGTTAAATGAGCCATTGCTCTGATGTCTTCATATTTCAAGCTACATGGAGTACAAATACATTTAAAATAAGTAAATTGAAGAATGTGGTTAACAGTCATATTAGAAAGGGATCTTGCAAGTAGATTATGTTTTAAAAGATGTAACTTTTTAAAAACTAGTCAAACATTCTAATTAATAATCAATGATAAAGTCATTGTGTCAATTAGGGTAAACCAATACTACTATATTATTCTTCTGATTATCCACAGAGCTATTAAATGCAGTCATAAGTGCAGAGATAAATTGTAAGCACTAATTATTGTGTCCCCTTTTCCTCTAGTTATGTGCCATATGTCAAGATTAGGGTACAAGCTGATTTTTCCCCCCTGTGATGTAAATTCTAAGAATAAAAGTGGCTGCAGTTCAAACAGCAATAGGCCATTCTGAGGTGAAAAGGAATGCTAATATAAAACTGCTGCATATTCCAACACTAATAATACTGACAACTTGCTAATTCATGAAAGCATAGAATTATATGCATATATTTTCTTGGAGTATTTGTATCTCAGACATAAAAATAGTACAGATTTAAATTCAGAACCCCCCATTGCTTTATAATGTTTTTCTAATGTATTTGGCTCCCTCATGGATCACTGCCTTGTCGTGGCGAGGGGGCTTGCGTGGTTCGATGAGGCTGTGGGCTATGCCGTGGAGGGCCACCCAGGACGGACAGGCCACAGCAGAGAACTCAGGCCAAGCGTGATCCCCTGGAGAAGGAAATGGCAACCCACTCCAGTATCTTTGCCAAGAAAACCCCATGGACAGTAACAAAAGGCTAAAAGTTATGACGCCGGAAGATGAGCCCCTCAGGTCGGAAGGTGTCCAATATGCTACTGAGGAAGAGCAGAGGGCAAGTACGAGTAACCCCAGAAAGAGTGAAGCGGCTGGGCCAAAGCCGAAAGGACGCTCAGTTGTGGATGTGTCTGATGGTGAAAGGAAAGTTCGATGCTGCAAAGAACAATACTGCATAGGAACCTGGAATGTAAGATCTATGAATCAAGGTAAGCTTGACGTGGTCAAAAATGAGATGGCAAGAATGAACATCGACATCTTGGGAATCAGTGAACTAAAGTGGACAGGAATGGGCGAATTTAACTCAGAAGACCATTATATCTACTACTGTGGCCAGGAATCCCGTAGAAAAAATGGTGTGGCCTTTATAGTCAACAAGAGAGTGAGAAAGGCAGTATTGGGATACAATCTCAAAAATGACAGAATGATCTCGGTCCGAATCCAAGGCAAACCATTCAATATCACAGTAATCCAAGTATATGCCCCAACCACTGCTGCAGAAGAGGCTGAAGTGGACCAGTTCTATGAAGACCTACAACAGCTCGTAGAACTAACACCAAAAAATGATGTCCTCATCATCATAGGGGACTGGAATGCTAAAGTAGGAAATCAAAAGGTAACCGGAATAACAGACAAGTTTGGCCTTGGAGAACAAAATGAAGCAGGGCAAAGGCTAACAGAGTTTTGTCAAGAGAACACGCTGGTCATAGCAAACACCCTTTTCCAACAACCTAAGAGGCGTCTCTACACATGGACATCACCAGATGGGCAACACCGAAATCAGATTGACTATATAATTTGCAGTCAAAGATGGAGAAGCTCTATTCAGTCAGTAAAAACAAGACCTGGAGCTGACTGTGGCTCAGATCATGAGCTACTCATTGCAAAATTCAGACTTAAATTGAAGAAAGTTGGGAAAACCACAAGGCCATTCAGATTTGACCTAGATCGCATCCCCGATGAATATACAGTAGAGGTGAAGAATAGGTTTAAGGGACTAGATTTGATAGACAGAGTGCCTGAAGAACTATGGACAGAGGTCCGTGACATTGTAAAGGAGGCAGCACTCACTGCCATCCCAAAGAAAAAGAAATGCAAAAAAGCAAAGTGGCTGTCTGATGAGGCTTTACACATAGCAGAGGAAAGAAGGAAAGCTAAAGGCAATGGGGAAAAGGAAAAATTTGCCCAACTGAATGCAGATTTCCAGAGAACAGCAAGGAGAGATAAGGAGGCTTTCCTGAATGAACAATGCAGAGTAATAGAGGAAAACAATAGATTGGGAAGGACTAGAGATCTCTTCAAGAAAATTGGAGAAATCAAGGGAACGTTCCATGCAAAGCTGGCCATGATAAAGGACAAAAACGGTAGGGACCTAACAGAAGCAGAAGAGATTAGGAAAAGATGGCAAGAATACACAGAAGAACTATACAAGAAGGACCTCGACGTCCTTGACAACCACGATGGTATAATCACTGACCTCGAGCCAGACATCCTGGAAAGCGAAGTTAAATGGGCCTTAGAAAGCATTACTAACAACAAAGCTAGTGGAGGTGATGGTATCCCAGCTGAGTTATTCAAAGTCTTAAAAGAAGATGCTGTTAAAGTGCTGCACTCAATTTGCCAACAAATTTGGAAAACACAACAGTGGCCACAGGATTGGAAAAGGTCAGTTTACATTCCAATCCCAAAGAAGGGCAACGTCAAAGAATGTTCAAACTATCGCACAATTGCACTCATTTCACACGCTAGCAAGGTCATGCTCAAAATCCTACAAGCTAGGCTCCAACAGTACGTGGATAGAGAACTGCCAGAAGTACAAGCTGGGTTTCGAAGAGGTAGAGGAACTAGAGATCAAATTGCCAACATTCGCTGGATTATGGAGAAAGCAAGAGAGTACCAGAAAAACATCTACTTCTGCTTCATTGACTATGCTAAAGCCTTTGATTGTGTGGATCACAATAAATTATGGCAGGTTCTTAAAGAGATGGGAGTACCAGACCACCTCACCTGTCTCCTGAGAAACCTGTATAAGGGTCAAGAAGCAACAGTTAGAACCGGATATGGAACAACTGATTGGTTTAGCATAGGAAAAGGAGTACGACAAGGATGTATATTGTCACCTTGCTTATTTAATTTATATGCAGAGTACATCATGCGAAATGCTGGCCTGGATGAATCACAAGCTGGAGTTAAGATTGCTGGGGAAAAGATCAATAACCTCAGATATGCAGACGATACCACTCTGATGGCAGAAAGTGAAGAGGACCTAAAGAGCCTTTTGCTCAGGGTGAAAGAGGAGAGTGCAAAAGTGGGCTTGAAGCTCAACATCAAAAAAACTAAGATCATGGCATCTGGGCCCATCACTTCTTGGCAAATAGAAGGGGAAGTCGTAGAAGTAGTGACAGACTTCACGTTTCTAGGATCCCAGATCACTGCAGATGGTGACTGCAGCCATGAAATTAAAAGACGCCTGCTCCTTGGGAGGAAAGCGATGGCAAACCTAAACAGCATGATAAAAAGCAGAGACATCACCTTGCCAACAAAAGTCCGCATGGTCAAAGCAATGGTATTCCCCGTAGTAATGTATGGCTGCGAGAGTTGGACTATAAGGAAGGCTGAGCGCCGAAGAATCGATTCTTTTGAACTATGGTGCTGGAGAAGACTCTTGAGAGTCCCTTGGACTGCAAGGAGATCAAATCAGTCAATCCTAAAAGAAATCAACCCTGACTGTTCCCTGGAAGGCCAGATCCTGAAGCTGAAGCTCAAATACTTTGGCCACCAAATGAGAAGGGAGCATTCACTGGAGAAGACCCTGATGCTGGGAAAGATTGAAGGTCAAAGAAGAAGGGGACGGCAAAGGATGAGATGGTTAGACAGTGTCATCGATGCAACGAACATGAAATTGAGCAAACTTCAGCGGACGGCGGAGGACAGGAGGGCCTGGCGTGGTCTGGTCCATGGGGTCGCGAAGAGTCGGACTCGACTGTGCGACTGAACAACAACAAAAAATGTATTTGGGCTAGTAATTTATTTTCTTGTTTTGCATAAGATTTAGGTGTGAATGTAACATATAAAAAGGAATCTATATTTTATTGTTTTAAATAGCTTTATAAAGTTAATTGCTTTGCCCCACTGCCAGAAAATTAGCCTAAATAATAGTGCCATCTGCTGAAAAGTTTTAGTGACTTGTAGGAAAAGTTTAAGACTTTCCAACTGGATTGAGTCAAAGAAAAGATAAAAATAATAACTATTATTGTATTTTTACAATACAGCAAATGAAATAGACTTTTTTTAAAAATGTAAAACTACCATCACAGTTCAGTAACCAAAAATTGTGAAAAGACAAAAATCCCTTGATGCTGACTCAGTGATTGAGTACCAAAATTATATTTCTCTCCCTTGGTCTTCTTCATTATAATAGCTAAATCTGGGCTTCCGTTCTGGGATTCATGGCGTCCTGACGTGCTCTGGCTTGCTCGTAGAGCTCCCAGAGCAAACGGAGGATCGTGACGACAGGGTGGGCTTCCAATAGCCCACCGCAGATCCCCCAGGCAGGGGGTGACTGGCAGAGAGCCTGGCCCGAGAGAGGAGTTGAGATCGGCTGATAGCGGGGCTTTAAAGAGTGCCGCGACCAGCCTTGATCCCCTCCCCAGAGAAGGCACTTCGGAAAATCTCTACAAGACCCCACCGAGTTGGATTCTCAACATAAGAACGCATGACCCAGACCTCCAAGACATTCTACAGAAACTGATATCAAGGAAACACTGCTATAACAAGACACTGACTTTGAAGGTAACTTTTTAAAATTGCTCACCGGAGACGCGTTTCGGCCGAAAATAAACAACATCCGATGAAGCGCATGATCGTGCACTATCTGTTGTACTAACATTGGAGCGGAAAAAGTGCAGTTAAACAGCTAAAAAAGGCCAAAAAGCCGAATTGTTGATCATTCCTGCGGTTAAATTATTGACTTTAAAATAGAAACTAACAGTAACTCCGCGAGAATTGCAGTGGAAAAGTACTGGAGCTACTGCAGCAGAAATCAGCAAAACAGGAAGTGACTTCAGAACAGACAAGTAATCATCCTAGAGAAGACCAAGGAGGCCGGAAGAAGGGAAGAAATCAGGAACAAGGGGGACCATTAAGATTGCCGGACAGGAAGTGAGTACCCGGAAGAACCATTTACCATAGAGAAATTGCGCCCGCCATTTTGGGAAGGTCAGAAAAATTTTCTTTTGATTTTAAACGAAAGACAATATAAAAAAGTGAAACCAGTGCGATTTAGGTGGGCACAAGAAGGACTTTGATTTAGAGTGTGTTGGAGGGAAGATTGTGAACAACGGCTTACGACCTGCGGCAACGACAGAGGGCAAATACCTGGTCCTCCCCGAAAATGGCTGGAAAAGAGGAAAAAAAGCTACAGGGCATGATGGAAGCTATGGAAAAATGAGTGATGGACGCGATTCTGAAGCTTGAAAAGACCGTTATATCAGAGGTAACAGAGCTGAAAAAAGAAATGTCTGGAATTACAAAAGAGATACAGACGCTGACTAAAAGAGCAGATGAGATGGATGTAAGGGTGAAGGGAGTAGCATCTAATATAGCTGAGGTCACTTTAGAAACAGATAAAGTGAATGTGATGGTCCAATACAATGCAATGATTAATCATATGAGATTCAGGGGGATCCCTGAAGATAAGAATGAGGACATCCATTCAGTCATGGTAGATGCTGTTGCAGATTTTTTGAAAATGGAAGAGGAGAGAGTGGCGGCACAGATTGATGTGGTATACAGAGTCAATTCTGCGATTGCGCAAAGGAAAAAATTACCTAGAGATGTAATTGTCCAGTTTATATCTAAGAAGTTGAAGGAGGATTTGTTTAAGCAACAATTTCAGGACGACTTCACAATTGGCAACAAGAAAATCATGGTCCTAAAGGAACTACCCAGAGCGATGCTTCAGGACAGACGACTTTTTAAAGACCTGATTGACAAGCTGAAATCAGAGGGCATAAGATATAGATGGGAAATTCCTAAAGGTGTCAGTTTTTCATTCAAACAGAAGAGAGTCACCATCAAGTCAGTTGACCAAATGACCAGATTCATCAATGATAATTTTATAGACTCTGATAAATAATTACAGAATCAACATGGAGAGTCAAATAATTTCATGGAATGTTAATGGACTGAACTCACCCCAAAAAAGGAAAAATGTCAGACTCTGGTTGGAAAAACAGAAATGCGATATTGTTTGCTTGCAAGAAACACATATTAAAAAATCAGATGCCAAATTTTTGATTCAAAAAAGATTAGGAGAGGAATTTTATTCACTCTCCTCTCAAAAGAAAAAAAGGAGTAGTTACATATATTAAAAAAGAGTTGGAACCAAAAGAAATTTTCAAAGACAATGAAGGGAAATTTTTGGCGGTAGAAGTTGTGCTGCAGAATAAAAAGACATTAATTGTTAATCTCTATACTCCCAATGGGGCAAAAGAAAACTTTTTCAGAATTTGTGGGAACAACTACGACAGTTGACCTATGAGCAAATGATTTTAATGGGCGATTTTAATGGTACTGTTGACAATGTTGTTGATAGAAAATCAAAAAAAGGAATTGAGGCCATGGGCAAACTTCCTAAAGTCTTTTTCCAGTTGATTAAACATGAACATTTGGCAGACGTTTGGAGAACTAAACATCCCAGAGACAGTGAGTACTCTTTTTATTCATCAAGACACGAGTCTTTTTCCAGGATAGATATGATGTGGATGACAGAGAACCTAATCTTGCAAACACGCAAAATTGAGATACTACCTAGGACTCTTTCTGACCACAGTCCGATAAAATGGTCAACGTATGTTAAGAGAAAAAAATTTCGATGGCGACTCAACGAAGATTTGCTGGACAAGCAAAATATTGTGGATAAAATAAGGACAGAAACCCAAACATACTTTCAACTGAACTTAAATAAAAGTGTACAGACGCAAACGGTATGGGAAGCCTACAAGGCTGTGATGAGAGGACATCTGATTGCAATTAATAATAATGAAAGGAAACAACAAATGAAAATAGACAAAGAAATTATGGAAAATATTCGGAAAAAAGAAACAGAACTTAAGAAAAGGCCTGGTAAAAAGAAGATTTTGAGAGAATTGAGGATCCTAAGGGAGCAATATGCGGCAAGGTTGAACAAAGAAGTATTTTGGAACTTGAAAAAATTGCAACAGAAATCCTTTGAAGGTGCAAATAAACCTGGCAAATATTTAGCATGGCAATTAAAGAAAAGAAGAGAGAATAAAACAATCACTTGTTTGAAAGATGGAAATAAAGAGATTTTGGACCCAGGAGGAATTAAAAGGGAATTTTTCAAATACTATGCGACTCTCTTTCAATCGAAACAAGCAGATCCTCAAAAAATGTTGGATTACCTATCCAAAGTTAATTTGATACAACCAAATCCAGAAATGAAAACACTCCTAAATGCTGCAATAACTAAGGACGAAATTAGTAAAGCAATAGCCGAGGCAAAAATCTCCAAAGTCCCAGGCCCGGATGGCTTTTCAGCTAAATTTTATAAAAAATTTCATGAAGATTTGGTTCCGGTGCTGGAGATTCTTTTAAATGAAATTAGAAAGACAGGAAAGATCCCTGACTCCTGGAATGAAGCTGCAATCACCTTAATTCCTAAAGAAATGCAAGATTTAACAAATGTTAAAAACTATCGGCCCATTTCATTATTGAACAACGATTATAAAATATTTGCAAAAATATTGGCAGAGCGCCTTAAAAAGTTTTTGAAAGATACTATTGTGGAAGATCAAGCTGGTTTTTTACCAAATAGACAAATTAAAGACAATATGAGGGTTGTATTGGACGCAATTGAGTATTATGACAAACATCCTGAAAAAGAAGTCGCTTTTTTATTTTTGGACGCAGAGAAGGCCTTTGATAATTTAAATTGGGAATTTATGTTTAAAGTGCTTGAGAAATCTATGATGGGCGTAGAATTTACAAGAATGATCCAATCGATATATAAAAAACAAAAAGCTTCGGTGATTGTTAATGCAGAATCAACAGATATGTTCCGGGTAAGAAAAGGTACTAGACAAGGTTGTCCCCTGTCACCATTGTTATTTATCTGGATTTTGGAGATTTTGCTACAAGCGGTCAGAGATGATGTTAATATAAAAGGGTTGAATATTGGAGGTTTTTCATTTAAATTAAGAGCATTTGCGGATGATATCATGTTTATTGTTGAAGATCCTGTTAATAATATGCCTAAGGTATTTGAAAAAGTAAGAGAGTTTGGTGATCTTGCAGGGTTTTATGTCAACAAAAATAAATCTAAGATACTGTGTAAAAATATGATTGGTACAAAGCAACAAATGTTACAAAATGTGACAGAATGTGAAGTGGTTAAAAGGGTTAAGTATCTGGGAGTTGAAATTACAATGAAAAATATAGATTTGTTCAAGAATAATTATGAAAAATTGTGGGGTTCGATAAAGAGTGATTTAGAACAATGGGAAAAACTAAGGTTATCTCTTCTTGGAAAAATTGCCGTTATTAAAATGAATGTACTGCCCAGGTTAATGTTTTTGTTTCAGACAATACCAATTGTGAAAGATGGAAAAGTGTTGGTAAAATGGCAAAGAGAAATCTTTAAGTTTATCTGGGCAGGGAAGAAGCCAAGAATAAAAATGAAGATAATGTATGATACTAAGGACAGAGGTGGCTTCCAAGTCCCGAATTTGCGTTTGTATCATGAAGCAGTATGTATGTCTTGGTTATCTGAATGGGTAAATTTGGAAAATAGAAAACTTTTAGCTCTTGAGGGGCACGATTGCAGATTTGGCTGGCATGCCTATCTTTGGTATGGGAAAAACAAAGCTGACTCCATGTTTAAGCATATTGGTCTAATATACATTGTGTGATGCAGAAAATATTGAAAACCCCAATTGAGAGAAAGCCTGAACTTTTTCTCCTCGGTTTGACAATGGAAAAAATTCCACAAGAGAAAAGGACACTGTTATGGTACATGATTACGTCGGCGAGAATGGCCTTTGCTCAGCATTGGAAAATGGAGAAGGTACCAGATATACATGACTGGTTGAGAAAATTGTCTTTTTTAGCAGAAATGGACAAAATGACAAAGAAATTAAACGGACAAATGGCAGAACAGTACTTAAAAGACTGGGAAGGATTGAAATTGTATCTAGAAACTGAATATAGAATGAAGGGGAAAATATATAATTTGGATACGTACGGATATTGAATGAGAAGTGAAATGAATTTTGAACTGTATGTACTGTTATACATAATATGCTGAAATTGTAGAGGTTATATATAATTTAAATGTGTTACCTGGTTTGTCGAGGTATTTAAGTCTAAACTTGATTGCCTTATAATTTTTTCTGTTTGTTATTAGCAGTGTTGGAAGCCTATTAGGGGGGTGGGGGGATTGGGATCTTACTTTTTGGAAACTGTATTGGTAACGTGATTGGAAATGTTGAATATATCCCAATAAAAATTTTGTTTCAAAAAAAAAAAAAAAATAGCTAAATCTGTACTTTCAGAAATTTGTGGGGCAGAAGGCTATTGAGACAGAGAGCATGGGAGTGTTGGAATCCCTATTGTTATAGTGGTTACATGCTTAACTAGTGGAGGAAACAGATAACATGAAGAAACAATTAACTTTTTTGCAAGTTCCAGACACACAAATTGCTTTGTAGACATTCTGTCCAGGCTGTTCCCACAACTTGTGGGACTGCATATAGATATCAGTGTACCAGAAAACACAGGCACTTCTGGAATATGGGATTTGGATGTTCTCTGGAGAAACATAGATCTCTTTCCGACCTTACCTTGCACATGTTGCCTTAGGTAGACTTAATGTAACATGCTTTAACAGCAATGGTTTTATTTTCTTTTACAGTAGTCTTCCAGTTTAAAAATGAAAACTCATATGGATCAGGATGCTTTTATACACATTAGTGATCTCATAGTACAGATAATATCTTTGATTTGTTTCAGCCTTTAGCTTTGCCTTTCAAAATGGCACCGAGCAGAGAGTCTTTGTGCTAGTGGTTCCTGCATTAACAGCACTAAAACGGTCCCAGCTAATTTTTCTGGACTACATTATGGACTATGCTATACTATGCTAACCTGGACTGCACTTGGTAGACTGCAGGAAGTCTGGTTCAGCCTGGTCTTGGTGCCGCTGGTCAGTGGAGCAGTGGGACTGGCTGGAGACTCCACTGGCAATGAGTTTGCACAAGCTAGCTGTGGGATGCTTTGTTAGTGTTGGGTGGCCGGATGGCTGGCACTTCAACAGATTCATTGCTGGCATTCATTGTGGGGGCCACTGCTGTGATTGCTGGCAATGCTATAAGAGTGCTACCAGCACCTGGGTGAGGCTACAGGAGTGCTACAGGTGCTCGGGCGAGCCCCAGGGCCTGGTTCCCCAGGGAAGGTTTTTGCCCCTCCTGGAATCTCGTTGGCTGAGCCTGGGTTTCTTGGACAACCGCCAACAGCACAACATCCACAGTGACCTTTTGGGGGTTTACCACCAGAGACTGTGGTAGTAGAAATGATGGAGGATCTGTACCTAGGAACTGGTCAGTCCAACAGGAAAGACTCAGAGGAGTGGATAAACATCAGCATGTCCTCGGAAAAGTCTTGGAGGATTCAATTAACATCTACTCATAGGACCATTTGCTCTAAGTAAGGCCTGTGAAGCATTGAGCCCAGCTGCCACACTGGATTGGTAAGAAACCTTAGGCTTAGACTTAGTTAATTGGGTTAGGGATAGAAATTAAAATTGCTAAGTATTGTTTATTTTCCAATTAATTGTAGGTCTAAACTGATTAATGAATTGGCTGTATTAATTGCCCTAGGAATTGATTACTTAATTGATTTGCTATTTAAGTTAACAAATTAATTGATAAGAGGTCATCTGGTCACCTGCAGTAAATTTGCCATAAAATGTATTAATTTCATTTAAATTTAAATTATTAGCTGGGGTGTGGCATCGCAAAGGAAGATGGCACACACCTAAACCAACTGCTCCCAACCCGACCCTCCCTTCCCTTCCTCAAAGTGAGCTAAAATGACTTAAAATAAACTCCAGAATATGAGAAGACTGGGGGAAACAAAATTGCATTGAAAGGTCCGACAGCAAGCACATTAAAGAAGTTCTTCTCTCAAGAAATAACTGATCTGTCAGGGTGAACAGCGGAGCAGCAGCAAAACAAAATGGCATCCGGAAATGCTCAAACAAATAAGAACCAATCTGACAAACCAGTCATGGTCAAAACTACTCTAAAAAGCTCTCTGCAAAAGATGGAACAATCTATTTTAGAGAACTTTACACAGAAAATAAATGATTTATTGCAACCAGTGGCAGAGCAAATAACTGATCTGATTAAAGCCCTGGAAGTAACAGCAGAAATGGCACTAACTTTGGGAAAGACTTTGCAGATAGAGAACCAAACTATACAACAAGAAAATCAAGACATGAAAGAGAGAATTTTAATTCTTGAATCTATGGCCAGAAAACAAAACCTCAAATTTCAAAGCTTTCAGGAAAATCCTGAGGAGACTCCAGAATTATTAAAAACAATGACTATATGGCTCGCAAGTATATTAAAGCTTGAAGAGGGAGTATTTCCAATCCTATTAAAAGCACATAGAATAGGCTCCCAATACAATACTAATAGAAAGTTTCCAAGGGATATCCTGACAACATTTGCAGATGTGAGAATAAAAACAGAAGTTTTAAAAATTGCAAGAGAACAAGGCCACTTACTTAACCAAGAGCAACAGATCTCTGTCTTTCCAGACCTCCCTTCGGAGGCTCTACAAATACGGCAAAAATTAAAAGCTAACACCCAGAAACTACAAGAAGAAAAAATCAGCCACAGATGGAGCACACCAGGCAAACTAACTGTGAGATTTCAAGGAAAAACTTATCATGCAACAGATGAGGACAGTGGCTTATATCTTCTTCAGGAGCTGAACTTTGCTACACCAATGGAAATTCGAAAAAAATCATTCAAGAGAAGGCTTTTAAACAACTTGTCACCTCATAAAAAAGTCCTGATCAGAAACTCTACATTCAAGACTGGACCGTGAAGAAAACCTCTGGAAAAAAATAAACAAAAATGGACCCAAACCTGAAACATAACCTTATGTAATAGAATTGCAAAAGTTTTGCTATATGTGTAAAATCTCTCGCTTTAATAATTTTGCTATTTTGTTATAGTTTTAATTCTATCTAAGGGAAGGGGGGAGAAGGGGAGGGAATAGGTTAAGGTATAGCCTCGGATAGTTTGTTTATTAAAATTCTAAAATAAAGCAAATAAGGTCAGAACTGGGGGTTAGTTTGTAAGAGTTATAAGGTCTCTTGAGCTAGTTTAGTTAGGTTTGAGATCAGTTAGAGATACTGTTTTATAGTCTAGTTAGAGACACTTTTAATACACACAAAGGTTTTGAAATATAGAAACCAGTTTGTTTTATATACTATCTGGAATACTGTAACTGTTAGAGAGTCTATCTAATTTTATTTTAATATAACATTTGGTGGGTAATAATTTTTTGGTAAATGACATACACAGTCTTATCTTGGAATGTAAGAGGCATGAACAATAAAATCAAGAGAAAGAGAATTACAACATAACTAATGAAAACTAAACTTGAAAGAAAAACAGTCTTCTAGGTCTATTCATGCACTAAAAGACACCAAAGGCAACATGCAAACCAATTTTTTAAAAAAACCACAAATTTTAGAATCTTTTCAAACATTTACAAAACTATAAAAATAGATAGGGAAAAAATAACTGACTACCTGACAACCAAAGACATATGCAAAATAATTTCAATTCAGCACAAAATACTTTTAGAAAAGAATATTACCAAACAGGAAGTCCTAGAAGCAATTGCCCAAACAAAAAAATAATCCCTGATGAATTTCCTTTTGAATTTTACAAACTATTTAAACTTAGCTTGATTGATTCTTTTACTGCTTTGAGTAATAACTAGGGAGCAAAGCCCGTTGTAGAAGAAGACAACAGGCCCTAGAAAGGAAGGGAGGGAAGAAGGAAGAGGGGGAGAGTGAAAGAAAGAAGGAGAGAGGAAGAAAGGAAAGGGAGGAAAGGAAGGGAAGAGGGGCGGAACGGGCTTCTCTGGGCCTACTGGGCCCAGAGAAGGCCCAGAGGATGATGTGTGTGGGGGGAAGGGGCTTCTCTGGCCTACTAGGCCCATAGAAGGCCCAGAGGATGGTGTGTGAGGGGAGCCATAGAAGGCCCAGGGAATGGTGTGGGGGGCAGAAGGGGTTTCTCTGGCCAACTGGGCCCATAGAAGACCCAGGGAATGGTGTGGGGGGCGGAAGGGGCTTCTCTGGCTGACTGGGCCCATAGAAGGCCCAGGGGATGGTGTGTGGGGAGGCGGAAGGGGCTTCTCTGGCCGACTGGGCCCATAGAAGGGCTAGGGGATGGTGTGTGGGGGGCAGAAGGGGCTTCTCTGGCTGACTGGGCCCATAGAAGGCCCAGGGGATGGTGTGTGGGGTGGGCAGAAGGGGCTTCTCTGGCTGACTGGGCCCATAGAAAGCCCAGGGGATGGTGTGCGGGGGGTGGAAGGGGCTTCTCTGGCCGACTGGGCCCATAGAAGGCCCAGGGGATGGTGTGGGGGCGGAAGGGGCTTCTATGGCTGACTGGGCCCACAGAAGGCCCAGGGGATGGTGTGGGAGGGGCAGAAGGGGCTTCTCTGGCCGACTGTGCCCACAAAAGGCCCACAAAAACATCACAGAAAACCTATGAAAAACTATAGATTTAATTCACTACTGTGAAACTAACAAAAAAAGAAGCCCTTCTCCTGTCGTTAGACATGGAGAAGGCCTTCGAAAGTATAGACATAAACTATTTGAAATAATGGGATTTGGTGAAAAAATTCAAAAAACAATCCAAGCCATTTATGCAAATCCCATAGCCAATTTAAAATTTAATAACCATCATTCCAATTTAATACATCTACAAAGGGGAATAAGACAGGGATGCCCCCTGTCCCCCCTACTTTTATATTGGCAATGGAACCACTAGCAGAGATCATAAGAAAAAAACAAAAAAAATAGAAGGAATAAAAATAAAAGAATTGGAATTTAAGTTATCATTATATGCTGATGATTTAATATTGTACATTACAGATCCTCAGGAATCTTTAAAAGAATTGCAAAAAAATATAGAAAGCTTTGGGGAAATTTCAGGCCTCAAGTTCAGTAAAGAAAAATCACTACTTCACCCTATCAATTTAGGGCAACCCCTATTAAAAGATATTATTAAAAAAATTAATTTTCAACTTCCAGATAAACCTTGGAGATATTTAGGCATATCAATCCCACCTAATTCTGAACAATTATTTGAATGCAATTTTAGAAGAGTACACCAAAAAATCAAAACCTCATTGAAATCTTGGAATAATAAACCGTTAAGCTGGACTGATAGACTGCACTTAATTAAAAAAAAATGTTATACCTAAATATCTGTTTCTTTTTAGAGCTCTCCCAATACAGATATCAAAAAAGATAATTAAAAAATGGCAAAGTGAACTGAATAAGGGTTTTTGGAACAATAAAAAACCGAGAACCAACTATAAAACATTGTTTAGATCAACCACCCGAGGAGGCATTGATTTCCCTAATTTATATACTTATTATGAAGCTACAAACTTGGCTGCCTTGATTAAAGCAGCAACAACACCTAATCCTCCAACATGGGTACAAATTGAGTTAGATTTTATGCCTAATAATACATTATATGATTTACTGTGGAATCCAGAAATAAGTAAAAAAAATGAAACGATATTCCTAGCAAAACCTTAGCTAATTCTTTAGATATATGGTTTAAAAGACAAAAATCACTAGCACCAGATATTTCATACCAAGCATCATATATAAACCAACCATGGTTTGGCCCTGGTCAAAACCTTGCAGAATTTAATTTATGGCAACAAGCAGGCATCACTAGAATAGCACATCTTTTGGAAAAAAATAGGATAATAGAAAAAGACAAACTAGAACAGAAATTACACCAAAAATACACTGGTACAAATATTTTCAGATTAAACATCTGCTGTTAAATGAATATAAAGAACAAACTCTTGGTTTGATTACAAAAATGTACCAATTTTAAAACCAAATAGATGAAGTAAAAATAACTTTATACCAAAAGCAGTGGAATGTGGATTTGAATTTTGAGCTAACAGAAGAAGAATGGCTTTCAATTTGGAATGAACTGAGCCAAACTTCAAAAATATTTTCCATTAAGTTAAAACGCTTTTAAAATTTTAGTAAGATGGTATATACCTCCTGCAACATTACATAGAATAAATAATAGTTATTCTCCCAACTGTAGAAAATGCAGTCAGATGGCAAATTTCATACATAATTGGTGGAGTATGTTGGCCTTTTATCAAAGAATTTTGGACCCAAGTCATAACTAATATAAAAAACATTACTTGTGTTTCTTTACCATTGAAACCTGATGTGATTTTATTGGAAAACTGGAGCTTGACACGAATAACAACAACACAAAAGGAAGGAATTTCAATTTTAATAACAATAGCAAAATAGTTAATTGCCTTAAAGTGGATAGATACAGGCTCTAACTATTCAACATCGATTAATGAAGATATGGGAATATTTTATTTTGTACAAACTGTCATTTACTTTGTGTAAAAGTTCAGTAACTAATTATCAACACAAGGTAGTAAATATATGGTTTCCGATAATAAATTATTTAGAAGAAAAAGATATTCTTCCACAAAACCCTCTGTATCAAGACTTAATTTATTTTTAAATGTTTTCTTCCTTTGTGTATTTGAGCTACTTATTTTTATATTTATATCCCTACAATTTGTTTCTTTGTTAAAACTTAAAAATTGTTAAAAATTGTTAAAAAAATCAAATCAAATTATTAGCTAAACTGATTATATAAAAGGGGGAGGCAACCATAGGATACCAGATTAAATTTGAGGGTGGGTAATAGAATTGTTTATCATAGTGTGGGTTGTATTATTTTAGAAGCTACTGGAGCTAACGCTTGTTGTTAAAAATCTAGTCTGGTTGATCTGAAGTCACAGCTGATACAGTTGGCAAAGATCAGTAGGCAGGATGGCAACCAGGCAAAGGATTCCAGTGCTCCTGGGGAGGAGGAAGTATAGCGGTGGGACCAGGCATGGTGTGAAGGGAAGCGGACAGAGAAGCAGATCAGCTTAGCCCCCTTCCAGCCTATGTCTCATCCCAAGGGTTGTAGGCAGTGGGGCTAGGATGATTGACCCCCCTCTGACATTGGCGTTGTGTAACACCAGGTCTATTAATAATAAGACCATAGTCCTTCGTGACTTTCTGCAGGAGCAGAATGTAGACCTGGCATGCATGAACGAGACCTGGGTACAAGATGGGGAGACAGTATCTCTCTCTCAGCTGGCTCCTCCCAGGTTCTCGGTCCTTCACCAATCATGGACTAGGGGGTGGGGGGAGTGGGTTTATTCATTTGGGAGGCTTACTCCTCCAGAGTGCTCCCGCCACCAAAGATCATGGGCATTGAGTATGTTGGCCTAGTTTGGGAAGCCGGGGAGAGTGTGGTGATTTGGCTAGTGTACCGTCCGCCCAACGCACTGACCGATAGCCTACTGTCCCTGGTGGAGGCTGCATCGGGCTGGGCATTGGAACACTCTAGACTGATAGTCCTGGGTGATTTCAATGTCCATGCAGATGATGCGGCCTCCACTCAGGCAACGGACCTGGTGTCGTCCATGGTGGCACTAGGACTCTCCCAATTTGTAACAACTCCCACTCACCGGCTAGGCACACGCTTGATTTGGTCTTTGAGGTGGGAGTTACACCTTGCTCTGAATATGCTTGTTTGGGTGGCGAGCCTATTTTGGCTCGCCCATGGAGCCAAATGGACCCAATACGGCTTCAGATGGCTCTCTGGGATCTGATGCTCCCTGGCGGTTTGTTAGATGAGCTTGTAGAGGGCTGTCATAACTGGCCCTCAACAGCCATCAATGAGATCACTCCCAGATGCCCTCTGTGCCCTCGTTCTAGGTTTGCTTCATGGTTTACCCAGGAGTTGTGGCCGATGAAGCGAGAGCTAAGATGGTTATAGAGACAGGGGTGGCATACTCACAACAAAGCTACAAATGATTCAGTCTATTACTACTTTGCCACAAGGCAAACCAAATGCTAGGGAATTGAGCATTGGCTGCGAGGCTTTTGCAAACTATTTTGCAGATAAAGTCTTGCTGCTCCGCCACGACCTCCCTGCTACAGTTGATACAGTGATTGAACTTGAGGTTCCATGCATGTCTTCTGGTCAAGTTCTGGATCATTTCAGTCTGTTCAGCCTAGAAGAAGTCGACAAATTACTCCTAACTATCTGCCCTGCCACCTGCTCCCTGGATCCTTGCCCTTCATGGCTAATTAAAGCCAGCCATGAGGGGTTTCGAGGTGCCTTGTGGGAGATCATCAAGAAGTCCCTCTTGGAGGGACTGTTCCCCGAAGCACTTAAGGAAGCATTGATCTGCCCTCTCCTGAAAAAGCAATTTTTAGACCTGGCCGAATTGGCCAATTACTGGCCGGTCTCTCTTGCCCTATTTGCCTGTTTGGGCAAGATGATAGAGAGTGCGGTAGTGGTTCAGCTTCAGGGCTTTCTGGATGACACTTCCATCTTAGATCCCTTCCAGTCCAATTTTCACCCATGCCATGGGATGGAGATGGCACTGGTTGCCCTCACAACCTGGGTCGGAGTCCTGTGCCTGGGTCCTGTGCTTGGGTCGGAGTGGACCGGGGTTAGGGATCCCACTCCTAACTTTCAATGGGGCACCATTGGTGCCAGCACTGGAGGGTAGGCATTTGGGAGTGCTCCTGGATGCCTCCTTAACTATGGAGGCCCAGGTAGCAGCCACTGCCAAATCGGCCTTTTACCATCTTTGGCTGATCAGGCAGTTGGTTCTCTTCCTCACACATGACAACCTGGCAACAGTGATCCATGTGATGGTCACCTTGAGATTAGACTACTGTAATACTCTTTAAATGGGGCTGCCCTTGTCTCAAATCCGGAACCTGCAGCTGGTGCAAAATGCCATGGCCAGGCTTCTGATGGGGTTTTCTAGATGGGAGCACATGCAGCCTGTACTGAAGCCATTGCACTGGCTGCTGATAGCATATTGGATTTGTTTCAAAGTGCTGGTTCTTACCTTTAAAGCCCTACTTGGTCATGGACCTACATACCTGAGGGACTGCCTTTCCCCATATGTCCCCCAGAGAGCACTGCAGTCAGGGGCTCAGAACCAGCTGTCCCTCCCAGGTCTTAAGGAGGCTAGGCTGTTGACAACCAGGAATAGAGCTTTCTCGGTGGTGGCCCCAACCTGGTGGAACAAGCTCCTAGAGGAGATCAGGGCCCTGTGGGACTTTGTACAGTTCTGCAGGGCCTGTAAAATGGAGCTGTTCCACCAGGCTTTTGGGAGCCACCACCACCACCAATGAAGAACATCGAATGGTGGAATGGGAGAGGGCCCTGAGTTCCGGAAATTGTCACCAAAAGACTAAAGAACAGCAAGTTCTGCAAGAACCACCAAAATGAACACTATGAGCTGACGGTGAGCTGAGAACTGTGAATGACGGTTGCTACCATTTATGGACAACAACAATTACCAGTGATTACTAGCACTTTATTATGATTTTAGTATTGTTTTAATAGTAGTTTATTTTTAATGTAATTATCTGTTTTATGTAAGCCACCCTGAGCCGGCTCTGGCTGGGAGGGTGGGGTAAAAATTCAAATAAATAAATAAAATCCTACATAGTTAAATATGTGTCCAGATTCATAACATTATTATTTCTTACATGGATGACCTATCTGTCTAGGAAATGTCTAGGAGAACATATGCAAAAGGGCTGAGAATCAGTCCAAATGAAACTGTCTTAGGCTTCAGATCAAGTCAAATCTTCAGTGGGAGTTCCTTAATTAATTCCACAGATAATACTGATATATGATGTAAAATTTCAGGTACATTTGGAGGTTTCTTGTTGGAGGTTTCTTGTTTGGAAAAACACCTGAGGAAGACAAGGGGCAGCTGGAACTATCCTATAATTTTTTTGAAAACCTGCTATGTGACAAATTAATAAATTAGAATTTGGGGGGATATTCTAAGATATGTTTTCTCAGGGTATAATCAAAGCTACTATTTGGTAGATCCTGCAATGAACACAAACACTGGGTTGGATCCAAAGATTCTGTTTTAGTGCAAGGGGCAGTCCACTGACACTATGCATTCTTTCCATCAGAGGAAGGTTTCTTGTACCAATGGAAAGCTCCATAGTTACTGGAACAAAACTTTTGCTTCAAACCCAGGATATGTAAATAGTTAATATTCTAGATCTACACTGAAAATTTCAAAACATGCATCTTTTATTGGGATATTTGGTTAATATAGCAAAGTTTTGCCCAGTCAAAGAAGCATGATACTGAGTGCAATAAATAAATCTCCCACAAAATATATTGCAAAATCTCCCACAAAATATATTACATTTATTCATGTAGATTCAGTTCACATTTGGGTTGCAGTCGAAAGGAGAGAAAGAAGCCTAATCTAAAGAATACTTTCCCTGTCATAAATGTCCAGCTTGTTAGGCATCATGTGTGTGGGAGTATGATGACACTGTATCTACAGGAGACACCTGTAGAGACTTGTGTCTCTATGGAAGGCCATGAGCAGAGAGATGAGAGGACAAAGAAAGAGAGAGGAGAGCTCAGAGGACAGCTCCCAGGTTAAGACAAAGAGAGGCATTCTATTCAAGGATATAACCCTTATATACACTTAGAATGATGTAGCCCCCCCCCATGTCCAGGCATGCTGAGTCACTCACTCCAGTACTCCCTCTCAACTCCGCAGACCACCAAGGTTCACAATGTTCAGGTTGTCCCACAGGCCTTGGTATTTGTTTCTTGGTAGCAGTTTGGTAAATATATCCACTGTCATTTTTTTCAGTGCGGCAGTAGTGTAGCCTGATAATTCCTTGTCCCTGCAGGTCCCTTACATACTGGTTCCTAATTCCAATGTGCTTTGTTTGCACACTGTTCCTTTCTGAAAGAGAGAGTGCTATACAACTCTGGTTATTGTCTAGTAGTTGAACTGGCAAAGGTTCCTTAATACCAAAATCCTCCATTAACATTATAAACTACTCTAACTCTCTGCATGCTTTGGAAATGGATACAAATTCTACTTCAGTAGATGAGTGGGCAACAATTTCATGTTTATAACTTGCCCAATTTGTAGCACCACTCCCATAGAAAAAGATATAACTGCTAGTGGATCTTAGGTCTGATATTTCTCCAGGCCAGTCTGCATCAGCATATCCTAGCAGTGTGGGATTATTAGTTGCTGGCAGTCTCAGTTTAAAGTGTGCAGCACCCTTTAAGTACCTTACCACCTTTTTAGTCCACTTCTTTGTGGTGGGTGTGCTAACCCTTCTGGATAATATACTTACAGCTCTTGCAATGTCAGGACTTGTTGTCATCACTAAGTATAGAAGTTTGCCTATGGCAGCTCTGTAGTTATTGTAGTTATTGTTGTCTGGCAGTGGTTTTTGGGTACCTTTTCTTTGTAGAAGCCTAATTCCGTTGGTGTGGACACTGGATTAACACCTTCCAGGCCCAGGCTTTGCAATAGTTCCATTATCTTCTGCTTTTGACTAAGAAGATAACTTCCATATGGTTCCCATTCAATCTGAATTCCTAAGTAAAAGTTAGCATTGCCTAGATGTTTGACTTGTAATCCCTTGTTTAGTTGGGATATATCAGCACAGTCATTTTGGTTTTCATAGCAAATAATCAGATCATCAACATAGGTCAGAATAAATGTCCATCTTCCATCTCTATGTCTACTATAAAGACAGGGGTCAGCTTTGCCTTGTTTGAAACCCTGATTAAGTAGCATCTTGTTCAGTTTATCTGACCACACTTTTGCAGCTTGTTTAAACCCATAAAGCCCCTTTTGAAGTTGACAGGTTAGATGTTTATTCTTTTCATTTGTAAACCCTGGTGGCTGTTTCATGCATAATTCTTCCTCCATTTTACCATGTTAAAAGGTAGTCTTAATGTCTAAGTATTTTGTGTGTATGTTTCTGGAAGCCACGATGCTCATGAGTATCTTGATTGTGGACTATTTTACAACTGGTGCAAAAGTTTGGTCATAATCTGATCTATAAATCTGAGAGAATCCTTTTGCCACTAGTTTGGCTTTGTATCTCTCAGCAGCATCATTTGCATCCTGCTTAGCCTCAAAGATCCACTTACACCCCAAAGCATTCTTAGGTAATTCAGTGAGAGTCCATGTATTGTTCTTATGCAATGAATCCATTTCTTCTTGTGCTGTTTTCCTCCATTTGCTTGCTTCTGGTGGCCAATTGACTTAGTTCCCGCCCACCGTGACCTGGCCTTTAAGACTATGTAACTTGAGTCATTCTTGCTTTTGTGCTAGATCAAGATGGGTAACCATGTTAGTCTGAAGAAGTGAACAGTGACTCACAAAAGCTCATACCCTACCACATATTTTGGTAGTCTTTAAGATGTGACTGGACTCTTGCTCTTTTCTACTGCTTTCGTGCTGCTCATGATAGCCTTTTTGTTTATGGTATTCAGCTCTTACCAGCCCCAGAACATCTTCCAGTTTATAATCTTCCCCATTAAATGTTGAAATGAATGCAGGCTAAGATTCAGGTAGGGAACACAGAAACAGTCCAATTTTTAAATCCTCATCTAACACTTTACCAGCAGTTGCAAGCCATGTAAGAGATTGAGAGGACAAATTGTGAGAGAGGAAAGATAATCTCCTAGGTTAAGACAAAGAGAGGCATCCCATTCAAGGAGATAATACCTATACACTCTTTAAGTGATGTAGCACACACACACACCATATGTCCAGGCATGCTGAGTCAATCACTCAAACACCTTTTTCATTAATTTACAACTGGAGTGAGTGAAACATAATGACCTTCTTGTGTATGTTCTTAACAATGTTATTTAATTTCTAGTTGGCTTTCTGATTTCCCTTACTTGGTCACAGTTTGGTACTAACTTTGTAGAGATCTAAATGAAAATAGCTGCTGTGATCTTAATGAGGGGCTTAATATATTCCATTTTATAAATCAAAAGATGTGGCATGTAACTTCTTATTTCTTTGGAAGTAGAATAATAGAGGTTCCTCTGATTATTAAGAGATTGGAAACTAAAGGTTTCCATTTTTATCATTCTTTTACACATTTTTACAACCAATTTATTTCCTGGTGATTGTAAACTAGAGCATATTGTCTGAACATAAAAGAACAGTTTTTGAACATTTGTGCTATGCTAAATCTTATCTCTGTTATTCCTTCATTAAATGGTGCATGTATCGGATCCAATCAATTTTTGTTTTGTTCTCTTGCATTTGAAGAGAATGCATCATGGGAAAAGACTATTTGAATGGTGTTTACTTAATTGTTACTTTTCTAGTTTTGAGACCATTGTTGCATCAATAATTATATTCAGAATGCAGTTGGAATACAGCATAAAATTATACATAGGGGGAAAACAGCTCTGCATAATATTAATGCCTATGCAAAGGTAACAATACTATAATACTTGTCTATATCTTAATTCTCATTTTAAAATTTAAGGAGCCCAAATCATCATAATGTGAATCCTTTGTAATTCCTAATATGTAAGAGATTTTCATTCAGAATGAAAAAGGTCAGTGCTATAAAGTCATATCCTTAACTAAACACTTTAATTTTTGGATTGGATTGTGCAGCCATGGGAGCCACATGGACAATGTGGCTACATTGAGGAACAGAAATGAGGCAAAATCAGCTTCTTCTGCCTGAAGCTTCTTCATTTCCAAGAGATGCTTTCTAGCAATTCATTACTGGGAATTTTGCACATAATTTGTTTCCTCTATGCCAGACAAACACTCATCACTAAACTTAGTTATATTAGTACTAGGAATAAGGTCCGTTGTGGAAATAAATATGACCGGCTCTAGAAAGAGGCTCTGGCTGGGTGCCCTGGCCTTGGGCACTCAGCATCAATTTGCTGTAATGAATGACCTCAGCAGGGTATAATGACACAGAGTCCGCTGTTTTCTCCAGGGGATCTCTGCCATCTGGAGAGCAGTTGTAATTCTGAGTGATCTCCAGCCCTCACCTGGAGATTGGCAACAATAGTTCCCTAGGAGGAATGGCTGGTTTGGAGGGTGGAGTCTGACATTCTATTCAGCTGAGGCCTCTCCCTTTCCCAAACTCTGGTTTCCATAGACTCCACCACAAATATTCCATGAATTTCCCAACCTGGAGCTGGCAACCCTAGTCAGGACTTGCCCCAATGAGTTCCCCACAAAGGCCAAAGTAGGCCTGGAAAGGGCCTCCTGCCCCTGCCTTTTTACTGACAGAACCAAGCTTGGTTGCTTAGCAACAGCCACTGAGGGGAAAGTGAGCTGCACAGCAGAAGGGGAAGAAAATAGTTTGAATGGTCAGTAGCCAAGCAGCTGGAGAGGAGCCAAGCAGGAGAAGTGGCAGCAGTAGAAGCCTCTTCCTGAGCAGAGAACAGCCATTTCAGTAGCCAGCCAGATGCAGAGGAGCATAACAGTGGCAGTAGAAGCGTCTTCATCAGGATAGACAGCCATTTCAGACAGGGAAGAGTGGCCAAGCTGGCAGTGGGTGAGGGAGAGGAGCGGATGTGGTACCCATCCAATGGCATGCGAGTACTCTTGAGTGGCAGTTGTTGGGCCAATGGCTGATGGAGTATACAGCACAGCCAATGAGAAAGCTGGAAAGTGCTAATACACTAGGGCTTTTATATCTATTGGATAGTTTCTTCTAATAGTTGATCTATTAGAGCTCAGTTGCCTATGTGCCATGAAATCCTTTCACTACTGCTATTCCAAATATCACTGTAGTCTGATATCTTTGGCAGACTGAAAACTGTTTTTTTAAAAAGCAAGCAAACAGTGCAATCCTAAATAGAGTTACATCCTTCTAAGTCCATTAAAGTCAGTGTGCTTAAGATGACTCTGTAAAAGGCTCATCCTGTAAGTACAGTATTTCAGCACCCTTAAGGTTCATGGTAAACATTTCAAAAGCTATAAATCTGTAGTCTTGTCTCCTGTGGCTTGTTTGTTTAACCCAAAGTACCTGTATATTGGCTATGTTTAAATGGCTGAATCTATTTTATTGTGTTTTTCTTCCACCTCTAAGGCTGCAGTCACACACATTAAATAATCCACTTTCAATCCACTTCCAGTGCACTTTCCAAATGGATTTTACTGTGTGAACTGGCAAAATCCAGTTGGAAAGTGCATTAAAAATGGATTGAAAGTGAGTTATTTAGCTTGTGTGACCACAGCCTAAATCATGTTTCCTACCTGCTTTTTCCACCTACATGGAAAGAAATAGAGATGACAAATCCCATTTATTTCTGCTATCACTGGTCTCTTTCACATCTCTCCTGTAAGGATATATGTGTTGGCTCTTTACTGCTCTGTGATGGGGAAACCTTAACATTCTGCCTCTACTCCACATCCCAGTCTGCTGTCCCTATCTGTAAGGTACATGGGGGTGCAGAGCAATAGCTCATGCCTACCATACTTATCTTTAGAGAATGAAAGAGCTCACACACAAAAGCTAGGTCCTTTGTGTATAAAATAACAGAAAGTCCTCCCAAAGCCAGTGGAAATGCTGTGCATAGAAATATTAGTTGGAATTATTATATTTGACAGGAAGATCAGTTGACTCTTCTGGTCTGACAGTATCCCTCACTGTTTCCCCTCACTGTTCCAGCTCCTTACTAACTAGGAAAGTGAAACCAGGCAGGAAGGTGCCAGAGGACTGCAATGTTCTCTGTATTAAGCTACCTTTGAAAACTGGTCAACTGATTCAAAATATGACATGCTCATCGGTGCTAATGACTAAAACCCTTGGCTCAATGGTAGAACATCTGCTTCATATGCAGAAGGCCCCAGTTTCAATGCTTGGCAATTCTTGGCAGTTTCAATGCTTGGCAGTAGGTTATGTGGGGGACACTCTGAAGACCCACTGCTAGTTAGCGTAGGCATTACTGACCTGGAGAGACCAAGGCAGTTTCATGTGCTATCTTCCAAGAGAGCTGCAATGGCTTTCAGTTTACTTCCAGACACTGCTCATAGTGCTCCCCTGTTACTTATAAAGCTCTATATAGTATTGAACCATGGTGCCTGAAACACCATCTTCTCCTATATGAACCTGGGCTACTGGTTAAGATATTCTTCAGAGGCCCTCTGTGTCCCCCCTCTCACAGAGTCTAGTTAGGCGAGACTGAGCACAGAGAAAAGGCCCTTTTATACAGTGATGTAGGGATTGTTGAGCTCCTTCCCTATAGACACTCATCTGGTGCCAGATTTACATGTTTCCATGGTGTCTGGGAAAGACTTTTCTGTTGTGTAAATATTTTCCTTTTATCATGCAATATGGTGAAATGAATGCCAGAATGAGATCAGGAAGGCCCAAATACTAGTTCCCTCTCTGACATCAGACTCACTGAGTGACCCTTGGCCTGTCACTATCTTTTATATATTTCACAGAGTTGCTGTGAGTACACCATTGGGGGAGTTAGTTTTATACCCTACTTTTCTCTACCCTAAGGAGTTTCAAAGCAGCTTACAATGGCCTTTCCTTCCTCCCCCCGACCCAACAGGCACCTTGTGTGGCAGGTAGAAGTGAGAGAGCTCTGAGAGAACTGTGACTGACCCAAGGTCACCCAGTTGGCTGCATGTGGAGGAGTGGAGAATCAAACCCAGTTCTCCAGATTAGAGTCCTGCCACTCTTAACCACTACACCAAACTGGTGCCATGATCTCCCTGGAGGGCTGGTAGGTGTCATAACAAAACAAAGAAACAGTACTCTGCTATTGAAATATACATCAGTATATTTCTACTTGCAGTTTTCTGGATGGTTTTATTGCTGCTGTGGGGGGGGACTTTAACATCAGTATGTTATATCTGTTGCTACAGCTTTTTATTTATTTTGTTGGTTTTGTGTTATAGTTTTAACCTAATATTCCTATAAGATGCCTTAAATATGCACATTACCAAATAACAAGTCAAATCAGAAGGTTTGGAGTTACTTCTGAATGCCTGTAATAATTATGTTTGGATTTGGAGCTGAGATTTGAACTAGATGTTGATTAGTAAAGGTGCAACTGTACTTCCCCATTATATACCTACCCTCGTCCTTGAAGTCCCCATTCAAAATCCACCTCTTCCAGCACTCCTGCAGCATAAGCATTCAAATCTCATTCCTATCTATGGTAGCAATGGAATGCATTTTCCCACATTAATCACTGTCTCTCCTTCCTCTTCTGTTTTCCCTATTGCTTGCTTAAGATTGTAACCTGCTTGAAAGCGGGCACACATCTATTTTTGCTTATGAAACTATCTAAGCACTATAATACAATAGCTTATACATAATAATGATAAATATTCAAGTAGACAGAAGAAGTATGTGTATCTCAGCTAGGCATCTGAAAAAAATGTAGTGTTCATGGGGCTGCTTTGTAAATGAATTTCTTTTTCCTGCAGAAAAAAATTGTCTGCTCTGTGATCTTGCATTCCTTCAGTATTCTGTTTTAAGTGCAAGAGTCCTGAATTTGCACCTAACTATTGGAATACAATGAAAATGTTGCAGGGTAGTGTGTAAGTAGTTTCTTTTTTTCATACCTTGTTTTGTATTTTAACTGATTCAGCTATTGCCCCCCCAGTCAGAATAATGAGACAGACAACAGATTGGAATTAAACAAGGGCCACTTTATTAACTATTTAACAGAACATTGCAGCAATAACAACTAAGCAAGCATGGAACAGGCAAGGCAGGCGTCACTTCCCTGACCAACCCCCTTGCCCTTAAAGGGCGGGTCACCCAGCTCCAGCCGTGAGCCATTTACTCTCTGGCTCATGACCAGCAGCCCAGCAACTGGTTGCCTTCTAGGAGCGCCTACCCCTGAAGCCTTTCAACTTGCAGGGAGGAGCCTGCCATAAAAGGTTCCCAGTGGAGGTGATCACCATTCCCCACCCTGGACCCTGAAATCCAAAGGCAGTTCCTGATGACCGCCTGTTCCCTAACGGGATATGCCGAAAGGTGCTCACCAGTTCCATTTCTTGCTTGCATAAACCTGCCATAGCCAAGGTCAAGCCTCTGCTTTGGCCTTTGCTCCCCACTCAGCAACCTAGTGCCGACCTAATTCCTTGCTGCAAGTTCTGTAAAAAGATCCTATTGCCCTTATCAGACAAGTGCACCCCATCACCCTATACAGGTCTAGAACCAGACCCGTATGGCGGGGTGCAGCAAAAAACTACCTGGAACCACCCTCCACAAACTTCCTCAGCTGATGGTTAGGCTTTACGCCTAGCAAGGGTCTCCTAAAATTGTGCCATACCTGGCGGGGCAAAAATAGCCAACCTGAAGAACTGCACACTGGGCCATCTTGCTCTTATCATCACAAGGACTGCCGCAGTGTGTAACACACGGGCCTTGATGGCCTGACTATCAGCACACTGGGCCACCTTGCTCTTATCATCACAAGGTCTGCCTCAGCGTGTAACACAAGGGCCTTGATGGCCTGACTATCAGCACAACGGGCCACCTTGCTCTTATCATCACAAGGTCTGCCTCAGCATGTAATACAAGGGCCTCAACAGCCAGACTATCAGCACACCAGGCCACCTTGCTCTTATCATCACAAGGACTGCCACAGTGTGTAACACAAGGGCCTCAACAGCCAGACTATCAGCACACCGGGCCACCTTGCTCTTATCATCACAAGGTCTGCCTGATGATCTGCACACTGGGCCACCTTGCTCGTATCATCACAAGATCAGCCTCAGCATGGAACACAAGGGCCTTTATGGCCTGACTATCTGCACACCGGGCCACCAGGCTCTTATCATCACAAGGTGTGCCTCCGTTTGTAGCACAAGGCCTTAATGGCCAGATAAGGGCTTTATCAACCAGCTATCAGCCCACCATGCTGTTTTGGTGTCATCACCACCAGATCCACATCAGCCTGCAACATGAGGGCCTTGCCAGTCAGCTATTGGCACACTGGGCCATCTTGCTCCTATCATCGCCATGGCTACCTCAGCTTGTAACACAAGGCCTTGCCATGCTGTGGCCGCAAACGGTGACTCATCATCTCACCCCCCGGCCTGCAGCACCTGAAAGAAGAACCACATTAATAACATTAAATTTTCAATCCCGCAGGACCAGCCCTAGGCCAGATACATCCTTACACAACTTCACAACTAGTTCCTTCCTAATCTGCTGTGCCCGAAGGCTTACCAGCCCTCATATAAGCTCCCCAGGTGGAAGGGGCGAGAGCATCCAACCAGGGAACTGGCCAGCCTCTAGAGGACCAGCAAAGGCAGACGTAACCTGCCACTTGGCTTCGACCAGAGAGTCCTCCCACCAAAAATACCCAATCGTATGAATTCAAAATTTTTCCATACAAACTCGTCTCATATCTCCTGAGGACCCTAGACCTATAGTATGTTAGGCTCAAGCCCTTCAGGGACTCAATAGTCTTATAACAAATGCCTGGCTGGGCACCACAACTTTGCATGCACAGACGAGGCAGCCAACCAGCTGCCGCAGCTCCAGCAAAGTAATCTTCTTCTCCCTGGCCGTGTCAATTCAATGTCTGGTCAGTAAAATTCACACTGCCCTGCATCTTTCCTTCTTACCCATAGGCAGTCATCAAAATAATGGGCAGCGCTGCATAGTCCTGTCCTGCAGCGCAAGGTCCATTCCAAAAAGGAACTGAACCTCTCGAATGCCAACATGACACCAAGCATCCCATGGGAAGGGTCCTATCCATGTGGAATTTGCCCTCTAAAGCACCACCCAGCAGCACAAAATCTGGTGGGTAGACTGGGAGGTAGAAGGCTGACTTGATGTCCCATTTTGCCAATTCTGCACTCTGTCCACAACGGTGTGCCCTCAGATGGCCTGATCAAATGACAGTACCTAACTGAACATAACTCCCCCGGTATCGCGTCGTTCCACAACTCCCCACGTGGGCATGACAAGTGGTGAATGAGGCGATACTCACCAGGTGCCTTTTTCAACACAACTCCCATTGGGGAAACCCTAAGATTGGTAACTGGGGGGAATGGAAAGGGGCAAGGACCAATGCCCCCAGCAATCTGTGAAGTCCTGTGAGCCAAAGAAAAATAAAAAAATAAAAATTCAACCGTGACCACCAGCATCAAAGCCGTGAGCAGGCGGCCCGGCCACCACACAACCAGCCTGCTCGGAGCCATCCCTCCCGAGCCAAGATAAAAACTGTGTGAGCCAGAGGCCCAGAAAACTGAGCTAGCCTGCACCAACACAGCTTAGAAAGAACACTGCCAAGGCTCGACCCTACTTGCATTCCTCGGCAATTCCCCCAAAGTATGTTCTCACTCCCCTTAACTGAGTTCAAGTTAGGAGCACTATAAAGTCACCTTTTCCCAGCTAAGGTAACCTAAACTTTAAAGTAAAACCTTCCAAGAAGCAAACGGGAGCCTGTCAGCTGGGATAATTCCTCACCCCATGCTCAAGAACCTTAACTGAATTGGGCTGGGACACTATGTCGGGGGAGGGGGATGTAGCCACACCTCCTCCTGAACACTTACTTCTTCAGCCCCCTACCCGTCATATATATATATATATATGCAAATGGGTATTGCTGAACCGCCCGCCCGGGCGTGGGTACCTGCCTGCCTTGGGATCACTGAACTGAATGGCCACTACCAGACCTCATTACCAGATCTGGGCTCTGCCCCCCACACTTTGGGTGATGATGGAGCAATGAACAGAATCATGAACAAGTTCTTCAATGTCCTGGCCCCTCTGGTGGACCTCTTGATGGCACCTGGTATTTTTGGCCACTGTGTGACAGAGTGTTGGACTCAAAGGGCCATTGGCCTGATCCAACATTGGCTTGTCTTATGTTCTTATCTGGAATAAGCAGTTGTTCTTGTTTGTACTGAGGAAGTGGCTTATATACTTTCAGCTAGAGATGCCAGGGATTTAATTGGGATTTCCTACATGACGAACAGATACTTTACCACTAAGCCCCTTCACCGTTGTCTTCAGATAAATTCTACATCTCTGTACTTCAGATAAAATGTACTTGTCTATATTTGCAAGTAAGTCCAATTGTGCTGGCAATCAGCCAGAGGAATTCAATGTCTCCTGCAGTGGTGTTTTGCCAAATTACAACTCAGCACTATGAATTGCTCGTTGGCTCAAATGGAGCCCCTGTTCCACAAAGCAAAGTGCTATGCAGTTGGGATGACATCATGTAGGATTGCCACCCTACAGGGAAGGCCTGGAAACAACTGATCAGATCATCAGTTGTAATTCCAGTAGATCTCTCAGAGATCAGTTCCCCTGGAGATAATAGCTGCTTTGGTCCCTATGGCATTCCTTCTTTCTGAGGTTCCTCCTCTTCTCTAAGCTGTGCCCCTCCAAGGAGCCACTCCCAAATCTTCAGGAATTTTCCAACTTGGAGTTGGCAGCTCTAACATAATGGCATAGCAAAATGTGTGAAAGCTAAAACAAAGTCGAAGTAACACCCGCTTCCAACTGTGGGGGAGGGACAAAATGCCTCTTTATTCCCATTACCAAATATATAGCCAATGGAAATGCAAGAAGGAGCCCTCATTTCCTTCCACAGTTCTTCTCTGACTTAGTTTGTAATTTTTCAATACACAAAATAAAGGCACACCTTATGCACATACCAAATTTTAATGCTCAATGTCCCCTTTTCCCCAAAGCTCTTTTGCCACATGATTTGGTTGAATCCTATTACCTGCCAGTGTAAGCAGTTTGTGGAGGCTGATTTTTTCCATCTTTCCTTTTCCCTTGTGATTTCTGAGGGCCAAACTAGAAGTTACGGCCAGTTGAAAATGATTTTACAATGCCACAAAGGCCCAATACTAATCAGGGCCACAGCACAGCAGGCTGTTTCACTTTGCGTGCCTTATTGAGAGTCAAAATGGTTGCAGCAGCCCTTCCACAGATGTTTCAACATTTGAAAAGGAAACTGGGGGGGGGAGTGCCACACTGTGGACCCAATCAGGACTGGGTCCATACAGCATTTTAAAATCACTTTAAAATGCCAATGGTGTCTTTATATTGGTCACATGTCTACTTTGGTCATGAGAAATGTATAAATATACACTATTCTTTCTGCTTGGGCCAGAGAGGGAAAGAGAAAAGTTTTATGTGCTTTGGAGCCTTACATAGCGAGGTTTCCCACCAATAATCTATGCCATTGGCAGTTATTGGCATGAGTGTACTATTTCTGGGCTGATCACTGGGACTCATATGATGGATTGTGTGCATGTATGGGCGTATGTATTATAAATATAAAACTTCTGGAAATTCTGAAACCATGGGAGAAAGTTGGGGGAAAAAACAGAATACATGTAATACTTACTTTCCTCTCAGAACTGCACCTCTCTTGTTGCTTTAACAAAATGCATCATTTATAATCTAGTTAGTATATAAAAGTACATTCATTCACATATTTATGGAATTTAAATCTAAAAATGTCATTTTCTATAAGCAAAACTGCAAATACAAACACTACTAAAGTGAGAGAATGCTATCTTAGCACATTCTATTAATTCAAAAAGATCCTATCCTATGATTTTTTTTTTTTTAATTGTTCACTTAAATTTCCCTATTTTTCTAATGGAAACGCCGGAAATGGGCCACTGCCGTTGGGAGTGGGCCAGCGCTGTCGGAAGTGGGCCGCTGTGTCAGTAGCGGGCCTCTGCCGCAGCGAGTGGGCCTCCGCCACCACCGCCGCGCCTCCGCCGGTGCTGCCGCGAGCGGGCCGCTGCCGCTGCAAGCAAGCCGCTGCTGCGAGCCAGCCGCTGCCGCTGCCGCCGCAAGCGGGCCTCCGCCACTGCCGCCGCCCCAAGCGGGCCGATGCTGACGCCGCCAGCGGGCCTCTGCCGCCGCTGCCGCCAGCGGGCCTCCCGCTGCCGCAAGCGGGCCTCTACCTACACACCCCTCCGTGAGCACGCGGAGCAACTGCAAAGGGTGGGAGCGGAGCCTGGCCCTTTGAAGCAGCCGGCTCCGCCCCCCGCCGCGTCGGGACGCACAGCGTCCCCATCCATTGCCGTCTCCCTTCCTCGGAGCGGCAAATGAGCCCCCGCCCACCAGCGGCGTTGCCGGGCGGGCGGGAGCTCTGTTCTGCAAAGTTGCTGCTCTAACAGCCTGTTTGGGGCAATGTTTGTCTCCCTGTATTATTTATATTCCAACCATATCAACAAAGTAAATTCTTCTGAGAGCATCCCATTGTGTACTCTGAAAATGTCCCGCCACAATTCAGTGACAGCTCTCTCCTTTCCATCCCACTCCTAAGGTTACAATTCTATGTACAGATAGTTGGGGTAAAAATCCCATTGAACACAACTGGACTTCCTTTTTAATGCATTGGATCTGATGTTACAGACAAAATACACTCCATCCATTCAATGATAAAAATAAAGCCCTATCTGAGTGCCAAACAATGTGATCAGTTGAAATCTCCAGTATCCATATATTTGCTGTAAATCTTACTTCTTTATCAAATTCTGAAGCAATTAACACATGCTAAGCTTTCTGTTGACTATGAGTTGTTATCCTAAATATTCAGCCTTATTTCTTCCTGAAAAATAGGGAAGAATGATTACCACAGAAGTGAACTGATAATTTTATTTATTTATTTACTAGGAATAAAGCCCGTTGTGGAAATAAATATAACAAGCTCTTGAAAGAGGCTCTGGGCGGGTGCCCTGGCCTTGGGCACTCAGTGTCAATTTGCTGTGGTGACTTTAGCAGGGTATAATGACACAGAGCTTACCGTTTTCTCCAGGGGAACTGATCTCTACCATCTGAAGAACAGTTGTAATTCTGAATGATCTCCAGCACTCCCCTGGAAATTGGCAAAAATGGTTCCCCAAGAGGAAATGACTGGTTTGGAAGGCGGAGTCTATGGCATTGTACCTGTCTGAGGTCCCGCCCCTCTTCAAACCTCACCCTCTCCAGGCTCCACCCCTCAAAACTCCAGGAATTTCCCAGCCTGGAGTTGGCAAGTGTATCACCTTCCCAGTCAACCATCAACCTACCTTTATGTGCCCCTTTAACTTCAGCTTTCCATCTCCTTCCCCCTCCCTCCTGGAGAACAGTTGTACTACTGAGTGATCTCCAGCCCTCCCCTGGAGATTGGCAACAATGGTTCCCAGGAGGAAATGGCTAGTTTGGAGGGTGGAGTCGGCATTATACCTGTCTGAGGTCCTACCCTTTCTCATAACATAACATAAATGTTTATTACGGTCAGAGACCCATCAAACAGCATACAGGCTCAGAATACAAACCCGGGTTACCAACATTATGGGGGAGAAACGTCATAAGAAGTATTAAGGAGGTGCTTGCGCTTTGTAAATGCAATAAAAAAAATATTGGCAACCTTCCTTGATATTTTGATGAATTTGTCCTCCAATAGGTATTTCAACACAAGTTCCTAGGTGTGGATTACTAGTTGTCCTTGGCACCTAAATGACCTTAATATAGGTGTAATCAAAAGAGCTCTTTCTTCGGCATAAAAAGCACAATGAAATAAAATATGAGGAAGGGTCTCAATTGACTCAGAGGGGCATGAGCAAAGTCTCAAATGCCTAGGAATACATTGGAATCTTCCAAAAAGAACTGCCGATGGAAAAGTGTCAAATCTGGCTCTGGAAAAAGCCCACCTGTGGTTTGGGTTAGAGATATTAGCTAGATATGGAGAAGCGGTCATATAGTTTTTAGAATTCAGAGATTTGTAAAGAGACGGGAGTACAGCGTGAGACTTTTGCAGCTCAATATCTCTGAGGCGTTGGTAAATAATAAATTTTGCCCTAATATAGCCGCTTTCCAGAAGTTGGTATGGGTCTAATCCTAAAGTTCTCAATTTAATAATAGCTCTGGAAGACCACTGGGGGTAAGGGGATGCGGCCAACAGCACTGGAATTAACCCAACAGGAGAAAGGTGAGCTTTCAACCAGAAGCAGAAAGAGTGCAGCCATATGTCCAGTTCGACTGTGCTGTCTCAAAATGCCATTAGCATTTGGAATATTGAATAGTGATCTCAGGAATTTTGATTGGACCAGTTCTAGCACCTGAAAATTTGTAGATCGCATGATTTGTGTTCCATATCTCATTTGGGCTAGAACTTTAGCAGATAAAAGTTTCAGGGCAGCTGGGATGAAGTGTGCACCATCCTTTCTAAAGAATCTTAATATAGCTGAAGCAGTTCTTTCAGCAGAGACAGCCACTGATTTGATGTGAGCTGCAGGGTTACCATTATATGCAAATGTAACCCCCAGATATTTAAAGAACTTTACCTGCTCAACATCATTCCCATTTATTTTCCAGCTATATTTTTTTAACCTCTGATTAAAACACGTTATTTTTGTTTTAGAGAAGTTAATTGATAGCAAATTTTCCTGGCAGTGGCTGGAAAAAGATGAAAGTGCTCGCTTTAGACCAATTCTGGTCAAAGATAAAAAAATTGTGTCATCTGCATACATCAGAACCGGTACTTTATATTCAAAATTGAGTTTAGGTACATGAACATCAATAAAGCGCAAGTCAGATATAAGAGATTTCACATAAAAATTAAACAAAAATGGAGCTAACGGACAGCCCTGTCTGACACCCCTTCTTAGCTGAATGGGTTTAGAAAGTCTGCCGTCTGAGGTGTATTTTACCTGGAGAGTATTATTGCTGTGAAATTTTATTATCAGATGGAGAAGCCTTTTGTCTATGGTGGTAGAATTCAGTTTTGACCATAGTGTCACATGGTCACTTGAATCGAAAGCTGCCTTCAGATCAACGAAGGTGGCAAAAAGGGTTCCTTTTTGATGCTGTGTGTATTTATATATTAAATAGTCCAGCACCAGACAATGGTCTAAGGTTGAGCGGCGATGGCTAAATCCTGCTTGCTCAATGATGAGAATATGTTCGGTTTCCATCCAGGCGCACAATTTGAAACATAGATATTGGGAATAAAGCTTACAAATGATATTTAACAGACTAATTGGTCTATAATTGTTCAGATCAGATCTATTGCCTTTCTTGTATATAGGAATTATTATGGAGAGACCCCATTCAGGAGGAATTTGGCCAGATTGATCTATGTAAGTAAAAAGACTGGCCAAAATTGGGGCCCACCAAGCAAGATTAGCTTTTAGAGCTTCAGCAGTGATAAAATCACTGCCTGGAGCTTTACCTTTTTTCAAATTGTTGTTGATTGTACGGAAACCGGGTCCCAGGAGGGGATATTCTCAAGGGGGATGGAAATAAATGAATCGGAATAATGGACACTAAATAAAGTCGAATAATGGTTTTCCCAGAGTTTTGCTGGGATCTTACTGGCTGGTGCATTGCTGAGTGGTGGGAACCAGCCTACCCCTACCCCTTCTCAAATCCCACCCTCTCCAGGCTCCACCCCTCAAATCTCCAGGAATTTCCCAACCTTAAGTTGACAACCCTATCTCCTTCCCAGCCAACCATCAACCTACTTTTTTGTGCCCCTCTGACTTCAGCTTTCCATCTCCTTCCCCTCTGTTATGTTCTGACTCATGAATCAGTCCTATCTTTTGTTATGTTAAGCTTGAGTCAGTGAAATGGATTGTAAGAGTCGACATTACCATTGATTGTTCTGTGAATCCTTTGTACATAGCCAATAAGAACTGTATATACTTTTATGGAGGGAACAGACTGTACAGAAAAAAGCTTCTTTTCTCTGAAGCTAACCCTGCCAGGGCCAAATGGCCTTAGCTGCTGACACTTCCATGTGACTTTGTCACCTGCACAGATGGCCTGCACAGATGGCCATGCTTCATATCCATATGCAAGACACTTTGACACCTTTTGCTAGAGCAGGGAGATATTCAGGTTCCTTCTCACACATGGGAAGAGCTAGGCCCAAGACAGCAAAATATCAAAGCATTCTCTAATGTGATGCAGAGCACATAGGCAATGGCTAGTAACTGGAGATTTGGACACGCCCCTCCACTCCCTCACGATTGGATAATGGCCATATCTGATAGTGATGGAGGAGGGGGTTTAATTTAAGAACCCTATGGGAAAAGTCTTTTTGAGTGCTGACTTGGTGTTCCTGTTCCTCTCTGGAAACAAAAAATTCCTTTTGGGACTGGGTACTTGCTTGCCATGGACTTTGGCTAATAGGCAGCCAAGCTGGTCTTGGCTGCCAACAGCAACATTTGGCTTCTTTACAAGATTCCCTGGTGAGACTTTTGGACTATTTGCACATTGGACCATCTGATACATCTAAAAGCTTGGTAACTATGGAATACCTTTATGTGTAGTTAGAGCTAAAGAAGCTATAGATGTATTTTGTTTTATCACCTTCTAATAGTATCTTTATATGCATGCTTTTGCACTGAATAAAAGATAGTATATATATAACCAATATTATCTGGACTTGTTTTCCTCTGTTGCAACTTGATCTCTAAGACTGAATCTTGTGCCTAAGCCATTCGCCTAAGAAGGCTACCACTGTGTGTTAATTGTTTGCAGCCCTGGCACAGAACTGATAAGTTGTTAATTCCCAGAGACTAGATAAGAGTTGGGACCTCTGCTCCTGAGCACTGGTGGGGAAACTTTTGTCAAGAGGTCCTGGTGGCAGTACTACTGGTAAGTCCTAGAGAGTGTACAGACATTCTCCTGGGGTTTGTTTAAGAGTTATTGAAGTCAGAAGGATTTGGTATCTCTCATCACTGGACTGGGGTGAGAGAGAAGAAATCCATGACACAGACCTCATTGGTCTTTATCCCTAGTTTATGATTGTATGTTAACTGAAGTATGGGTGTGGTTTTGACAGCCCAGATTATTTAAAAAGGGAGCTGTGCTCCACTGTTTTGTGTGTGTTGTCTGCACTGCCGGCTCGCCCACTAGGCGAGCTAGGCGCTCGCCTAGGGCACTGGGGCCCACAGGGGCGCCAAAGCGCCCCCGGCCCCACCCCCGGTGAAGCCGGCACTCCACCCCCTGTCTCCAGCCGGCACTGGGACTGGGAGGGAAGGGGCGGCCGGCGCTCCACCCGTGGCTCCCCCCCAAGCCCTTGGGGGGGTGGAGAGGTGGGGCGGTATGGTGGCGGCTGGCCAGTGGGGACTCTCCCCGCTGCCGCCACCCCCGCCAGTCTGAGCGCCCTTCCGGGACGCTTCAGAAGCCCTTGGGGGGGTGGAGAGGTGGGGCGGCATGGCGGCGGCCGGCCAGCGGGGACAGACCCCGCTCGCTGGCCGCTGCCAGTCTGAGCGCCCGTCCGCTGGGAGGGAAGGGGCGGGCGTTCCAAGGCCACCCCTTCCCCAGCTCTTCCCGGGCCCCTCGCAGCTGCAAGGGGGCCAGGAGAGCCGCCCGCCCGTTCCCCGGCTCTCCCCGGCGCCCCGCGGCTGCAAGGGGCCCGGGAGAGCCGCCCGCTCGTTCCCCGGCTCTCCCCAGCGCCCCGCGGCTGCGAGGGGGCCGGGAGAGCCGCCCGCCCGTTCCCGGCTCTCCCCGGCGCCCCGCAGCTGCGAGGGGCTCGGGAGAGCCGCCCGCTCGTTCCCCGGCTCTCCCCGGCGCCCCGCGGCTGCGAGGGGCCCGGGAGAGCCGCCCGCCCGTTCCCCGGCTCTCCCCGGTGCCCCGCGGCTGCGAGGGGCCCGGGAGAGCCGCGCCGCCCCTTCCCCGGTTCTCCAGGCCCCACCGGGAGGTTGGCATCTCCGGTGGGGTGGGCGCCCCAGGCTCTCCTGCCTAGGGCGCCCAGACACCTGGGGCCGGCCCTGGTTGTCTGATCATCTGGTTTGCTGTTAAATAAATCTGAAATCACTTGTTGAAATCACTACCTTGTTAAATCTCATACTTAACACCCTCCCTCCTGGAGAGCAGTTGTAATTCTCAGTAATCTCCAGCCTCCACCTGGAGATTGGCAATGTCATGATCTGTGCAAAATGGAGACAGAGCCTAGAGGCCTAAACTATAACGGGCCTGTCTGGCAGTGGAAAGCAGACAGCTCACAATCCCCACAATGCTTGGGGATGGGTTTTAGCCAATGGGAGTGCAGGGATTCTGGGAGGAGACTGTTGCATTCTTGTGGAGGTGTGTCTTAAACTGTAGGCTGTGGAAAATGGTGTCTTTCTTCACACAGGAGTGAATTGAAGGGGATTGTGATAAACTCTCTGTGTTGTGAGGAAATGGAACTTGCTGTCTCTCTGCAGTTTTTCCTCTCACGGGGTCACTGAGGGAGAAGAGCTGGTCTGAGAGGAGAAGGTCCCTCACTAGTCAGAGTGATTGTACAGGTAGTGAGGCCTGGTACTTAAGAAAGGCCCTAAGTAATACCAGTTAAGGAGTAATAGGTAGCTGCATTAGCTTTGTGTTCTTTTTGCCTTTCAATACTGTTATACCTTTTTAAAGCACCTTGCCTTATTTGCCTTGCCCCAGTATTGTTCTTAATAAACCATTGTTAAGTACTCTGCCTGGTCATCACGCCTGTGTTTTCTCGGCTGTGAAAGGGTCATTTTTGGATGGTCTTGAGAGGGTACCCTGGGCCTTCTCAAGGGACTGTAGGTCCAGGGTAGTGGCGGCGGAAGGCAGCGACCCACTGGGGTCATGACAGGCAACAATGGTTCCCCAGGAGGAAATGGCTGGTTTGGAGGTTGGAGTCTATGGCACTGTACCTGTCTGAGGTCCCACCCCCTTCTCAACCCCCCTCCAGGCTCCACCCTCAAATCTCCAGGAATTTTCATACCTAAAGTTGGCAACTTTATCTCCTCCTCTCTCAACAGCCTCTTCCTAGGCAAAGTTCTGTCTTTCTCATTAGCGGGGAGCAAAGCAGCTTACTTCATTCTGCTCTTCCACTTTCTGATCTGTACAGCAACCCTGCAAGGTAGATTAGGCAGAAAGTCTGGGGCTGGTCCAAAATCATCCAGGTGGCTTCCATAGGGAGGCTCCTGCTGAACCAGGCAAGGAGCCAGGGCTAGTAAAGTAATGCCAGTCAGGAGGCATGAAGTCACCCTTAGAGTGCTGGCAGGCCTAGGGTTGCCAACAAAGACAGATTGATGCAAAGGATGATGGAAAAGTCTCCATATCTCTATTTTGCCTTAAATTGGTTTTGATGCCAACAGAGTGAGAAAATACCAGAGGCTCTGGATGGGTGTCTCATGGTAAATGGACCAAACAGTTCCTAAAGATTTTCCAGAACACACCTCTGTCGATAATTCATTTTCTACACTCACAACATCCCCTGCCAGAATGCAACACATCCCCAGCACTTGGAATTAGCACCAGAGCTTTAAGAGCTTTCCAACTGTCACCTGGAAATTGGCAACAATGGTATTCCAGAAAGAAATGGGTTGTTCAGAGGGTGGGGACTATGACATTGTATCGGTCTGAGGTCCCCCTCTTCCTTCTCCTCAGACCCCACCCTCAGCAGGCTTCATCCCTAAAATATCCTGGAAGTTTCCAACCTGGAGCTGGCAACCCTATGTCCTTTCTGGGCAACCTGGAGCTGGCAACCCTATGTCCTTTCTGGGCAACCATCAGCCTACCTTTATCTGCCTGTTTGTCTTCAGATTTACATCCCCCCCCTCAACCTCTGCCTAAGGAAAGGGCAATCTTTCTCTGCAGTGGGAACCAAAGCAGCTGACATCATTCTCCTCTCCCCCATATGATCCACACAACAACCCTGTGGGGTATGTTAAAGTTGAAAGTCTGTGAATGGTCCATAATCCTCCAGGCAGCTTTTATAACATGAACCTGGGACCTGCACACCATCCTCTGAAGCACTCTCAGGTACATATCTGTGGCAGTAATGGGGGGACTGCTGGCACCTTTTCCTATAAGTTTTTGTCTTGTGATATTCTGCTTGTGGTATGATCTGTCTTTTTTGTGATGTGGCATGGTTGTGTTATTGGGTTTGTTTCTTTTGAAAGGGAAGTGATGTGTTGTGAGTAAAGACATATTTTACCTCAGAATACACCAGGTCACATATGCAACTGACAGTTCCAACTGTCTTGCGGAGGGGGGGAGTTTGAGGTGCGGAATGGAGTGAAGTCCAATCAGCTTCCATATGCAAATGACCTTGAAATGCTGGCCCAATCAGAGAAGAGTGGCCTAGGCTGCAGTGGGTGGGAGAGAACTCAGGCAACACAGCCAGTGAATAGATACACCTTGTGACTGACACATCATGGAGCCAACTGATTTTGGCAGGCATAGAATGTTGTCAGACTAAATTGCAATTATGTATAGGAAGAGATTGCATTTTCATTTACTTTAATTGAGCCATCAATGATCAACTAGTCAATAGTTACGGGTTTTGGAAAAGCTCTAGGAAAAGGGATCTCTTTTCTAAGTCACCATTACTGTTGTTCATACAGGAACCCCCACATGCACAACCACTGTTGGTTGGAAACCACTCTGCTGCAGTCCCATATCACTGTGGCGTGTCTGTGAACAGTAAAACCAATCTGGAGAGGCAAATCTGTAGTCTTTCCTACCTAGTTGGCACCTTCTCTTCCAACAAGTTTCCAAACTGGGGAGAAATCCCATGTGATCTATTCCATAAACACACTTTTGGTTCAGATCTGGGATCATATCACAGAAAAATACAGTTTCCACACAAGTGCAGTTGCATGTACATCCACCAGAGCTATGCTGATTTCAAAAGACATTTCCTAACTATTCTTTTCCCCAGTGGCTCAGGCAAGCTCTTTTTTTCCTGATTTATGGTTGAGTATTGGAAGCTGAAAACTGCCTTTGGCTGCCATCCTATTCATGCTTCATTATGAATAGAGGTACAAGATCAGGTTGCTCATGTTTTTCATTAACTTTTCTAAGCCTTCCTTCACATGCTGTGTATTTTCAGTCCCACATCTTTCTTGTTCTTCTGCAGTGCCCTGCAGAATCCTGCAGTGCCCATAAGTTGTTGATATATGTGAGACTTTTACCATGTTATAAATTACTGAGACTGATGCATTGTTCCTGGGAGCAAAGCTCTGGCTGTTCAGGAGACCGTGTGTTAAGTTCAAACATGTGCACAGTCGACATCCTCCACACTCTTCACAGATGTTGTGCAGAATCGCACAGCTTGCAACCACTGGGACTAGGTTCTTCTCTTGAACCTGTAGCACTTTTGGTGCACTTTCCAACTGGATTTTACTGTTACCTATTTCCCATAGGCTGCTGCTCCACCCTCATGCTTCCTTTTGCCCCGATTACATTAGTCAATTTCCCACTACTTGCTGCATGGCTGCATTTTGCCCCGCAGCTTCGCCTGATTTTCCCTGTGTCTATGTGATCCTGTTTTTTGAGGATTGAATAGACACGGGGGAAGCTGCAAGGCAAAATGCAGCCATGCAGCAAGTAGTGGGAAATTAACTAATGTAATTGGGGCAAAGGAAAATGCGAGGCGGAGCAGCAGCTTGTGGGAAATCAGTCTGTGTGAACTGGCAAAATCCAGTTGAAAAGTGCATCAAAAGTGGATTGAAAGTGGATTATTTAGTGTGTGTCACAGCCCAAATGTGTATAGGTGTTATCTCCTTGAATGGGATGGCTCTCTTTGACTTAACCTGGGAGCTGCCCTCTGACCCCTCCTCTCTCTTTTTCACTCTCTTGCTTTGTCCTCTCACTCTCTTCACATGACCTTCTGCAGATCTCTCCTGTAGATACAATGTCCTCATACTCCCACAAACATGATTCCTGAGAAGCTGGCCAGTTGGTGAAGGGGGCAGTCATTGCTGACTCAGAATACTTCTGCTACTCCAAGGGGCTGTCATTCCACTCTGGAACCTCTCATTCCTGTCCCAGAACACTTCTACTACTCCCAGTGGCCATCATTCCACTTGGGGGATTGTCATTACAGTCCTAGAGCACTAATTCTATTTTTGAGGATCATCTTTCTACTCTGGGACCTGTTATTCCAGTTCCAGAGCCCTTTATCTGGGCCCAGAGACATTAATTGAAAATTCACTCTACATTTTCATTGCAACTATTTTGTACTGTAATGTATTTCAGTGGATCCCATGCAAGTCAGTTGACATTCCTGGCTCCCTTTATCTCCAATGGGCATTCAGACCTCTCTCGTTGTTTCACATGGGCAATGCTGTCATTCCTTTTAGAATATCCCTCTGCTGGGCACTAGTACATTGCAATGGTTCTGCTGGGCTTGCAAACCCTCCCCCTCACTTGAATTGTGATTCTGTGCTAGACACCAGTCCTGTTTAGTTGGCATTGCATCTCTTTGATTGCACTGGTACTGCTGGGCACTCTGTACATTGCACAGTTTCTTCTGGGCTTGCAAAATGCCCCCCACACACACCGACTTCAGTGTTTACTTCAGAGATTTTCTGGTTTGACCTTAGTCCTGTTGGATTTGCACTGCCATTGGTTCTTCTGGGCTTGCAAAAATGCTCCCCACCTTCAGTTTCTACTGCAGAGATTGACAGGGATTTTGATTTTGTTCTGCTATGCTTCTATTGCCCTTGTTTTTTTTGCTGCTTTCCCACCTCCATTCTTTGGGGGGCTATAATTTGTACCCCGTAAATCCAATATAAACATAACTTGGAGGGCATGTAGAGGAGACTCAGCCGGAGGTCTTCTGTGAGTTTGGTGTCTCTAGCTTGCACAGGATCCATTCTATACACTCCTAAACTTCCTGAATCTGCACTTCTCATTTCCCCAGAAAACATTTTCCTGGGGGCACCTTCTTTGGGGGACCATAACTCGGACCTTTTAACTCCAAACTAGGAGGGCAGGTACAGGAGAATTAGCTGGACACCCCCTGTGAGTTTGGTGTGTAGGACACCAGGATGCCATTCTACTGAATCATGAATTTCATGAACTAGTTCAATTCATAAGAAGCATTTTTAGTTTGTGATGGTTCGTGGTTTGGTTTGTGAGTCCACCATAAACCTCATTTTCCCATTTTGTGCCCATCCCTAGTTGCTCCTAGATCTGTGTTTAGTTCATCTTCCGATACTGATTTATTCCTTTTGCTATTATTCGGGGTGCTGGGGTTTTTTTGCTGCTTCATTTTAATTTTTTGCTAGTTTTAATTAACTGTTTTTCTTTTTTCATTATTCTGACAATTGTGGCAAGCAACCTTGAACTGAATTGGCAAATCAGGGTGTAAATTGATTCAGCTTTACTCAGTTCTAATCTCAAGCAATTATTTTTTCTGTTTCTAGAGTCACCCCATAAAGAAAACATCCTTATGACTTGGAATTAAGGGGTGGGGGGGCAGTGCAGCCATGACAACATTTCTATAACCACCTCTTCCCTACTCATTTTTATTTAGCAATGCTAAATTCCTGTCAATACGGAATTGCCTCATATGTGAGTGACATTGTGAATATATGAAATGATTTCTCCATTAATGAATCGCTGAAGTGTTGGTGCATACAGAGATCCAATCGAATACATATCAAATATGTTTTATTTCAGAATGCAGAAGAAGTGAATTGCTGATCCTTGCTAGAAATTTTAATTGCATGGCTCTTTTTCTTAGTGCTCAAGATGTAGCAAGGAAGAAAAATATCTTTTCTATAGCTGTATGATCAAATTGTTATGTGGAGGTTAATTTTACAAGTAAGATTTGGCAGTTCAGTACAGTTTTTCATTATCTCATGACATGCTATCACATCTTAAGTTTATTGCTAACAACCAGGAAATGTTCTCCAAAAGCATTTTCTTATGTGCCATCTTTAGATTGAGAGTGGTTCATGTTATTTACTGAAGTATGAATCTATCCTATGTATTCTTATGTTAAGCTTCAGTCTGAATGTGGCTCTTCATCTGTCGCATTACCATTGGCTGGTTTCTGCGAAACCATTGTAAATATCCAATCACTGTGTGAAAATGTATCTAAGAGGGAACGGTCCTGATTGGCCTTTATCCCTGTGTTATGATTGGTCTTTAACTTGTTGTGGGTGTGGCTTTGACAGCCTGGGATAGTTTAAAAAGGGAACTGTGCTCCGCTCTTGTTGTGGTGTGTTCCTGAGTTGGAGTTTGCTGTTAAATAAAGTTGAAATCACTTCTTTTCTGAAATCCTGTTGTTGAGTGGCATACTTAACAGTTCAAGTATGAGAGGACAATAGTTTAGCAATATTGAAATTAATTTCTAACAAAATTCAGCTACAATAAACATGAATCACTCATCAATACGTTGCTATTTTTTTGTTTGTAAGGAAAAATGGATCTCGCTGATAATTCTTGCATATGTGCTTATCTACTTGAGAGTATCTTGCCTACACAGTTTAGAAATCTTATAGCACTTGGAAGCATGCTTTTGCAAACTGCATATCTGAGTCAATTTACTGAACTCTGGCAAAAGAAGCTTTCAGTTGCTGATAAAATCAGCTCAAAGTAGAATTGTGGCAAGCGGGATTGTTGAAAAGCTTATAGCAGCTTGGTTATGGTGTGGCACTCAGTTTTTCTTCAGAAAAACAGTTTTTCTTCAGAAAAACAGCCATTTGCAATTTAAGGCTTTTTGAGAAAAAGCCTGCAGTCACACTGGAGGCTTGGCGTGATCTGGTAATTTAAACTGTCATGCGAAGGGGTGACCAGACCGCACACCCTGAAAGAGCCTCATTGTGCACTCACACCATGGTCGACCATTCAGATTATTGCTGCAGGGCAACCATGGAGTGAGTGGTCAGGTTGGGTAGCTTCTTTTTAAAAATGTGTCTTTTGCACATGTGCATAACTGCTTATTCGAAGCACTGCTCCGTTTTGACAGCTGGAGAAGGCTGCCTCCCCCTCTGGAAAAACTCATCTTTTTAATTAACCCCTTCCCCACCCTGTGTGCTGCAAAGCTGTAGGCAGAGGAACTGGCATGAAAAAAAGACTCAGCCTGCCCCCCCTCGCCTCAGAAGACAGCTGAAAGCTTGCTGGTTTACATGAAGATGAGGTTAAAAAACAAGGAGCGAAAACAGAACAGAGTGATCAAACTTCCCAACTAGGCTGAGCTCATACCAGGGAGTTCAGACATCTAGAAATGAGTCCAATCATATACACACCCATGACCTGACAATGTATCCAGGGTATTGCGCATTTTGGTCCACAGACTGCAATAACTCTATAGGATTGCATTATTAGACTGAGTATACTAGGTAAAAGCCCATCCAAGCACATGAGAGGCTTCACAGCATGATAGTAATATCTTGATTTTGTGACCAAGAAAACAGATTTGTAACATGTAACTGAGCTTTTAAAAAAGAGAATAGCATGAACACACAATGATATGAAGAGCAAAACAGACCACTAATCTAGTAGGCATCATATAAAACATACTGCTCACAACACATGGAAATATCCAAACCCTAGATGCCATGTGTCTGGAAAATGTGTATTATTCAGTGAACATAACAAATGGAATGCAATAAATATGAATATTTATTTCCTAAACCACTTCACCCAAGAAAGTCACAATCCCCGTTAACCATAAAAATAAGTAAAAGACAGCTGACATAATATTTTTTTAAAGATCTACCTCTTTCAGTATTTGAACACCTATAAATAAACTGGAAGTCTCTGGGTAATTTTGGATAAGTTACATTCTCACAAACTACTCTACCACACAGGGCTGTTGTGAAGATAAAATGGAGGAGAGAGTGATCTAAGCTGATTTGGGTCCCCAGTGGAGACATAAGCAGGGTGTAAATATATAAATAAATTTTAAAACTAAAATAAATGTTCGCAAATGGATTGTGGGTATTAAATTATCCTGCATGGCAGGTTTTAAACCTAACTGGATCCAGCAAGGCTTCTCTTACACTAAAGTTTATTTCTGTGTATGGAAGGTATCTGGAGAACCTTTACCAATTTGGTCACTATCCAAAGCATTTGTCCTGGCTTTTATTTTTCAGAACAGAAAACCTTGTTTCAGCTAATGCTTCTAGGCAGCCATAAATTAGAGAAACTTAAATACTTATTTCAATAAATATAAGACAGAAGTTTTCCATCTCTAAACCTGGCAGTTGTGATAAAATGTTTTCCAAAGCTTTCTTCATATATTATGCCATTTCTTGCTATTTGAAAACTCATAGTGGCCAGAAAGGGAAGTTTGGGTTCTGAATCTGCAGTGATGGCTTTTAATCTTACAATGACCTTTTCACTTGAATCTAAAAACAGAGATTATTCTAGTGCACTTTGCCAATTAAAGTCACTGTATTGCTTAATTTATTATAAGAACAATTAAAAACAAAGGAGAGTTTTGCCATCCATTTCTGATAGACTTCAACTGCTGCTTAAATTGAATTTCATCTAGAAGTAATTTTTCTTTTGCTGAAAGATGTTATGGTGTTGGAGGGAAGAGGATTTTCACTGATACCTCTCACCTATGCAGACTCCCTACCCCATATTCCCAGCACTGTTCCCAGAGGTCCCCTCAGAGCTGGGTAGCTCTTTTCTTTCTTTTTTTCAGGGCTACAGTGATCTGTGGCAGGGGATATAAAATGAAATGTCCTGCAAACAGAGCACTGCTCATTGGATACAACCCATAATCTCTTAATTTGTTACAGTCTGTGACAGCCATTTGGATGTCCTAAATTTGAGCTGTATATTTTGTAAAGAGCTGTGTACATAAGAACATAACAGAACATAAGAGAAGCCAATGTTGGATAAGGCCAATGGCCCATCCAGTCCAACACTCTGTCTCACAACGGCCAAAAATACCAGGTGCCATCAGGAGGTCCACACTAGAAGCCCTCCCACTGTTGACCCCACCCCCCCAAGCACCAAGAATACAGAGCATCACTTGCCCCAGAGTCCCTATCTATACCTTATGACTAATAGCCACTGATGGACCTCTGCTCCATATCTTTATCTAATTCCTTCTTGAAGCTGTCCATGCTTGTACCTGCCACCACCTCCTGTGGCAGTGAATTCCAAGTGTTAATCACTCTTTGGGTGAAGTAGTACTTCCTTTTATCCATTCTAACCCGACCGTTCAGCAATTTCATGGAGTGCCCACGAGTTCTTGTATTGTGAGAAAGGGAGAAAACTACCTCTTTCTCTACCTGCTCTATCCTATGCAGAATCTTATAAACCTCAATCATGTTACCCTCAGCCATCATTTCTCCAAGCTAAACAGCCCCAAGCGCCTCAACCGTTCCTCATAGGGAAAGTTCTCCAACCCTTTTATTATTCTAGTTGCCCTTTTCTGCCCTTTTTACAAAGCTATAATATCCTTTTTAAGGTGTGGTGACCAGAACTGTACAGTATTCCAAATGAGGTTGCACCATTGATTATGGGGCATTATGATATTGGCTGATCTGTTTTCAATACCCTTCCTAATAATCTCCAGTATAGCATTCGCCTTTTTTATTGCAGTCACACACTGTCTCGACATTTTCAGTGAGTTATCTACTACGACTCCCAGATCTCTTTCTTGTTCAGTCTCTGCCAGTTCAGACCCCATCAATGTGTATTTATAGTTAGGATTTTTGGCCACATTGAACCCCATTTTCCACATTGACGCCCACTCGCCCATCCTTGACAGATTCCTTCGGAGTGCCTCACAATCCTCCCTGGTTCTCACCACCCTGAACAACTTTGTATCATCTGCAAATTTAGCCAGGTCACTGCTTACTCCCAACTCCAAATCATTAATGAACAAGTTAAAAAGCATCAGACTGAGTACTGATCCCTGCGGTACCCCACTGCTTACCACCTTCCACTGAGAAAATTCCCAATTTATACTCACTCTCTGTTTCCTATTAATTAGCCAGTTTTTGATCCACAAAAGCACTTGTCCTTTTATCCTGTGATTTTTGAGCTTGCTTAGGAGCCTTTGATGAGGAACTTTATCAAAAGCTTTCTGGAAGTCAAGGTAAACAGTATCTATTGGGTCCCCCTTGTCCAAATGTTTGTTCATTTGTTTGTTAAGAACATTAACAGGTTAGTGAGACAAGATCTTCCCTTGCAGAACCCATGCTGAGTCTGCCTCAATAGTTTTTGTTCATCAATGTGTCTACTAATTCTTTCTTTAATAACAGTTTCCACCAACTTAACTGGTATTGACGTCAGACTGACTGGCTTGTAATTTCCCGGATCTCCTCTGGAACCCTTTTTAAAGGTGGGAGTGACATTAGCTACCTTCCAGTCTTCAGGAATGGAGGCACATTTTAATGAAAGATTACACATTTTTGTCAGGAGATCCACAAGATCACATTTGAGTTCTTTCAGAACTCTTGGATGTATGCCCTCCGGGCCTGGTGATTTATCAGTTTTTAAGTTATCTATCAGTCATAGGACCTCCTCTCTTGTCACCTCAATCTGACTCAGGTCTTTCAACATCCCTCCAGAAATCAGCAGTTCTGGAGTGGGCAAGCACTTCTCATCCTCCACAGTGAATACAAAAGAAGCATTCAGCTTCTCAGCCATTTTCCTATCATCCTTCACTACTCCCTTTACCCCTTGGTCATCCAAGGGCCCCACTGCCTCCCTGCCTGGTTTCATGCTTCTAATGTATTTGAAGAAAGTTTTATTGTTGGTCTTGATGTTTTTTGCAATATGCTCCTCATATTTTCTTTTTGCCTGCCTGATCGCAGACTTGCATTTTATTTGCCACCATCTGTGTTCCCTTTTATCAGTCTCACTGAGACTAGCTTTCCACCACTTAAAGGAATCCTTCTTACCTTTTACAGCTTCCATTACTTTGTTTGTTAACCATGCAGCCTTTTTTCTATACCTATTTGTGCCTTTCCTAACCTGTAGCATATATATTTTTCTGAACATCTAGGATTGTTGTTTTAAATAGTCTCTAAGCTTCCCCAATGGTTTTGACCCTTTCTACTTTTCCTTTCAGTGTCCTCCTCACATGTCCCCTCATATCAGAGAAGTTACCCCTTTTAAAATTAAAAGTGTTTATGTCCAGGGGTCATTTTGTAGAAAAAGAGCTGAGGCAGCTCATTAGAATATGGTATGCTAATGAGCTACTACACTATTAGCATAATAGCTTATTAGCATATGCCATGCCCCATGACATCACCAGAAGTGATGTCAGAAGGGGAAGCATAAAGGGGGGAAGGCATCTTCAAAAGCCCCCCTTCCCTTCCCCAGCTGGCCTGCCAAGGTGGGCTGGGGGGGAAGTGTCGAGAGAAGGGGTTTAAAGTTTTAACCCCTTCTCACTAGAGTCAGGCTGCAGAAGGAGAAAAGAGGGAAAGAAAGAAAAGGAAAAAAGGAAGGAAAAGGGGATAAAAAGAGAAAAGAAAAGAAGGAAAAAAGGAAAGAAAGAGAAGGAAAGAAAGAGAGAAGGGAGGAAGAAGGGAAAGAGGAAAAGGAGAGGAGGAAAGGAGGAAAGAAAGAGAGAAGGAAGGAAGGAAGGAAGGAAGGAAGGAAGGAAGGAAGGAAGGAAGGAAGGAAGAGAAGAGAAAGAAAGAAAGAAAGAAAGAAAGAAAGAAAGAAAGAAAGAAAGAAAGAAAGAAAGAAAGAAAGAAAGAAAGAAAGAAAGAAAGAAAAGGGAAGAAGGAGGAAAAGAGAGAAATGAAGGAAGGAAGGAAGGAAAGGAGGAAAGGAGGGAAAGAAAGAGGGCAAAGAGATGGGGGAGGCTCCCCACACACCCCATCAAGCCCCCACCACCCCCACCCCCACGAATCTCTCACTTACTGTGATCAATCTTTCTCCGCTGCCACTTTGCACCAGTCACCCACACTGGGGAAGGCCAGCGGGGGGCCTCCTCGGGCATTCCCCGGGCCACAGTGCTTTGGTGCGGGCCTGGGGCAACTGGTGGGGGGCTCTTTGGGTGTTTCCTGGGCTGCAGTGCTTCAGTGTGGGCACGGGGAAGCCAATGGGGGGCCTCTTTGGGCGCTCCCCAGGCCACAGCACTCCAGTGTGGGCCTGGGGAGCCCCAGGGGCCTCTTTGGGCATTCCCCAGGCCGCAGTGCTTCAGTGCGGGCCCAGGGAAACTGGCGGGGAGCCTCTTTGGGCATTTCCCATGCTTCAGTATGGCCCAGGGAAGCTGGTGGGGGCCTCTTCAGGCATTCCCAGGGCCACAGCACTTCAATGTGGGCCTGGGGAAGCTGGTGAGGGGGCCTCTTTGGGCATTTCCTGGGCTGCAGCACTTCAGTGAGGGCCCATGGAAGCTGACGGAGGGGGATCTTCGGGCATTCCCCAGGCCGTAGCACTTCATTGCGGGCCCGGGAAGCCCAGGGGGCCCTCTTCGGGTGTTCCCCTGGCCACAGTGCTTCAGCATGGGGAGCTGGGGGCGGGGCTTGCTGCCACCGCCATTTGTGCCCGCTCCTGGGCTGCCAGTGTGGTGCCCCAAATGACCCCTGGTTGTGTCAGTCTTTTTGGCCAATTCCCTATTTATGCAAATGTTGAACTCAATAACATTATGGTCAGTGTTCCCAAGTGGTGCAATCACTTTTACATCTCTCACCAGGTCTTGGGCGCTACTTAGGACCAGATCCAGGATTGCCTCTCCCCTGGTAGGTTCCATGACCATCTGCTCCATAGCACAGTCATTGAAAGTGTCTAGAAATTCAATCTCTTTTTCCCGACTTGAACACACATTGACCCAATCAATGTGTGGGTAGTTAGATCACCTATTATGATACAGGTTTTTTTGTCTAGCCACTATCTTTAATTCATTCATCGTTTTCTAATCCTCTTCTACCTTTTGATCTGGTGGGCGATAACAAACTCCCAGTGTTCAGTTTCCATTTCGGCCCATTATTTCAACCCATAGCATTTCCAGAAGTGAATCCAATTCTCTTACCCTCTCAATCTTACTGGACTGTATACCCTTTCTGACATACAGAGCCACCCCACCTCCAACGCTTCTCCCCCATCCTTCTGATATAATATATAGCTGGGAATCACCATATCCCACTGATTTTCGTCATTCCACCAAGTTTCTGATATACTCACAATGTCTATTTTTTCTCCCAACACCAAGCACTCCAACTCTCTGATTTTACCTTGGAAACATCTAACATTTGTATAGAAACACCTATAATTTCCCATACATGTTAAGTCTGCAACCTTCCTCTTGCTGCCTCGAGACCCTGTCAGGCAGTCCATATCACTAGCCACAGTCTCAGAGGACAATTCCAATCCACCTCCCTGTAGAAAAGCTACAGCTACCCCTTCATCTCTCTGAGATGAGCCATCCCGAACCAGAGACTTTTCATCTCCTGTTGGCTTTCCCCCGATATTCAGTTTAAAAACTGCTCTGCCACCTTCTTGATTTTAAGCGCCAGCAGCCTGGTTCCTTCTCGAGACAAGTGGAGACCGTCCCTTTTGTACAGCTCCCTCTTGTTCCAAAAAGCATCCCAGTGTAAATGTTTTAAATGTGAAAACATTTAGTAGGCATGATAGTTTGACAATCTGGGCTGCTGACTGTATCCTCTGCATATTTATCAGTTTATTTTTTAAAAAAATGTATATCCCAGCTCTCCCAAATGTAAAGCAACTTAGGAAATATCAAAGTTTAAAATAAAATGTCAGTTAAGACAATCATTAAAAAACAATTAAGCATCACCAACACCAAAAAACAATCCTCCAGATTCCTCTGCTCAATACAGCAATAAAACATCATTGTCAATTTTCAAATACTATCCAAAACACGGTCCCAGAAGATTATGCAGGACAGTGCCTGTGATGCCTCCTGGACAGGGGGTCCGTACCCCAGCTCCCTCCACCCTCTGGCAAATCCACAATGCTTGCTCCCACTTCTCACTTGCCATATGATATAATGGAGTATTGATCAGTGGGTATCTGGGGCTCTAGGGAGGGTGTTTTTTTAAGGCAGAGGCACCAGATTTGCAGCATCTGTGTCCTTCCCCCCCAGTTTAAAAAAGATTGGACTGGGGGTCCAATTCTATGGGCCCCATCCTCCATTGATTTCAATTGAGGGAGGGGAAAGCATTTAAAAGGATCACAGTCCTTTTAAATGTCTTCTTCAAGCCATGCAACTATGCAGCTTGGAGAGCTCCAAAGTTGTTTAAAGGCCTCACAGTCCCTTTAAATGCCTTCAGAGTTCATTTACCACAGAGTTGTGCAGCTTGGAGAAGGCATTTAAAGGGATTGTGTTCCATTTAAACACCCTTATCTGGTGGTCCTGAAAATCCTGAATATTTGGGTGATTTTCAGAGCTTGGCCATTTTGAATAGATGAACGATATCTGAAATCTATATCTGGCTGAATCAATACCTGAAAAATACTGATAAGGGATTTTCCAGGTACATTTCCACCTTGTATTTAGCCAAATGCGCACCTGTAGTACTGGGGAACGGGCAAATACCCTAGGCAGTACTGTAAAGCAGACTGGAGCAGCAGACAGATAGACAGACAGTGGTGGGCAGATGGGAACTACCTCAGTAACAATGGGCACAGAACTACTGAGTAAGTGAAGACAGTGTTGGTATACCAGTTGGAAGAAAAGAAGAGGAAGAACAGGACAACAGAGACAGCAGATTGAAACATGGCATACCCTGTACTGTGGGCTGGTGTGCCATGCTCTCTTACTTAAAGGGTTCCTCAGGGAAGCCCAGCAATGTTCCTGCAGCCTTCCCCGCAAGCCAGCTTCCTCTACCATTTCATACTGTTGGCAGATCCCCCCTCACAAAAATGGCTCTGCTACAGCCCCCCCAATGAAAATATCTCTCTCTCTCTCTTTCTAATATCTATTATATAAATCTAACCCAAGTCTTTCTCAATACCTGTCTAACAAAACCTTATCCTTATGCCTGATATACTCCCAAAGGAGCCTAAACTTAGGGTTGCCATCCTCCAGGTGGAGCCTGGAGTTCTTTTCTAATTTCAAATGATCACCAAACTACAGAGATCAGTTCCCCAGGGGGAAAAGGGACCTTTGGAGGACAAATTCTAAGACATCATATTCCCCACTAAGCTTCCTCCCCAACTCTGCCCTCTCTAGTCATTACACCACAAATCTCCAGGAGTTTCCCAAGCCAGAGCTGGCAATCTTAAATTTAATATAAAATTGTCCTGTTAATCAACAGTCTAGTTAACTATTTTATCCCTAATACATAACTAAGTGTTAAAGAGGTAATCATGTTTAGAAAGAGACACAGAGGAGACTGCTTCTACAAGCAGAGTGAATGGTCAGGGGACAGCAGGGAAGTTATGTAAGCAGCTATGCCCACCATTCAGTTGGAAAGGACAAATGTGAAAGCAACTTTTGGTATGTGTACATGCTCCAGGATTTCATAAATGTGGATACACATCATTCACAGGCTTTGATCTCACCCCATTCTCCTCTTCCTTGGCAAAACCATGGCAACTGTGGTCAGGGGACATTGAACACACTGTTCCTGCCACCATTGGTGCCGGGCTGTCTGAGGAATGTTTCAGTTTCCTTTCTCAAGAAGCCTGGTGTGACAGATTGCACAGAAAAGCAAGCTTTTTAAAATGCTGCTTGTATCAGAGAGTCAGGGAGTTCAAGAATTAATCTTCCCAGAGAGAAGAGCTTATGTGATTGGCTGCTCTACTTACTCTCTGACTGGCCAGCATCAGTTGAGGGAGGAAATAAAACAACTGATCTGGAGGGAAAAGATGTCTTTTGCAATTTGATCTTTCACCTTTTGGTCTTGGTCTGAAAACTAACATCTGGATCTGTAGCCAGAGGGTTTGACTTCTGGGGGAAGAGACATTTGGGAGTCAGTATTTTCTGACAGGTAATAGTCAGAAAAGTACTTCTACAGAGAGAAGAGAAACCTCATTGTCTTAAACATATTAAAAGAGCTCTGAGGGAGAACTTAGGCCGATTTCTCACACGGCACTTACCACTGGTTTTCCTCGGAGTTTTCTGCCCCAGATCGTTTTTGTCAATTTCACACTGTAGCCGTCTGCCCCGGATCCGCTCTGGGGGTTTCATTTTCCCATTACAGCCTTGGCGTGGCTTCCTGCAATCTATCTCCTCCCACTCCCTCCTCGGCCTCCAAACCCCTCCCATCCTCCCTTCCCCCTCACCCCTCTTTTTTTAAACGCATGCTCAGTTGCGTTATGTCATTATTTCGCAATAGAGGAAATGATCAGGCAGCATGTGGCACATCTCAGCGTTCTAATTGGGAATCTTTCTTTTTTTTCTTTGACCTGGGAAACTTTTAAACAAAGCTTTTGGGATTCTTCATTTTGAACCTCTGTTCCCAGATACTTTTGCTCATGATGGAGAACTGTCGTTTTAAAGCGCTAGCTTCAGTCAGCTCAGTGCTTGAGTTGATATTGCTGTGTCTGGATTCCACAATTAATTTCTTGAACATTTTCCTCAAGCGATCCAGAAGACGAAGGTGCCTTCTCCGCGGTCCCTGCTCTTCATCCCCCTCAATGATAAAGTCTGTTCTGAACACCCACCTTTGTTCCTCCCTACGCAGGCGCCGGAGGTGGCATGCAGTTGCCGGTTTGTGTTTTAAACGGCGCTTTTGGGTTTTTCCACGGAGCGTTGACTGGTGGGAAAATTTCGTGCTTGATGTGTGGAGTGATGAGCAGTGGTTGAAACACTTCAGGATGACCCGTGCAACATTCATGGAGATCGTGTCGGTCTTAACTCCCACCCTGGAGCGGCAATCCACGAAGATGCGGTTGCCTGTTCCCCCATTAAGCGTGTGGCCGCCGCTATTTGGTACTTGGCAAACACCAACACGTACAGAGAGGTGGGAGAGCAATTCGGAATTGGTGTATCTACGCTTGCTGGAATTCTCCGAGAGGTGTGCCTTGCTCTTGAGTCCACCCTGTTCAGAAGTATCGTTTGTCTAGGAACAGAAATTGGGAAGGTAAGGTTTGTATTTATGTTACAGCAATTTTTCGCAATTATGCAAAAACTGAAAGCATTTAAGGGGGTAGATTTAAAGGGCATTGTGCACTGTTTAATGTTGTTTGTCAGTGGTTGCTGGAGCTTCCTGCAACTTCCAAAACTAACTGACCACAGAAACGTCTTCGGACAGCGCTGGCTCTTCGGCTGAGAAACGGAGATGAGCACCAAAACCCTAAAGTTGGATTTGACTGGCTTTCTAGCAAGGGAACCTTAGCCTTTATGTGTATCTGGCGCATTGGGTGGGTGAATGACTGGCTAGATGATTGTATCTCATGGGTTGGGTTTTTAAAAAATGTGTGTGCTGATTGAAGCAATTTGCCTCTCCATTAATTGTCACTGTTATTCTTCCGCTATTGCTTTGCAGATTATGGATGGATTTGGCCAGCTGGGCATTCCACATTGCATTGGTGCAATTGATGGCACCCATATCCCAATTCGAGCACCAAGAGGAAAAATCAATGAGTACGGGAACAGGAAACAGTACTGCTCTGTTCTCTTGCAGGGGACTGTTGATCATTCTGGACACTTTATTGATGCAGAGATTGGATTCACAGGGCGAGCTCATGATGCGTTTGTTTTTGCCAACAGTCATATTTGTTCTTTGATGGATGCCGGGTGTTTTGTACCAGGCAACCCAACTGTGCAGCTAAATGGAGTTACCATTCCTGCCTTGATCCTTGGTGATGGAGCCTATCCATTGAGACCATGGTTGATGACCCCATTCCGAACACCTAGGCAATCCGCTGAGAAAAGTTTTAACAAAAAACAAAGCAGGGCAAGGAATGTGGTTGAGCGCACATTTGGGAGGCTGAAGGCACGTTGGCGTATACTGTCCACTAGACTGACCCTCCACGTCCAGAATGTAAACTCTATTGTAACAGCCTGCGTTATCCTTCACAACATTTGTGAGGACAAGGGGCACGAAATTAACCTTGATTTGCCGGAGCAGGACACAATCCTCTGTCCACTGGAGGAGGAAACTGACTACAGGCAGGTAAACAAACGAAAGAAGGAAGAAGGGACACGAGTTAGACGTGCTGTTGCAGAATTTATGTATGCAAACAGCAGGGGATGATGGACTTTTTAAAACATTCCTATGCTTCTGTTGTGTGGTTTGCTTTGCATTTGAGTACAGTGATTTAAAGGGCAAAAGTACACAGTTCGCCTTCAGGCTCCTTCAAGTAAATGTACAGCTCCCTACTGCAGCTTAGCAGAACAAGGTGAATTGTTTGTGAAGATACATCTGAAATAAATTTCTTGTATTTGTGAAATTGTTGTCTTCCTCATTCAATGGTGCAGGAGAAAATAAACCGGAACAGGGACCACAGAAAAATAACTGGGGGTGGGTTTGAATTGTAGCACATGTTTCTGCAGGTTGGGTTGGGAAAGGGTTAAGGAACGTGGGTGGAGATCAAGAAATCCTGCAGTTCACATAGTGGCCACTATTGGTCCCTCACTTTCAAACTTTCATTTTGCTACATCACAACAACGTTGTAACGTCCTGCACCCGAAATGGCTGGCCGGAGACGAGGAACGTTTTGGCAACGTGATGAGGTGGAGCTCCTCCTGGACATTGTGGGACACTCCGGACATGTCCAGGAATTAATGGCCAGCACACATCTTGGGAACAGGAGGTATTATGAGGCCATTTCCAGACGGATGGCCAGGAGGGGATACAATCGCACCACAGATCAGTGCAGATCTAAATTCAAAAGAGTCAGGTGCGACTTTATGGCGAGCCTGGAAGCCTGGGAGGGCATTCCCAGGGCAAGCGGTCAGACTGCCTACCATGATAAGATGGTTCAGCTGTGGCAGGCTGCAGGACGACCGCGCTGGGAGGACCGTCACCATGCTGGTGAGTGAGTGGTCAATGCAGGCTGGGTTGCTGTATAGTTACTGCTGGGAGCCACTATTTCATACAGCCAGCGCTAGTAGTGGTTCATATCACATGTCAGTGAGCTTACACTGCAGTCTTCTTTTAAAGATTGCAGGTTTTCTGAAACATTTCCTTCTCTTAGCCCTGTATGCAGACCAATGTGGCTGGACCCACACCAACATGGACCCCTCGCCACAGAGACCTCACACAACAAGCAGGCTGTCCAACATCAATTGATACACCTCAACTCTTGGGGCCCTGGAGTTCTGTGGGATATCCTAGTTCATCTAGTCCAACCCCACGCATAATGCTGGAAAATAAGGGACATGCTCCCCTCCCTAACCCCGTTGAGTTAGACAGACAGAGGAGAGACACCCTACATATAGCCAGCCTGCTGTGGTGTTTAGTGGCATGTACTCCAATAATGGAGAACAGAAACTTGATTGTCTGCTCCTCCACAGGCATCCAGCTGGGAGACCTTGGAACACTCACTACTGTCTCCAGAGCAGTGACTCTCCTTTATACCGTCTCCCCCAGACTGACCTCACAGGGCGTCGTGTATTGACCTTCACTGGAATTCCAACATGCACACTCATGCACATGTGCCCCCCCCTTTCTTTCTCTAATCAAAAGAGTGAGGGAATCATTCAGGCATACCAGCCACAACCAAAATTGATTGCCCTCTCACTGTGAAAGCCAAAGACCACACAACTAAGATGTTAAGATGATTTATTCCAGTTTAGGCAGTAATTTGAGCTGAGGTTAGGATCAAAACTGTCCAAAGCAACTACCATAGTGCATGTGGCATTCAATGATCACCACAATGTGGCACCAGTAAGAGCACCATGACGATGCTCTCCATGTGCATGACAACAACGTTATGAGGAGAATGCATTGAGAAATCTCAGTACTTTCCTTTACAGCAGATGCCTCCGGTCCCAGGCAGAGGGTGACTCATGAAGTGCCACAGGCAGCTGCTGAAGCGCATGATCCTCCAGTTGCAGCACAAGAAGGGGAGGAAGTGGAGCATGACATCAGCCCAGCACCTTCAACGCCAATGTCAGGTACCACATAAGGAATCAGACTGTTATAACAGTCAGCAATGTCTCCTGGACATTGCTGCAATGGGGTGCCCATCGTGACCAACTGTGATGCCACCCTTACAGCATGTACACCACTGGTTTGCCTAACTGCTTCTGGTGTTCCTCAGATGCAGATGCTGCACAGAGGGAAGGACAAGGACCGCCTACACCTGAAGCACTAGCTAACCAGGGAGAAAACATCCTCCATGTGGAACATGGTGATGAAAGGCTGGAGGGCACCCCGGTTCAAGAGGGAGACGTGCAGCCAGGTACCTCCATGATCACGTAATATGCGGTGGGGATGTGACATCTGGGAGAACCAGGGGTCTTTTCGTAGAATAACAGCTGCAGGAGCTCATTAGCATATGGTATGCTAATGAGCTATTAGACTATTAGCATATGCCACGCCCCCTGACATCACCGGAAGTGATGTCAGAAGGGAAAGCAAAAGGGGGAAGCATCTTCAAAAGCCTCCCCTTCCCCAGCTGGTCTGGGTGGGGGAGCTAAGAGAGAAGGGGTTTAAAGTTTAAACTCCTTCTCATGAGAGTTGAGCCACAGAAGGAGGAAAGAGGGAAGGAAAGAGAGAGAGTAGAGAGAAGGAAAGAAGGAAGGAAAGAGGGAAAGAAAGAGAGGGAAGAAGGAGGGAAACAGGGAAAGGAGGAAAAAAGAGAGAGAGAAGAAGGTGGGAAAGAAAGAAAGAAAGAAAGAAAGAAAGAAAGAAAGAAAGAAAGAAAGAAAGAAAGAAAGAAAGAAAGAAAGAAAGAAAGAAAGAAAGAAAGAAAGAAAGAAAGAAAGAAAGAAAGAAAGAAAGAAAGGAGGAAAGGAGGAAAGGAGGAAAGGAGGGAATGAAAGAAATTCAGTGGCAATTCAGCCCCATTATACCCTATGGGCCATTGAAGTCAATGGTGAAAACATAGGGTATATTCTGGGGGCTGGAGGGGAGGGGGTTTGAGGGAGAGGCTCCAAGATCACAGGATAACTGATGGAGCCTCTCCCCAAGATACCCACCAAGTTTCAAGAACATTGGACCAGGGGGTCCAATTCTATGGGCCCCCAAGCAGGTTGCCCCATTTCTTCCATTGTTCTCTATAGTGGGAAAAAAAAGTTATTTTTTTCCCACCATAGAGAACAATGGAGGGAATAGGGGCAACCTGTTTAGGGGCCCATAGAATGGACCCCTGGTCCAATGTTCTTGAAACTTGGTGGGTATCTTGGGAGAGAGGCTCCATCAGCTATCCTGTGGGTTTCGAGCCTCTCTCTCAAACCCCCTCCTCCAGCCCCTAGAATATACCCTATGTTTTCACCATTGACTTCAATGGCCCATAGGATATAATGGAGCTGAAATTGACATTCGGCTGCCTGAAAGACTCTCCGGGACACCGGCTGGGGGCGGGGCTTGGGTCCTGAGCTCCCGGAGCTGCGCTCCGGTGCGCTCCCCCGAAAAGACCCCTGGGGAGAACTACTGAGCACTGTTTGCTTTCAGTGGGGGAGCCCTGTGAGCAGAAACTGTACTTTGCGAGCTACCGAACTTACAATTTAGAGTGTGTTTTTTGGCTACTGCATAAATTATTGTGCTCTGTAGCCATCTTTCCTGAGCTCAGTAGAAAACTTGTGATGCGGAGGGTACAGTGCTGTGAGCTGGCTCACAGTTACTCAGTATAGACTGAACACTGCTATTGGGCCCCCCCTCACGAAGGACCAGTATTGATCACAGTACATTATGTCAATCCACTCCTTAGGACCATCAAGGAGACAAGAGGGAGGACTCCCAGCGGGACAGGGTGGCGACAACATTCTCTCTGCCTTCGTGAATTTAGAAACACTATGCAGATCAACATGTGAGTATGTGTGGATTGATCTGCCATGTGTGTTTCTGTGCTGTAAAAATGCATGGTAACATTGACCTCTGTGCTAATCACCTAACTTAACTGATTGCATACAGTTGCCGCATTTACCAGGAGGATGGATGGATTTGAGAGGATGCTGAGGCGCATGGACAGGGAACTGAGAGAACTTAGACCAAGAAGAGTACAGCACAGAGATGGTGACAGTTGAAAGTTCTGTTGGAAACTAAGCAAATAATAGTATCAAAGACATTTCAGTGGAGGTTTCTAGAACGTACAAATAAAACTTTTGTTTCTTCTAACATGTGCCTTTTTATGTCAACACCACATTAGTACAGACAGATAGGCAGGTTAATCCCACCTCCAGATATTACGGTCATGTGTTACTGAAATTCAGCAAGCTTGTTGTACTCCACAACACACTGCACACAGGTACCTACCACCTGAAAGTTACATCACGCACTGAATTACCGAGTGGCAACAGAAGCAGCAAAAAGAAATTATTTCAATTAACAAATGGAGGCATCAAGTAGAACAGACATTAAGTAACACATAACCCCATGGTAGTGCAATGCTGCCCAGAGATCAAGCGTGTGAGTGCAGTAAGGCATGCAACATCACGACAATCTATTACGGCTCTAAGAACACACGCTCCCTGCCTACGCATGCCCTCTTTGTTCTCCTTCCACCAGGCATAATATTCTCAGTACTCTTTGGCTCATTACAGAGGAGGCTCTGGCTTGCCTCAGGTGTGTCCTCCACAAGGACCTCAGAAGCGGCCTCTGATTCAGCGCTAGGTGTCATGCTCTTAGCGGCACACCAAGCCTTGGAGGCTGGTGTGCTAGAGTCATTTGCAGGGGAACACGTACATGGATGCGCTTTTGACCCAGACGGTGAATTTGTACCAGATAGCGCCTCTCCAATATGTCTTAGAGCATCGACAGCCAAGGACAAGACATCATTATGATGCTGCATTACTTCCTGGAGCAAACGCCTATCCCTATCTCCTTCCTGTAACATTCCATGGTATTTTCGTTCCTCAAGCTCTTTCCATCCATCAAGGTGCTGCATGGTTTCCCTGTGCTCAGAGGCTCCCTGATCAATCATCCTCGTTGCGACATCATTGAGCATTGCCACCCTCCGGGCCCTGTCAGCCTCATTGGCACGCTTTTCCTCACTGCGTGCCTGTTCCCCGCCGGACGCTCTTTCATTATCAGCATCTCCACCTGTTAAGTTGAGAAGGAGAAAGCAGAGTCAGCAAATCCACTCCAAAGACAGTAGAAGATAGAGGAACAGCACATTTGGAAAATTATGCTATCACCCTGGGTTGACAGGGCCATCTTTTGAAGGAAAAAAAGATATACAGTCCGATGGTCATCAAACTTTTTCAATAACCGCTTTTGTAAGTTTTGGTTGAGACTTGAAAGATTAATGTAATATTAAAGTCCATAGATGGCTATCCCCTTTAGAAGCAGTGTTTAAGCCCACAATGGTGTCTGAGAAAAGGAGGGAACATCATGCCAAGCCACTAGAATAAGAGAAGCAGAAGAGATTGGATTTACACCCCGCCGCTCACTTGGCGTCTCTGAGCAGCCTTCAATCTCCTTACCCTTACCCTCCCCTCAACAGGCACCCAGTGTGGTAGATGGGACTTAGGTAACGCCAGAAAATGCTCTTTTTCACGAACAACAGTGCCAGACATTGCTACTGACCCAAGGTGCAAGTGGAGGATTTGGGAATCAAACCCGGTTCTCCCAGATTGGAGTACGCACACTTAACCAGTAGACCAAACTACTTTCGGACATGATGGTTAATATTGTCTAAATGCAGGCTTTAGAAGGCAAGTAGTACAGACCCGAGAGCGCCGCATTATGACTGAGATCCCGTCTCTAGCTTCTGCTCCTGCAAACCTAGCAGTTATAAATCAAGAAATTTCAGGTACATAAAAAGGTGTAACTTCAGCGGCAAGGTTACAGTGTTCCATGCACCTTGTTATTTAGTCATGCCAGCCACATGACCACGGGACCATCTTCGGACAGTGCTGGATCTTTGGCCGTGAAACAGAGATGAGTACCGCAACCATAGAGTCAGATCTTACTGGCTTTTGAGCAAGATAACATTTACCTTTCCCCTTAATTGGTGGGGAAATTACTTCATGTAAGAGAGTACTAAGGTATATTTAAAGCCTCAGATATATGTTCGTAGTATACCTTATATGATATTAACAATACAGTTTCAACCACACAGAACCCCACCACTGTCTGATTGCCTACATAAACATAAGAAGCTTCCCCCCCACCTACTAGCACAATCCCAGCAGCCACCAAAAGCTGGAGTACTAAGATTGGACTGCGGGTCACATGTGGCCATTTGTAACTGAAATGGTTTTCTACTTAAGCTGCAATTAACACACCTGTGTTCTGTGATGTCATCTCTTCCTGACCAAAGTCTTCATTGGATTCATCCCCGCCATCCTCAATTGCCACTCTCAATCTGGAGTTCACTTTTTAGGTTCAGAGACAGCATGGTTAACATCACTTTAAAAACTGTTGGCAGTGTTGGGAAGAATTAATTCCCAAGGGGAAATATTTCAGGAGGGGTGTGGGTAAGCTGGTGTAAGTGTCAAAGGGAAGGGACAATGGTTAGTTTGAGTACAGCTAACATCGTTACAATGATATCAGCCATTTATAAATTCAAAAACAAGCCCTGGATGCAGAACACGTGGCCTAGCTGAGCAGGTTATGTCCAGGGGCCCTGTGCAAGCAAACAGAGATTCGGGGGGGGGACACTTCAAAGCACATCTTGCTGGTGTGGGGGAGGTCTCTGTAAAATCACCCCCCAGGGCAGAGGAAGAAAGGAAAAGAAGGTTTCCCCCTGAAATGCTCCATGGCATGCAGCTTGATCCACTCTCTGAAGCCCAGCCCACCCACCCCTCCGACGCCCTTGCGAGAAAACCACTGGGGTTGGGGGGCTGTGCTGGGCCCCCTGTATTCCACAGTCTCCCCGAAGCACTCACCCCTTCCTGAGGGAACACTTGATGCGGCATCGCCCGTTCCGGTATCCTGAACTTGTGAATCTGTGCGACTATCAGGACAGCTCTCTCTGGAGCTACGTGCTTTCGCTGCTGAAGGAATACAAATGATGAAATTCTCAAAGAAAGACCTCAAGAAACCCCTTCCCCAAAAAAGACCAAATAATGGCTCATTACTCACCTGATCTAGGCAGCGGGGTGGATGTCCTGAGGTCATCTCTATTGATAGTCAGAAGCTCAGAGTGAAAATGCTCCTCTGAGACTGGTGTTTGAAGATTTTCTTTGTCGGTTTGATTTGGTGTGTAGTACTTGACTTTGCGACAACGTTTTAGATCCGGGGGAAGAACAGCACAATCAGTACGCAGTATGGGAGCCAGCAAGTCAAAATACGCACACGTTATTGGATTGCTCCCCGATTTCGCATTATGATTGACCACGCGTCTGTATTCCTGCCGCAAACCTTTACATTTGGTTCTGCACTCCTCTGCAGATCTGATGTTGCCCAGGGCATGCATCTGCCTTGAAATGTCCTCGTAGACATCGATGTTTTTATGGCATGCTGCAAGGGCATTTTGAACTTTGTCTTCCCCCAGATTGCAATCAGATCTAACGTTTCCCCCTCACGCCATGATACCCCTCTCACCCCTGCGGACTTGCTGCTGGATTTCATGGCTTGACTCTCGTTTCACAATCGAAGGACGGTAGGACAGTAGGACACAGGTATGGATCCGATAAGGACCTGAAGCTAATGGTGTCCGGTGTTCTTCTTCATCCCACAATGCAGCCTGTCTTCCTTCCTGGTCACTTTTTTCCCGCCACTGACTCTTCAAAATGATTGGTCACCAGAGTGACCTCAATGAATTGATTGGCCAGACGCACTCCTTTGTTTCCAGGGGACAGCTGGAGCTATTGTAATGGAGTGCAGGAGATCTACACAAAACAGTTGCGGGTGGTGGTGGGGTTTTGTAGCAATCCAGGCAGAGCCATAATAGCCTTCTGCTTCCTGCCTCACCACCCCCACCCAGTATTGAGCTCTCGTTTTTTATTAACTGAGCCCCTTTTCCATGGGGGCTGCAACTGCACATATGTGGCAGTGATGTCTGGAGATCAGCCCAAAACCGTTGGGGTGTTGTTGTTTTTTACAAATCCCGACAGCACATTTCCACACCGAAAACTTGCATGAAATGCCTCACAGTGGCAGATAACATCCATACCATTGGGATGATAGGATGATATAACAACACCATTCTAAAAAAAAAAAAAAAAAAGCAGGCTGGGCTGATGGGCTTAAAGGAATACAGTTGCGGGGGGGCGTTTATAGCAATCCCGGCAGCACATTTCCACACCGAAAACTTGCATGAAATGTCTCACAGTGGCAGATAACATCCATACCATTGGGATGATAGGATGATATAATGACACCATTCTAAAAAAAAAAAAAAAGCAGGCTGGGCTGATAGGCTTAGAGGAATACAGTTGCGGGGGGGGGTGTTTATAGCAATCCCAGCAGCACATTTCCACACCGGAAACTTGCATGAAATGCCTCACAGTGGCAGATAACATCCATACCATTGGGATGATAGGATGATATAACGACACCATTCTAAAACAAACAAAAAAAATGAGGAAGCTGGGCTGATGGGCTTTGAGGAATACAGTTGGGGGGGGGTTATGGCAATCCCGGGAGCACATTTCCACTCAGAAAACTTGCATTCAAATGACTAATGGTGGTGGACAACATCCATCCCATTGTTCCGATAGGTTGTTATAACGACACCATTTTAAAACAACAACAAAAAAGGAGGCTGGGCTGATGGGCGTGGAAAAAATGGGGAGGGGGGAAGGTGGGCGGGTATGATTCAATGCGGGGCAACAGGAAACTCCTGGGAATCAAGGATCACGCTGATCTGGAGTAAATGGAGGGAAGCTCCGGACCGAAAGGCAGCCCCGGGACAAATGGTGTGAAATTGACAAAATGCAACGGATGAAACAGAGGATTGACCCCGGCACAAGACTTTGTGCGAAATCGGCCTTATAGATTCTCAGCCAGGAAAGCTACAGAACAGCCTTATACAGACAAAGGATACTGGAGAAGAATTTGGCAGAAGGTCTGGGTAGTTAGAGTGAATTCCCATACAAGCCAAATAGTAAGACATTGCTTCTTAGGAACAAGGAGAATAACTTCTTGCTAGTGAAAGGGTTTGGGAAGGGAACCCTGGTCTGTGATAAAGAGGAGACGCTTAGACCCCTCAGGAGTTAGTGAAAAGCTGTAATATCTAAAGGAAAACCCAGAACTCTGAAAGAAGAAATCTGGAAACTTTAAGCAAAAGCTGTCCTCCAGAAGAAACATTAATAAGAACAGTGCTAAATATACTAATCAAAATACCTCTCAAAGAAAGAACTAAAAAACTTGAAACAAAACTATAGTTTCTTTAATGTTCTAAGAATTCAACTCTGTATATATTAGAAAGTTTTTATCTCAGCAGTCTCAAAACCTTGATAATTCCTTTTATACATATATTCCCTGCCTGTTTAATAAAATCTTAATTCTGTGTTTGAAAGGTGATTTGCCTCAAGTGCCATTTCACAAGTGTTTATAAAACAAGATAGCTCCTGTCTTTCCCTCAAATTCCTGTACTATGTCTAAAGTCTGAACCAATATCTAAACAAAGGTTGAGACAGTTTCAAGCTTATATAAAAGTGAAAGAGAAGATATGCATACTGCTGTAAGGCAATTCAGATACTGAGGGGAACTGAAGTTTTGGTGGTAAAAAACTGCCAGACAGTTGGGGAGATATACCTGGTCAAGCTGCATGAGGAATAGGTTCCCCTTTCCTCCTCTTGTAAGCTCTCTATAAGATTCAGTGGGACTTCAAATATCTTATATTCTAATAACAAAGTCTGCCAAATCTTTGGATACTTAAATCAGGTGACTGGAGCTGTGAACAGGCAAGACAGATCTTTCTATAAACCTGAAAAGGGTCTTAGGCACTATTCCCTCTAAGCTGAGTTAGTGTGAGCCAGCTCACAGTTTTTTAGCCTCCAGCTCACAGATTTTTGTCTTAGCTCAGGAAAGATGGTTCCAGAACAAACTAATTTATGTGATAGCCAAATCACTCTCTCACAACTTAAAACCAGTAGCTCACAAAGTAGAATTTTTGCTCATAAGACTCCACAGCTTGGAGGGAGCATTGGTCCTAAGTTTATCTAATAATGTAACATTATTATATGCTTCTGAAGATTTTGAATCCAAATTGCACATCCCTATAAAGAGGCAATTTGATCAACAATGAGATCATTGAATTTGCTGTGGCTGCAATGAAACTGCAAAGGTAAGCATTAATTTAGGATCCTAGTGTCAAGTGTCTAGCAGCACATGAATTTGGGCCAAATCTTTGCCTTCTAAAGTTGTCTTATGCAGAAGATAACAAAGGAATTCAGTAGCCTGATTGAAATGAAGATTTATTTAAGCTTTCTGGATCAGTTAGCTGTAACTGAAAATCATCAGCTTTCAATGAAAATTTAGCTGGAGAGTCATCCACAAGGATATCTTTTAATTTGATCATTAATCCTAATTGTACAAGCCACTGACCTCCAGGCTAAAATAAATAAAGGAAAAGGGAAAAAACACCCCTTTTTTGTTTGCTTTGGCATCAGTCCTTGAATAGCAAATTAAGTCATTCGTGCAATGCAAAAATGATAATGATTCTGTAAGCTCATATTCAAACTTTAAAATCCAAAGAAAAAAGCATTTTGTTTTGATGTGTTGCATTTCAGCTTCTGAAGGCTTTAAAATGTACCACTAATGGCTCAATGATAACAACTGTCATGGCTTCAGGAGCATGGCCCTTATCTCAGTTTTCTCACAGATGAGCTGCCCAAAGCTTGATCCAGGTTAACAGAGCCATAAAAATTAATTACAGAGCATAACAAAAGATGCTATTTTATGTGACTGAATATATAGCATTATTCCTTACTGTGAAATATTTTCCTTGCTTTGTTTGAGACATATATGTCATTGCATCAGCCACTCCAACTCAAATGTAGTGCAAGGCATCATTAGAAAGATCTTCTTGAAACTGACTCTGAAATTTCACCTGCTTCATGTTGTTCCTGAGGTGTAATGTCATAAATGCACCTGGTCTTGTAGCTGACTAGGTCATAAGTATGGATAGCAGGAATAGTGTCGGTTGCTAATAGAACTGGTAGGTCTAACTGGCTATGGCTCAGTGGAAGATCCTCTCTTTGAACAAGGACCAGGTGGTAGCTGATGTGAGAGATCTCTACTTGACACCCTGGAGAGCTGCTGCCAGTCTGACCTTGATGGACAGATGGTTTGATTCTGTATGAGAAAGCTTCATGTCTGTTCGTGTGTATGGGGTGATTGCCCTGAGGCATCTAATGATGAAGGTTCATTCTTCAATTTGATTTAGAGAGGCAATGTCTGCAGTGCTGAGCAGCATCAGAACTGCTGGATGCTGAAATGCCACACTGGGGAAAGAGAAGGAGGCCTGTCAGCACCCCTTGGCACATGTAACATGCAGGCTGGAATGAACAAGGTGATAATGATGATCAAGTTTGGAGTCAAGGTTGGTATTGCCTAACTACTAATTGCCTTAGTTGCAACCCACACTTAAAAGCTGAGTGAATAGTTTGATGATGCTGATTGGACTTTTATTAAAATCTAGTTAACCCCATGTAATGTTGTCTTATGTCTTCATTCTGGATTTTGCTTCAAATGCAATTGAAAAAGTTAATGATGCTATAATTCTGAGTACATTAGAGTGGATAATTAAAAATCGCACAAATGTTGAGTGAATGAAAATTAGGATGTCATTATTGGTTACTAAATTAATGTATTTCCTGGCCAAATAGACTTATAAACTGCTATTATCAGAAATGTGTATCTCTTTGTGATCCAAAGACTAATGCTGTGCATATAAAAATAACTCAATTTATAAGTATTCAAGCAGAAAAAAGAAACTGGCCCAAAATAGAATAGTAGTTTATTTACTTTTTCCCCTAATGAGGACCTCAGGTGGCTTAAAACATTTTCCCTTCTTCATTTTATCATCACAACAACCCTGTGAAGTAGGTTAGGTTAAGTATGTTGCAGCCCAAGGTCACCAGCAAATTCCCACGGCAGCTTCCATGGAGTGAGGATCTGAACCTCCATCTCTGGTACCCTAGCAAAGTATTTGCACCTGAAAAACAACTGATTTTTTTTAGATTCAGATTTTGGGAATGTGTTCCATACCAGTATTTTGCCTTATTCAGGTTCCCAATACCATTTCAGCATTCTGATTCCAAATTTTATTGGGTCCATTATTCTCTATGGGGGACTTGTTTCTGGAGGGCTGAGGTGGCTGTTTTTCAAGCAAATGACATCAGAATTAGAAAGACCCTAGTTCTGCTTGTCCACTAAAGACAACCCAAGTTTCAAGCAGATAATATGAAAGGTTTCATTTCAATGGGCCCCTGAAGAACCAATGTTGGACCATAGAATCCAACTTGGAGCCCCCCCAAGCACAAATCCTTTAAAAATTAAAAACCTTTTAGTGACAGTGTAAATACACAGCTGATGAGGCTTTACAAATAGCAGAGGAAAGAAGGAAAGCAAAAGGCAAAGGTGAAAAGGAAATATTTACTCAACTGAATGAAGATTTCCAGAGAACAGCAAGGAGACATAAGGAAATAGAATAGGAAGGAATAGAGATCTCTTCAAGAAAACTGGAGAAATCAAGGGAAACTTCCATGCAAAACTGGCCATGATAAAGGACAAAAATGGTAGGGATCTGACAGAAGCAGAAGAGATTAGGAAGAGATGGCAAGAATACACAGAAGACCTATACAAGGAAGACCTCAATGTCCTTGACAACCACGACAGTGTGATCACCTCGAGCCAGACATCCTGGAGTGTGAAGTCAAATGGGCCTTAGAAAGCATTACTAACAACAAAGCTAGCGGAGGTGATGGTATCCCAGCTGAGCTGGGATACTGTTAAAGTGCTGCACTCAATATGCCAACAAATTTGGAAAATGCAACAGTGGCCACAGAATTGGAAAAGGTCAGTTTACATTCCAATCTCAAAGAAGGGCAATGCCAAGGAATGTTCAAACTATCACACAATTGCACTCATTTTACATGCTAGCAAGGTCATGCACAAGATCCTACAAGCCAGGCTTCAGCAGTACGTGGATAGAGAACTGCCAGAAGTACAAGCTGGGTTTCGAAGAGGTAGAGGAACTACAGATCAAATTGCCAATATTTGCTGGATTATGGAGAAAGCAAGAGAGTACCAGAAAAACATTTACTTCTGCTTCATTGACTATGCTAAAACCTTTGATTGTGTGGATCACAACAAACTATGGCAAGTCCTTAAAGAGATGAGAGTACCAGACCACCTCACATGTCTCCTGTACAGCAGTCAAGAAGTGACAGTTAGAACCGGATATGGAACAACTGATTGGTATAGCATAGGAAAAGGAATATGACAAGGATGTATATTGTCACCCTGCTTATTTAATTTATAGGCGGAGTGCATCACGCAAAATATCAGCCTAGATGATTCATAAGCCGGAATTAAGATTTCCGGGGAAAACATCAACCTCAGATATGCAGATGATACCACTCTAATGGCAGAAATTGAAGCGGACCTCAAGAGCCTCTTGCTAAATGTGAAAGAGGAGAGCACAAAAGTTTGCTTGAAACTCAACATAAAAAAAAAACAACTAAGATCATGGCATCTGGCCCCATCACTTCTTGGCAAATAGAAGGGGAAGTCATGGAAGCAGTGACAGACTTCATGTTCCTGTGATCCAAGATCACTGCAGATGGTGACTGCAGCCATGAAATTAAAAGATGCCTGCTCCTTGGAAGGAAAGTGATGGCAAACCTAGGCAGCAGCATAAAAAGTAGAGACATCACCCTGCCAACTAAAGTCCGTATGGTCAAAGTAATGGTATTCCCAGCAGTAATGTATCACTGCAAGAATTGGACTATAAGGAAGGCCGAGCGCCAAAGAATAGATGCTTTTGAATTATGGTACTGGAGAAGACTCTTGAGATCAAATCAAGGAGATCAAATCAGTCAATCCTAAAAGAAATCAACCCTGACTGTCCCCTGGAAGGCCAGATACTGAAGCTGAAGCCACCAAATGAGAAGGGAGCAAATGAGAAGGGAGAATACCCTGATGCTGGGAAAGATTGAAGGTAAAAGAAGAAGGGGACAGCAAAGGATGAGATGGTTAGATAGTGTTATCAATGCAATGAACATGAGATTAAGCAAACTCCAGAGCACGATGGAAGACAGGAGGGCCTGGTGTGATGTGGTCCATGGGGTCGCAAAGAGTTGGACTCGATTATGCGACTGAACAACAAATACAAAGCCGTTCAAAATAAGCCAAGAGAACCCAACAACAAGCAGAAGCATTTTAAATCATTTTAGAAACTGCATAGTACAAAAACAATTTAAACTATTTCTTAAAAGAATCAGAATGAAAACAAATCTCCCTGCTGCTCCCCTATGACCCATGAGTCAAAAACATAAAACACAGGGAAAACTTGGAATAATATTTTACATAGTGTTTTAAAACAAAGGGCGACCAAGTCATTGCACAGAAAAATAAGGTCTTTGTAGGCAGGCAGCAGCAGGCAGCAGAATTAATCCAAGGCACAGACAGACCTGAGCAGCAGAGGAACCCTGCTCCAAAAAAATCATACCCTGAAATGGAGTCAAGATGCAACCAGGCCTATTTTTTATCCTCTTTGCCAAAGCTCAAAGAGTCACAGAGGGCTACGAGAGAATCATTGTAAATGGGCAGATCATTCTAACACGTTCCCCAACATCTGATCCCATTGCCTCCCTCCTGTTGCCAAGGAAACCTGTAAAATGAAAGAAAAACAGACCCTAAGAGACTGAAAATGCCATCTTTAGATATTCCTCAACATTCCTGAATATTTCCAGAAAATCCTGAATACCACTCTGGATATTTTTCAGTTATATTCAGATTGGAAATATCTGAACTCTATTTCTCTAACTCTACTTCTAAATATCTCTAACTCTAACCAATCTAAAAAGCTGTACTACATGAAGAGGTAGGTAAGCAGATAGTTTGAGCTTGGCAAAGCCAACTGGAAACCCCCCCCCAACATATTGTTCTTTAAAAAGGTCAGTATTTGTTGGAAGTGAAGGACTTTGCACTGTCTCTTAGACTTCAGACGGGGTCTATAAGAGAGACAGAGAGGCCAGGACACTTGACTATCCTTCCTTTTTCTCTCTTATGCTATTATTTATTATATTAGACTTTTATACTGCCTTCCCCACAAGCGGTTTGATGTGAAGATTTCTAATCTCAGGGAATCTTCTTTCCTTCCAGTTTGACACTTTCTCTCCACACTGTGCCACTCTTCTTGGCACCATGAGAGCAAGACATGCTTTCTGCATCTCTATCTATCCTAGCTAGTTAATCAAGAGGAGGAGAAGATTGGATTTATACCTTGCCCTTCACTACCCGAAGGAGACTCAGAGCGGTTTACAATCCCTTTCCCTTCCTCTCCCCACAACTGACATCCTGTGAGGTATGTGGGGCTGAGAGAGCTCTCAAGAACTGCCCTTGAAAGAACAGCTCTAAAAGAACTTATGACTGATCCAAGATGACACCAGCAGCTGCATGTGAAGTAGTGTAGAATCAAACCCCATTCTCCTAGACTAGAGACTGTGCTTATAATACAACGACCTCCCCCTGGCTGTTGCTGTGACCGAGCTGTGGTGTCACTGCCTGTATATGCTTATATTTGTACTGGATTCAGTTTATTTTTCTATGTAGGGACTGATCAGTTCTGCTTTCTCTGATGGCTGACCAGTTCCCACTAATCAGTAGTCTCTTTGGGGACTGATATAACTTGTGGATGTATTGAGGACAACTGCCCAGTATAATTCTTTACCAGAAAGTCAGGCACCAGTGCTTGTAAAAGTCAAACAGCACAGTTCTTTATTACACAGAAAACTGAACAGGGGGATGGGATATATTTACACAGGATATTTTGTTTCTTTGATGAATAGACACTTTACTTTGCCTTGACATAGGCTGTAGGCTTATCATGCTCAGTATGACACACATGTTCTTCGGTACACAAAACCAGTTTATGATCCCACTCTCCAGTAACTGTTTGGGCTTTATTTGCCTGGCCTCTTGAGTCTACTGGTGTGCCAACCTCAGCTCTCCAGACTCCTCCAGATGCTTTGCCCTGCTTTAGCCACCTTATAAGTTCCTTTGGAGCAGTGTATCTGGTGTTTGTGGCCACTGAGGTCTTATACTTTCCACTCTCTCATCACCAGTGCAGAGTGCTATTCAGCCACAGTTTTCCACACAAACTTCTATCAGGCTGATTCCACTGAGCCCAGAGGTTTCTGTCCTCTTCAGAGCTCTCCAGTTAACTCTCTGTTAACTTTCTTCCAACTGACTCTCCCAACTGTCAGCCATTCACAGTTATCTGTCACTCACTGAGAATTCTGAGCTCTCTGCCCCCCACCTCTCTCAGTCATGTGACTCAGCAGCTCCTTTGTTTACCTTGCTGCTGTCTGCAAACCTTTACTTCCGTCACAGTGTTTCCAGAGGCATTGCTTTTACTCTTGGGTAACCCTAAAGCAGGGGCACTCCACTTTCCAACCTGACCCAGAGACCCACAAAACTCAGGCCAAGGAAGGCACTCCTAGTTCTGAAGCACAGCTAGCCACAGCTTTGAAAAGAGGCTCTCCATTTTCAGGTTTTATAAGGTAACCTCAGAGCAAGTCTCCAGTCTTCCCTCTCCACCCAGCAGAGATTATGCTTATGGAATAACAATGGGTCCCATCAGGTAAAGTATCTACATTTCTAAAATCTTTTCAGAAGCCACCTGGCAGAAAACTCTGTCTCCAGTAATTCTTTGTCTGAATTCTTTGTCTTTCCTGCTCTGTCCCTCAAGATACCAGGATAAACCAATCAATCATTCAAATGTTTAGCAATCCTTCTTGATGTTAATCAGGGGCATCTCCCACCTTTTGTCTATCCTGGCCAGGATAAGTCAGATAATCCATTTAACTAGCTACCCAACACCTGGCTTCCATTGTTAAATCCATACCCTGCCTCTCTGAAAGCTCATTGGTCACGTCTCAGCCTTGCCCATCCTGATGCCACACATCCCTGGGACTCATCATTGGTCCAGGTAATCTATTGTTCTCACCTGAGACCATTGCTCTCCATTCAGTGCCTATATCCCAGCACAAAATTTAATAAGGTGTACACAAGTTAAAATACATTTAAAATCCACATGTAAACAGGACTTTTACACATTTATACACATGATGGGACAATAAATATGACATTAAAGACCAGATGCGTTTCGGCCATGAAAGGCCTTCTTCAGTGGTCACAAATACAATCTTATCTAAACACACATTCATACAATAATATGTAAATTATTAAAAACCCTTTGTATAAAAACCTGATGTGATGCCTGCAAATCAAAAAATCAGAAGAAAAATCAATTATTATTACATTACAAACCAAATCTTAATAAACTGAAAACTATTGTTTTTTTAAAAAATTTTTTTTACCTTTTATAGATGTAATTTAGTTACAGGTATGTAAAATGGGCCATACCTATGCCAATATGTATTCTAAATGAAAAATGAAAAAATGAAATAGTTGTATTAATAATCCATATAATATATAATACACATTAGAGATACGTTAAATTTTGTTTGTAGTAACTAACCTGGTAATCAGGGTGTCTCAGGTATGAATGTGTGTCTCTCCATCCATGCAAGAATACTGTTGTGAGTTACTGTGTTAGCCACCTCTGGTTCCTTAGTTCTATATTGTGTGTGTGAGTGTTTTGAATATTGTTTGTATGCTTGAGAATGTTTAGTAAAGAAATCATTATTTTAGCCACCCAGTTTCTGTGTCTATTCCTGGGTTCTTGGAATTCTAACTCTGGTATACACAGGTCAGACCCTATAATTAAGCCAATTGCATATTAGTAATTATAATTCCCCATCTTTATTAAATAATAGAGCAATTTGGCTAACAAAGTGGTGGAGAATGTGTGGCAGACCCTGCATGTCTGGAAACATGTGAGTCGACACACATGTTTTTCAGGCATGCAGATGTAGGAGGACGTTTTCCCAAGAACACCCAGCGTAGCTTTATTTCATTGGTTTCTATCTGTGTGTATGGCTCTAGGAGCACGCTATTCTGGGTTGGTTATTCCCTTTTCACCCCCCTCCTATGGCCATTCCTGGGCCAACTCTTGGGCTACCTAGGGTGGGTTCAGAGAGTGCAGTGTAGGGCACTAGGTTTGCACCACACACACCACACTCCACTTGCCATCTTGAAATCACACCCTCTGCTCATGCCAAGCAGCTGCACTTAAGGATGGAGTCCTGTCTCACACTTTGAACAGCACTCAAGGGATCTGCTAACAGAGCAGCCCTACACTCTCATTTTCTTATTCTTGCTATCACTGGTTGGGAGCGATCCAGCTAGGGAAGGAATCCCAAGAGTGGATCCATGGGTTACCTGCCACCTCTCACTGGCAATGCAGCAGAGATGAGCCAAGCACCCTAGCTGTGGAAAGCACACAGATGCCAGTAGCTACAGAGGAACACCATGTCCTGCAAAGGAGACCTGAGAATCTGAACACTCACTGAGATACCGGGTAAACTGGTGGAAACTGTAATTAAGGAAAGAATTAGTAGACACATTAATGAACAAAAACTATTGAGGCAGACTCAGCATGGGTTCTGTAAGGGAAGATCTTGTCTCACTAACCTGTTAGTGTTTTTTTGAGGGAGTAAACAAACATGTGGACAAGGGGGACCCAATAGATGTTGTTTACCTTGACTTCCAGAAAGCTTTTGATAAAGTTCCTCATCAAAGTAAGCTCACTAGTCATGGGATAAAAGGAGAAGTCCTCTTGTGGATCAAAAACTGGCTAATTAATAGGAAACAGGGAATGAGTATAAATGGGAAAGTGGAGGGTGGTAAGCAGTGGGGTACCACAGGGATCAGTACTTGGTCCGATGCTTTTTAACTTGTTCATTAATGATTTGAAGTTGGGAGTAAGCAGTGACGTGGCTAAATTTGCAGTTGTTCACAGTAGTGAGAACCAGGGAGGATTGTGAGGCACTCCGAAGGGATCTGTCGAGGATGGGCGAATGGACGTCAATGTGGAAAATGGGGTTCAATGTGGCCAAGTGTAAAGTGATGCACATTGGAGCCAAAAATTCTAATTATAAATGCACGTTGATGGGGTCTGAACTGGCAGAGACTGAACAAGAGAAAGGTCTTGGAGTTGTAGTAGATAACTCACTGAAAATGTCTAGACAATGTACAACTGCAATAAAAAAGGCCAATGATATGCTGGGGATTATTAGGAAGGGAACTGAAAAAAAATCAGCCAGTATCATAATGCCCCTGTATAAATCAATGGTGCGACCTCATTTGCAATACTGTGTATAGTTCTGGTCACCACACTTCAAAAAGGATATTATAGCATTGGAAAAAGTGCAGAAAAGGGCAACTAGAATGATAAAAGGGTTGGAGAACTTTCCCTTTGAAGAAAGGTTGAGGCGCTTGGGGCTCTTTAGCTTGGAGAAACGACGGCTGAGGGGTGACATGATAGAGGTTTATAAGATTATGCATGGGATAGAACAGTAGAGAAAGAGGTGGTTTTCTCCCTTTCTCACAATACAAGAACTCGTGGGCACTCCATGAAATTGCTGAGCAGTCGGGTTAGAATGGATAAAAGGAAGTACTTCTTCACCCAAAGAGTGATTAACACTTGGAATAAACTGCCACAGGAGGTGGTGGCAGCTACAGGCATGGAAAGTTTCAAGAGGGAATTAGATAATTATATGGAGCAGAGGTCCATCAGTGGCTATTAGTCACAAGGTATAGATTTTTCATTCCCTCATGAATAGGAAATGTAGATTAATTACAATACAACCATTTATGTCTCTGATGCCATTGTTTTACTGACTTCCAAGTTATTTTGCTTAACAGATGGGGACATGTCTGCAGGTCATAAACCTAATGCCATTCTAGTAACATTCAGCATACGGTTCTTACTTCCTGAAGCATAAAGCAACTTTATGCAAATGAAATTGGACAATAAAAATTACTTAGCACTTATTACCAAGTCCCACATCTCATATCAAAATACTCATTTGAAGGTTTGAGAATTTCCTATTATTGAACCATATCAGGTTTACATTATTCTTTGTATTCCCCTTATGTTTTACTATATTGTTTTGTGTATACACTTAAAAGAGAAAGTACTAGACTAGCATGTGAGCTGTTGATCGAGAAATCAGGGATATGCAGGCGTTTAGTATAAACATGTAAAAGGCACGTGCAGCATATATTAAAGTAGTTGAAATCAAACTTATATAAATACAGTTGTAGAATAAATGATGGGGAAGGACCAGTATCTTTGAAAGTATCTTCTTACCAGACACTGCTTGAAAAAAAGGGCACTTAATTTCACGTCAAGACAAAAGTTGACTCTACATCCCTGGGTTCTCCATCTTACCTCTATTTACTGTGTTCAAATGTTATTCAACCCATTTCAAAATTCAAAAATTATGAAACTACACTTGTGAAAGTACACATGGAAGCTTAAACACACTTTCATTTCAAAGAAAACATTGAATATAGTTTGTGTGTGTCATTTTTCTCCATTCCAACTTTCTTTCCATCAAAGCAAAACAAGGCATTCAGTTTATTAACATTAAAATTAGTGATTCAAATTATATCTCCAGGAAACTGTAGTGATTCCTATTACAATGGGAATGTAGTTTAAATTATAACAAGTGTATTTCAATTTTTATTTTTTAAAAATGAGAGGCTTATTAGTGGCAACTAATTTCAAAAATGCCAAGAATTTGTCTGCAGATGATTCATTCATTTGTTGCCAGATAAACAAGAGGTAGTCTTCATGCTGGGACTACACATGTGAAACACTGCAGTGAGAGAGTTTTGAAATCACAGGTGAGACTCTACTGATTATAAGTTAATGCTGTTTCTTTTGTATTGTAGAGAGTGACAAAAAAGTGTGTATGTACAAAATAATTATAATCAAGGACACTTCTTAAAAATGGTTATTAAAGCATGCAGCTTAATAAATAATGCAGTACATCAACCCTTTACGTTTTGCTGTAGGGACTGTCATGAATGCAGGGACTGCTGTACGGATTGCAGAATGTCATGAAAAATAAGTCTTACAAAAATGGTAAGAATAATTTGGACAAGTCACAAGGTAGAAAATTTACAAGAGCTCAGTGATTCAAATGTGCAAACAAACATTATTGCTTTAGCCTCTTTCTCTTTGAGAATTCGGCATTGAATTACACACAGCTCACCTTTACACCAGTGTCACTGAAATGAATGGGATATGGTCAGAAAAACTAATGTACCTTTACACAACTCTTGTTCATTTCATTGGGCCTGCTTGCAAGATATCGCTTGAGGATTATCTCCATTATTTCATATGTTAATTTGAATTGTCAGAATGCAGGAAAAAAATCAGTGATGTTCATATCAGCGGGTGAAAGATTGGTTCTCCCATTGAAATCAGTAAGATTTCAAACTTTTATTGGAAAATGTCCAACATTCAACAGTTGTAAAATCAGGCATAGTGGTGGAATATTGTGGTATTGAAATAAAAATAAATATTCAAGGAAATTCTTATCGATTTGGTGACCCAAGTTTCACATTTTAATGAGGCAAATAAAATTGGATTATTATGTTCTGACTATATATGTAGAGCTCGTTATTTCAAACCATAAGAAACACAAATGTATTTCATCTCTTCCTTAGCTTACTGACCCAAAATATATATCTGTGATTTCAAGGTTATTTCTAAGAATGATTTGAATTCTGACAACTCAGAACTGAGGTTTTTTGAGGAAGCATTTCCTGAAGCTGTGAGAGCTTATGACTAGTTAAGTTTAGAACTTTTACCTAAAAAAAGTTATCCATTGTATGTATAGAAATGCTTTTTATGCCTCTGTAGCTAACAAGCTACAACCTGGAAGTGTTTGTTTAACTGAAAATGTACTAGGAAGCCTCATCAAATTAGATGCCTAATCAAATAAAAAGAGAGATAAATGAACCATGTATCTTGACAACAAATCCAAAAGCGAGAAGTTCTTAACCAAGGAAGTAAGTCAATCCTATGATGCTGCCAAGATAGCCACCATTATGCTGGAACTTACATTAGCAAAGAACAATGCCCAGAAGAGCCACAGATGACATGTCACTACACCAAACTGGGTTAAGTGTGTGGACTCTAATCTGGGAGAACCGGGTTTGATTCCCTACTCCTCCACTTGCAGCTGCTGGATGACCTTGGGCAAGCCATAGTTCTGCCAAAGCTGTTCTTGAAAGGGCTGTTTCTGTCAGAGCTCTCTTAGCCCCACCTACCTCACAGGGTGTCTGTTATGGGGAGGGGAAGGCAAAGGAGTTTGTAAGATGCTCTGAGACTCCAAGTGAAGGGTGGGGTATAAATCCAATCTCTTCTTCTATTCTTCAAAGACCCACATGTGGCTCCCAAATCACTGAATGAGTATTACCAGTCCAGGCTATAGGGTGTGAGGGATTTTTGAAGGCAGAAGGGTGGGGTATAAACTTGGTAAATAAATATATAAATACTAAGGAAGACAGTCTATCCCATCCTAGCATAGCCGAGTTGAACCATGAGGAAAGGTGGGTAAATGTTTTAATAAATAATAAATATCATAGGTTTTGGCAAATGCCAGGACATTTTAAGAAGAACTGCTGCCTGGAAGCCTCCAAGACCTGCCAGGGTACTGCTGTACCCCGGATGCCTGACCTTGAAGGACTTGTCATTGCCACAACCACTTATCAGAGGTGGCTTTGGCAGAAATGAGTCTCACCCGCAGCAGTGGACTCGCCAGCTCCCTGCTTCATACAAAGAAAAGAATCACTGCAGGAAAAGAGGGGCTGGGAGAGGGCAAGCATAGCATGTTAGGCTGGCTTCTAAAGCAGCTGGGAGGAAGACAATGAAGATGGTACCTGATTACCTTCACAGGCTGTGAGTGAAAGATCCAGAAGGAAGAGGAAGAGAAGAAACAAGATGCTAGGAATCCTCTTCCCTTTTGGTTCTGAAGCTGGAGGAGGGGTGATCATCCACAGGCAATGAACGAAGGTGGACCCACAAAGCAATGAGGCCTTGATTCTCCCCATACAACTGCTTTTGGATTTTTTAAATTAAAAATAAAATTGGGGCCTGAATCCCACTTGTTGTTTAGCAAATTATGTCACAAATTTAATTGTAGACAGAAAATGGAAGTTGAATGGGTGATACTGTGATACAATTCATAAACTGTTCTGCAAATATGAAATGATAGCAGACAAAACAGGGTGCTTGTCATGAAAAACACTCCTCTTTGAATAATTTTAGGGAGTTTTCTGAAAAAGGGCAAAAGTATTAGCCCATTTACAATTAAGACAATACTGATTAATTAGCTTTAAGGTGTCATTATATAGCCATATTGATTGGCTATATAATAATATGATGTCATTCACATTCAGAATATGATCCTTAATCTCGTGGCATTGCCCAGAAGATTAGTGGGAGAGGCTGACATAGCAGCTCAAAACAAAGAAGAAGCAAAGATTAAGAAGGCAGGGAATATTCAGCACTTTTCCCCTAGGGGAAAAAACAACCAGATGGTGCAGCCATTATTAATAATTGTATGTTTAAATGTAAGAAGAATGTAAGGAGAATATGTGTGCTTCTGGATTTCTTTATTGGCTGGCATTGTCAGGGTCCTAGAAGCAAGTGAACAGAACAGTAGCTAGAAACAAAAGAGAATATCAGTGGCAGTGGCAGTGACAGCAGAATGTACAGAAATTCTACATCAAACTGGTGAAGGATGGAGAGTCCAAAGTAGTGTGCAAGTGCTAAAGCAGACTAAACCATATGGACTGATGGAGCCATGTGAAAGAGTTTTCCAGTTGATCAAGCAAACTGTTTATGTCCTCTGTTAGAAGGAGGAAAAACACTTTTTGTTTAGTAAACACTTTCATATAATTAATAAAAAGACATATTTTAGTGGATGAAACTATTTTTAATATTCAGACCTGACAATATTTCATACATTTACCAAACTATTTGGCCCACCAAATTCACCTAGCATAATGAGAGAAATGGTATTCAAATATTCTTATGAAACCTTTCCCCCCTTCTTTCTATCCATTTTACTTAGTGCCATTGTTCCAGCACAAGATGATCAGCTAAATGTACCAGCCACCCCCTTGTCTGTAAACAACAATACAAACTTTACAATGAAAACCTACCTCCCCCCATTAAACTCAGGACTGATATGAACAATGAGATAAAGGGATGATTAAGCAGCTCATCAAGTGCTAAACGGTACTTAACAAGCACAAATCCCACACCTGTGTACCAGATGTGCATGAATGTACGTGCTTCATTGCTGATCATACTGTGTAACAAGCCATGTTGTAAGGTGGGGATGACAGAGGTGGGAGATTTCACAGCCCCATTTAAAGGATCCTGCAAGGACACCAGTATAACTCAAAAAGAAAACTCTAATTCCTGGGCTAGTCTGGCATCCACTGAGCCAGGTCACTGAGGGCCATAGATGAAGAGACTTTTAACTTTTCCCATCAACACACCAAAGCTTATGGTCGTAGCTTAAAGACCTGTAGATAGGAAGGAAACAAAAATTCAATCCAGATTCCATTCAGCTGCCCCAGATTTAAAGATCTGTAACATTTCTGGGCAGCCATATAGGTTCTGACCAGATCAGGGTGACATGTATATTAGAGCAAAGTTTGAGTCCAATGGCACCTTTAAGACCAACAAAGTTTAATTCTGGGTATATGCTTTTGTGTGCATGCACATGTCTTCAGATATATTGAAATAAGACTTCCTCAACCATTACATATAAGGCACCCTCTCTTCCCCCACCAGCCAATTGAGCAGAGAGGGGGTTTGAACTTTAAAACCCCCCTCTGGAGTTGCACTGCAGTTGCAGCATGATTTCTCCATTGTATCCAATGGAGAAATTGTGCCACCGCTCCAGCATGACTCCAGACTGGCTGGCAGGGGAAGAGGGTGTGTGTGTGGCCTCCATTGCTGGCTGCCGAGTCTTAGGCTGTGGTCACACTGGCAAGGTAATCAAGCTTTGTTCCCGCTTTAGTTAAATTGGGAACATTTTTCTTCGGGTTGGGCTGACTAGATGCAGCCGGCCCCTATCTTCACCACCCACTCGCCTGCCGCCATGCCGAGTCCCTCCAGGTGATCCTGCCGGCCATGGGGCAGGCTCAGCAGCTGCTGCTCCTGCTGCCACTGTGGGAGACGGTGCAGCTGCTGCCACCATTGCCACCATTGCCCCACAAAAAAAGGCTCAGCCCCGCCATCTCCACCATCCTCCTTGCTGTCCCCCCTCCAGGCTGCTGGAGCCCCATGTCTCATTTGCACCTCCTTTCTAGACTAAAGAGATCAGTTCCCTGGGGAGAAAATGGATGTTCTGAAGGGTGGACTCTTTAAACAGAGAAATGAACATAAAATGACATTTAATAATGGATTTATTAAGCGCATGTTTACTCAAGTGCTCAAACAGGAAGCTTTTAAAAAAAAACGCACAAAGAGCGGTCAGATGGCCCTAATTGCAATCATTGTGAAAGATGGCTGTCTAGATGGATGAAATTGTGCATTCAAAGCACAAGTGCCAGGAAAAGATTTGATTTTCCAGGGGGCAGGAAAAACTGGAACAATTGCGAGTAAGCCTGCTTCAGCACGGGAGGCGGATTAGCACATATGAATGTGAAATTTACATGTGCGAGGGAACAGCGGTGAACCCCAATCAAAAGGACCATGTGACCGCACCCTTAGACTCATAGAATCATAGAGTTGGAAAGGGCCATACAGACCATCTAGTCCGACCTCCTGCCCAATGCAGGACCAGCCTAAATCATCTCTGACAAATATTCATCCAGCCTCATACCAAATGAAAAGAAATGAAAACAATTTTGATATGCTGCTGTCTTGTTTAAAGCTAAAAAATAAGTATTGAAGAATAAGTAGGGAACTGCATTAACATATATGTTATTGTGGGTATATACAGGGGCAGACTAGCCATTTAATGAACAGGGAAGTTTCCTGATGGGCCACTGGTGGCCATAAACAAGCAGAGCCAAGCTCCAGCAGCACCTCCACAGCTACTTTGTTTAGACCTTCAACAACAATGGTAATTGGTATTGGTTCATTAACTGTGTTTTCCTGATCTTAGTTTTCAGGAGAAAGCAAGGAGTGAGCTAATGTCCTTTGTTTGCACCATTTTACTGAGTGATCCCTGCAGGTGCCTCTCAACTTGGTTTGCTCCAGGGGCATTTTCACATTTCAGTCCACTCCTGGCTATATGTGAATGAGCTACATTGAGCAGGTTCTGAGGATGTATAAAATGTATCAAATGGGGAAATGTCCTTTCAGCATTGCAAAATTTCTCTTCGGGTCTTGATATCTGCTTCCCTAAAACCCCAGCTCTTGGCTTTGTTAAACATCTATGTGACCACAGGACTGTATTTGTGTCTGGGGAAAAGTGACATAGGGAAATTGCCTTACAATTGGTAGGTTTTATTAAATGGTGCTTATTCCCAGGAAAGTGTTCATAGAATTGTAGCCTTAGCATTCCTTCTTGTAAGGGGTCATGGGGTTAGATATTTTTGATGTTGGCCTTGTCTCCCCACCCATGTTTCCTTTGTGCCAGTGAAACAGATGATTTGGTCAATCAAATCACAAAATTAGTATATTACTAAATTCATTATCTAACAACTTGACTTGATGCCTACTGGTAATCCATTTCTTAATTGAATAATCAATTTCAGTGACATTTTTCTGTTCTCTCTCTTTTTTTAAAAAAAATAGCTTTGCTAGTTTTGCTTTTTCAGAGGGGAACGCAATTAGCTCTTCCTCACTGAAATGCACACAGCTTTAAATGACTTCCAACAACTACTGCCTTCCATTTGTATGCTCTGGATTCCCCAAAATTTAACTCTTTGAACTACTTGCATTCTGCTTCCTTAGAAGTCTCCTAAGCCTACACTCAACTTCCTGTTGCCCCTTTATCGGCTGACTCCAATACAATATACAAAACTGTGATTTGTTGTTGCTGAAAGATCTGTTTTTAGATTGGGTTGAGAGGTATGTGATGCTTTGTTAGTCTTAAAGGTGCCACTGGACTCAAACTAAGTTAAGTTTAAGTATGCCGTCCCAAGTGTAGTATACACATTTTGTCCTATACTTGCAAATGCAAGCCTTTAGTGTTAAAATGGAATAATGTTAAGTCTTTATGGGAAAGCAAAGGAGCAGATATCTTACTTTTTGGGGATGGGGAGGCAAAGTATTACTTGCAACCCTGTGCACTGTTTACTTATCCAATATGATACATTGCTGATACTTTTACAACCACAAATATTAATGGTGTATGTTGACTAGGATAATTAGGGCTAGTAACTGGAGAGAAGAAAGATGGAGAGTAATTGGATTTGGGGGATTTATTATAGAATCATTAGGAGGGAAAGAATATGGATAAAGCACAAGGAAACAATGTAATACAGGAAGAGTTTTATAAAAGTTGCTTCTCATATGAATATAATTTGTTAGTGGACATTCCCCTCCACCATTGACTTCTCTTTGGGTTTTACAAGCCCTAACTATAGTACTGAGGCTAAGCAAATGGCCTGTGATACACAAAGTCCCTGGTTTAAATCCTACCTTTGTCACAAACCCATGAGATGACCATAGGCAATACATTCTCTCTCACCATCTCAGCTGGGAAATAATGACAATAATAATACTGACCTGCCTGACAGGCTGTTAGTTTGTTGTTTTCAATGCATTTATCTCATGCTCTTAACAAAATATTCTTGAAATGTTTTACAACACTCAATTAAAACAAAAAAAAACCCCACCCTATCCAAAATAGCAAGGTAAAATATATTAGAGCAAGAGTGAAAATTACAGCAATACAATGTCTTTAAGCAGTCTGAAAACTCTAAGCATTGTATAAATACAAAATATTATCATTATTATTTGTATTGAAATTTTACAAACCATTGCAAATCTTTTAACTGTACAGGTGGCTGGGACACATTAACACAATATCTTTTTGAGAAATTCCTGTAATGTAAAGGAAGTTTTGTCATACTTTCTGAAATGATTTTGATTTAAACATAACAATGATTTGCATATAACAATGAATAAGTGAAATGATATCCAACAGTCAATTGATCTGTTATAAAGATAATTCAAATGATGTCCATAAAATGTATCCATGATTATATGTCTTTGGAAGGTATACTTAGAAGTAAAATTATCATCAAATAAATTCTGCAGAGATTTCATAGTTGAGTTTATATCTTAAGATAAATATATGTCCCATAATAGGAGCTCTAAATTTGTGCAGTACTCTATACAATACTAATGTCATTTTATAGTACCTTTTAAAATTGGTATTTAATAGCTGGATCAGAAAATTTACTACAATGATGAATTGGATTTTCCCCTCACATTAAGGATTCTCACCACTCCCCATAACATACTTCCTGGCAGGCATTCAATGTTTTGTGAGTTAGCTGTCTGATTATTGTGAATGGGTCTGTAATTTCACCTGCAGTGTCACCTGGCAGGCCCTTGACCAGGAAATGTTAATGTTCTTTAATGGCTGCATATATTTCCTGATGGGCTTTCCAGCTGAAGGAGTGGGGAATACAGAGAAAGAAAGAGTCATTGTGAATTAGTAGAAGATGACACACCTCTCTGGGGTTCTAATGAAAGGTTGGCTGTCCCATAGGAGTGCCTCTTTATCTCAGTTTATGTTCCACTTGCACTGTACTCATCTCAAGATAGCCTCATCCAGAAGAGAAATCTCACCCACTAAGCATGTAAGCATCGTGGGAAGCATGCAAACACCATGGGGTTGGATTCAAAGGTGCTGTTCTGCCAGTATATTGGCAGTTACATTAGCATTTATATGGTGGAGGAAAGGTTTTTTGCTGACTCCCCCTGAACTAATTTCACCCATGTGCAATAGGGTATCTTGACTTCTAGGAACATCCAGTTAAGATGAATTTTTTTCTGTCTCTGACATCTTCTTGTATGATGAACAGCATGGTTTTGACATATGTAAATGGAATATTCCTGAAAGCCAGTGTGGCTTTGTAGTTAGAGCATCAGACTAGGATCTAGGAGACCCAGGCTCAAGTCCCCACTCTATCATGGAAGCTTTCTGGTTGACCCAGTCATTATCTCTCAGCCTATCCTGGTTCACACGGCTGTTGTTGTGATGATAAAACAGGAAGGGAGAATGATGCTGTAAGCTACTTTGGATCTCCATTAGGGAGAAAAATGGGATATAAATATCTAAATAAGTAAACAAACTTGACTAATAATCTAGAATGACATTATCCTGACATTACATACATAAATTCCAACCCTCTTAACCTAGTATAACTATCATTGCCTGGTTCTGTATTCACATATAGGATCAACAGGTAATCAATATGACATAGAAAGACTGTACTGTATGTGAACAGAAGGGTGGAAGACATGGCCAATGGTTGTTAAAGAACAAAAAAAAAACCCAGAAAAGCTGAAGAAGAAATAGTGGTGATAACAACAGATGTCTCCAGAGCAGTATGAGAAAAACAACTGCAAGACAAAGGAACACAAGTCAGTGCAGGATGAAGAACGGCAGAATCAACACCCCAGATAATTAAATATGGAGTCCACAAGGATGCTTCTTCGGGAGGTGGTGGGTTCTCCTTCTTTGGAGGTTTTTAAGCAGAGTCTGAATGGCTATCTGACAGCAGTGCTGGTTCTGTGAACTTAGGCAGTTCATGAGAGGGAGAGCAAGAAGGATTGCATCAGTGCTTAGTTCCCGTGGTCTCTTCTTACATGCCCAGGGAAATGCCAATCACCATTTTGGAGTCAGGAAGCAATTTTCTCCAGGCCAGTTTGGCTAGAGATCCTAGAGGTGTTTTTACCATCTTCTGGGCATGGGGGTGTGGAGGGAGGTAGTTGTGAATTTCCTGCATTGTGCAGTGGGTTGGATTAGATGACCCTGGAGGTCCCTTCCAACTCTATGATTGTTTTATTCTAAGTCTGTTATGAGTCAGCAATGACTGATGGAGGTCAAAGCTTCCACACTGATTAGTTTCAAACAGATTTTGCTGAGATGCCAACCTGTAGAAGAAGGGAGGGATGCAGGAGCATATAAGGAGATCAAGACCAAATCAAGTTGAAGATAAATCATTAAACAATACATATTCTGGGGTGAATTCCCACTGAGAAAGAATCCCTGTTTAATATACATAATGACTTCCCTTAAAATAATGGCAATAATTGAAAAGGATCTTTAAGGATCAGAGTCCCTCTGATGGCAGAGTCACCAACATTGTTCAGGATGCAACAAGCTATTAGCAGTACCGTAGAAGTTGCTTCGGGCCTGTATTAGATTGAATGTAATCCAGGAATATACTGAGAAGTGCATTTCAGCATCCCCAGATGCACTTCTAAAGCCTTGCCAGGTGGTCTTCTTGAGCTGGCACTGGTTAAAAGGAATCCAAGGTACAGCTCAGGCATTTTAAACATTCTGTCCTAGTTAGCTAGACCTTGTTTCTCTCCAGAACTTCAAAACACCTGTCATGTACTTCTGCTATTAGTTGTCACAAGCAGTATTGAATTGCTCTGAAAATGTCTATTTATAATTCATCAATTAAAGGTAGTGATTACTGTACAGTGTTCTTGTTTTAGTATATTACAAAATACTGTCATCTTTGCTGAAGGGCTGTCATGTAGAGTAATTTGTTTCTAATGATCTGGCTTATTATAAAGACAAATGCAATCGAATTCCGCTTATTCAGCTCACCCATGACAAGAGAAAACATTCCTATTATTTTAAGACTGGATGTTGTGTTTGATGTAATTTTTATCATCCTCAATGGGATCTATTATATTGTGCCTAATAAAGAACAGTCAGAGATTGTTAGTTAGGGAATCTATACCACTTGTTTTTAAAAAAGCATTCCTACTCTAACCTGAAGGCTTGAGCGTATGTTTTTCTTTTACTTTAATGGGGTCTACATGAATGGTACAGAGCAGGGTTCTCAAAAACTGAGGCAGGCTGTCCCCAAAGAGGCATAGGTGGCTATTAAGGGAGATACAAAAGGAAGCTGTAAACTAATTTTCAGGTTTGGACACCACTATATTTCAGCTCTAATAATAAAACATGACTTATTTGTGTTAGCAAAGACAGACCTTAAAGCATACTTTTGTATTTAATCTAGAGGTGGCAACTCTTGCTCTTGTGAAATAGCTCCTTTTAAACTCATATTAATGATATTAGGACTTTGAAGACTGGTGTTCCTATCAGGCTAAAGTTGGTTATTACAGGAGTTGTTACATGACATTGCAAGTATGTTACAGTCCTTCAGGGTCTTTTAAGAATTCTAGCAACAGCAAGACCAAGCATATACACAACAGGTTAGATTTAAACTAATTTATTAAGTATAATGGCACATTACACTAGTAAAGGCAAATAATCAGGGAAAAGCATACAAAACACATCATGTTTTCCATGGGAATCAAAGACATGGAGTAGTAGCCAGTAGTTTCAGACAGAGATAGCACATCTAGTCTTCTCATGGACTGATAAGGAAAGCAGCACCCACAGTCATGCCTAGCACTTGCTGTGGTTGGAGAGCACAGACTGTAATGTATGCTGTAAAGTGAAATGCCTCCATTGGAAGTCCATGTTAAGCTTCGTGCCTAGACAAGGATTGTAATCCAGCCTTTCTGATTGTTTGTCTAAGAAGCACCGTCCTATCAGGACGAACCTCAAACTCTTGGGGGGAACAAACCTTATTGGCTCTTATCCATGTAATCTTATTGGTTACTTATTTGTAAACAGGTATGACTATATTAGCCAGGAATGTTTAAAAGGGAGCAAAGCTCCACTGTTTCTTGTCATCTATTGATCTGCAGTTTTGCTGTTCTGGTTGACTTTGAGCTGTTGCTGAATAAAGCTGAATCACTTTGCTGAAATCGAGTTAAGTGTCATACTTAACAACTGGCAATGAGGACGGGATTCTAGGGTGGGTAGGCAGCCCTGCTAGCAACAATCCCATGTCAGACAAAGGCAGTCAGCAAGCTCCGGTCCATCAAGCTCAGGCACCACTGGTCCAAGTGGCTGCACCTACAGTGACGATGGCCGGCAACCAGAAGTTCAAGGCATTCAAACCTGAGACGGAGGACTGGGATTCATACCTGTCACAGTTTGAGTTCCACCTCAAGGCAAACCAGATCATGGAGGAGTCCCAGAAAAGAGCTATGCTTCTGAACTCTTGCGGGAAGGTGGTGTTCGACATCGCGTAGTCCCTGGTGGCACCAGCTGAAATCAAAACTGTGCCATTTGTGGACATTACTGAGAAGCTGAAAGCTCACTTCTCACCAAAGCTGTCTGAGATCGCGTGTCAGCACGTGTTCTACAAGAGGAACCAGGCACCCAGTGAGTCCATCACCGAGGACGTGACGGCTTTGCATAAGGCTGCCCGACCGTGCAACTTCGAGGACATCAAAGATGCATTGCAGGACCGGCTGGTGTGTGGCATGAAGGATGAGCACTTACAGCAGTGCCTGTTTGCCTGTACTACCCTTACCTGGGCTGTGGCATATTTGGAGGCAGTTGCTGCGGAGGCTGCAGAGAGGTCTATGTGGGAGGTGTGTCAGCGGCAGGCACCAAAAGAGCCAAGTGTACACCATCAGGCTGTCAGCAAATCCAAGGATGACGCAGAGGCTGACACCAACAGGATGAGGGTGAAAGCGGACAAGTGGACCGCAGTAAAGCCTTCAGCCAGCAGGGCATGCGCTGGTTGTGGTGGGAGCCATGATCACGATCAGTGCTGGACCAGAGACATCATCTGCCGAGCATGCGGAAGGCGTGGTCATCTGGTACGAGTATGTAGGATGAAGAAGAGGTCCCCACTGGCATCTCCTAAAGAAAAACCATGATCACGAGCAGCTGTCAAGGATGACGTCTGCAAAACGACAGCGTGTTGTTCCTGCCCATCCACGGTTCTACACACCGGGAGAAGGAAAAAGATCAGCATCACAGCTGGACAGTGTCCCGTGCACCATGGAGGTCGACTAGGAATCGTCTGTGATGGTGATCTTATCAACGGCGTGGCAGCAGATGTTCCCGAGACAGAGTCGGCAGCGACTGAAACTGGTGGACACATAGCTGTCCAATTTTCAGGGCAAGCGTATTCCTCTGGCGGGGAGGGATGAATTCAAGGTTCAATTTAAGGAATGTAAAGTTGTTTTGCCCTTGTTGGTTGCTGAAGGGAACCGGGTTAATTTGCTTGGCCTGGACTGGTTTGAACTTCTGGGTATTGCAATAACAGGGGTTAACAAGGTGTTGGAAAATAAATGGGAAATGTTGTATATGGAGTTTCCTGAAGTGTTTGGGGGAGGCCTGGGAAGGTACAGGGGCCCCCCGATTTCATTTGAACTGGATCCTTCGGTGACCCCAATCCGGTTAAAATACTGAAAGGTGCCCATTGCTTTGAAACCCCGCATTGAGGCAGAGCTGGACAAGCTCATAGAATAAGGGGTGTTAGAACCGGTGCCGTTTAGTAAGTGGGAAACCACTATTGTGACACCCGTGAATCTGGACAGCTCGGTGAGAATATGTCCAGATTATAAATGCACTATTAATCGTGCTTTACAACAGCACTCGTACCCTGTACCAGTGATAAGCCACATCCTGGCATCCTTGGGGGATGGGTGAGTTTTTGCAAAACTCGACCTAGCACAGGCCTACCAACAACTGCCTGTGACTACGGAAGCTGCGGAAGCCTAAACCATAGTCACCCATAGGGGGGCTTTTAAGGTGAACAGTATCCAGTTTGGGGTGAATATCGCCCCCGGAATTTTCCAGGGACTTATGGAAGGAATGTTGAGAGGGGTCCCTGGAACTGTGCCCTATTTCGATGATGTTTTAATTGCAGGGAGTTCTGACAAAGAACGAATGGATCGGGTATGGGCAGTGTTGGAATGCTTCAAAAAGGCGGGCTTAAAGGTGAAAAAGTCCAAATGCCTTATTGGGGTTCCAAATGTTGAGCCCTTGGGTTTCCGAGTGGATGCTGAGGGGGTCCACCCCACACAGGAGAAGGTAACCGCCATCCAAAACACCCCTAGTCCGAAAAATAAAAAAGAGCTGCAGTCGTTCCTAGGGCTGCTCAACTTTTATCATTCTTTTTTGCCACATAAAGCATCTGTGGTGGCGCCATTACACGCCTTGTTGCACAAGGACACAAAATGGCAGTGGGGCTCTGAACAGGAGCGGGAGTTCAAAGAAGTCAAAAGTTTATTGTCTTCTAATGCTATACTGACATATTATGATGAACAAAAATTGTTAGTGTTGGCGGTGGGCACATCCCTATATGGCATAGGGCAGTATTGAGCCACGTAATGCCGGACGGCAGTGAAGTGCCCATGGCTTTCTACTCACGGTCTTTATCTGTGGCCAAGAAAAACTATGCACAGATAGACAAAGAGGGACTTGCGCTTGTCTGTGCTGTGGAAAAATTTCACGACTTTGTCTATGGCCGCAAATTTCTGTTGGTGATGGACCACAAGCCGTTTTTGGGAATCTTTGCCCTGGACTGGCAAATTCCCAACGTATTGTCCCCCTGCATGCTGTGTTAGGCCATTTTTCTAGTGGCCTACGACTACATCCTGGAGCATTGGCTGGGTAAGGCAATCGGGCATGGCAATGCCCTGTGTTGTTGCCCTCTGCCCGGCCAGGACTTGGACCCTGCGCTTGCCAGTTCTGTGCTGGCTATTGATGAACTGCCTCAGGCACCTATCGCCTTCACGGACATTGCTGCTGTGACAGCAAAAGACAATCTTCTGGCCCGTGTTCTCAACTGGGTGTGGAGGGGGTGGCAGGCAGGGTCCTTAGAGCTGGAATTCAAGCTGTTTGCATCACAGCAATATGAAATGTCTGTGTCTAAAGGCTGTGTTCTGTGGGGGAACAGGGTGGTGGTCCCCGAAAAATTACGCAGAAAGGTGCTGGAATCACTTCATGAGGGCCATCTAGGCATGGTCCACATGAAAGCCCTGGCAAGAGGGTATGTGTGGTGGCCAGGCATAGATGCCAACATCGAGGCATGGGTCTGTGAATGTATGCCTTGCCAGCAAGCCAGACCAGAGCCTCCACAGGCTCCCCCCCCCAGAGGTGGGAATCCACCAGGAAAGCTCCACTGTTTCTTGTCATCTATTGATCTGCGGTTTTGCTGTTCTGATTGACTTTGAGCTGTTGCTGAATAAAGCTGAATCACTTTGCTGAAATCGAGTTAAGTGTCATACTTAACACAGATTGTTACCCCAACCAGCTTTGATTTAAGAAGCTGAATCACTGTCTTCAGTTTCTTGGGGGAATTTAACTAAATAGCAGGCCTCAGCGTGAGGTGAGGTATTGAGCGAGATCTGGCTAGCAGTGTTTTATGGAGATCTTTCCCTTTAACCCCCCCCCTTTTTGGAGCCAGAACCAGGCCAATATTAAAAGGCAATAAATTTATTGTAGAAAAATAGCAGAATTTGAATATATACACACAAACTGAAAAGCATACAAACAAGATATTGGAAAGAAAGGAGGTAGTGGACAAATAGGAGGGAATGGGGAGTTTTTGTGGTGATATGTTACTGATCTTGGAGAGCTGACTAAGCCTGGGGTTTGGAAAAAGGAGGCACATGACAATGACCAGCATGACATGCACAAAGTCATGATATGTATCAGGGTTGATAGATTCTCTGGGTGCCCAAGCTCAATCACAATGCGTATGTGGCAGACTGGGTATATTTATCCCCCAAAATGTATCCTGAGGGTATGATGACATAGATGATCTAGTGTGACAACAGTGTTGCTGGACAAAATAAGTGTCTGTGTTCCCCAAGTACCCAGACAAAAGGTGAGATGCTTCCTAATAGGTGTAAGAATGAGGCTAGATGGTGATTGTTCAGTTGAACCTGAAAGTTAATGTTTTCCTTGATAGCCTGGAATAAAGCAGGGGAAATGCAGGTGCAGGACAAAAAACTGGAAAAGTCTGGCATGAATGAAGAGATTAGCCAGAAGGGAGAAATACCATTGAATCCATAGTGTGACAGGATTTGAGACAGGAAATTGTTTACAACCATAATCCATTCATACCAGAGGAGATGGGCTAGATGTATTGTCCTTCTGTTTGCATCTTGACAAACAACAGACAGTGTCTTAGCCATTAGTTGTGAAACCTTGGGGCCAAAGGCAGTGATTATCCAGCCTTCCACAGAGGGGTAGAGCAGAAGGAGGGAGATACTTGGAGGAATAAGGCAACAGTGTTAGCCCTGTCATGAGCCTGTGTCTCTTGACAAGACAATGTCTCTTAGTCTCCTTATGCCAAGCCTGGCTTTGGGGGGCAGGGCTGTTAGGAGGTTCAGAGGTTCTTCAAGATGTCTTTTCTCCCATGGAACAACCACCCCTGTTGGAGGGCTGTTGCCACTGTTACACTGTCACAAGCTTGGTTTCTTAGGATGGTATCTTTCTCTCTGGGTTTCTTTCTCTATCTGGATTACTCTGAGCTTCCATTGGCTAGATGGCCTAGTTTTAAAGGAAAATGTTTCTATCGATACGATACGATATGTTTATTCACAGTCATAGACCAGTATACATACAAATGTTTCTATCATTTTCAGTGGGCTGTCAAAAGTCAGTGGGCTGGTTGAATTAACCATCTCCTTGCAACTGTAATTTCTGCACATGTTCTGACCACATCTTGTCCAAGATAAGCATACTTTCACATGTATGTGTGAAATAAAGGCTTAAGCAGTTCCTAACTGCTCCTGTTTCATATTTCTCCAAACTATCTTTGCACGTTATTTCAAGCAGCTGTTTCTATTTTTAATTACTTGTTTGTGTAATCTGCTCCTCCCCAGTTCTATGGACTTTCATAGACACCTTGGTCAGTTAAACCACAAATTTCTTAACTTCTCTTCCCTCTCACTTTCAGATACTTATCAGGGGGTCTTTCAGCAACTGGCTCTGTCCAATTCTTAACTACGGCTTAAAAAAATCATAGCTGGAAATCTGCCTTTTTCTTAGCTATAGCCTCTGAGCTTTTAATTATTTAGCCTAGTTCTGACATGGTTCTGGGGTGGGGGTTTTGGTCCTAAATTCCATGACTCTGGGGTAAAAAGAGGCTATATTATTTCATCCCATACTAGTTTCCCAAGAAAAATACCTAGAATCATAGAATCACAGAGTTGGAAGGGGCCATATAGGCCATCTCAATTCAGTATCAGCCTAGAACATCCCTGGCAAGTGTTTCTCCAGCCACTGCTTAAAAACTGCCAGCGAGGAGGGAGTTTCGGTTTTCGGCGGAGCGAATGGCAGCCACCTCTCAGGACGCTCCCGGAGATGGTTAGCCCACGCGCGGTTGGGGGGGTCTTCGCATATGCGAAAGACCCTAGTGAGCCTTAGGCAAAGGCTCCGAACCGGGGGCGCTTGGGGAGTAGCCTCTTTGCCAGCAGACAGCCGGGAAATTGAGGCTTTCTCCCCACCCCAATCGGCCCCGCTGCGTTGTGCCCGTATGGGACTTAGCAACGCCACCGACTTCCAGGAGTGAAGATAAGCGATGTGAATTAACATAAAAAGAAGAACAGGCATCGAATCGTGAGTTGGAGGTTTACTTTGAAGCGAAAAATGCAAATCCCCCTGTAAGCGGATAAGCAGCTGGGAGGAGGGAGGAATCCCCACCCCCTTTGAGAAACGAGACTTCAAAGGAAAAGCGAAGGGGGTAAAGGGGAAAAGTGTTGGTGAAAGTACCTGTGGGATTTCATTGAAGATCAAGAGTAAGCTGGTCTCCTGAGGGACACGGCACGAACTTTGATAAAGTAAACAAACAGGGAAAATGTCGGCTTTCAAAAAGGTCCCACAAAATCCGGAAAAGAAGGGAGGAGGGACTTCTGGTCTGGGCAACCCCCCCCCAAGAGCCTGCTGTCAATCAACAGAAAAGCGAGCTACTGCACCCTCTGCTGGAGCAAATGCAGAAAATTAGCGAAACTTTGACTAACATGGAAGGTGTTCTCACAAAAACAATTAACGGAAACAGCAAAAAGGATGGAGGAGATCGCACAGAAGTGTCTGGTCTCGACGGAAGATGCCAGGAAAATAAAGAAAATGGTCAACAAAATAGAAAAGCATCAGGATATGCAAGAAAAAAGGATTTTAACGTTGCAGATGGAGAAATCTAATCTGACTCTCTGCTTTCAGGGCATCAAAGAAGAAGAGAAAGAGGATCTCAGGTCCATACTGGTGAATGCCTTGGCATCCTTAACTAGCAGAGAAGCGATAGAATTAAAAGAAGAGATGGATACAGTTTATAGAGCCTATTCCGCTTTTACAAAGAAAAATAATCTGCCAGCAGAAGTGGTTGTCAAGTTCACTAAGCAACGTACCAGAGATCAAATCTTACGTGCAGTTTCAGCGGTGCCCCTGAAGATTGGGGAGCAGACTATTAGAACCTTGAAGGATGTTCCTTATGAAATCCGTATGAAAAGGAAAGCATATAAAGGGTTGACCACATTTCTACAAAGGCATCAGACTGTTTATAAATGGATCTTCCCCGAAGGGCTGGTGTTTAAGTATAAGGATAAAAGAGAGAAGATTGACTCCGTCTTCAAAGCACAAGAATTTCTGAAGAGACACGCCAGTACAGAGGAAGATGCAGCACTCGCAATTTGGTCGGAATCAACCAGCGAAGAGGACAGCGACCCAGAGGAGGGAGGTGCCGGAGCGGGAGACATGAAGGCTAAAGAGGGCCCATCTTACAATTTGAGAGACATAAAAAGAAGACAATATAAGAAATAGCTGTTCGTGAAACGTCAGAAAGGAGCTGATTAATAACTAACCCCAGGGGACTTTACTAACTTACTAACAGAGTTATTTTGGACTTTTGAAATGTGAAAAGAAGACCTTCCAACCATGGTGGTTGCCTAAAATGGTATTTTTATTAACTGAAACTAATCCTTTAACAGAAAAATTCACTCAATCCTTTTCTTAATCCACCTATATACCCTACCTTTTTCTTATTATAAAAAGCAATAAAATTCTCTCCTCTTTAGGAGGGTTTTTATAAATGAAAAACTGCCAGCGAGGGGGAGCTCACCACCTCCCTAGGCAGCTGATTCCACTGTTGAACAATTCTTACTGTAAAAATATTTTTCCTAAAATCCAGCCAGTATCTTCCCACCCTTAATTTAAACCCATTATTTCGAGTCCTATTCTCTAATGCCAACAGGAACAGCTCTCTGCCCTCCTCTAAGTGACAGCCCTTCAAATACTTCAAGGCTGCGTTCACAAATGCTAAATAATTCACTTTTAATACACTTTCAGTGCACTTTTCAACTGGATTTTTACCGTTTGAATTTGCAAAATCCATTTGGAAAGTGCATTGAAAGTGGAATGAAAGTGGATTATTTAGTGTGTGTGACCTCAACCCAAGAGACCAATCATGTCTCCCCTCAACCTCCTCTTCTCCAGACTAAACATTCCCAAGTCCCTCAGCCTTTCTTCATATGGCTTGGTCTCCAGGCCCCCAATCATCCTCATCGATCTCTGCACACGCTCCATTCTGTTCACATCATTTTTGAAATAAGGCCTCCAGAACTGCACACAATGACCAATGCAATGTACAGTGGGACAATGATATCTTGCAATTTGGATGTTATGCCTCTGTAGATACACTCCAAGATCGCATTAGCCTTTTTTGTTGCCACATCACACTGAGTGCTTATATTTAACTTTCAGTCCACCCTTACCCCAAGATCTTGTTCACACACACTGCTACTCAGAAGTGTATCCCCCATTCAGTATGCATATTCCTCAGTTTTGTTACTCAGATGTAGAACTTGGCACTTATCCTTGTTAAATTGCATCTTGTTCACATCCACCCACTTTTCCAGCATGTTCAGATCTCTTTTAATTCTCTCTCTATCTTCTGGTGTGTTTGCTGCTGCTCCCAACTTAGCGTCATTGGCAAATTTAATGAGTAGCCCCTGCACACCCTCATCCAGATCGTTTATTAAAAAGTATTGAAATGTACTGGACCCAGAACTGAGCCCTGTGGCACCCCATTGGACACCTCCCTCCATTCAGATGAAATGCCATTGACAACTAGTGCGGTTCTCCAACCAGTTCCCTATCCACCTGACTATCCTACAGTCTAGTCCACAGTCCTTTAGTTTACCTATCAGAACATCATGGGAAACCCTGTCAAAAACTTTAATGAAATCCAGGTAAACAACATCAACAGCATTTCCTTGAAGCTTGTCACTCGATCAAAGAACAAAATGAGGTTGGTCTGGCAGGACCTGTTGGGGACAAATCCATGCTGACTTCCCCGGATCACCAAGTAGTCCTTTAGATGCTCACATATTGATCCCTTTAAAATTTTCTCCAGTATCTTCTCTGGGACAGAGGTCAGACTGATTGGCCTGTAGTTTCCTGGGCCATCCCTCCTCCCTTTTAAAAAATTGGGATAACATCTGCCCCCCTCCAGTCTTGTGGCACGCCTCCAAGTGGTCTGGAAGATGATGGGCAAAAGCTCTGCAAGCTCTCTAGAAAGTTCTTTGAGCACTCTGGGGGGCATGCCATCTGGCCCTGGGGATTTATACTCATTCAGTGCAGCCAGGTGCAGCCCCTGTAGAGTTTTCAGGGGTTTGGGGGTGAGGGCCATCCCTGAAATTTCCCAGGGAGGACTCAGCCTCCCCTGGGGCTTGCGATGCTTACAAAAAAAAAAACCCCTGCATCCCCCTTCCCACTTTGGAAATGGAAGGTTTTTAAAACTTTTTAAAAAAACTTTTTTTACCAGTCTGGGCGCCGTGCTTGTCCAGCTGGCTCAGTGCCTCCTCCTCCTCCTTCTGGTCCCCTCTGTCAGTGGAGGGAGGGATCAGGGAGGGACAAGGGAGGGAGAGTACCAGGGGGCCGCTGCCGCGGAGGATGCCATACCTTGTAATCTGCATGCTTTGCTGGGGGCCAGACTGAGTAATGTGCTGGGAGAGCATGGCCCCGTGGTTCCCACATGCGGCAGAGCCGGGTGTGCCTGATGAGGAGAGGACGGGCTGGCCGGCCTTGCTCCTTGAAGGGCTACCTTTCTGCCCCCGCCTGGATGGTTGCAAACAGCAAAGGCTCTTCTTCCCCCCAGCCCGGCAGCCGCATCCCTGGCCAGCTGGAATGCTTGAACACCTCAGAAACAGCCTTGAGAAGGAGGGTTGTCAGCAACATTCCCTCTAAGCTGAGAACAAATTTAGAGCCCAGGAGCACCTTTAAGACCAACAAAGTTTTATTCAAGGTATTTGTTGCTGATTAAACACTGCTGCAGTGCACTTCCCCCTTCTGCACCAATTCCCAAACAGTTCAGACCAGCATAGCTGTAAAGTACTGAGTTTCGGGCCTCATGACTCGGACGACGACATAAGAGAAGACGCGTTTATTCGTACTTCACATAAGACAAGAACACACAGTAACGGCCGGAGGCCAACTATATACAGTTAGGGGGGACGGCCCCATATTCCTATTGGCGGGTTTGAATCGCCCGCCAATGCTGCCATTGGTTCACTACTGGCGAGCTCAGGAACCTAGTCCCTATTGTTCTCAGAGAGCGAAGCTTGGCTGTATTTCGCCAGCTCAGCCCTCTGATCCCAGGACACAACACCCCTCCCCCATAGTTCGTCCCCTATCAGGTGACGTAGTCCTTTAAGTATGCGGGTGGCCTCCTTTCTCTTAGCGAACGTCGGGGGCCGGTACCGGACTGGCGGGGCCCCTATCGGTTGGTCCGTCAGCACAAGGAGCTTGGGCCTCTGGAAGTAGCCGAGGCGGTGACGGTGGCGGCTGTAACGGCGGAGGCAGCGGCGGCGGCGGTTCAGCTGCCACCGGGGCCCCTCCGGATTCCGTGGACTCTCTGGCGCTGGCTCCGCTGTCGGTGCTTGCGGTCGATCGGATGATGGGGCGGCGGCGGCATTTCCCGGTAACTGGATCTCTGTATCGGGGTCTTGTCGCCTCCGGAGCTGGTCGACGTGTTTGCGGAGGACCCGGTCCCCATCGGTTAGGACTTCGTATGACACCGGCCCGGTGGGTTTTAGGATGCGCCCTGCCACCCACTGCGGCCCCGCCCCGTAGTTCCGGAAGTAGACAGGGTCTCCCGGTAGGAAGCTTCGGGGCGCCTCCCTGTTCTCGACCAGCTTTCTCTCGGGGGCTCGGTCCGGGTGGAGTCTGTCTAATAAAGTGGTAGGGCGGCGGCCCATTAATAGTTCTGCGGGGCAGTGCCCGGAGATGGGGTTTGGGGTGGTGCGGTATGTGAGAAGGAAGCGGGCCAGCCGGAACTCCCAGTCCCCCTCCGTTATGCGGCTCAGGGCCTCTTTGGCGGTGCGCACCGTCCTCTCCGCCTGTCCATTAGTTGCCGGGTGGAAAGGCGCTGATCGTATGTGCCTGATGAGGTTCCTTTCGAGGAACTCTTGAAACTCAGCAGATGTGAACGCTGCTCCGTTGTCCGACACGATTGTGTCGGGTAACCCGTGCGTTGCGAATATTTTCCGCAGGACCCTTATTGCCGCTTTGGCAGAGGTGGTGGACACTGGGCTTATTTCCACCCATTTCGAATAAGAGTCTACCGTCACCATGAACTGGAGCCCCTGGAACGGCCCCGCAAAGTCTATGTGCAGGCGTGACCACGGCTTGTGGGTAGACTCCCAGCTTTGGGTTGGCGCTCTCGGTGGATTGGGGCGGACTTCCTGACATCGTGTGCACCCTCGGACCCAGGATTCAATTTCTGCGTCCACCCCGGGCCACCACACGTAGCTCCTTGCCAGAGCTTTCATTCGTATGATGCCCGGGTGGGCCTCGTGCAGCGTTTCTAGCACCCCTTGTCTCATGGGCCCCGGGATGATCACCCTGTCTCCCCATAGTAAACACCCTTTCAATGCGGACAGCTCTTCCCGCCTGGCCTTGTATGCTGTGAACTCTGGCCCTGTCTGTTCCGCTGGCCACCCCTCACCACCCAGTTTAGGACCCGGGAGAGAATGGGATCACGGGACGTGCGAGCTGCCACATCTGCAGCCTGAAGGGGGGGGTTGGCAGTTCCTCCATCAGCAAGACAGCGGGAGCTGGGGCCGGATCTTCCCCTGTCTGCGGCAGCGGTAGGCGGCTCAAGGCGTCGGCATGACCCAGCGCCTTGCCCGGCCGATGCTCCAGTCGGTATTGGTAACCCGCTAAAAATAAGGACCAGCGCAACACCCGGGGCGACAAAACCTGCGGCGTTTGTTTGTCCGCCGCGAACAGTCCCAGGAGCGGCTTATGATCGGTTACGAGCGTGAAGGGCCGCCCGTACACAAAATTGTGGAACTTTTTTACCCCGCCACCAGTGCCAAGCCCTCCCTGTCGATTTGGGCGTAGTTCCGCTCCGCGGGGGACAGCGTGCGGGAGTAGTAAGCCACCGGGACCTCCCTCCCATCCGGTAGCTTGTGTGCCAAGACTGCCCCGACCCCATATGGTGATGCGTCGCACGCCAGGATGACCGGGAGCTTTTCATCAAAGTGCGCGAGTACCGCGTTTGAAATCAAGAGGACTTTAACCCCCGAAACGCCGCCTCCTCCCTCGCTCCCCATGCCCAAGGTGTCGCCTTATCCAGCAGCCTGTGTAGGGGTTCGGCCACGGCGGCTTTGTGGGGGAGAAAGGAGTGGTAAAAGTTCAGGAGGCCTAAGAACGCCTGGAGCTCGGCCTTGGACTTCGGGGCGGGGGCCTCCACGATGGCCTTCACCTTGTCCCTCGCCGGATGCAGGCCTGATGCGTCTACCCGGTATCCCAAGAACTCCACCTCCGGCACCCCGAGGAGGCACTTTTCCCGCTTCACTTTCAGCCCCGCGGCTTGGAAGCGTTCCAATACAGTTCGGAGGCGGGCGGCGAAGCTTTCCGGGGTGGTCGCGGCGATGAGGACGTCGTCGAAGAATGGCGTCACTCCAGGGATCCCTTTTAACAAATCGTCCATTAGATTTTGGAAGATCCCTGGGGCCACACTGACCCCGAACTGCAGCCGCTTCACCCGGAAGGCTCCCCGGTGGGTCACTATTGTCTGTGCCTCGGCCGTGGCCTCATCTACCGGGAGTTGCTGGTACGCCTGCGCGAGATCCAGCTTTCCAAATATGCGCGCCCCCGCCAGTGTTGCTAGGACATGGCTGACCACGGGTACGGGGTATGCGTGCGCCTGAAGTGCCTGGTTAATAGTGCACTTATAATCCGCGCAGATGCGGATCTCCCCGTTTGGCTTGACGGGTGTCACAATCGGGGTCTCCCACCTAGCGTTCGGGACGGGCTCTAAGACTCCCTGGGCCACCAGCCGGTCTAGTTCGGTCTCTATTTTAGGGCGGAGGGCCAGGGGCACGGTGCGGAAGCGCCGACGGATGGGCGTCACGGTGGGGTCTAAGTGGAGCGACACCGGGGGCCCTTTGTAACATCCCAGTTTCCCGTCAAAGACCTCCGGGAATTCCTTGCACACCGCCCCCCAGTCCCGCACCCCACATTTATTTACTCCCCCAATCGATATGCCTAGGGCCTCGAACCACGCCCGCCCCAGGAGACTCGCGAGATTTCCCTCTACCACCACCAAGTCCAAGTTCCCCTCAAAGTCTCGGTACTGCACTCGGAAAGTGCCGACTCCCCGGATGGGGACAGGGTTCTTTGAAAGTCCACCAAGCTTAGTGGCGATGGACGTAGAGGGGTCCCCCTAGTGGGCAAAGTCTTTTTAAAGTGTCCAGGGAAATGATGGACGCCGCCGATCCCGAGTCCACTTCCATGCAACAGGGGACCCCTCGATCCGCACGGTTACTTGGATCTTCGGGGCAGAGGAGAGGTTGGGGTTGGGGAGGCGAAGTACCTGCAGTGGTTGGTCGGTGAGGTGGTACAACTCGGCGACCTCTTCCGTTGTCTCGTGTGCGGTGGACGATGCGCGGTACTGGGGGACCGACGATCTCGAATTCCGGGGGCCCTTGGACCGGCAGACCCGTGCGAGGTGTCCCTGCTTTCCGCACCCATGACAGACAGCATCCCGGAACTTGCAGGATTTCCGTCCGTGGCCCTCCCCGCAGCTGGCACAGACGGCTCGGTTGCCGGAATACTTGGCTTGCTCCCTGTTGGCCTGCTGGAACGGCGCCGGCCGACGTTGTTGGGGTTTGAGGGCGAAGACCTCGTCCGTCTCTTCGTTTCCGGGGCTTGGGCTCCTTCCAACCACCTGCGCGGCCGCGACCGGGCGATCCCCTTCTGCGGCCTCGTGGGCAGTGGCGGCGTCGAGGGCCTCGTCCAAGGAGAGCTTCCGGTGTCCCACCAACTTGCGCCGCAGCTTGGAGTCCGCCAGGCCCCACACGAACTGTGTCAGCAGGTTGTCCTCCACCTTCGGGAACCCGCAGTCCACGGCGAGCGCCCTTAGCGCGGCTAGGAAGTTGGCGATGGACTCCCCTCGGGTCTGGACTCGCCTCTGGAAATCCATCCTCTTGGCCAGGAAGGTCGGCCGGGGGCTGAAGTAGCCATTGAGGACGTCCAGGATTTCCCCAAACGAGCTCTCCAAGGCCGTGCGGGGCACCAAGAGGCTCTTGGTGAGGCGGACGGTTTGGGTGCCGCAGGCGTTCAGGAGGATCGCTCGTTTCTGGTCGGGGTGGCGGATTTCGTTGAGCTCCAAGTAGCTGATGAGCTGGTCGACCCATGCGTCCCAGGTTTCTGGCTGCGACTGGTCGAAGTGCTCCAGTGTTACGTGGGAAGCGGCCATGGTTCTGTCGGGAACGGCGTGCGCCGGGGCGAGCGGTGCGGTGCTGCTCTCGGGGTCAGCGATGCGATGCTCGGCGAGCGGTGCGGTGCTGCTCTCGGGGTCAGCGATGCGTTGCTCGGCGGTGTCCGTTTCGTCGTTCGTGGAGTCACGGAAGGCGTTGGAATCCCATCTTCGTCGCCACTGTAAAGTACTGAGTTTCGGGCCTCATGACTCGGACGACGACATAAGAGAAGACGCGTTTATTCGTACTTCACATAAGACAAGAACACACAGTAACGGCCGGAGGCCAACTATATACAGTTAGGGGGGACGGCCCCATATTCCTATTGGCGGGTTTGAATCGCCCGCCAATGCTGCCATTGGTTCACTACTGGCGAGCTCAGGAACCTAGTCCCTATTGTTCTCAGAGAGCGAAGCTTGGCTGTATTTCGCCAGCTCAGCCCTCTGATCCCAGGACACAACAATAGCCATGGGGAGTGGTCTCCCCTATGCAGCATCCCAAGCTGGGGGGAGGGGGGAGAAGGGAAGGGAAAGTGCTGTCTGCTGAGCAGTCTGAAGAGGGATGTACTAAAAGGAAGGACAGGATTGCCCATTGGAAACAATGGGAGAGGCTTGAAGGCCCATTGGAAATAATGGGAGCTAGGAATGCCAACTGACATTTTCTTTGCAACTCTTCTTGAGCTGTGATATATTTCAATGGAGCCCATGCAAGTCAATTGACATTCCTGGTTCCCATTATTTCCAATGGGCCTTCAAGTCTCTCACATTGTTTCCAATGGGCAATCCTGTCATTCCTTTTAGTACATCTAGTCTGAAGGAAGCTGTCAAGCACCCAGTAAGGTGCAGTGTGCAGAGGTGCTGCTGCCTTCTTCCCAAGTGGACTTTGAGGCTGGGTTGAGGCTTTTTTGCATGGAGCTGTTTGCCTTGCATTGGGAAGGGATAGCTCTAGTGATGGGGGAAACTCCAAGAGGGAGAGCTAGAAGAGGGGATGGACATTCCTTAGGAGAGAAGGATCCCATAATGATAATCTCCCCCCCAGCCCATTTCCTTGTCCTCCTCCAGATTTTCAAGCCCAGTCACATGCAGAGATTGGGGGGGGGGGTCTAATGCAAGGGAGTCTGCTCTCCAAACTAGTCATTTCCTCCAGGGTGATGCTTTGTACTATTGGTGCTTGGGAGGCAACACTGGGAGGGCTTCTGGAGTTCTGGCCCTGCTGGGGGACCTCCTGATAGCACCTGGGTTTTGGCCACTGTGTGACACAGCATGTTGGACTGGATGGGCCACTGGTCTGACCCAACATGGCTTCTCTTATGTTCTAACTCAGTGTGCTGCAGCATTGAAAAAAAGTCACTTTTAAGGTAGGGATGATTAGGAAAGGGACTGAGAATGAAACGGCTGAGGTTGTAATGCCCCTGTATAGATCTATGGGCTGGATCTGTTGTATGGAACAGCGGTCACTGAGGGTGTGGAAGGGGAGGTATTTGTGTATTTTCTGCATTGTGCAGAGGGTTGGATTAGATGACCCTGGAGGTCCCTTTGAACTCTATGATTCTATGACTGTGATTTGTATTAACCTGTTATGATGAACTCCTGTATCTCCCTGTCTAGCAGATTTTCCCCGTCAAACTTTCAGTTCCCCTCAGTGGCTGAGTTGCCCTACAGTAGTATGTATAAATTCCTTGTCATAAAAGACTTGACTGTCCCACCCTATCCTTGAGATTTTTAATTTAGACTTTTTCTCAGTTTAGGAACTCTATTCAAAATACAGGAGCTCTCTAGTTTTCTTTAAACCCTTGTGAAATGGCACTCCCCTCCCTCCCTCCCTCCCTTGCTAAAATAGCCCTAGTTAGAGTTGCCAGGTTCCCCCTGGCCACCTCTGGGAATGGAATCTGGGGAGGACAGGGACCTCAGTGGGGCACAATGCCATAGAGTCCACCCTCCAGAACATCAGTTTATCCCCAGGGAAACTGATCTCTTTAGACTGGAAATGAGCTGTAATTCCAGGGATCCCCAGGTCCCACCTGGAGGCTGGCATCCCCAGCTCCAGTGCTGAAATTGGAAGCTTTGGTTCTGCTGTGTGTCTTGGTGCATGCAAACCACTGGCATTGGCTTGCATTTGCCAAATCATCCTGCTCAGTATAGGATGCACAACAGCCAGGTGAAGGAGGGGAGGGGTGTCATTCTACCAAAAAAATGAGATGTTTTGGGTTTCTCTATGAATTTGAGGACAGGAACTGGCAGTGAAGTGAGATTGGAAAAGAGTGTGTGGCTTTCTGAAACCCCTTGTGCTACAGTAATAATTATGCTACAATATAGTTTATTAGTCTTAAAGGTGCTACTGAGCTTTTTACTATTTTGTATGTTATGGCAGTGACATGAGAGCCAATTGAGCTGTGGGTACATCTCATGCTACTGACAGTAGTTACACATTAGGTCTTGCCCAAATGGTTCTGGGCATTAAAGCGCACTTGCCCTGTGGTGATGGAAAATTCTAGCGAGTTGTAGCCAACTCATGGTAACCCTGTAGGGTTTTCAAGGCAAGAGACATTCAAGGATAATTTGCAATTGCCTGGCTCTGCATCATGTCCCTGGTATTCCTTGGAGGTCTCCCATCCAAATACTAGTCAGAGCTGACCCTGCTTAGCTTCAAAAATCTGATGTAATCAGGCTAACCTGAGCCATCTGGGTCCATGGCATGCTGAGTGGGTGCTTCCCAGGCAATCATCTTCAAACTGTTCTTGGTAGCCACAATCATTAGGAAAGAGCCATGTAATAGAAGTGTAATAATAATTTACTCATAGTTGCAAGAGCCAATAAAATTTAAGTCTGATGGGGGATTGGGCAAATTGATCTAAGGAACTGAAAGAAGAGAAAGTATTAGCAAGCTCAGTGGTTAAGGATTTGAATAAAGCTCTTTATAATCCAATCCTGAGGACACTTCCCCGGGAGTAAGCCTCCTTGGATAGACCTCAGTAGGATGTCTCTGTTAGACTGATGAGGAATTGTTATAGGAAGGAGATAAACAATTAAAGTATATGAGAGAGACAGAGAGAGAGAGACAGAGAATGTCTGAAAGTGTAATACAGGTTTCTGTGGACTGCCTCCCCTATTATATCACACAGACCTTCCAATAGCATTGTAGCTAACCCCACCGAAGAAACTTCCATGTTGTTTCTATAATTTCTAAAATGTACTTCACACCAAATGGGCATCTCCATTCCTTTCTAATTCCTCTCAACTATGTACAGTTTTCTATGTTGTGCTTCATTTGGACTGCTTTGCTTTCTCAGATCCTAGCCTCCTTCTTTTCTATAACCATGGATCTACATCCCCTTCTTCAAACCTTGCTGCTTGTCCCAACTCTCTAAAGTCAGACCAGTTTGGCCAGTGGCAACCCAAAATACATTTCCCTGTCCAGGAAGTTCAATTAAATACCACTAGAGGTTTTGTCACCACTGCTACATCACTTAATGCATTACAATATAGATTCATGTTTAGGCTATAATTTATGACATTTTAGTTTGGGAAGATCTGTTTTCTTGGTCACATCAGTTGGTGCTATTTTTTTCCTGTAAACTCCTCTTCCATTCCAATGGACTCTGCTGCTCACATGTTGTCTGTCAATCCCCTCTTTAACCCACCCTTCCTCCAGTCTCCCTTCCCTTATATTGACCTCACAACAATGGCAATATCAACCAGCCTGATGAAGGAAGCTTTGACTCTTGGAAGCTTATTCCCTGAAACTCTTGTTGGTCTCTAATCTGCTACTGGACTCAAATCTAACTGTCCCAGTATCACCAAGTAAGTGTCATGCAAAATGTAGATCTGAACATGAGTCTTCTCAATCCACACTGGTCTTCATGCCATTGGTCCATCTACTTCAGTATGGTCTGCTCTGATGCAGGTGATCTCTAGAGACTCAGACAGAGAAAGATCCTTTCCAGCACCTGTTCTCTTAGACCTTCTCTGTTTAAACCTTTATCCTTTGGCACACAAAGCATGGTCTCTCTACCATCAGTGCATCAGTGTCATCATTGTCTACTCAGACTGGCAGTGGTTCTCCAGGGTTTTATGTAGAGGATTTTGCCTATGCCGTGCTTTGTTACTGAGCTGTTGGGCCTGGCTAGGGGGGGTTCTCAAGGGTTCCCAGGCCCCCCTAAATTTCTGGAGAGCTCCTTCCTAAATCCCACATTGCTCCACCTCCGTAAAGAGTGACAATGGCCTGTGATGTCACTGGCTCCTCCCTATGATGTCACTGGGCCTCAGTTCTTTTAAGGGCCTAGTACAGCAATGCCTCTGGCCCAGCCCCAGCCCCCCCCCAATTGGAAAGTCTACGCCCTTGGCCAGGTGCTTCTCAACTATCTCTGTGTCCATGTCAACCAGCAGCCCAGATACTGTGACTTGCCCACTACCATCTTTAGAAGAGCCTGTTCTCTTCTTCAGGGAAAAAAACTGAGGCAAAATAGGCATTGAGCCTTTCTGTTTTCTCTCTGTCCTCTGTCAGAGTTTCTCCATTTTCACCCAGCAGTGGGCCAATCGCCTCTTTTATCTTGTGTTTGCTCCTCACATATCTGAAGAAGAGTTTCTTGTTGTAGTGAGCCTCCCTGGCCAGCTTTAGCTCACTGTGAGATTGGGCCTCTATGATGGCTGACCTACAGTGCCTAGCAACCTGCAGATATTCTTCTTTAGAGGTATGTCCTTGCCTCCATTTCTTGAACATTTCCCTTTTCTCCCTTAGCATATCACACAGCATCAACATTGGCTTCTTGGATCCCCTACCATGTTTCCTTCTTGCTGGAAAAGCAACAGCTTGAGCTTGCAAGAGGTCTTGTTTTAGGAGAACCTACCATTCACTTGTTTCTTTCCCTTCCAGCAGTCTTGCCCATGGAATGATTCTCATAATACCTCTGAGTTTATTAAAGTCTGCCTTACTGAAATCTAACTTACATGTGAGGTTATGAACTTCCTTGGTCCCCCACAGCAAAAAGAATACTAGCAGGACATAGTCACTTCCCCCTACAGTCCCCACCTACTCTCAACTGCTATTAAATTGTGTAGAGGAAAGGCAGGTTGTTGTGTGTGGTGGGGTTGTCCCTTATAAATTTTGCTAATCTCATATCCCAGTTCTGCAGCTGGATAGCCAGCCAAGCTGTTCCTGCAGGTAAAAAGTATATTCTGTAGATCTGGAAAGAAAATACTGAAATGTGTATCAACAAAATCCTCATAAACCACACTCAGTACAATCTGCCCCAGAAGAGAGAGAAAAAAGCATGAATGAGTTAGACAAGATATAGAACAGGGATGGAATTAAAAGTCATACCAACTCCTGAGGTAATAAGAATGCAGGAAGAGATATAAAGCACTGTTTCCTCCATTGATGCAGCAGGCCCGTAGCCAGGATTTTTTTTTGTTCAGGGGGCATTTAAATATTTAAGGGGGCAGGTAAGTCACAGTTAATTAAATTAATCTGAATGCCTTTTGAGCTATCTTTTCCCAGGTCCCATATTACCCCCCTCCCAAATTCCACAATGGGAGGGAGAGGGAAGCCCAAGGGCAAGCCACAGTGGTCTCTCCTCAAAAATAAGGTTTTGACACACACGCGCGCACACACACACACTTTTAAAAAAAACAAATAAGTTTTCTGGCATGGCTTTTTGAGGGGCCAGGCTTTTAATTAAGGGGGCAGGCCCCCCAAATGCTCCACTTTGGGGCCTGTGCTGCAGCAATTCAAGATGTCTTTGATTAGTTTGCAAGCAGAAATATTTTCGTTGGAGACCCTAAATTCAAGCTTTGAATGCAGAAGTCCATGAGCTTACTAACTCATTTATTCTAGATTGAAAACAGGACAAAAGGATATGAAGTTACAGAAGTTTGGATTCTCTCTCTTTCCATCCACATTTGATTTTCATTTTCCAGTTTTATAGTTATATTTCATCTGAGCTCTGTCTGCCTCTCTCTCAGTGTATGCTATATTAAATGTACCACAAGAGTCTTCTTTGATTTTCACTGCTTCACATTGGACTCTTACATAGGGAGAGGGGGAGTTTTCAGTGGCAACTTGGTATACAACTATAATTGTAGCTTATTGTGTTTATTAGTTAACTTTTTTAAAAAAGAACAGCCTAAATTCATGCTTCCAAGTAGTTGAGCATAAACACTTGACATATCCCTACAAATCTGATATATCTTATTCTCAACATGGCCAAATCTGTGGATACTTAGATAGAGAATGGTGCCATGAACAGCCAATGCACATCTTTTTTTCAAACCTGAAAAACACCTCAGGTTTGCAGAAAGACCAGAAATCTTTTTTTTTAAAAGGTGGATAACCCTCCTGCACAAAAATAATAGAAGCAGTACCTGCAGCTTTAAGAAACAAATGTCCTCAGTGGCCATTGCTAGGCAAACACAACTGTACTGTTAACTATCAAGCCTTAATTTCTGTCAGTATAAGACAAGGGGAGAGGCCAGGGCTTTCATGGGCTGTTTTGGCCTTTGTGGAAGAACTCATCAGGGCCAGGCCAGCCATCAACCATCAGCTAACTTGCTACCACTTGTCCTGCATGACTGACCTACAGGCACAGCAGCTTGCTACAGTTCAACAGTAGCTGACTCACAAATGCCAGTGTGGTATGATGGTTAGAGTTTCAGATTAAGGGTCTAGAAAAACTCAGGTCAAATAACCACTGTACCATGGAAGCTCATGGGGTGACATTGGGCTAGTAGCATATTTTCAGCATAATTTATTTCACAATGTTGTTATGATAATAAAACAGAGGAAAGGAGAGTGATGTAACTTGCTGCAGGTCTGCATTGTGAAGAAAGATGTGGTACAAATTAAGTAAATAATAAATATAGCTGAAGGGGGGGGCAAATAAAAGGTAGGTAGGTTGACAGGAGGGAAGGAAATAAAGCAGAGAAAGGTGAGGCTATGGGAGTTGCCAAGAGGAGGAAAAGAAGAAAAAGTGTAGGAAAGGTGATACAGAAGAAAATGAGATCCTTGTGGGTTTCCCATCAGTTAAGTGAGCCTGGCCTGGCAGCGGGCACAGTACAACTGGGCCAAGTGTTGCCCAGTGGCCAGCAGCACACAACTGGTGCTGGCTCAATTGTTTGCACTGTGCAAGTGGGCCATAATTTCCCCAGATAGAGACTGCTAGTGGGAGGGAAAACTAAAGACAGGGAGACATATAAAGATAAGTTAGCTGGTGGGTGGGAAGGAGAGAAGGAAGCAGGCAAAGTGGAGAGACTATTGGGGCTTTCATGGAAGGGAAAGAGGAAATAATGAAGAAAGAGATATGAGGTGCTTCATGCAAGTTTGACAGGTCCCCAGCTTGCAGGAATGGAATAAACACGTGGGAGGGTTGTTAGAATAGAGAACATCAAATGAAGTCATTCAGACATACAGTGTTCTTTAAAGGAAAAATTGATTCTGAACATAAAAAGCACACTGGAGATATTAATAGTAATATCTCATTATGGCAAATGAATAATATACAGGAAATCCAGAATAATAATGTTGATTTTTTTTCCTACAAGAATTTTCTCTCTTAACAATATAGGCAGACAGCCATCACAATATGTATTGCCACTAAAGATGCATATATTCAGAATTCCTGGGATATCCTACTGACATTCCTGAACATGGCCATGTTGTAAAGAGATGCCTAAATAGTAGAGATTGAGGAATTCCTTTTCATTCATTTTGTTCATTGATTCATTATACCATTGCTTCCAGAATACAGATGATTGTCTGTAATGAAGGGTTGAGACACTTGGTTTACTCAGTCCCTAAAGCAGTGGTTGCATTAAGTAAGATAGTCTCTATTTAAACATTACTGCGCTTGTGTGGGTTTTACCCTGTCCTCAGCTGTTCATCTTCCTCAAAAGTACTACTCCTGATAACAGGAAAAAAGAGGTAGGAATGGCTCCTTGAATCAGTGATATGGGTTCCATCTACTCTTTGAAATTTCAGGTTCCAACACTTTTTGTTCATTTGTGGAGAATTACTTTGGTTTGATTCTTACTCCTCATCCTTCTACCTCTCTTTCATAGTGCTTACAACTTTCTCTACTGGAAAGAAGGCTGTGCATCTCTCTTCTACATGAGATCACCATTATCTTCAGTTCCTGTTTAGCTCTGAAAACTGTGTGCCTAAGAACCAAACTAGACATGACAGCATCCTCAAGTATACTACAGGGATGCCTCCACAATTTTAAAGATAAAATTCTCTCTGTTTACAAAAGCCAAGGGGAGAATCAGTATTCTCATAGTTAGTCAGGGGTCATTTCCTGCTGGAGAGCCCTGGAGCAGCCCTCCAGCAGTAACAAGCCCAGGCCCCACTCCCTCCCGGGGGGAGAGAATTAAATGCCTGGCTTCCCTGTGCGATCTTCTCCAAGTGCCCCACAGCCATGGGGCACTCAGAGCAGATTGTGCAGGGGAGCCAGGCAGACATGCCCTCCTCCCCCCTGAGCCTCTCCACTTTTGGGGAGAGACTCAGGGGGATTTAAATGCATGGCTTCCCTGTGTGATCACTCGGGGCACTTGGAGAAGATTGTGCTGGGAAGCCAGGCATGTCTGCACAGCTCCCCTTCCTGTCTCCAGCCAACCTGGGGAAGGCTGGGCAAACATGCCCTCCTTCCCCCCTGAGCCTCTCCACTATTGCAGAGAGACTCAGGGGGGGATTTAAATGCATGGCTTCCCTGCGCGATCTTCTCTGAGTGGCCCGCAGCCATGGGGCACTCAGAGAAGATTGCGCAGGGAACCCAGGCTGCCCGGAGACAGGAAGGGGAGCTGGGCAGACATGCCCTCCTTTCCGCCTGAGCCTCTCTGCTTTTTCAGAGAGACTGGGGGGGGGGTTAAATACATGGCTTCCTGCCAAGGCGGGCTGGGGGAAGCGAAGCAAGAGGGGATTTAAACCCCTTCCCTCTAGAGTCGCACAGCAGCAGCAGCATGATCTTTCCATTGTATTCTATGGGGTCGTAGAATACAATGGAAAGATCCTGCCACCCTGCAACATGACTCTAGAGGGAAGGGGTTTAAACTTTAAACCCCCTCTTGCTTTGCTTCCTCCCCACCCTGCCTTTGCAGGCTGGCTGGGGAAGGGGAGGGGAGGCTTTTGAAGATGCCTCCCCCTCTTTTTGCTTCCCCTTCTGACACACTTCTGTTAATGTCATGGGGCGTGGCATATGCTAATGATTATGCTAATAGCAGGTATGCTAATGAGCTCCTGCACCTCCTTTTCTACGACATGAACCCTGTAGATAGTGATATGCAAACCCTCCTGGACTGGATTTGTGGATGGGAGCCTGTCTTATACACAATACTATAACACTACTTCTGGAATTTCTGAGCTACACAAGCCCCTCCAGCACATGCACAATGAATCTGGAAGGGTTCAAGAGGAATTTGTTAATTTTTGTGTAATAAGAGTTCCTCAGTCAACCATTGAGGGGAGTTAAGAAGTAGATTATCTCATGGCCAGGATGTTATTTTTGCTCTCTATGTACATGCGACTCTCTCACATGGATTATGTGAGAGCAATATGTCAGAGAGCCAAACAGGATCAAGAACCCTGCTAAAATCTCTGTTGTGGCAACCTATTGCAGTATAGCTTATTGAACTATTTCATTCACCCTCTGGTGTATGGACTGACTGAACAACTGAGCTCTATTCAGTAGTATTGCCTGATTATTAATTTGGAATCAGACTCAGACTCCAGTTCTCTTTTATTCCTATTTCTCCTGTTGGGCGGACTGCTTATCTACGCAGTCAGCTGACCAACTTGTTTGAGGTCTTTTTGCCAATTTATACAGAGAAAACGAACTTCGTGCCAGAGAAGCCTTTTTTCCCAAAAGGAGAACACTTGACAAGGTTTGTTAATTTGAATCAAGATTCTCTTTACTGAGTATTCTTATTATTTACAGGCACACAAAACAGATTCACACACACATACATTCAAGTTCCTTTAGTTACAGTAGAAATGGATAACAATATTTGGGGTTTTAACCTAAAGGTATGTTTAGGAGGGGGGAAAAGCATATATATACTTATCTGTTCCAGTAGATTCGACCTTCCACAGTTCAGGAACAAGGATTGTTTCTAACTAAGATATTCTTACTTTTACTACACACAGAGCCAGCTAACATATGTGAGGGTTCCTTGGTTGCGACTCCAAGGAAGCACAATAAGTTACCTTAGCTATCTTGTTGGTAAGATGATGATGAGAAGGCAGGAGGCTTGGAAGAGAGAGCAGAACAAAAGGTTGCACCCCATTTTATCAGCTAGTCTGGGGGCTGGCTTAGGGTGTTTCTGGGTCCATCCCATCCCTATACCATTGGCTAAAGGATGTGGGGGTTCCCTCCTACTAAGGTGGGGAAATACTGAAAGTCTACACCTTTCTACAAGGGAGGTTTTTGGTCAAGGTGCTAAGATGGGTTGGCATGGAAACCTTTAGGTATGCAGATGGATCTAGCCAGATCCAGGTGACAATCTTCACACATGTAAATGTCAAGCATCCTTTGGGTTATGTGAGAGATAGAAATTCTTCAATGGTGGGAAAGCTGTTGTTTCTACATTCTGCTGAAGGACCGTAATGGAGATGCTAATAGGGATGCTTCTTGTTCCCAAGGTCTCATGGGTAAGTATGTGCAAGGCATGTCTGTGACCTCATTTGCATGGAAGTACAGGCTGTGTGGTACCTCCTTTTACACAGAGAGTCACATTAACTCAAGCATACATTCTCCCAAAGCAAAGACACTTGCTGGCACCATTCCTGTTGTGCATGCAAGTCAGAAAATAACAAATAAAAACATTTTCAAAGTTCATCTCCTAACACTCTTGACCATTAGCACCCCCAGGCATATCAGCTGTCTTAAAGCAGTGGAGGCTCTCTTTTCTGTCTTGCAAAACACCAAAATGGTGGACCTTTTTCATTGTGCTTTCCAGCAGTAGTTGCCTCAATTCACACAGGAAAAAGAAGGAAAGAAATTTTCTTCCTTCCATTTTGCTACTATTGATGCTGCTACAACAGGGAAAAAGAAATATAGGAAATTCCCATTTTCCCTTTCTTGGGGCAATATCAGCAGCAAAGCCGAGCACATGTTCCCAGTCTTTCCTGAGACTCATAGCTCACACTTCTACTAGCTGCTCAAATTAGTGTTATCTTTAGGTTTTTGCATTTGCATGTAAGAATAGAAAGACTCTTATTCCACATATGGGAGGCCTGTAATTCTCATAGAAGGATTCTCACATGATTACCAACACTGGTTACATTTTACTTGAAATTGGTGGGGAAATAGGCAAAATAGTTAAATATTCAAAGTTTTCAATGGATCTTTGCTTCACTGGAGAGGAGGCATTTTCTTCTATGTAAAAATCTTTATTTCTAAGGGAAGGGTTCACAGGAAATCTACAAAACAACAAAGACACCTAAGACTACATCTTTACACTTTGACCACATGGCCTACAACAAATGGAGATTCTTCTTCTTGACCCCTAGAAGGAAATCACCTGAATAGATCAACCAATCATTGTTAGTAAGTAGGCTTCAGTTTCCCGGGCTTTCTCTCCATTGGCTCTGTGCCAGGTTCCCTTCCTGGTCAGTCTAAACAATAGCATTCAAGGTAAACACACATTAACCCTATAATGACTGAATTTTAGACCTTGCAACACACATTTCCAACAGAAATTAAGAGAACTGGCTGTCTAATAATAATTGATTGCATCTTATGTATACAGGGTCGATCAAGTACAATATCAGTTGTTAGTCAAATGGGGTAACAATGCAATTTCTACAAAGTCTATCATGTATAGAATGTAAATGGGACAGCCTCCCTTCTTCTGCCCTAAACATCTTCCTACTACCCACCCCTTGACATTTGAGAAGATCTTCCCTTGTTTGTTTATAATTTGCATTACATTTTAGAGCGACTGTTACATTTGTACTTTCATTCTGTTCTCCAGATTTTACCAGATGTTATTTAAAAGCAGAAGGATTATGCAGTCTTGAAAACTGAGATTTGTAATAGAAATACTGACAGACTCTTAACTAGAGCAGACAACTAGTTCATTCAATACATATAATGTCATTGTTAATATGACTATGCCATCTGTTCATTCCTTAAGTTGTAAAAAAATAACATTTAACTATTGGTATTAAAATCTATTAGATGATTTGGCTTCTAACAGCAGAAGCAGTGAAATCCCTTGTCTCAAAGTGTCTTCCCTTATAAGGTCCAAATGGTGTTTTACAGATAATGAAATCACTACAGAGTTTCATATATTGCAGCATATTATTTTAGATTGGAACATTCACCTAGAAACAACTATTACACTTAAAGTTATGATGATTTCATAAATAAAGACTCCCTCCTGGTTTTATATTTGGTGATTTCTGCTGTGGCACGCACAACGCTGGCTGGCATGTCAGTGCCCAAAGGGAATTAGAATACCCAAAGAAGACTGGAGTCCAGAAAGGTAAAGGTTCCCTTGCTCGAAAGCCAGTCGGATCCGACTCTAGGGTTGCGGTGCTCATCTCCGTTTCAAAGCCGAAGAGCCAGTGCTGTCCAAAGACATTTCCATGGTCATGTGGCTAGCATGACTAAACACCAAGGTGTATGGAACACTGTTACCTTCCCACTGAAGTGGTACCTATTTATCTACTTGCAATTTCTTGCTTTCGAACTGCTAGGTTGGCAGGAGCTGGAACCAGAGACAGGAGCTCACTCCGTCATGCAGCACTCTCGGGTCTCGAACTGCTGAACTACTGACCTTCCACAGCCTGCAGTTCAGCGTCTTAACCACTTGAGCCACCGCAGTCCATTGGAGTCCAGAGCTTAGGTGCAAATACAAAGTGAATTTTATTTACACTGCCACCACCTATATACAGTTCTCAGTGTCAAAGTACTCTGCTGCAATCAATCCAAGTGAAGAACATAAAACCACTGTACACTCTGTACATTTATACAGCCTCTGGCCAATCAGCACACAGCTGATGCAATCCAGATGCAATACTCAGTGTCAGGCTGAACTGCCTCAGACTGGTTATAGCCAGCCTTTTTCAGTCACATGCTGGCACTAGCTGTCATTCCCTTTGACACTAGATCAAACTCATCTAGGCCAGCCTTACCTGAGAAATACACATCCACAGATGAAAATTTCTTTCCTTGCTCTCTAGCTAAGGAGAAAATTTCTAGAACATTTCAGTTAAATCTCTGCTGTGTTTAAAGAATTAATTGTTTTTCAATGCTTGATTTTTCATTTCAGACTTCAAACTCTTAAGTGAAGCATGGAAACAACCCTGAAGAAGCAAATACTCAATGTATAAAATCAAATGCTCAGAGGTCAAATTTGTATGCATAGCATAGACTTTATTTTAAAAGGCCAAAGGACACACTAAAGAAACATAGACAATGATAACAAAAACAAGAACACAATAATGTTAAAAACTCTTAAAATACATTGAAAACCCATAAACAACTCACCTCATACAATTAAAATAGCTGTATGCTCATCTAAAGAAAGTTCTACACTACAAACCCATTTAATAGGCATAGGTTAATTCCAAGAAGAGCTTTTACTGGCTGATTCTGCACACATATGTTTCCTTGCAGTTTTTCTGTAGCCACGTTTTATGGTACCTTCTGCATAGATTTATGGCTATTCAGGAGTGACTTCACAGTCAGTATGGTGTTATCCTGGGGTATCTGAATGTGGTTTTCAGTGGCAGCTTTTCCTTCCTCCACTTCTGATTTGGAGGGAACAATAAGCAGACAACTTGACATGGCTTCATTAATTTCCACCAGTTCCCCCACCCCTATTTCCCCCTCTGTATTTATCTCCTCGCCATGAATTACTTGGTTCACGCAGCTAATGACCATTGAGGCAAGTACTGACACAGGAAAATCTGCATACCAATGCAGGAGTGAGCATTGAAAACAAAACAGATGGCAAGCTGACACTAGCCATTGCCTCCACAATCGGAATGAAGAGACGGACACAAATATGGATTTAACAAGGGCCACTTTATTAATTATTTATAATCACACAACTGGCGAGAGGCTGCTAAAACGTACTGAGGAATATGACAGGTGTCAAACTCCTGACCACCTTCATCTCCTTCTGGGCGATGCACCTTCCCCGATCTCGAGCCACCCAATGTGGCTCTCGACCAGCAGTTTGGCATGTTTTGGAGAACCCCTGGCCCACCACCCCAGAAGCCGCAAAGGCCTGCTAAGATAGGCCGGGCCAGATTGTTCTAAGGAAGATCACCCCTTCCTGGCCTTGAGCTGCAAAGGCCCGAAAGCCATTCATGGAGGACCCTTTAATTCCTTTATAACAATGCCCAGGTGCTCACCGATTTCAACTTCCTGATCGCGCTACCCCGCCATAGCAAAGGCCAAGCCTCTGCTTAGGCCTTCGCCCCCACCAAGCGATCCAGTGCCAACAGCACCCCCCGCCTCAAATCTGCCAGAAATATAGCATAGCCCTTGTTAAGGAGGTGCACCCTGTCTTCCCTATACAGGTCTGTTAACCTGACCCGTATATCAGGGTGCAACAAGAAGAGGCCTAAGCCTCCTTCTATGGCATTTCAAAGCTGCCAAGTGGGGCTCAATCTCATCCAGCCCAAGGACCTAGAAACCCCCAGGCTACGCCACACCTGACACAGCCCTATTGCAGACAAGACCAGCTGCACCCCAGGCAACTGGCTGCCTTAACATCTAGCGGGGTCCCTAAAATTGCGCCAACCTGGCGGGTCAGAATAGCCTCAAGACTATCCACACTCCGGGCCACCTTACTCTTATCATCGCAAGGTCAGCCTCTGCCTGTAAGCCAGGGCCTATACCCTTCCCGATTATGCAGCATAGCCACCAGACCATGTGCACTCTGGGGCACCAGCCCATCACGATGAGGCTGCACCTCAGGCAACCAGTTCGCTTGTGACACCAGGGCCTCGCCCTTCATGGCGATGCAGCATAGCCACCAGACCATGTGCACTCCTGGCCACCTTGCTCCTATCATCACAAGGCCAGCTTACACTTTATCACAAGGGCCTCGCCCTTCATGTCGATGCACCATAGCCACCAGACCATGTGCCCTCCAGGCCACCTTGCTCCTATCATCACAAGGCAAGCCTCCACTTAACACAAGGGCCTTGCCCTTCATGTCGATGCAGCATGGCCGCCAGACCACGTGCACACCAGGTCACCTTGCTCCTATCATCACAAGGCAAGCCTCCACTATTCACAAGGGCCTTGCCCTTCATGCTGATGCAGTATGGCCACCAGACCACGTGCACGCCAGGCCACCTTGCTCCTATCATCACAAGGCAAGCCTCCACTTATACAAGGGCCTTCCCCTTCATGCTGATGCAGTATGGCCACCAGACCATGTGCACACCAGGCCACCTTGCTCCTATCATCACAAGGCAAGCCTCCACTTATACAAGGGCCTTGCCCTTCATGTTGATGCAGCATGGCCACCAGACCACATGCACGCCAGGCCACCTTGCTCCTATCATCACAAGGCAAGCCTCCATTCAATCACAATGGCCTTGTCCTTCATGGTAAAGCAGAATAGCTGGCCAGACTATCTGCACTCTGGGCCATCTTGCTCTTATCTTCCAAAGGTCTGTCTCAGCCTATAACACAAGGGCCTTCCCGGCCAGGGAGTCCTCTTAGCCCAGTGGGTGGCCCAAAAGACCATGCTGTGACCGCAGATGTTGATTCCTCATCTTGCCCTGCAGCCAGCAGCACCTGAAGGACAAACTTCATTAGTAACTTAAAACTTTGCAATTCCATTCCTGAATGCTAGGCAAAAACCCAACACAGCTCATAATCCACAGAGCCACCCCCCAACAGGAGTGCAGTGACTGGGCAAATGTCCTGACCTGAACAAGGTCCCACTGACACTACCACTTGGCAAGGGACTACATAGCCCAGGGCAGCTGTAGTGTAATCGGCACTGAACCGAGAAATGAGTTCCAAACTTTACACCGGGAAAGGCCCAACTTGCCCAAAGCCCAAGCACTACTGCCGCAAACTGGTGCCTGATCATCAGAACTCCATCCGCATGCCAAGCAGTAACCGTCTTCGTAATGGGAACTGCAGTAACACCCAGTTTGCAAAAATGACCCTTTTTCTACCGCCAGGGAAATGGGTTGCCTTTGGTCCTCTAGAGCTTCCATTTCCCAAGACTTTCATAGAATGCAGAAGAAATTCCATTACATGACCAGCAATGTTTACATTTACACCAACATTGCTTTGCAAGGCACTGCTCAATCTTCATAAGGCTTATGTTTGCCATAATCAAGGAAGTACTTAATGATGTTCCTGGGTCACAAGGCATTTACACAGCAATGCTTACCTTCGCAGTCAGTGTGATTTGCAAGGCACTGCCCAACATTCATAGGGCTTTTGTCAACACTGATCCAGTGAACTGACATTGATATTCCTGGGTGCACAGGCAGCCCACCCCTTTTAAAGGGACATTAATTATCCAAAGGCATTATACTACTTCCATGCCAAAACAAAAAACAAAAAACCCACAGCTGTGCAACCCCAAATAGTCCGTCTCTATAAGGCAGACAAGACTTAAATCTTTGGATTGTTTGGCCATCCTGCACCCTGAAAGAAAGGAACTTGAGGCCAAGAATGATCATGCCTAAGTTCTATATCAGAAGAGAACGTCTCTGATTCAGTTCCAAATCTACTGGATTGGCAGACTGTGAAACATTCTCTCAGCCACGGAGTTCCTTAAAGGACTATTCGCAGGCATTCAATATTTCGAACTCAAGGGACTATCCCCCATAAGGCATTCTGAAACATCTTTCCCAGTTCGACTAACCACTGAGACCCATCAGAACAAAAATTAATTTGGCTTTTGAAACATAAATGTCAATCAACAGTATTGTCACTATAAAAACCCCTATATTTATTAACTAGGAAGGGAAGCCCGTTGTGGAACTGAGACAACGGGCGCTAGACAGGCCCCTTCCCGCGAAGAAGGTGCTGGAGGCAGGCGTATCTGGCGGCCATTGGGAAGGAGCTCACCCGCCGTCCCCAGCCGCCGCTGTCCTCTCGCTGAGACTCCGTCTCTCCGGGGCTGCAACGTCCCCCTGGCACTGGCCCTGCCTCGCTCCCCGGCCAGCACCGTCGGCTGGCATCGCAGCCTCCCTTCCTGGCTCCTGGTGGCGGTGTTCGCCGCAGCGTTCGCCTCCCGCCTCCCAGCCAATGGCACACCAGCAGTCTTGAGCGGCAGCTGGCGGGCCAATGGCAGCAACGCAGGCAAGCAAGGCAGCCAGTGGCAAGGGACCCTGTCTCTGACTGACAGGTCCCTCAGCCAACTGATTCCGGCGCGCATTTTCACCATATAAGGTATGACGAAAATCCTTTATATATAAGGAAGGATTTGTTTGTGTATCTGTATAGAAAAACACCCTATCCTAACGAGTGCACAGTACCTATAATTTCTTATAGAAACTGGGTTCCTATCCTAAAGATCAAGGACAAGCACACATTAAAGTGCACATGCCCCTTTACAAACAGGTGTAAACCTATATGCAGGTTAAATGTTCATTCATTATAATGTGAACCTATATTCAGTGAACCCTACTATCATACGTACATGAGTAAGGCTGGACTGCCATGCCGGAAAATTTCTTTCCTGGCCAAGTGCTTGGGCAGAACAGCCCCCACAGAACCTCCATGGAAGCCACCTGCCTCATTACTGCCACAGCATCCCAGCCGGCACCATCCACAGCCTATAAAGACCCATGCAACTCCGACAGGCCGTGGCTACTCACTGCACCTCCCCTTACAAACGAATGTGCTTGTAAGCTGTGAAATATGCTCATTAGGACAACCAATGACATGTAATGACGTGCTGGCTGTCCAATTCTCAGATCACAGCATCAGGAGGAAGTCACACTGCATTCCTGCCAGAACAGAAAACAAAAGGCACAAATGACATATTGCAATGGTTATTTCGAATCCTAACACATGACAAAAACCAAACCAGTTTACCAACCAGAGGGCATTCATACTGACAAACTCACATGCTGCTGACAAGGATTCCTTCACGGAAGGAAACCCTAGAGTTCAGCTGTTCCGTTCAGATTGGTCTTGATTTCACTACTTAACCGCTGCACTGGCAATAAATCCCTATTGCATTAGGGCCCAACCTTATAATTGGGAGATAGGCAATTTATACTGTCTTCCTCTGAATAACCATGCAAAATTGCTATTTTGAATAGAGATCATTATCTACAGTCTCAAAAATAAATAAGCCCAGCTGCCATAAATGGTCAAGCCATTTTGATACTACAAAGGAATAGCCCCATCCATAGCCCTGTGTCTTATTCAAGCTTGCTAAAGTGAGTATAGCCTACTCAAACTGGCAGATGCTCAGCAGGTCCCAGGTAGAACTATTCCATATCAGCCACTACCTAATCCAGTAACTAAAGATGCCGGATATAGGGAAAGCACCTGTGGCCACCAAAGGTAAAAGCCTGGCCTACCCGCTTAGGAGCAGGCCACTTCCCTTTGCAGCACCTGAGCCCTTCTTTGGAGCCAAACTGTTCTTAATGGAATCACTCTCCAGAGACACAGGCCCAAAATGTCTGCATTCCCTTTCCTTAAAGTTAAAACACCTGGGCTATTTAGCTTGGGAAAAGGATGGCTGAGGGTGACATAATTGAAGTTTATATGAGTATGTATAGGATAGCAAGTTGAGAAAGAAGTAATTTCTCCCTTTCTTTCAATATTAAAACTCATGAGCACACCCTGAACTTGCTGAGCAATCAGGTTAGAACAGATAAAAGGAAGTACTGCCTCACCCAAAGAGTGATTAACACATGGGATTCACTGCTACAGGAGGTGGCAGGGGCCACCAGCATGGACAGCTTCAAAAAGGAATTGAATAAGCATATAAAGCAGAGTTCCCTAAGTGACTATAGATATGAACTCTCAGCCTGGGGCACCTGATGTCCTGTATTTTTGCCCTCCTGGCCACTGTGTTGGACTAGATGTGCCCCGGCTGAATCCAACACTGCCTCTTCTTACGCTTTACTGTACCCTAAAATGGCCGCCACTCCTAACTTCCCCAAAATGGCTGCCAGAGAAGCCTAAAATGGCCACTGTATCACTACTATATACCCGGGCTCCACCACAGCACACATGCTCCTAAAGAGCACCTATATGTGGCTGTAATGGTGGTGGAGGAGTGGAGGACACTATGGGAGGGGGGATGATAAGGCCAGATCTAAAGGGGTGATAAATTGCAGGGGTGAGACGTTACCCTGTTGCCACTCACTACCTACAAGCCAAGGCTGGGGGGGGGGCTACCTAGAGCTTTCCCCAAAAGACTAAGGCCCTTAACTACAATAAGCTTTTCCTTTAAAAGAAGTTTCCTCCAGGTGCCAGGCAGAGCAGCACTGCCATCCAGAAGCTGCCGCTGTCCTCCTTACACCTGCCGGCTGCATTCATGCACCAGCTCTTCGTAGGCCCGGACGCTGCCACTGTGGCCAGGACGCCCCACGAGCGCGGGCACCAGCAACGCAGCCCAGAAGCTCCCTGGGCCCTGCCGCTGTGGCCCGGATGCTCCCTGAGCGTGGGCGCCGCCTCCGCGGCCGGGACGCTGCCTCCGCAGCCGGGACAGTCCCAGGAATCACTGCCGCGGCCGGGACACTCCACGGGCGTCCCGCCGTGGCCCGGACGCTCCCCAAGTGCAGGCGCCGCCTCCGCTGCTGGGATGCTGCCTCCACAGCCTAGAAGGTCACCGGGAGTCGCCGCCACTGCCAGGACACTCCACAGGCATCCTGCCGCGGCCCCAACGCTCCCTGAGCGCGGGCGCCACCTCTGCAGCCCGGACAGTCCCACGGAGTCGCCGCCGCGGCCCGGACGCTCCACAGGCGTCCCACCGCGGCCCGGACGCTCCCTGGGCTCACAGCCCTGATTAGCTGGGCCAGAAGCCTCAAAGGCCCTGGCCCACTCCGCCGATTGTGCTCGAAGCTGCCACTGGCTCCGAGCACGCTGAAGAACTGTGTGGGGCAGAGGGCGGGAGCCAAGCCTAAATAGGCTGGCTCCGCCCCCTGCCTGGTGTCCTTATCTTCCTGCCTCACGAGGAGGCAAATCAGCCCCCTCCCGTCAGCGCGGGCTCGGCGGGAGTTGGGGCTCGCAATGCAGAAACCAGGATCCAGGCAATACAATGAAAACAGATATTCCGAGAAAAAGGAGAACCAGGCTGAGTACTGATAAAATGTGGAGCGAATTCCAGATGCAGAATGGACTTCTCTGATTTGCCATCTATACTAAAAGGGGGGGAAGCATCCATATGATGTCATCCCCTAATCTTCCTCTATCAAGTTTTTCCCTTGCTTTACTCCAATTTTCCAAAACCAGGTTGGATACGATCTGTTCTAAAAGATCACAAAGTGTATTTGCATGCTCTATGGATAGGAAAATGCACATTTTTGCAGGTCCCACCCACTTGAGAGCCACTTTCCTTTCATCAGGCCCCCCCACTCACACACACCTACCCTTTTCCACCCTCACCATCACAGAACTGCATGAGAGTTGTAAACATGGTGAAGTAACCATAGTTTACCACAAAGAATTGTGTGAATTGCAGTTTGGGAAAGATGCTGAATATTCTTTCTCAGTGATTCTTAGCTCCCTTCATAGAAAAACAATTCCCGGCTGACTTCCGGTGGAACAGCGTGGCGACGTGGGTGGCATTCGGGAGCTCCCAAATGCCCCTGTCCTTCCTCATTTCTTTTTGGGGTTTCCAGGTCCTTGAGATGGCAATGGACCTCACCCGATATCTCAGAGGGAAGTCAGGGAGCAGAAGACCTGTCCAGTTACCGCACAAGCAGCGGCTGGGGGCAGCATCCAAGACTGTCTTGAAGTGAGAACAGGGAATGGAGGCAAGTGTGGCTGTCTTGTTTGCCACAGCCGCAACCTCTATTAAACAAATGGATTTAAAATATAAAACACTGCAACAAGAACATGAGTGTGTGTATTTTCAAGCTCCAAATGGTGATGATTCTTATTACTATGTCCCTTCATGAATATATCCAAACTTGAGAGGAAAAAGCAGCCATGAAGTGAATGGGAATAAAAAGATACACAGAAAATTTTGGGGAGACAAGAAACTGTATTTATCAGAAGACTGAATGAGAGTGAGGTGGTGTTATATGACAATACCCTCTTTGGAAATAGAAGTCTAAGGATTTATATGTGGAGATTTAATGGTGTAGTTGAATAAGAAAATGGCATCCATAGCAGAGATGGAGGAAGCAGTAGAAGAAGCCAAGGAGATAAATGATCTAGAAAATACAGAAGTTGGAAACCTTACCTTGGAGCAATTTTGCAAATTATTGTTTGATGGAATTCGGCAAGCAGTGGAAGTAGCTTGTAAAAACCTCATTGAAAATTTCCCAAGCACACATTCGGATTTGCAAAATGAGAAAGAGCTCTCACAGTCTCTATGGAGTTCTGAGAGGGAACAGGACTGTTTGCAAGGGAAGGTATTACAGGATATGTTTCCCCCAACTAGGAAAAGAACAGGAAGTATCATTAGACAAAAGGATCATTTAAAAGATTTAATAAGGCACCCTTGGAAGTTGGAAAGGGCAAAAAGAGTGCTTCAAAAACAACCATACAAAAAACAACTAAGCTGGCTAAGAAGAGAGCAAGGTGGGATTTAAAGAAAATTAACAGAGATAAAAGAAACATGAAACTTGAATTAAGGGAACTGGAATGGCAAATGCTGGAACCAAAGTTTAAAGTATACAAAGAGAAACGGCATTTAGCACTGATTATTTTAAAAAAAGGTGTTGCAGAAAGCAGGAGGAAAAAAACAATTATCATAACTTAAGCTGTAAATTATTTTCTTTGTGTTTTGTTCTGTTTCTGAAATGGAGAAATTGAATATTTGTGAACTTCCAATTTATAAGAGGATGAAGGGAAAGGCAATTGATAATAGTATTTAGAGGTTTCATTTTTATTACTTAGATATGAGTGTTGTTTAGGAATGCTATTCTTTCTTGTTTTTATTTGCTTGTTTAACTCCTATAAACTTGCCTATAGTATTGTTAGCGGGGTAATGTTATTATAATTAACTCATTAGAAGATAAAGTAGGAAGGAAGGAAATGAAGAGTAAGAAAATTCCTAAATAAAAAGGTTAAGTGAATTAAGTATCGCAGTACCTTAACAGACTTAAAATAACAATTTGTTTAATGGGATGAAGAGGGATTTAAGATACCATGGGTCAGAATTGTGAATAAACAGTCTTTTGTTTTTGTTGCTAATGGGTGAAATATTTGATGTAAGGTCAACAAGAAGAAGAAAGGAGAAGTTAAATGAAGATTGCATGCTGGTATCCTGGTATATCAATGTTATTCTATAGGCTGAGGGTTGTTCCTATCTGACATTCTTGTCTGCATTTCTTTAGTGTTCAAAATATAGGTGGTTGTAATACCAGATAACATTGTTAATGTTATTTTAAACAATTTATAAGAATAGTACGCTAGATTGAATGATAGAATGTAAATGCCACCACTGTACTAATTATTCTGACAAACTTTATATTTAATGGTCAAAAGGCTGAATAGAAATTTCTTTCTTCTCTTATGCTTGAAATACACACCAAGAGCTTAATTGTTATAGCTATTGTTGTAAGAGGAAAAGACAATATTTAACTTGCTATCCATTGTCTGATGCTGTGTTGTAAACATGAATACTTTATTTCTTCTTTGCTCTTTATTTGGAAAAACTAATAAAAAGGTTATTAAAGAAAAGAAAAACTATTCCCAAGATGCTATGGCAAGATGAAATAATGATTAAGACAGCCAAAGTCTAAGATAAGAACTAGGGATACTCAAACACTTGCCAGTTAAGTCCTAATCGGTTTGTCAGTTGTGAATATGGAACCAATTTCAGAACCAAAGTTTGGTTGATCTGTTCGCAAACATCTCAGACCTGTTTCCTATATTCAGATAATACAATACAGTACAATTGGCAGCATTTCATGCATGCACATTCTTACAGCATAATTGAGTCCTACATCTCCCTCCCTCATGGACTTGAGTTCACTGCATGTTATCTGGCAGTCAACTGTATACACAGACAGTGAGGAAATGGGCAGGCTGTGCTAAGGCAGTTTGCCTGTAGTTGTCTTTTCTGGTAGACCCACCTTGACTCCAAACACAGCCAGCATCTTCTGCTGGCTTTGTCTATCATTGCCTGTACACAATGTGTTGAAAGATGCCCAGTCCCATACCCCTCACCTGATGTGCTGGACAGCCATTACCAGGTTCAGAAAGATGTTGCTCAGCACCAAGGGCAAGTCCTTCCCAGCTGTACCCTACCACATAGCCAGTGATGCGCTGTTCCAGACATGCCCTCCATGGCTTGGATGTCTCTGGGTGCTTGCTGATCATCCCTACCTATTGTGAACAGTGTGCCCAAACTCTGCCACAGAAGGGGGTTAGCCTAACTTAACACCCCTTGCCCCACCTGCTGACTATAATGTCTTTCAGGCCTTGATGCAGTTTAGGGGTGTGCAAAAAAAAAAATAAATTTGGCCCCATTCAGATTCAGCCGAATCGGGAGAATCAATTTTGGCAGGCCAAAAGACTCCTGCATATCAAGTTCGGCAGTACCAGCTGGATTGGGGAGTCTTTTGGCCAGCCAAATGTCAATTTCAGCCCTATTATATCCTATGGCTCCCTCATGGATCACTGCCTTGTTGTGGCGAGGGGGCTTGCGTGGTTCGATGAGGCTGTGGGCTATGCCGTGGAGGGCCACCCAGGACGGACAGGCCACAGCAGAGAACTCAGACCAAGCGTGATCCCCTGGAGAAGGAAATGGCAACCCACTCCAGTATCTTTGCCAAGAAAACTCCATGGACAGTAACAAAAGGCTAAAAGATATGATGCCAGAAGATGAGCCCCTCAGGTCGGAAGGTGTCCAATATGCTACTGGGGAAGAGCAGAGGGCAAGTACGAGTAACCCCAGAAAGAGTGAAGCGGCTGGGCCAAAGCCGAAAGGACGCTCAGTTGTGGATGTGTCTGACAGTGAAAGGAAAGTTCGATGCTGCAAAGAACAATACTGCATAGGAACCTGGAATGTAAGATCTATGAATCAAGGTAAGCTTGACGTGGTCAAAAATGAGATGGCAAGAATGAACATCAACATCTTGGGAATCAGTGAACTAGTGGACAGGAATGGGTGAATTTAAATCAGAAGACCATTATATCTACTACTGTGGCCAGGAATCCCGTAGAAAAAATGGTGTGGCCTTTATAATCAACAAGAGAGTGAGAAAGGCAGTATTGGGATACAATCTCAAAAATGACAGAATGATCTCGGTCCGAATCCAAGGCAAACCATTCAATATCACAGTAATCCAAGTCTATGCCCCAACCGCTGCTGCAGAAGAGGCTGAAGTGGACCAGTTCTATGAAGACCTACAACAGCTCATAGAACTAACACCAAAAAATGATGTCCTCATCATCATAGGGGACTGGAATGCTAAAGCAGGAAATCAAAAGGTAACCGGAATAACAGACAAGTTTGGCCTTGGAGAACAAAATGAAGCAGGGCAAAGGCTAACAGAGTTTTGTCAAGAGAACACGCTGGTCATAGCAAACACCCTTTTCCAACAACCTAAGAGGCGTCTTTACACATGGACATCACCAGATGGGCAACACCGAAATCAGATTGACTATATCATTTGCAGTCAAAGATGGAGAAGCTCTATCCAGTCAGTAAAAACAAGACCTGGAGCTGACTGTGGCTCAGATCATGAGCTACTCATTGCAAAATTCAGACTTAAATTGAAGAAAGTTGGGAAAACCACAAGGCCATTCAGATTTGACCTAGATCGCATCCCGATGTATACAGTAGAGGTGAAGAATAGGTTTAGGGGACTAGATTTGATAGACAGAGTGCCTGAAGAACTATGGACAGAGGTCCGTGACATTGTAAAGGAGGCAGCAATCACCGCCATCCCAAAGAAAAAGAAATGCAAAAAAGCAAAGTGGCTGTCTGATGAGGCTTTACACATAGCAGAGGAAAGAAGGAAAGCTAAAGGCAACGGTGAAAAGGAAAGATTTGCCCAACTGTATGCAGATTTCCAGAGAACAGCAAGGAGAGGTAAGGAGGCTTTCCTGAATGAAAAATGCAAAGTAATAGAGGAAAACAATAGATTGGGAAGGACTAGAGATCTCTTCAAGAAAATTGGAGAAATCAAGGGAATGTTCCATGCAAAGCTGGCCATGATAAAGGACAAAAACGGTAGGGACCTAACAGAAGCAGAAGAGATTAGGAAAAGATGGCAAGAATGCACAGAAGAACTATACAAGAAGGACCTCAATGTCCTTGACAACCACGATGGTATAATCACTGACCTCGAGCCAGACATCCTGGAAAGCGAAGTTAAATGGGCCTTAGAAAGCATTACTAACAACAAAGCTAGTAGAGGTGATGGTATCCCAGCTGAGTTATTCAAAGTCTTAAAGCAAGATGCTGTTAAAGTGCTGCACTCAATTTGCCAACAAATTTGGAAAACACAACAGTGGCCACAGGATTGGAAAAAGTCAGTGTACATTCCAATCCCAAAGAAGGGCAATGTCAAGGAATGTTCAAACTATCACACAATTGCACTCATTTCACACGCTAGCAAGGTCATGCTCAAAATCCTACAAGCTAGGCTCCAACAGTATGTGGATAGAGAACTGCCAGAAGTACAAGCTGGGTTTCGAAGAGGTAGAGGAACTAGAGATCAAATTGCCAACATTCGCTGGACTATGGAGAAAGCAAGAGAGTACCAGAAAAACATCTACTTCTGCTTCATTGACTATGCTAAAGCCTTTGATTGTGTGGATCACAATAAATTATGGCAGGTTCTTAAAGAGATGGGAGTACCAGACCACCTCACATGTCTCCTGAGAAACCTGTATAAGGGTCAAGAAGCAACAGGTAGAACCGGATATGGAACAACTGATTGGTTTAGCATAGGAAAAGGAGTATGACAAGGATGTATATTGTCACCTTGCTTATTTAATTTATATGCAGAGTACATCATGCGAAATGCTGGCCTGGATGAATCACAAGCTGGAGTTAAGATTGCTGGGGGAAAGATCAATAACCTCAGATAAGCAGACGATACCACTCTGATGGCAGAAAGTGAAGAGGACCTAAAGAGCTTCTTGCTCAGGATGAAAGAGGAGAGCGCAAACGTGGGCTTGAAGCTCAACATCAAAAAAACTAAGATCATGGCATCTGGCCCCATCACTCCTTGGCAAATAGAAGGGGAAGTCGTAGAAGTAGTGACAGACTTCACGTTCCTAGGATCCCAGATCACTGCAGATGGTGACTGCAGCCATGAAATTAAAAGACGCCTGCTCCTTGGGAGGAAAGCGATGGCAAACCTAAACAGCATGATAAAAAGCAGAGACATCACCTTGCCAACAAAAGTCCGCATGGTCAAAGCAATGGTATTCCCCGTAGTAATGTATGGCTGTGAGAGTTGGACTATAAGGAAGGCCGAGCGCCGAAGAATAGATTCTTTTGAACTATGGTGCTGGAGAAGACTCTTGAGAGTCCCTTGGACTGCAAGGAGATCAAATCATTCAATCCTAAAAGAAATCAACCCTGACTGTTTCCTGGAAGGCCAGATCCTGAAGCTGAAGCTCAAATACTTTGGCCACCAAATGAGAAGGGAGCATTCACTGGAGAAGACCCTGATGCTGGGAAAGATTGAAGGTCAAAGAAGAAGGGGACGGCAAAGGACGAGATGGTTAGACAGTGTCATCGATGCAATGAACATGAAATTGAGCAAACTTCAGTGGACAGCGGAAGACAGGAGGGCCTGGCGTAATCTGGTCCATGGGGTCGCAAAGAGTCGGACTCGACTGTGCGACTGAACAACAACATATCCTATGGACTATTGAAGTCAATAGCAAAAACATAGGATATATTCTGGGGGATGGAGGTGAGAAGGTTTGAGGGAGAGACTCCAAACTCACAGAGTAGCTGCAGGGGCCTCTCCCCAAGATACTCATCAAGTTTCAGGAATATTGGACCAGGGGGTCCAATTCTACGGGCCCCACAACAGGTTTTCCTATCCCCTCCATTGTTCTCTATCGTGGGAATAAAAGTTACGTTTTTCCCACGGTGCTGTTAGTGGCTCTGGGGGGGAAGGGGTTTGAGGTGGAGGCTCCAAATTTTCAGGGTAGCTTTGGAAGCCTCTCCCCACATAAACTCCTGTGTCCCAAAACAATTGGTCCAGTGGACCCAATTCTACGGGCACCCAAACAGGTTACCCCCATCACCTCCATTGTTTCCAAAGGGGAAACCCAGCTAGCAGCACTTAAGACAGGAAGCAGGCAGCACCCAGCAGTCAGACTCTCCCGGAGGATCTCAGGGAAAGTGAACTGTCATGGGAGGTGCTTGTTTGCCAGGAGAACAAGTGCCACGCTCCAGAACAAGTGGCACTGTGGCAGTGCAAGCATGCCACAGTGCCACACAGAAACCCAAAAGACCAACAGGAACAACATTTATACAGGCCCTGCCCTGTAAAAATTGATGGTGCAACCGCATTGGACCATTCACACACCACACACACACATAAAAAAGAATATTTATAGCACTGGAAAAAATGCAGAAAAGGGCAACTACAATGATAAGAGGAGGACACTTTCCCTATGAAGAAAGGTTAAGGTGCTTGTGGATCTTGGCTTTAAGAAACAATGATTGAGGGGTGACATGATAAGAGGTTTACAAGGCTATGCATGGAATAGAGCAGGTAGAGAAAGAAGCACTTTTCACCCTTTCTCACAAGACAAGAACTCGTGGGCACTCAATGAAATTGCTGCTGAGCATTCAGGTTAGAAGTTAGAACAGATGAAAGGAAGTACTTCTTCACCTAAACAGTGATTAACACATGGATTAACACTGGTGGCTAGTGGCTATAAATAAAAGGAACTCTTGGTCTCTGTGGCAAGTGATGCTCTGGTGCTGGGGGGGGGCAACCCCCTCACCTCTTTTAATTGTACTGGATCACTTATAGTGTTTTTTTAAAAAAACAACTCCTGAACACCAGCCACTGATTGACCACTGCTCTCCTCCAGCCTCCATATGTTTGTCAAATTCCATCTGGAAACTGTTCATGCCAGCCACCACCACCACTTCCTGTGGCAGTAAATTCCACAAAATGGCTGACGCCTAAAATGGCCACTGCCCTTAAATTGCCAACTCAGGAGGAACCCTACAAGATGGCCACCCGGGTAAGACCCTGAAATGGCCACCCCCTTGGCGAAGAATGACCACCACACCCCACACCTAGCCTACAGTCCCAATTGCACCAGGTTTCCTGGGGGGGGAGAATAAAGGGAATGCAGGAACTGGGGCCCCAGCAGCCTCACCAAACTGCCTCTACTAACAGAAGGCCTCAGCATGTTAATTATTATTACTATTATTTTTAGTGTGCGTGTGTTCTGCTTTTAACAAAGATGCGCCGCGGCAAGCCGTTTGCCACCATGGGTCACCCCCGTACTCTGGTCCAAACCAGCAGGCGCTGCCACATCAATCCATGGGCCCCAAGGACCCGCTGCCACTGCAGGAGATTGCCACCATGACCCGGCACCCCCCCCGAGAACATAAGAACATAAGAACATAAGAGAAGCCAATGTTGAATCAGGCCAATGGCCCATCTAGTCCAACACTCTGTCACACAGCGGCCAAAATATACCAGGTGCCATCAGGAGGTCCAGCAGTGGGGCCAGGGCACCAGAAGCCCTCCCACTGCTGCCCCCTCCAGCACCAAGAATAGAGTGCATCACCTGCCCCAGACTGAGAGTTCTCATTCTATACCCTGTGGCTAATAGCCACTGGTGGACTTCTGCTCCATATGTTTATCTAATTTCCTCTTGAAACTGTCCATGCTTGCAGCTGCCACGACCTCCTGTGGCAGTGAATTCCATATGTTAATCACTCTTTGGGTGAAGAAGTATTTCCTTTTATCTGTTCTAACCCGACTGCTCAGCAATTTCATAGAGTGCCCACGAGTTCTTGTATTGTGAGAAAGGGAGAAAAGTACTTCTTTCTCAACCTGCTCAATCCCATTCATAATCTTATAAACCTCGATCATGTCACCCCTCAGCCGTCGTTTCTCCAAGCTAAAGAGCCCCAAGCATTTTAACCTTTCTTCATAGGGAAGGTGTTCCAACCCTTTTATCATTCTAGTTGCCCTTCTCTGCACTTTTTCCAATGCTATAATATCCTTTTTGAGATGTGGTGACCAGAACTGTACACAGTATTCCAAATGAGGTCGCACCAATGATTTATACAGGGGCATGATGATACTGGCTGATTTGTTATCAATTCCCTTCCTAATAATCCCCAGCATAGCGTTGGCCTTCTTTATTGCAGCTACACATTGTGTAGACATTTTCAGCGAGTTATCCACTACGACTCCAAGATCTCTCTCTTGGTCCGTCTCTGCCAGATCAGACCCCATCAACGTGTATTTATATTTAGGATTTTTGGCTCCAATGTGCATCACTTTGCACTTGGCCACATTGAACCCCATTTGCCACGTTGACGCCCACTCACCCATCCTCAACAGATCCCTTTGGAGTGCCTCACGCTCCTCCCTGGTTTTCACCACCCTGAACAACTTCGTGTCATCTGCAAATTTAGCCACATCACTGCTTACTCCCAATTCCAAATAGTTAATAAACAAGTTAAAAAGCATGGGACCGAGTACTGATCCCTGTGGTACCCCACTGCTTACCACCCTCCACTGAGAAAGTTTCCCATTTATACTCACTCTCTGTTTCCTATTTATAAGCCAGTTTTTGATCCACAAGAGGACTTGTCCTTTTATCCCATGACTATTGAGCTTACTTAGGAGCCTTTGATGAGGAACTGTATCAAAAGCTTTCCGGAAGTCAAGGTAAATAATATCTATTGGGTCCCCCTTGTCCACATGTTTGTTCACTCCCTCAAAAAACACTAACAGGTTAGTGAGACAAGATCTTCCCTTACAGAACCCATGCTGAGTCTGCCTCAATAGTTTTTGTTCATCAATGTGCCTACTAATTCTTTCCTTAATAACAGTTTCCACCAACTTACCCGGTATCGATGTCAGACTGACTGGCCTGTAATTTCCTGGATCTCCCCTGGAGCCCTTTTTAAAGATGGGAGTGACATTAGCTACCTTCCAGTCATCAGGAATGGAGGCAGATTTTAAAGAAAGATTACATATTTTTGTCAGGAGATCCACAAGTTCACATTTGAGTTCTTTCAGAACTCTCGGATGAATGCCATCCGGGCCTGGTGATTTATTAGTTTTTAAATTGTCCATCAGTCGGAGGACTTCCTCTCTTGTCACCGCAATCTGATTCAGGTCTTTCAAACCCCCTCCCAAAATCAGTGCTTCTGGAGTGGGCAAACACTTCTCCTCTTCCACAGTGAAGACAGAGGCAAAAAATGCATTCAGCTTCTCAGCCATTTCCCTATCATCCTTCACTACTCCTTTTACCCCTTGGTCATCCAAGGGCCCCACTGCCTCCCTGGCTGGCTTCCTACTTCTAATGTATTTGAAGAAAGTTTTATTGTTGGTCTTTATGTTTTTTGCGATATGCTCCTCATATTCCCTTTTTGCTTGCCTGATCACAGACTTGCATTTTATTTGCCATAGTCTGTGTTCCCTTTTATCAACCTTACTAAGACTAGCTTTCCACCGCTTAAAGGAATCCTTCTTACCTTTTACAGCTTCCATTACTTTATTTGTTAACCATGCAGGCTTTTTTCTATACCTATTTGTACCTTTCCTAACGTGCGGTATATATTTTTTCTGAGCTTCTAGGATTATATTTTTAAATAGTCTCCAAGCTTCCCCAATGGTTTTGACCTTCTCCACTCTTCCTTTCAATTTCTTCCTCACATGTCCCCTCATACCAGAGAAGTTACCCCTTTTAAAGTTAAAAGTGGTTGCGTCAGTCTTTTTGGGCAACTCCCTATCTGTACAAATGTTAAACTCAATGACATTATGGTCACTGTTTCCAAGTGGTGCAATCACTTTTACATCTCTCACCAGGTCTTGGGTGTTACTTAGGACCAAATCCAGGATCGCCTCTCCCCTGGTAGGATCTGTGACCATCTGTTCCACAGCACAGTCATTGAGAGTGTCTAAGAACGCAATCTCTTTTTCCCGACTAGAACTCATATTGACCCAATCAATGTGTGGGTAGTTAAGTCGCCTATTACAACACAGTTATTTCGTCTAGCCGCTATCTTTAATTCAGTCATCATTTTATAATCCTCCTCTATCTTTTGATCTCGTGGGCGATAACAAACTCCCACTGTTAAGCCTCCTTTTGGACCCACTATTTCAACCCATAGCATTTCCAGAAGGGAATCCAATTCTCTTACCCCCTCAATCTTACTGGACGGTATACCCTCTCTGACATACAGAGCCACCCCACCTCCAACCCTTTCCCCCTATCCTTCCGATATAATTTATAACCAGGAATCACCGTATCCCACTGATTTTCCTCATCCCACCAAGTTTCTGAAATACCCACAATGTCTATTTCCCCCCCAACACCAAGCATTCCAACTCCCCGATTTTACCTCGGAGACTTCTAGCATTTGTGTATAAACACTTATAGTTTCCCATGTTTATTAAGCCCACAGCCTTCCTCTTGCTGCCTCAAGACCTTGCCAGGCAGTTCCTATCATTAGCCACAGTCTCAGTGGACAATTGTAATCCATTTCCTTGTACAAAAGTAATAGCTACCCCTTCATCTCTTTGAGATGAGCCATCCCGAACCAGAGACTTTTCATCTCCTGTCAGCTTTCCCCCATTATTCAGTTTAAAAACTGCTCTGCCACCTTTTTGATTTTGAGCGCCAGCAGCCTGGTTCCTTCTCGGGACAAGTGGAGACCGTCCCTTTTGTACAGCTCCCTCTTGTCCCAAAAAGCATCCCAGTGCCTAACAAACTTGAACCCTTCCCCCTACACCACCGTCTCATCCACGCATTGAGACTCCTGATCTGTGCCTGTCTCTCCGGCCCTGCGCGTGGAACAGGTAGCACTTCCGAGAAGGCTACCTTGGAGGTCCTGGCCTTGAGTTTCCTGCCCAGCAGCCTAAATTTCTCCTCCAGGACCTCACAACTGCATTTCCCCACATCGTTGGTGCCGACGTGCACCACGACCACTGGCTCCTTCCCAGCACTATCTACCAGCCTATCTAAAACACGTGTAATGTCCGCTACCTTCGCACCAGGCAGGCAAGTCACCATACGGTCAGTACGTGGGTTCGCCACCCAGCTGTCTACCTGCCTAAGGATCGAATCACCAACTACCAAGAGCCCCCTCCCACCCTTACCAGGGACGGTTCCTTGGTACGAAAGGATACCCGTTCACCAGCTGAAGAAGAGGTCCCTTCTGAGGGCACATTCCCCTTATCCTCAGCATGGTGCCCCTTTTCCCCTTGACCCTCATGCTCCCTGGCAGCAGCCGGGCTGCCAGATCCAGAGTGGGACATATCTAACAAGTCCCCGAGAGTCTTCCCCGTGCACCTAACTGACTGTCCCTGCTTCTCCAGGTCAGCCACCTTGGCCTCAAGGGAGCAAACTCGCTCCCTGAGAACCAGGAGCTCCTTGCACCGAGCACACACCCAAGACTTCTGACCAGTGGGCAGATAGTCATACATGTGACACTCCATGCAAAACACTGGATAGCCCCCACCCCCTGCTGGCATTCTGGCTTCATAATTGTTTTTAAACAAATACTTTTCTATAACCCCCCTTTTAAAACCCTTTGTATTTATATGGCTCCTGTTGTAGGAGTCTACTTACCTTACCAAGGAGCCAAGGTCCTGGCTTCCTGGCTCTTCCTGGGCTTCTTACAGAGCCCCTAGTCCAAGAGCCACAGGCAAAGAGCCTCGCCCTTTTGCTCTCGCCCTTTGCTCTCGCCCTTCGGCTCGTGCCAGAGGCTCGTGCCTCTTGCAAACTTCCTGCCTTAAATGGAATTGTCTCCCAGGAGAGGGTGTGGCCAGCAGCTACTCAAAATGACCCAGGGCACTTAATGACGGTCAAACAAAGCCCCTTTCACACTCCAACTCCAGCAGCCAGGAGTCTGCTATTCAATCTCACCCAAGCACTTAATTACAGGCAAACAATGACCCTTTCACACCCTAACTCCAGCAGTCAGGAGTCTGTTACAACTCACCCACACACTCCCAAATACAGTCCCTGACACAGTACCTTTTCAGCTAAAGCACCTCAGCTGAAAGTAAATAAATAAAAATACCACTCACCCCTCTGGCAGCTCAAACACCTTGCTCCTTCTCAGAGCTCAGCTGGGTCAGCTCCCTGCTTCTCGACAGGCCTGGGGCCAGCTACCATCTCCAAGGACCAAGTGCTCCATGAACAGCCAACATGAGCTGTGGACTGCAACTGCTGCCAAGGGGGAAAAAAAACCCACGCTGGTGTGTGGGCGGAAAATTGCTGCCTCTGCTTCAACCAGCTGAAAATGGCCCCACTTCTAGCAGCCGGGAATCCAGCCACCTTTCTCCGCAAGGGCCAACAGTTTCCCCCTAAAAATGCTCCTGAAACCTGGCACACCTCAACCGCTGCAGAAGCCAAGGGAATCCCTCCACTCTCGGAGCTGGCACTTGGACAGTCAAAATCGACCCTCTTAGAAAATCGCCGGTACTCCAGCTGCCTCTCCCTGGACAGGCCAGCAATTGGCCACAGGGAAAGGCAAACTACAGGCTGGTCTAAGGAGCTCTCTCTGCATGCTCTTCTCTCTGCAAGCACACAGAGAAACTGACAGAGGGTGGGAGCGGAGCCTGGCCCTTTGAATTGGCTGGCTCTGCCCCCCCCCGCTGCATCGGAATGCATAGCGTCCCTGAGCTGTTGCTGTCTCCATTCTTCGGAGCAGCAAATGAGCCCCCACCCACCAACGGCATTGCTGGGTGAGTGGGAGCTCTGTTGCTTCCATTTAATTTTGTTTGCAATATCTTTTAAACTCTTCAGTAGTACTCCTTGATTGTCTTTTTCTTAACAAGGGTATGTTTGATGTTGGCAGCTTCCAAAATTCCAAGATATCTGTAGTTTTCTTCAAAGCCCAATGTTTTGATGTTGTTGCTTGGCATCTTGAGTTCTTGTTCAACAATCCTCTATTCAATGCTAATGCATTTGTTAAGGTGAAATTCCATTGCTGTATTGTTGCTGAACATTCAAACCATATTTAGTAAAGAATCAATCTCTGAAGATGACTTTCCATACATTTTCAAGTCATCCATATATGATATGTGTGAAATTTGGGGGCCTGTCTTTGAAAGCTGGTATTATTTATTTTATTTAGAGATTTCTATTCTGCCCTCCCCAAGCGGGCTCAGGGCGGATCACAAAAAAAAATAAAAAATCAAGACTCATTACAATAAATACAATAATAGCCTAGGCCTGTCCTGTTGTGAATGATTGTGAGTGGTATTAGGGCAATGACAAAGAGCAGTGGAAATAGTGAGTCTCCTTGGAAAATTCCTCATTTGATATTAACTGTTGCAATCTCCTCTCCATTCACTATCAGCCTGGTGTTCCATTTACTCATGGTAGTTCTGATAAATGTTATTACAGTTTTGCTGATGCCGACCACTTCTAGTGTTTTCAGGATCCATGTATGAGGGAGTGAATCGAATGCCTTCTAATTAACCCAAATAACATTCAGTCTGATTTTCTGCATTTTACAATTTTATAAAACCATTTTATCAATCAGTAAGTAATCTTTAGTGCCTCAGGATTTTCTGAAGATTTTTTTTGTTCATGTGGTAAAACTGAATTGAGCTGTAGATATTCTTGAATGGAATTGACTACAACTCCTGAGAGTAGTTTAAAAGTTGTTGGGAGGCAGGTAATGGGGTGAAAGTTGTTTGGCACTGCTTCTTTCTCTTTGTTCTTCAGAATGAGAAATATCCTGCTAGTTGTTATCCAATCTTCTGCTGCTTTTGAATGGAGCACATCATTAAGCTGTTGCACCAATCATGGCTGAAGGCTCACAAATTTTTAAGCCAATAGCTGTGGACTTCATTTCTTCCAGGTGGTGCCTAGTTCTTCACTTTCTTCAGGGTTATTGTAAGAACTTACATTTGCTTTCCTTTCAGTTTGTTTTCTACATATGTGATCCAGGTAGCTTTTTGATTACATTCTTCCGAGTCTTCATAGAGTTCTTTCCAGAAGGTTGTTGTCTTTTGTCTGGTTTTATTTCTACCTTTTCATCTCCCTTTAGTGCTCTTTTTAATTATTACATTCAAAAATTAAAAAATAAAACAATGATACAGCAACACCAATAAAACAAAGAAAAAAGAACAAATCAAAGAAAAGGGCCTTAAATTATATATAACAAGTATAAAGTTCTTTTAGAATTTCTCTGTTCTTTGCCAAGTAATTTAAAATAGGGGAGCAAGTTTTTTTAAAACTTGGAAACTGTTGCTGGTGAAGACAAAGAATTAAAATTAAAAGTTAATTTAGCCAAAACATATTGTTTCCAAAGTCTGGAATGTCAAGCCAAAACAGATGGGGCTGAGGGTGATTTCCATTGATAAGCAATTGCAAGTTTTGCAGCCGCCAGTAAAATACCAATAATCGCATGTTTCCATATTGGTAAATCATCATTCAGAAGTAATCCCAGAAGTAGATGTTCAGGTATATCATCTAGTTGGATCTCAGTAATCATATAAATTGTCTTCAGCACCAAATGCCAAAATGCTGAAGCACTGGACAGGTAAGCCAACAGTGGAAGTAATTACCCTCTAGTGCTTTGTAGAACTGTCTTTGGTTAATCTGGAATTGGAAGTTTTGTCTGCATTGTTAGTTCCTACTGTTGTATCCCTTGATCTTGGAGATTGCAACAATTCTTTGTTTGATTTCCACTGCATTTTGGGCTATGGTTTTTTTTTTAATCTAACTGATATTTCTTTCTGAGGTTTGCTTTTCTTCTTTCATTCTTGAGTTTCCTTTCTTTTAATACTTTTAAGGCATTTAAGCCTGATTTTTTGTTAATTTTTTCTCCAATCTCATTTTCTAGTTTGGTTTTGCCTTAAAATACTTACCACCTTTTTCTTAATGTCCATTCTCAGTTCTCTTGTTGTACTGTACATCAACTTATTGGTTTCGGTTATGTTTGTTGTAGGGATTTTTGCAGTCACTGCATTGATTTTTTTTTTTTTTATGTTCTGAGTACAGGTAATCTTTGTCTTCTTTGCTGTCAATATTCAAATTTATTATGGCCAATTGACCAGCAGTACAAGAATAAAATAGTACAATCACAAGCCACAGACCCCAACTACTTAAAACCATAACTGTATTCCCCAGATTCTGAATTCCAAAGATGTTGGCTATCCTTAGGCTGAGGACAGACTGGCAATTTGCCCCGGGAAGGGACCCGGGCTGACAACGACTCAATATCGGATTAAATGGAATGTTCACACAGGCACATCTGCCTGGCGTCCCCCACCCGTAGCCTACCGGTGCTGTTGCGCTTCACTGCCGGATTAAAAAAACACCTGATAAAAGCCGTCGCAAATCCAAAAGCCTGTGTTCGTCGCGCGTTTCTCCGCTTCCAGGGAGTCTGAACGCACAGGCGAAAAGCTGGGCGGAAGCCGCGTTGGGCACGAGGCAGCAGCACTGTGATTGGCTGCGCTCCGCTCCACTGCCCAATGTGGTGCTGGCATTGCAGGACAAAAAAAAAAATCGGCAAAATGCGCTTATGCGCATGAGCGCATGAGCGTTCATGCGCACATACACCCATACACCCACAGCCGAATTAATGGGGAAACAGCGAATATAGCACACCTCCGGCGCAGCAGTCTGAACGCTCCCGCGCGCCTCCGTCCCGTATCTTCCGTCAGCGGCCCCTGCTGTGTGGACGGGAAAACCCGGTATAGTTTAATCCGGGTTTTTTTGCCGCGACTGGCTACCGGGGCAAATTGCCAGTCTGTCCTCGGCCATAGTCTGTGCTTTTTGTTAAAAACCTTTCACTTATTTATTACTAAAAAAAACCAATATTTTGCTACTACCAGAGTTACCAACTTCTTGGTATCTTCCAACAAATAGTTCAGCAGCACAGTATATGCAAATTTCAAATAACTGTCCAAGGGTTTAAATTGAGAGAGTAAAGGAAAAATTAACTGATGTCTCTCTCCAGAATAGAGTTTACAGTGTAAAAGAATGTGAATGATTGTTTCTATTTCTTTATCTGAGCACAGACAACATCTTTGATGGATAGTCCAACGGAGATACCTTCCTTGCAGTAAGTTAGAAGGGAAGGTGCAACGTGACCGAGTGGGGGAGCGTGTCTACTATTCTAATATACTATACACTGGATTCAGATTATTATTCTGTTATGACTGATCACCTCACCTTTCTGAGGGATGACCAGTTTTCACTTAAAAGTCTATTCGGGGTTTGTATCTCTTGTAGATGGAGGATATCTGCCAGTACGAATCCTTATCAAGAAGGCAGGCACCAGTGCTTTTTAAAGTCAAACTGCACAACTCTTTTTTTAAAAAACAAATTTTATTAGGATATACAATACTTCACAGTTTAGCTAAAATAATGTCAATCATATCCTTTTCTTCAAACTCCCCTTCCCCCCTGTTGGCTCCCAGCATTGTTTCCACCATTTTATCAATACATAATACATATTAATTCACTGTTATCATATAAATTCTACAGGTAACGCAACTTACTTATTCATAACCACTACTGGTACTTATTAATTATATATATTTATTACATCACTAGTAGTTTTCCAGGCTAAATATGCTATCCTTCATTTCCCAATGTTTCTCTATATATTCTTTGAAGTCATTCCAATCTGCCACAAAAGATTCTGCTTCTAAGTTGTTTTCTTGTCCATTTGTCCATTTCTGCCATAAATAGCAGTTTTCTCAGCCAGTCCCAGAGTTCAGGAATTTTTTCATTTTTCCAGTTTTGAGCATAGACCATTCTAGCAGTTGTTACCATGTACCATATCAATGTTCTTTTACTCACGTTTATTTCTTCTAGCTTAAGACCTAAAAGAAACATTTCAGGTTCTTTCTTGAAGGTACATTTCAAGATTTTTCCCATCTCTGTATGTATTGCAGTCCAAAATATTTTCGCTTTATCACAAGTCCACCACATATGATAAAAGGAACCCTCGGCATTCTTACATTTCCAACATTTGATAGATTTTTACCTATGTTAGCTATCTTTTTTGGTATCATATACCATCTATACATCATTTTAAAACAGTTTTCATTAAGGTTAGTACATGTAGATATTTTCATAGCATTTTTCCATAAGAATTCCCAAGATAACATAGATATTTCCTTATTCATATTAATTGCCCATTTAATCATTTGCTCTTTAACTACTTCATCTTCTGTGTACCATTTTAACAAAATTTTATACATTTTCGATATCATTTTCTTCCCTCCCTCCAGCCATAACTTTTCAATTTCATTATGATTTCCCCTGAACCCAACCATTTTTTTAATCAGTTTTATACAAATCATAGATCTGTCTATAATGCAACCAATCATATTTAAAGTCTAATTGGCTTTCTTCTTTTAACAAATATGATTTCCCTTCAGGTCTCAACAGATCACTATATTTCAACCAGTCCTGTCCCTTGTATTCTGAAAAAGATTTTATTACTTCTGCTGGTACAATCCACATTGGTTTTTCTTCGAGGGAAAAAAAATTGTACTTAATCCATGAGTCAAAGAGAGTTCTTCTGATATAATGATGCTTAAAAAAATTATCAATTTTTGACTTACCATAGTAAAGATATGCATGCCAGCCAAACCTGTAATCGTGCCCTTCTAATGCCAGCAATTTTCTATTTGGAAGAGTAATCCACTGTTTTAACCATGTCAGACAGACCACGTCATGATATAGCCTCAAGTTTGGTACTTGAAAGCCTCCTTTTTCCTTTGCATCACACAAAATTTTGATTCTCGGATTTTTCCCTGCCCACACAAATTTAGAAATTTCCTTTTGCCAAGAGTTAAATGCTTTTGAGTCTTTTACAACAGGAATTGTCTGGAATAAAAACATCAAACGTGGCAAAATGTCCATTTTAACTACTGAAATTCTGCCCAACAAGGATAAATTTAATGTATTCCATTTTTTTGATATCCTTTATGACTTGTGACCACAGTTTCTCATAGCTTTTTTTGAAAAGGTCAATATTCTTCATTGTCAAATCTATACCTAGATATTTAGTTTTTTTCACTACTTCGCAGTTTATAGCCTTCTGCAGCTCCATTTGCTTAGACCTTGTCATATTTTTACACATCACCTTAGATTTCTGTCTGTTCACGTAGAAGCCTGCTAGGTCTCCAAATTCTTTTATTTTATGTAGTAAAAGCGGTAGGGTTTTCAATGGTTCCTCTGCTAAAAACATAACATCATCAACAAAGGCTCTGTACTTATATGTAAATCCCTTAATTGTCAAACCTTTAACTTCCTTGTCTTCTTTAATATTCCGAAGCAAAACCTCTAGAATCCATATGAACAATAACGGAGAAAGTGGGCAGCCTTGTCTTGTTCCTTTTTGCACTTTAAAATATTCCGTTGTTTCATTGTTGACCACTATTGTTGCTTTTTGTTCCGAGTATATTGCTTTAATTATATTTAAGAAAGGTTCTCCAATATCCATTTTTCCCCATAACTTTAAACATAAATTCCCAGTTCAGATTATCAAAAGCTTTTTCTGCATCAACAAAGAAAAAGCCAACCTCCTTTTCTGGATGCTTATCATAATATTCAATTGCGTCTACTATTTGTCTGTCTGGCAAAAATCCAGCTTGTTCTTCTTCAATTAGGTCTTTCAAATATATTTTTAGTCTCTCGGCCATAATTTTGGCGAATAACTTGTAGTCATTATTTAAAAGCGAGATTGGCCTATAGTTTTTCACATTTGTTAAGTCTTGTGCTTCTTTTGGGATAAGAGAAATGGTTGCTTCTTTCCAAAAGTCTGGTATTTTCCTTGTTTCTCTAATCTCATTTGTCAGAACTTGAAAAATCGGGGCTAGCTCCTCTTTTAGTTTTTTGTAAAATTTAGCTGAGAAGCCATCTAACCTGGAGCTTTCCCCAGTTTTGCGTCATCAATAGCTTTGTAAGTCTCCTCTGTGGTAATAGGATTGTTAAGCATGTCTTTTAATTTTCCTGTAGGACTTGCCATTTTTAAATTCTGCAAATATTTTTGAGCTTTTACTCGGTCCATTGGGTTAGCCTGGAAAAGCTTTGCATAATATTTAAAAAATTCTGTCCTTATCCCTTTGCAGTCCACAGTTTCTTTGTCTCCTGCCACAATTTTGTTTATTACCTTCTTTCCCCTTCTTTTCTTAAGTTGCCATGCCAAATATCTTCCTGGTTTGTTAGACGTTTGTTAAAGTTTCTTTAGATTCCAATAGATTTCTTGATTTAATATAACATTCAGTTGATCTTGTAGAATTTGTATCTCTTTCAGTATTTTCTTTTTTCCTGGTCTTTTCTTTAATTCTTTCTCTTTTGTTCTGATCTTTTCCACAGGGTGGCTCTGTTGTGCCCTTCTTTCTTTTATTTCTTTGTTGTTTAAGGAGATTAATATTCCTCTCATCACTGCTTTATAGGCATCCCAAACCGTTTGGATCTGAATATCTTGATTCAAATTTGTTTCTTTACGCAGATTTTCAACTATAGTCTGCTTATCCAGTAAGTCTTCATTCAGCCTCCATCTGAATTGTTTTTTCCCTTGTTTAGGTGTCCACATTAGTGGCTTATGATCTGAGTTTATTTTTGGCATTATTTCAATTTTATGGGTTTTGAATGCTAGGTCTCTTGTCATCCATATCATATCTATTCTAGAAAATGAGTCATGCCTGTTAGAGTAAAAGGTGAAGTCTTTACATGTAGGATTCCATTTCCTCCATACATCTTTCAGGTTTTCCTGTTTGGCTAATTCAAAGAAAGCTTTTGGTAACTTCCCAACTTTTTCATCAAGTCTTTTTGTTTTCCGGTCTAAATTGTTGCTGATGTCCCATCAAAATGATTGGGAGTCTCCCATCAAAATGATTTGATCATAAGTCACTTGGTCTAGCTCAGATATTAAGTCTTTAAATTTTTTTTCTTTTGCTTCGTTTGGCGCATAAATGTTGACAACCAATGTTTTCTTCTCATGTAAGACAATTTCTACTGCAATATATCTTCCTTCTTTATCCTTAAAAATTTCTTTCGGTTCCAATTCTTTTTTAACATATGTTACTACTCCTTTCTTTTTGTTGACTGCCAAGGAAAAAAATTCTTCACCCAATTTTTTGTTAATTAAAAATTTATGATCCTGCTTTTTAATGTGGACTTCCTGCAAACAGATTAGGTTACATTTTTGTTTTTCCAACCAATGTCTTATTATTTTTCTCTTACTGGGTGAATTTAGTCCATGTACATTCCAAGAGGTAAATTTGTAATCCATAGCAATATGTAATTATTTGTCTTCAAAATCTTTATCATTGTCAAAAATAAATGTCAACATCTGCTCTCGATCTTTGATGGTATGTCTCGCACCTTGGAAATTGAAGCTCAACCCTTGTGGGATCTCCCATCTGAATCTCATTTTCTTTTGTTTCAACTTGTCCGTTAGCTGTTTAAATTTCTTTCTTTCTTGAATGATTGCCCTTGGGAGTTCTTTCATAATTATTATCTGTTTCCCATCTATTTCCAGTGGTTCCTTAAACTGTTTTCTAAAAGTCTCTTCCTTAATTCTCTTAGTTGTAAACTGGACTATCACATCCCTTGGTAAATTTTTCTTCTGGGCATAGGCTGAGTTGACTCTATAGATCAGATCAATGTTGTATTTTATTTCTTGCTCTTCCATTTTCAAGTAATCTGTCAATACTTCAGTGATCACATTATAGATATCCTCATCCAAATTTTCTTCAATGCCTCTTAGTCTAAGGTGTGTCTCCATTCTCCTGTATTCCATCACTGTATCAATTCTGTGGGTTTCTTTTGTCACTGTTTGGACATTCTTTTCCATTTCTTGCATCTTGTCCTCCATATCAGTAGATTTTTGTGTAAGGTTCTGTAATTCCTTTGTAATTCCTGAAATCTCATGTTTAAGTTCAGCAGCCACTTTATCTAAATTCAAAGTTTGGACTTCTTCCAACTTCTCCATTTCTTTCCCCAACCCTTGTATCGCCTCCATCATTCTTTTTTCCATCGCCTCCATTGCCATTTGCCATTCTTTGTCTTTTTTCTGTGTCATCCTTGGTGAGGACCATGAGCCCGCTCTCTGCCTTGGTCTAAGATCCGTTTTTAGTGTTTCAGTCAAACAGTTTAACAAACCTGGTTTACTGTAGTTTTAATCAAATATTAAGGCTTGAGAAACTTAACATCAGTGTCCTTGTTCTTTAGTCCTTTATGTGCTTGACCAAATCGCCTGCTTTTTGCCTCACCAAACTTGTGGATTGCTTGGCAATTTTAAAATAAAGTTTTAAAATTTTGACCTTCTCAAAATGGCGGGCATCTTTTCTCTATGGTACAAGGTCAGAGTCCACCACTTCCTGTTAGATCTTCCTGTCCGTCTGCATTTCTTGTCCTCCTTGCATTTCCTCCTTGTCCCTTCCTCTTTTAAGGTAGTCCTCCCCATGCCTGTCTGTTACAGTTCTCTTGTCTCCTCTGGCAGCAGTCATCACATCCAGTAACACGATCCGTCTGTTGGGGCCACCCAGCTAGAGGTTCTCACATTACAGTGCGTAGTTTCCAGCCCCTTATCTCTCTGCTAGCCACAGGAATGGTAAACAATCTGTCCTTTTTGGTTCTTTTAGCTTTAAATCTCAACTTTTTGCTTGGGGAAATGCACAGTTACTATTATTATGCTGCAAGTGCTTCTCCAGATGATTTTACCAATTGATCCTTACTGGTCCCGGTAAGCAAATTGGTTTTCATTACCTTTGCTGCTGCTTCTAAGGTGTACGCAATGCTTCTTCTTTTATACTCTTTCTTCTTGTCTCAAGAAATCGGGGGGTGGCAGTTTTAAGCTGGATTCCCATCCCAGCTCAGTCCTCTAGAGATGATAGCAATGCTTGCTTCGAGAGAGGGGATCAAAGCGAGAAACAAGTCTCCTCCGAGGCTTATCTTCCACCAATCTCAACTCTCTCTTGGTTCCTCAGTGCTTGCTGGTCTTCCCCCTGCCTGGGGAAAGCTGCGTTGGGCACAGAATTCACCCAAACTGTCAAAAAGGACGGCCGTCCACCCTGAGCAATTACAAGGTGCGTCAAATTGCCATCTTGCCCCGACCAGAAGCCCAAACTGCACAACTCTTTATTTCACAGAAACACAGCAGGGGGTGGGATATTTACATAGGATATATTAATGCTGTTTGTATGAGTGCTTCTCTCTCTCTCCCTCTCTGTATTAACATAGGCTGTAGTTATAAAACACTAAGTTGGTCACAGACTGTCTTTGGTACAGATTCCAGTAACTATCTGTGGTTAGACCTTGGACTTTCTCTCTATGGCTCTCTGAGACTGACTGGTGAGCCTATTCCAGCTATTTCCCAGTCACTTCCAGGCTCCTAGTCCTTCCCTTAACCACCTCACACTTGGAGAAGTGTGCATTTTGCTTTGTGACTACTGAGGAGTTATTTAGTTTCTCCTCTCAGCTCACTACCCTCTCTCTTTAGAGATGACCAGTAGGAGCATTATCCAGCCCCGGTTTTCCTCGATTGGATGGTTTGCTGTATCACTCAGCTTCAGAGGCTCCTTCACTCTCAAGAGCTCTCCAGCTAACTCCCTGTCAACTGTCAGCTGTTAACTGTTTTTTTTTTAAATCCCCCCGAAGGGGTTTTTTATTGCATTTTCTAAATGTCTACAGAAAAGGGGAGGGGTACTAACAAACATAACTACAAGAAGGGGGAGATAGGAAAGAAAATCCAAAACGTGGTGATTGTATATAGTGCTTACATATGTGGCATTAAAAACTTTCAGTTGTTAACCTCGAAGGTTACATTTGAGTACATCGCTTATGAAGCTCTAGCTCATACAGACTGTTTGGAGTATACTTCTGCAATACACTAACATTTCTTCTGTACAAACATCAGGCACTATCATCATCTCATTGCAATAATTTCTGCCTGTTACTTTCTGCCCCTCTAACTCTTTAGAATTTTTTTCAATCAATACATGGAATCTAATAACATTTCAATACCGCTATTAAAGAACATCCAAGTTAGGCTTAAACATGATTCTCTTCAAAGAAAAAGCTCTCCATTTACCCTCTTATTAAAAAAGAAAAGAAAGACAGACAAACTGGAACCTCCATATACATCAGATAGCATCCCTTTTCCCTCTTCCTTTTATGGAGTTAGCCTAAATTAATAAAATCCTTTTAAAATTAATTTAACCATTCATTATCAATTTCTGTAAAAACCCTTTCCCTTAATTTTTCCCAACACACCCCCTTAGCCAAAAATCTCATCTCTAGAGAGGGCTCTACACTATAGAATCTTCCTCAGCCTTCTTTAACTCAAAGTCCATTATTATTAAAGCATATCCACCTTTTGCCCAACCTTCTATTAGCTTTGTCCCCCCATCAAAATATATAATAGCTTTATTTTTAAGGGGGAGAGTTTCCCCTCCCCCTTGCTTATCGTAGGAGAAACATAGCTACATTGCTGTCTCATCCAACTTCCAGTTACTTTCAAGTTCTTAATGAAGATTCAGTTTCGTTTTAATTTTAACTGCGACACCAGATGCCATATCAAAGGGAGCACTTCAAAGTCTAAAGTCTGCTTATCTTCTCTTTATTATCAAGTCGCCAGGGTCCCATAAATCCATCGGATCTTTACACCACCTCTAAAAGTTCTCTAAATTAATCAGCCTTATTTCCAGCTCATTCCGAGTTATTTTCTTTTTAAGCGGAGGGGAACTTCTCCCCCCCCTTCAACCTTCAGCCTTTCCCAGTCACCGCTTACAGAGATATTTAAAGTTTCCTTAAGAAGAAAGAGGGTTCTTCAGTGTCTAAAAAGATTACTTTCCGATGCTTGTACAGTCTCCTTATCTTTCGAGAGGGGGAATTTCCCCCCCTCCGCCTGCTAAAGATGGATTCTGCCTCATTTCCAGCCGTCACTCAGAAAACACTCCAAGCTAATGTAAGTTTCCATTTCCATTCAATACTTCTCTCTTTTCTATTTATGCTTCTTCTTCTCTCCCCCTATCCCTTAAAAATCATCATTTTTATATTATTACATTGTTATGCGGGGGGAGGGAGTTCCCTTCCCCCCGCTTCTTTTCCGGGGGGGGGAAGGGGGAGACTTTATTCCAACTCAGTCTCTCACTATGATGTTCACAGTCTTTAAAGGAGATTCTAATTCTTCCTTCTTGCCATTTCTAGCTAACCATATAAAACGCTTTCAGTTGCTGAAAGTCCCAAATATTTGCTTATGTGTTGTTCAGTTCATAACTCTCAGTATTCCTCCATCACAGTCCCTTCATTTTCCATTTCTCTGATGTTAGTTTCCTTTATCTAGTCCTCCATGGGGGGGTCTACCATTGTCTCCCCCACCCATGCTTGGGAGAATGTATTCTTCCCTCTGGTGCTTCGTTAACTTGTACTCACACTTCTTCAGTAAAAAAACAAAAACGATTCAGCCAGTCGCTTAATCACCATCCGCTTGGTTCCCGGTACACAAAGCCTCGGCCATTACTGGAACACAGCAGGGAGACCGTCGGGGCAAAGGGACACCCCCACCCCCAGGTTAGAAGCCGGGGGGGAACCTCAGTGCCCCCTGACTCAGGGCTCATCCTGAACTCTGGGGGAGAGCGTACAATCGCCCTCCCTCTCTACCTGCTGGTCTGCAGACCATTCCCCCAAGAGAGGGGAGAATGGTCGCCATCAGCTTGCCAATCTGGAAGTCGAGTCCAGCTGTTAACTGTTAACTGTCACTTCACTGAGAATTCCAAGCAACTAGCCAGCCTAAGTCATATGACCTAGCAGCTCCCTTGCTTTGCTGCTGTTTATCAACAAACCTTTAGTCCATCCCAGAAGGCATCAAAACACGCTCTAGAAAAGCCCATCTGTACTTTCCATAGGTGATGTTAGAGAGATATGGTGCTGCTGCAAATCCAGGCCAAGATTTTAGATTACTGTATATCTTGGGCAAAAGGGCTCCATCAGTTTGAACCTCAATGTCCACCAAGCACTGATGAACCAAATGTTTTGCTTTACTCATACCCATTTCCAAAAGATTTACTGGACATAGCCTGATAGAACCTAGCTTATCCATTATTCTGGTGGATCAGTCTGGATATGGAGTAGAGGCTAGAAGTGGGGGGGGGGCAATCCTGTAGGCTTCAGGTGGATTCTCAACCAATAATAAATCAAAATTGTCCAGATTTTCAATTCCACTCTTGGTACACCAGCCTCCTGTCTTAAGATCACATAAGTTGTACATTTTGGTACATTAAACAGTGGTTTGAGAAATTTAGGTTGTACTCTCTCTAGTGTCTTTTAATTACTATTGTTATTTAATATTATTTGCATCCCATAGGTAAGTTGGGTCAACACTTTGTCAGAAAGGAGCTTCAGAGCTGCTGGGTCTAAACCTAGGTCTTCATTTCTAAAAATCTAAGAATAGTGTTGGCACTTCTCTCTGCTATATTAATTGCAGATGTAATGTGAGCTGACGGACTACCATTGTGTGAGAAGATTATCCCCAGGTATTTAGAAGATTTTACTTGCTCAATGTTTTGACTATTAATTTTCCAGTTACATTTATTGTATACACTATTAAAATGTATTATTTTGTTTCTGAGTAACTAATAACTAACAATTTGTTATCACATTGTCTATTAAATGTCTTCAGAGCCTGTTTTAAATCAATTCTAGTTTGTGAAATAAGAATGGCATCATCAGCATACAAAAGCATTGGTACACTTTTCCCTCCTGTAAATTTAGGGCATGTACGTCTATCCCTTGTAAGCACTGGATTAAAGAATTTACGTATATATTAAATAGAAAAGGGGAGAACAGGCAGCCTTGTCTAACTCCTTTTTGTTAGGGAATGCATTTGGATAGCTTACCCTCACAGGTATATCTAATTTGTAATTATTCTTATGTAATTTAATTATCAAGAGTAAAAGCCTTTTGTCTATGGTTGAGCCTTTTAATTTTGTCCAGAGTCTCCCTCGTGAAACAGTATGAAGGCCACCTTAAGATCTACAAATGTGACAAATGGTGAGCCCTTAGCTGTTCTTACATACTTTTGGATGAAATAATCTAAAATGAGGCAATGGTCCAGAGTTGAATGGCCTTGGGTGAACCCTGCTTGCTCAGTTTCTACATAATTCTCTTTATCTAGCCACCTACACAATTTCATACATAGATGTTTGGTGTACAATTTGAAAATGATATTTAGGAAACTAATTGGTCTATAATTGCCAGTCTTTTGATATATGAGCAGTTTTATCTATATAGATAAAAAGATTAGCCAAAATCGATACCCACCTAACTATGTTTGCTTTTAGCAATTCAGCTGGGATAAAATCACTTCCCAGGGCTTCCCCCCTTTTTAATTGATTTCTCAGGAAAGTGACCTTTTTTAACTGTAACTGGAGGCCATGAAGGAGTACCTTCTAAAGGAATTTCTATGGGGGACACAGGACAAAGGTCCTTGTATAATGCTGCAAAATTATTCTCCCAGGTCTCTGCAAGAATAGTATTTGCCACAACTTTGCTTCTATTTCCATTCCTACCAGAGACTAATTTCCAAAACCCAGCACTGTCATTATTCTTAGTAACCTCAATGAGAGTCTGCCACTTAGAAAGTATATGGGCTCTCTTTTTTGACTTTAACATGCTTTATAAGCTTTTTTGTTAGCCTGAGTTTTGGATTTTGTATTACAGTTTGGATTTTTTTTTAATACTTTAAAACTCTCAATAAGTTTTTGCTTTGCCTTAACACACTCCTGATCAAACCATCCTTGACTGGGAACCTTTCCACTTGATTGGGAATTGCCAGATCTTCTTAGCAGTGGTTTGAGTTGTGAGGTAAGTTCAGTATAAAAGTTTAAAGGGGAGGCCTCTTCCTTTGGGAGATTTGTTATCTTATAATAGAGTGCCTTACCCTCTTTTGAGTGTGTCCAAGATATGAATTTCTTATTAAGTGGGCTACCCCATTTAATTTTCAATTTACCTCCTACTACCTCTTCCTTCTAGTTCAAGTTTTTATTGTGATTTAGATGTTTAACTTCAATTTCCCAATTGAAATTCAAGGGGAAATTATCATTTTCGAGTCTTATATCTACCATGTTTGATATCTCTGATTACCATACCTCGAGAAACCAAAATATAATCTATTGTGGTTTCTTTTGTTCCTAACTGAAAGGTAAATTGATCTGGATGGTCCCCCTTAACTGATCCATTTAAAATAATTAATTTTAAAATTAATTAAAATAATTAATTAAAATAAATTTAGTTTGGAGACCATTTAGATCATACAAGCACTGGCAAAATTTGCCACCAGATCTAGAGATATACAGCTGGGAAAAGGATGATCGATTTCTAAGTCATTCAGTCCAAATGTCTCTAACAATTGATCATAACATAAGTACTAAGAAACTAAGACTAAATGAAGAACAATAAGAAAGATGGTTAAAATAGCGGTAAAACCTTCAGGAGAAGATTTGCATGCAGAATGTTAACTTGGAATTTTTAACATATAATTTTGTACTCCCCCCCCTTCTTTAACCTTTCCCCCTTTCTATATGTAAACTAATACAACTCTATTAAAAATGTCATCATTATGCCCCAATCTAGCATTAAAATCTCCACCAATAATCAGCATTGCAGAAGGAATATCAAGAATATATTGTTCTACCTCCTTCTGTATGTTTTTGGTTTGTTCCTGCAAAGATTGGGATTGCAAATATAAATTTAGATATATGACCGAATATTTATGGAAAGACAATACTACAGCTGTAACACATTCCTTATCACTTATCAGCTCTTTGACAGAGGCTTCCAAAGAGGTGGATATAAATATTCCTAGGCCACCTGAGGGTCTCCCTCCCCCCCGCTTTAAACCTAGGGAAGCAGGGGTTAATACAGACATGTAATTGGGAATATTAAATTCCTTTGTCATTCATGTCTCCTGTAAAAAAAAAACCCTAGGCCAAATTGTGTAATATAATCCATAAAATCTCTGTCCTGAGTTTTATTGAAGCAGCCTGCAATGTTCCAAGAGAGGAGAGAAACTGATTATCACTTTAATGTTTCAATAATATCCAAAATATTCTGTGTTCTTAAAAATGCATCCATTACCCACAACTTTCATATGATCCTGTTGCATCTTCTTATTGTGCAGTCTTGGTGGTTTTATATACTCTTGTTTATTAGAGATTTTGCCATTAATCCCTGAAGTTGATCTATTCTGCAAATCAAAGGAGAGTTGTTTGAGATCAAATTATTGGTTTCTGTCATATGATTTGTGGGGTCACTGGATACACACTCCTTTTTTGAAACTTCTTTATTCATCAGTAAGTTGTTATATCTAGACTTCACAGATGTATCTTCATCAAAGTCCATAAGTTCAGGGAGTTTCTCTAATTGCAGCAGCCTTTCAGGTTACACTCATTGTTAAAGCCTCCCTCACTTGGCAGGAAAAATCTATCAAGTCAGGATGTGTAGAAATGAGTTCTTCTTGTCTTTCAAACTTTTTGTACTTCTTAACCAAGAGCAGAACAGGTTTCATTATATTTACAAAAGCACAGGCTGGAAAGATCCCTTTGCTCTTAAAGATTGCTTTCTGCCTCATTATTAAACATGGGATCCTCTCACTTAAAAATGTGAGAAGGACTCTCTGTACCTGGTTCAGTTGACTCTTTCAAGTCACTTGCAGCAATTCTTATCCCAAGTAATAGGCTCAAATGATTTAACACCTTCATTTTTGTGTTCCACAAAGGCAGCCTACCTCGGTATCTGCAAACTGACAGACATATATTTTTTTCAGGTTGAAGGATTAATTGAAATCTAGAGCTTCCTTTGTCCTTTTTGCATAGCAGTGGGGAGTGCAGAGATAAATCTGTACTCCTAGGAAAAATGGATAAGTCTTTACTCATAGGTGGAGCAGACACATTAACAGAACTTACACAGCAGCAGGGCTTTGTCTCTTCAGTAGTCCCAATCCTTGGCTCCACCAGCCTCTCAAGCTTTTTATTGATTTCATTTAGACACTCTAGAATATATTTGACTGTCCTTGTAGCCAAATCCATTAAACTGGCTAACTTCATTTCATCGTAACAATTGCTTTCTTCAACTTCTTCTTTTAAAGAGACAGTCTTTGTTACTGCTGTAACCTTCTTTTCTACAAAACTCCCTTCTCCTTCAGCTAAAATCACATATTTATTGGAGACCAGAATGTTATAAACAGCAGCATTTTTGAAAAGAAAGTAATCTATTTTGGAATGTTTACTTGCTGGAGGAGAGGAAATTCCTTCTGCATCACTTGGGCATTCGGGGCATTTTTCAACACTCATTATGGCATTGTTTGTTTGTAGAAACAGACAGAGAAGCTTTCAACAGCCAGATAAGCAGTAGAAGCAAGTTCAGTTCATCAGTAAAGATAAAAATGTATCCAAATATCCAGCAAGGGCAAGAGTCAAGAAAAATAACAATCTAAAACATCTAAAGGAAGAGCCACAAGAGAATGCTCACCATCCATCCGCCGCCATCTTCGAAAGAGGAATCCAAAATATTCTGTAAGATTTTTGCCTTCCATTCTTCCTGTAGCGAGGTGAACTGGATGTATCATCAGCATCTCACTATTAATTAGTGTTCTTTCAAGAGCAACTCCATTTCTATCGCCTACTTCTTGGTTGGTTTCATTTATTTTTTGTTCTTTGTGTTCTTCCTTTAAATGGCTGTTCCTTATTTCATCTAGTGCTATTGCTGGGAAATGTTATTTTGCATAATACAATGGCACTAATCTGCTAGTCTCTGTCCAGTGATGGCAGAATCGAGGCACTTTCCCCTCCATATTTAGAACCATAGAATCATTGAATCACAGAGTTGGAAGGGGCCATACAGGCCATCTGGTCCAACCCCTACTCAATGCAGGAGCAGCCTAGAGCATCCCTGACAATTGTTTGTTCAGCCATTGCTTAAAGACTGCCAGTGAGGGGAAGATCATCACCTCCCTAGGCAGCTGATTCCACTGTTGAACAACTCTTACTGTAAAAAAAGTTTTTCCTAATATCTAGCTGGGACCCTCCCACCCTTAATTTAAATGCATTATTGTGAGTCCTATCCTCTGCTGCCCACAGGAACAGCTCCCTGCCTTTCTCTGAGTGACAACCCTTCAAATACTTAAAGATCACATTCACCTTTTTTGTTGCCATGTCACACTGGCTGCTCATATTTAACTTTCGGTCCACCCATACCCCAAGATCTTGTTCACACACACTGCTACCCAGAAGTGTTTCCCCCATCCAGTATGCATGCTTCTCATTTTTGTTACCCAGATGTAGAACTCAGCACTTATCCCTCTTAAATTGCATCTTGTTCACATCCACCTACTTTCCCAATGTGTTCAGCAGTTGTTGAATTCTATTTCTTATCTTCTGGTTTGTTTGCTGCTCCTCCCAATTTGGTGTCATCTGAAAATTTAATGAGTAGTCCCTCCAAACCCTCATCCAGATCATTTATTAAAATATTGAAAAGAACTGGGCCCAGAATCGAACCCTGTGGCACCCCTCTGGACACTTCCCTCCATTCTGATGAAATGCCTTTGACAAGTTCAGTGCAGCACTTTTGGTCTCTCCTCAGAGAGCTGCTCCTGAAGGAGAGCCGAACCACCCCATTTGTGGATCCTAGGGGAAACCAGGATCTAAGGAGACCCTAGAGGGCATGATGAGGAAGCTCTCCATAGGCGGCAGCTGTGGGGATTGAGCTCTCATTGTCTAGCCTGAAGTGCGGACCAACATAGGATCCATTTTGGCACTTAGCCATGAATGTCCAAGAGAAAGAGAAGCAAGCAGATGAAATGATGCTGTTTTAGAGAACTTTGTTTCTGGACTTCTTAAACAAGTAAGTTTGGTTCCTGATTAAAGAAGACCTGGATTTAGAGACTTATTTGAGAACCTATACCTGAGTTGCCCCCTCCCCTCTGAAGAAAGCAGTTTTCACTTTAACTAGAAAGGGAGAGACAGCATTTGCCTTTTGGCTAGGAAGTGGGTTGGTTGGAGTGAGAGCCCTCTCTGGTACTATGGCTTTCCTGAGGAGAGATTGATATAGATGTAAAAGGGAAGAAGTGAGTTACTCCCCAGAGTTGCTACTTTTAGTTTAAAGAGAAAGAGTCAAGAGAAAGTGGCGAGAACCAATGATATACAAAGTGGTCTAAAAAACCAGAGTTCGTACAATAATATGATCTATTTTTATGACTTTGAGAACTTTGGATCATTTGTGGGGTGGAAGTGATGTTAGTCTTCTGTCCACTGCTTTATTTTTGGTGTTGTGGGAAGCTTGCCCATATGTCAGAGTGAAGAGAAGCACCAGGCACTTTAAAACTGAGGCATGGAGGTGGAAGAAGTTTTGTTTATATTTGGAATAGCTCTGGAATGTCAGAGTGAAGAAACATCCTTTTTGTGGAAGTGATTTACAGACTGTGAGTTGAAGAAGTCTGCAGTGATGCTAAAATTTGTTACTCTTTAAATATTTGATTGGGTTGCACTGTATGACTATAGGATGAGTACGGTATTGTAAGCTTGATTTGTCAATATACTTGGGATTTGAGAGTATTGCTGTATGGGTTTTGTATAGTTTTTAAAATATTGATAAGTAAAATGAAAGGGTAAAATAACTTTTGCATTTAAGATAAAATTATAGCAGAACAAATACAGGAAGATGAGCAAATCTAGCAAGTCAGATAAAAAAATACACCTTCTTCCTCTCCTGCCCCATCCCCGGGGTCAAATCAAATCAGTGGAAGCAATGTTATCACAGGATTCTTTAAAAGAGCTTCAAGCAAGTCTTCAAGCAACTTTTTTTAGCAAGGCTGGGCCAATTACAGAGTAGCTTAGCCCAGTTAACAACTCAGATTAAAGACATAAATGATAATATGGAGGACTTCCAAAATCGACTTAAGGAAAATAAACAAGAAACCATTAAACTAGTGAAGACTATTTAAAAAAACTGAAATAAAAACAGAAAAGACCCAACAGAAAGTAAAGGAGATAGTATAAGCATAACAGCTGTCACATGACAGAATGATTAAGAGGGAAATGGACAGAGCGGTTTATATGCTGAGGTTCCAAAATATTCTGGAGGACAAAGAAGAGGATTTGACTCTCTTATTAGCACAATCACTTGCACCAGAAATGGAGATTGAAATTGATGATCTTCAAAGAGAGATAGATTTGATCTACAGAGTAAATTCAAGCTATGTCAGAAAGAACAGACTACCAAGAGAGGTACATGTGAAATTTACTAAAAGAGCAGTGTGAGATGTTGTGCTGAGGAGAATGAGAGACAAAGATCTGACTATAAAAGGAAATGTGATTAAAAGTTTGAAAGAGGTACCATAGAGGATGCGACAGAAGAGAAAAGAATATGACTCCCTATCATCAGTATTGAAAGCTAAAGACATCTCAGAAGGTCTCTTCTTCTCATATGAAGGCCAGAGATATAGAATAAATTTAATATTGAAAGTGCAGGACTTTTTGAAGAAATATGGAAAGAGACTTAATAGGGGAAAGACCAGAAAGAGAAGGAAGAAGAGACTTAGAGGAAAAGACCAGAGAAGAAACAGAGAAAGAGAAGGAAGAAGATTTAGAGGTCCAGTCAAATGATAGCTCAAGAGAATCAGAAGGATATGACGGGGTGATAATAAAGAAGTGCTTTTTGTTGTGTAGTCACTAGTACAGAAAAATTTAAGTCACGGTCAAGTCTTTGTTAAAGAAAGTTGGAACTAACGTATATGTTGTTGACTGTAAAGTTGTTTAAAACTCAATACAAACATTAAAAAAAGAATCAGAAGGATCAGGAAGAAGGGGCCAAAGCAGCACCATGAATGGAAAGAAGCAAACATACTTTCAGGAACTGAATAAAATCACAATGAAATTTATATGGCAAGGGAAGAAACCCAGAATAAAATTGAAGGCATTACAGGATTTTAAATGGAATGCAGGATTTGGTCTTCCAGACTGGGGAACATACTATAAAGCATCTGTATTGACATGGATTAAAGAATGGATAACAATTGAACATACTAGTCTGTTAAAACCTGAGGGACATAATTTAAAGCTAGGATGGCATACCTATCTTAGGTACCAAAGCAGACAATCACAAATATTTTAAAAATCATTCAATAAGGAAAGCATTGCTGTCAGTAGGGGAAAGAATCAGACACAATATATATGTGAAGATCCCCAAATGGGTCTCTCTGGTGGAATCATTTACTCTAGCTGTATTATTGGATATGGAAAGTAGCTAGATATGAAGATCTATTAGGAAAGGAAGATAGGTTGAAGTCTAAAGAAGAACAAGATAGATACTTTGATTGGTGGACAAGAGTACAGTTGGAATCTAGATATGCTAAAGACAAGCCTCAAGGGTTTTATGCAGAACAATCAGCGTTTGATACACTCTTATTTGGAACAAACAATAAATTAATTATTTTATGTGTATTTATTACAGATAAAGATGGAGAATGTAATTAAAGAATGCATGATAAAATGAGCCCAAAATTTTGGCCATAATATTGATCTTGACTATTGGTTGCAAATATGAAAAACAAATGTAAGAATAACAAAATCGGTATCTTTTAAAGAGAATGTATATAAAATGTTCTATAGGTGGTATATAACACCAGAGAAATTAGCCAAAATGTACCCTGGAATGTCTGACAGATGTTGGAAATGTAAGATATGGGTAGGCAGCTTCTTTCATATTTGGTAGAAGTGTAAAAGATGTGATGTTATATTGAAGAAGGGTTCATGAAATATTGCAAAAAATATTTTTGATACTGTTACCATTTAAGCCAGAAACGTTTTTTCATAATATTATGCCTGAGGTAAAAGATAAGAAAATTAAGCAATTAATTATACATATAGTTACGGCAGCAAGAATTCTTTATGCTACATATTGGAAGAAATCAGAGATACCAACAAAAGAGGAACTCTTGACAAAAAATTTTGAAACAGCAGAAATGGATATATTGACGGATTTGTTGAAAGACCAAAGTAAACAAAATGTGAGAGAAAACTGGGCATTATTTTATGAATGGGTGAAAAGAAACTGTGAAAAGGGAAAATCATGAATAATGGATTACAACTATTATAAATTTAGGAGAAGTTTAACTTGAACTGTAAAGAATATATTCTTTTTCAGGAATCATAACAGAGTTTAAGGATTTGATTAAGCATCGTTAGAAATTATATAAATGAAAAAAGACTGGAAGCAAAGGTTTAAGATGAAAATTGTTTTGTAACAGCTATTATATAATCCTGATAGAAACCTTTCTCCTATGTCTTATCCCATTCCCCTTGTCCTCCCCTTTCTAAATGTCCTATATAGTAGGGGAAACTACGTATATATAAAATAAAACAGGTGATTGCAAATGTTGAATATGGTATGTTTGGCTTTTGAACATGTTAACTGCAAAGTTTGCAGCATCCCAGACAAAATTCAGAATAATTAAATTTGTGCAAATAAGAGGTCTTATAATACAATTTACCTTGTTTGTAATACTCAATTTTGCTTGAGATGAATACTTCATATTGATAAATTGCTAATAATCTAAAACAAGTAGTTATATGAAGTAGTTTTTCATCTGTGAATTGGTTGTATTCAGGTTCATAATTGGATAGCTGCTGCTTGTGCATTCTCACAGTTTACTGGCTTTCTGGGGGTATGAAGGCCCCTTATGACTCTGAGGCAAACATACCCCAGACAGTAAATTGTGAGCATGCACACAATAGCTGTCCAGTTACCATGCTGAAAACCACCAGTGCAGAGATGCAAACTACTTGACATACCACCTATTTTAACTAGTGACGATATTAGTGCAATCATATTAGATCCTTGACTCAAGTAAAAACAGACAACAAAGAAGGTAAGATTATTTTTCAGTCAACTTATCTGGGCAACTGATGCATCATCTATAAATAACTACATTTCAAGTGTATATACTGCTTTTGTGCTTGTGCAGTTGCTGATGGTGTTAAACAATTGGTGTCATTTTCAGAACTTACTCAGTTCCTTGGCATCAAATAAATCCCCCACAAAGACTAAAACAAAAGAATCAATTTTTGTACTAAACTACAAATACTATGAGATCAACTAAATGCTCTCTCAGATAAAACTGATTTGCACAATTTCCTAAGGCTTGGACCTTCCTTTCTTTCTTAGACAATTCCACAGTGCCAGTGGAGAAAGGTTATCAGCCATGTAGATAGCAAATGAGCCAGCTACACTGAGGGCACTAGAATAAGGAATTGTTTGGATGATCAGAGTTGACATTTGAGTTCATAAAAAATCAAATGTTCACATGCCAGATTAACCTAAAAGCACTCTAACCTAAAAACTTTAAAACCAGCAAAACAGGCTGGCATACTGGCATATTAAAAAGATAAACTTGGCAGCTTCCCTACTGCCCAGTCCCAGCAGTTTTCTATCCATTTTCTCTATGCATGATTTTGGGGATGTGGAATGGTATAGTATAGCCTTATCTTATCAGACCTTGGAAACTAAGCAGGATCGGTACTTGGATGGGAGGCCACCAGGGAAGTCTTTGCAGATGAAGGTGATGGCAAACCACCTCTGCTTAATCACTTGCCTTAAAAGCCCTATGGAGTTGCCACAAGTTGGCTGCAATTTGATGGCACTTTATATGCACATGCATAAACTTTTATCAAGTCCCACTCCTAATCACATGTTGTCTAATCAAAAAAGTCCCAAACTATTCTTTCTGCACAGGGAAGATGTTTCAACCCCCTCAGCATTTTGCTTGCCTCTTTTTCTGCACTAGTCTGCAGTGTAGATAGCACCTCTAGACTTTACCCGTAGCCACTTGTTATACTGCCTTGAGTTTAAAAAAATAGTTTTCAGTTTGCCAGGGGAAGCTGCTGGAACATAAATCATCCCCAAAGACTTTTATGTGTATTCCTGCATTTCTCTTGTTTAACAACAGGTAGTGATAAGGGATGTAGCTACACATGTAACAAGACTGGAAATATCCAGTGCCACAAGAAAAATTATTGGACAGTGGCCAGACTTTGAAGACTGGAAAACAGTACAAAAAACATTGCTTAAGGACACTTTATTCACAGAACTATCTAGAATTCAAGGGTAGTGGATGGGTGAACAATATGTTAACAAATTACAAAACCTCTTATCTATGCCCAGTATTAACCTGCATTATTTCCACACTAAACCTGTGTTACAAGAGGGATCTTTTAAATCTTACTCTGGGAATAACACTTCCAGGAGAAGAAAGTATTTGGACACCAGGTTATACAGTTTCATGGGATTTTATCCTGTCTTAATATATAAATGTGTAGTGGTCTGGCAAGGTTCTATGCTTGGCAAAATCAGTTCACTGCCTGATCTGTCACTCAGAACGACTCCTTAGGCACTGGCTGAGTTGCCTGAGTCCCACCCACAGAAGCAGCAGGAGCCAAAACTCATCTCAGAAGACAATTTCACCTCAGGAGACAGGATGGGGACTCCGGCCTTCTTGCTTCCCAGTGACGCTGGCCCTGCCACTTTGCACTGCTGCTGCTCCCAGCCCAGCCTTGGCCTGCACTGAGACTGCTGTCCCCTGCCCCTCCATGCCGCTGCCTGTCCCGGCCCCTCCCAGAACCCTGAAGACTCCCCAAGGTAAGTAGGCAGCTGAGCCATGAGCAGCCTGGCTGGCCACGGGGGCCTTGAATGGGGGGGTGGGAGAGCCAAGGCCTGCCTAGCTGGGCTGCAGGAGCCTTGAATGGGGTGGGGGGTGGGAGAGCCATGTCCTGCCTGGCTGGGCCACAGGGGCCTTGAACGGGGGTGTGGGAGAGCCAAGGTGTGCCTGGCTGGGCCACAGGGGCCTTGAACAGGGGGTTGGGGGAGCCAAAACCTGCCTGGCTGGGCCAGAGGGGCCTTGAATGTGGGAGTGGGAGAGCCAAGGTGTGCCTGGCTGTGTGTGTGAGACTTTACTTCCACTTCTGTATCTTTCTACGCATTTGTTACACATCACATCTTTCTAGAGCTTGTTGTATTGCTTCTACAACAGGCTTTACTGCTAGTTAGTATATAAATTCTAACAAGAATTTTCTCTATTTTAATCACATTAAGAATTTCCAGAACATACCCCAACATAGAAAAGTATTGAGAGCATATAGCTTAGCTCAAGCTAAATTAACCCTACCTAAAATGAAGCAATAGCTTTTCTTCAAGCAGCACAAAGCATAAAGTGGCATAGTACAATGCTAGCAAATAAGAGAAAAAAGAATACCCAGATAACAATCTCGCCAATCCTCCAGGAAAGGGTGGTGAAGCATATTCAAAGGTGGCCAAAGATTACTTGGTAGGAAAAGGCCGTACCTCCAAGGGGTCTTCCTTCAGATGGGTACATCAAAGACAGAAATGATGGAGAGAGGCTTTTATCCTCTCTCTCCACCTTCTTTTGGACACCCCTTGCTTTTTATACCTTATTCAGTTCATTTGCCCACTCTTCTGACACAATCAGGTTCTTGCAACTGCTTTTGGATCTTCACTGTTGTGATCATCTTACTATGCACTTTAAGGATAAAATCTCTCACATCTATTCCAACTTCGACGCTACATAGTAGTGACAGGATCAAATGGTCTCAGGGTGCTGATTTGTCCAGTTGTGGGATACCTTTCAGCTTGTCCAGTCTGAGGATGTGAACAGGATAGTTAGAGGTATGAGACCCACCATCTCCTTGTACAACTAAAACGTACTGAGACTGATGCATATGGTGGGTTCAGCTCATACCTTTTACTTAGTGATTTCAGCAAAACATAAGGCTACAGTCACCAGCTCGCAGGCTGCTTTTATGTCCCTTTACAAACACACCCATTTCACACACCCACACCCGTGATAGGCTATATACAAGAGTTATGATCTTATAGGTTTTTCCCTAGGATCCCTGTTTGTCGGTTGGCTGGTTTTAGGAACCTAGGACTCTATTGTCTCTGATAGTGAAGCTCCGCTAGGCAGTTAGGCCATGTGGCTGCCTGACCATGTGTGTGTGGTTTAGCTAGTACACAACACCCCTCCCCCCATGGTTCAGAACATGTCTGACAAATATAGTCCTTCAAATACGTGGTTTTCTGCCACTCCCATGTTGAACGTCTGATTTCCAGTGATGGGGTGGGGATCTCCAGGTTGGTCGGTGCTGGTTTTGGTGCCTGTGGGGGGGGAGGTCGGTGGCTGGCTCCGGGCGTGTTTCCACATCTCTGTCTGGTGGTGTGCTAGGCAGCTGTGGCAGTTGCGCCGACCCCTCTGTTGGCTCTGGTCTTCCTTCCTTGTTCCCGCTGTCCTCAGGTGGGCTGAGGAAGGACGCGACAGTGCAGTTGATTGATGTGGTGGCATAGTACCTGGCCATTCTCCAGGTTGCCTTGTAGGACTGGGGACCCATTACCTGGACCACGTTGGTGGGGATCCAGGTGGGGCCTTGGCTGTAGTTCCTCACGTAGACTGGTTCCCCAGGAAAGAACCCTCTAGAGGCGGTTTGCTCTTCAGTGGCTGTGCTGTGCTCTGGGGCTCAGTCTGGGTGGAGGCAGTCGAGCTGGGTCGTGGGCCGCCAGTTCGGCAGGGCAGTGCCCGGTGGTGCAGTGTGGGGTCATGCACTGGCTAAGTAAGAAGGCAGCCAACTTATAGTCCATGCAGCACAGGGACTCCTTGGTGGAGCGGACCATGCACTCCGCTTGGCCATTGGTCACTGGGTGGAAAGGAGCTGAGTGTATGTGCCAGATGCCGTAATATTTGATGAATTCTTGGAACTCAGCCAAAGTGAAGGCTGTCCCATTGTCCGTCACTTAGGAGTTTGGTATGCTGTGTGTACTGAAAATCCTCCACATTGCCCAGATGGCTGAATGGGAGGATGTGAAGGGAACAGGCACCACCTCTAACCACTTAGTGTAGGAGTCAACTAAGAGGAAGAATATTTGCCCCTGGAAGGGGCCAGCAAAATCCAAGTGAAGTCTTGCCCACGGCTTGTGGGGTGACTCCCAGGGCCGTACTGGCACTTTTGGTGGTTCTGGCCAGGACTCCTGGCATGGTTGACACCTCTTTACCTTGTCCTCTATTTTGCCATCAAACCCCAGCCACCATACTTAACTCCTCACTAGGGCTTTCATCCTGACAATCCCAGGATGATTTTCATGAAAGGCTGTGATCACCCTCTTGCGCAGGGGGGAGGGTATCACCACCCTGCTGCTTCATTCCATCTCGAAGCGAATGCTGTGAACTCTGGACCACTGGGCCTGTGGGCCACCCTCTTACGGCCCAGCTGAGGACCTGGGAAAGGATGCAATCATGGCCCATGAGGCGTGCAACTTCGAAGACCTGTACCAGGCTGTCTGGGAGGTTCTCTAGGAGGGCAACATGGTGGGCGAGAGCAGGGTCCAGATCATGGGACAGAAGTGGGAGGCAGCTCAAAGCATCAGCGTGGCCTATGGCCTTACTGGGCCAGTGAATAAGGTTGAATTGATACTCTGCCAGAAAAATGGACCAGCGGAGCACCCTTGGGAACAGCATGTGGGGAGTTTGGTGATCCGGCACCAGGAGACACAGCAGGGGCTTGTGGTCCATGACCACTGTGAAGGGCCGATCATACAGATAGTGGTGAAATTTCTTAACCCCTGCCACTATCGCCTAGGCCTCTTTGTCTATTTGCACATAGTTGTGCTCGGCTGCCATGAGAGTGTGGGAATAATATGCGACTGGCACTTTCTGGCTGCCCACCAGCCATTGTCCCAACACTGCCCCCACCCCATAAGGAGAAGCATCGCAGGCCAAAATCACCGGGAGGTCCTCACTGAAATATGCAAGGACGGTGTTGGAGGACAGCAGGTCTTTAACAGCCTGGAAGGCAGAGGCGTGCTTGGGGGCCCAGGACCATGGCATGCCCTTGTTGAGTAATCGCTGCAGGGGTTCCGCCACTGTGGCTTTGTGTGGCAGAAATGAATGATAAAAATTTAAAAGACCTAGAAAGGCCTGAAGTTCAGGTTTTGACAAAGGGGCAGGGGCGTCCACTATGGCCCGGATCTTATTGACTGTGGGATGTATGCCTTGCGTATCCACCGTGAATCCCAGGAAATCCACCCAAGGATCCCCCAACAAATGATTTTCCCATTTCACATTCAACCCCGCTTCTTCGAAGCACTGAAGGACCACTCAGAGGCAAGTGGTGAGGTTTCTGCATCCAGAGCCATGATTAAAACATCATCAAAGAATGGCTGCACTCCAGGGATCCTTTTGAGGAGACAATACATTAGATTTTGGAAAATCCCCAGAGTGACACTCACCCCAATTGCAGTCTCTTAACCCTTGTGGGTGACAATAGTTTGGGCTTCCACAGTGGCATCATCAACGGGCAGCTGTTGATATGCCTGGGTGAGATCCAAGTTCCCAAAAACCCTGGCCCTGGCGAGGGAGCTAGCACATGACTAATGACTGGTACCGGGTATGCATGATCCTGTAGGGCCTTATTGATCATGCATTTATAGTCTGCACAGATGCAGACATCCCCATTTTGCTTCACCGGAGTGACTATTGGGGTCTCCCACTTGGTGTGTGGCATGGTTCCAGCACCCCTTGTGCCACCAGGTGGTCCAGCTCGGTCTCAGTCTTTGGCTGCAATGCCAAGGGGGGTTGTCTGTGCTTCAGTCTGATCGGCTATACCTTGGGGTCAAACTCTAAAGAGACCGGAGGGGCCATATAGCAACTGAGCATACTCTGGAAAACTCTGGGGAATTCGTCACACACCCTATTCAAATTGGCTGGCTTCACCTGGTTTACTCCAATTACCCCAAACCCCAGAGGCCCAAACCATGAAAGACCCAACAAACTCATGAGGTTACCCTCAACCACCAACAAGTCTAAGTGTCCATCAAACTCCTTGTATTTTACCCTGAATTTGCCCCATCCCTTAATAGCTACCAGGTTTTTCTGGAAATCCCTGAGGGATAGGCCCCGTGGTTTCTCCAGGGGGGTTCCCCTTGAGGGCACAGCCCCCGCAGCATGTCCGCCAAGATAATGGAGAAGGATGACCCAGTGTCCAGCTCCATCCTGCAGGGGAACCCCTCTATTTGAACAGTCACATGCATTTTATCTGGAGCTGACCCAGCTGAGCTCTGAGAAGGAGCAAGGTGTTTGAGCTGCCAGAGGGGTGAGTGGTATTTTTATTTATTTACTTTCAGCTGAGGTGCTTTAGCTGAGAAGGTACTGTGTCAGGGACTGTATTTGGGAGTGTGTGGGTGAGTTGTAACAGACTCCTGACTGCTGGAGTTAGGGTGTGAAAGGGTCATTGTTTGCCTGTAATTAAGTGCTTGGGTGAAATTGAATAGCAGACTCCTGGCTGCTGGAGCTGGGGTGTGAAAGGGGCTTTGTTTGACCGTCATTAAGTGCCTTGGGTGATTTTGAGTAGCTGCTGGCCACACCCTCTCCTGGGAGACAATTCCATTTAAGGCAGGAAGTTTGCAAGAGGCACGAGCCTCTGGCACGAGCCTCTGGCACGAGCCGAAGGGCGAGAGCAAAAGGGCGAGGCTCTTTGCCTGTGGCTCTTGGCCTAGGGGCTCTGTAAGAAGCCCAGGAAGAGCCAGAAAGCCAGGACCTTGGCTCCTTGGTAAGGTAAGTAGACTCCTACAACAGGAGCCATATAAATACAAAGGGTTTTAAAAGGGGGGTTATAGAAAAGTATTTGTTTAAAAACAATTATGAAGCCAGAATGCCAGCAGGGGGGTGGGGGCTATCCAGTGTTTTGCATGGAGTGTCACATGTATGACTATCTGCCCACTGGTCAGAAGTCTTGGGTGTGTGCTCGGTGCAAGGAGCTCCTGGTTCTCAGGGAGCGAGTTTGCTCCCTTGAGGCCAAGGTGGCTGACCTGGAGAAGCAGGGACAGTCAGTTAGGTGCACGGGGAAGACTCTCGGGGACTTGTTAGATATGTCCCACTCTGGATCTGGCAGCCCGGCTGCTGCCAGGGAGCATGAGGGTCAAGGGGAAAAGGGGCACCATGCTGAGGATAAGGGGAATGTGCCCTCAGAAGGGACCTCTTCTTCAGCTGGTGAACGGGTATCCTTTCGTACCAAGGAACCGTCCCTGGGAAGGGTGGGAGGGGGCTCTTGGTAATTGGTGATTCGATCCTTAGGCAGGTAGACAGCTGGGTGGTGAACCTGCGTACTGACCGTATGGTGACTTGCCTGCCTGGTGCGAAGGTAGCGGACATTACGCGTGTTTTAGATAGGCTGGTAGATAGTGCTGGGGAGGAGCCAGTGGTTGTGGTGCACATCGGCACCAACGATGTGGGGAAATGCAGTCGTGAGGTCCTGGAGGAGAAATTTAGGCTGCTGGGCAGGAAACTCAAGGCCAGGACCTCCAAGGTAGCCTTCTCGGAAGTGCTACCTGTTCCACGCGCAGGGCCGGAGAGACAGGCACAGATCAGGAGTCTCAATGCGTGGATGAGACGGTGGTGTAGGGGGAAGGGTTCAAGTTTGTTAGGCACTGGGATGCTTTTTGGGACAAGAGGGAGCTGTACAAAAGGGACGGTCTCCACTTGTCCCAAGAAGGAACCAGGCTGCTGGCGCTCAAAATCAAAAAGGTGGCAGAGCAGTTTTTAAACTGAATAATGGGGGAAAGCCGACAGGAGATGAAAAGTCTCTGGTTCGGGATGGCTCATCTCAAAGAGATGAAGGGGTAGCTATTACTTTTGTACAAGGAAATGGATTACAATTGTCCACTGAGACTGTGGCTAATGATAGGAACTGCCTGGCAAGGTCTTGAGGCAGCAAGAGGAAGGCTGTGGGCTTAATAAACATGGGAAACTATAAGTGTTTATACACAAATGCTAGAAGTCTCCGAGGTAAAATCGGGGAGTTGGAATGCTTGGTGTTGGGGGGAAATAGACATTGTGGGTATTTCAGAAACTTGGTGGGATGAGGAAAATCAGTGGGATACGGTGATTCCTGGTTATAAATTATATCGGAAGGATAGGGGGGAAAGGGTTGGAGGTGGGGTGGCTCTGTATGTCAGAGAGGGTATACCGTCCAGTAAGACTGAGGGGGTAAGAGAATTGGATTCCCTTCTGGAAATGCTATGGGTTGAAATAGTGGGTCCATAAGGAGGCTTAACAGTGGGAAATCTTTCTTTAAAATCTGCCTCCATTCCTGAGGACTGGAAGGTAGCTAATGTCACTCCCATCTTTAAAAAGGGCTCCGGGGAGATCCAGGGAAATTACAGGCCAGTCAGTCTGACATTGATACCGGGTAAGTTGGTGGAAACTGTTATTAAGGAAAGAATTAGTAGGCACATTGATGAACAAAAACTATTGAGGCAGACTCAGCATGGGTTCTGTAAGGGAAGATCTTGTCTCACTAACCTGTTAGTGTTTTTTGAGGAAGTGAACAAACATGTGGACAAGGGGGACCCAATAGATATTATTTACCTTGACTTCCGGAAAGCTTTTGATACAGTTCCTCATCAAAGGCTCCTAAGTAAGCTCAATAGTCATGGGATAAAAGGACAAGTCCTCTTGTGGATCAAAAACTGGCTTATAAATAGGAAATAGAGAGTGAGTATAAATGGGAAACTTTCTCAGTGGAGGGTGGTAAGCAGTGGGGTACCACAGGGATCAGTACTCGGTCCAATGCTTTTTAACTTGTTTATTAACGATTTGGAATTGGGAGTAAGCAGTGAAGTGGCTAAATTTGCAGATGACACAAAGTTGTTCAGGGTGGTGAAAACCAGGGAGGATTGTGAGGCACTCCAAAGGGATCTGTTGAGGATGGGTGAGTGGGCGTCAACGTGGCAAATGGGGTTCAATGTGGCCAAGTGCAAAGTGATGCACATTGGAGCCAAAAATTCTAAATATAAATACACGTTGATGGGGTCTGATCTGGCAGAGACTGACCAAGAGAGAGATCTTGGAGTCGTAGTGGATAACTCGCTGAAAATGTCTACACAATGTGTAGCTGCAATAAAGAAGGCCAACGCTATGCTGGGGATTATTAGGAAGGGAATTGATAAGAAATCAGCCAGTATCATCATGCCCCTGTATAAATCATTGGTGCGACCTCATTTGGAATACTGTGTACAGTTCTGGTCACCACATCTCAAAAAGGATATTATAGCATTGGAAAAAGTGCAGAGAAGGGCAACTAGAATGATAAAAGGGTTGGAACACCTTCCCTATGAAGAAAGGTTAAAATGCTTGGGGCTCTTTAGCTTGGAGAAACGACGGCTGAGGGGTGACATGATCGAGGTTTATAAGATTATGAATGGGATTGAGCAGGTTGAGAAAGAAGTACTTTTCTCCCTTTCTCACAGTACAAGAACTCGTGGGCACTCTATGAAATTGCTGAGCAGTCGGGTTAGAACAGATAAAAGGAAATACTTCTTCACCCAAAGAGTGATTAACATATGGAATTCACTGCCACAGGAGGTCGTGGCAGCTGCAAGCATGGACAGTTTCAAGAGGAAATTAGATAAACATATGGAGCAGAAGTCCACCAGTGGCTATTAGCCACAGGGTATAGATGGGAACTCTCAGTCTGGGGCAGGTGATGCACTCTATTCTTGGTGCTGGGGGGGCAGCAGTGGGAGGGCTTCTGGTGCCCTGGCCCCACTGCTGGACCTCCTGATGGCACCTGGTATATTTTGGCCACTGTGTGACAGAGTGTTGGACTGGATGGGCCATTGGCCTGATTCAACATTGGCTTCTCTTATGTTCTTATGTTCTCTTATGGGTCATCTGGGGGCAAATTCAGTACCTGATGTTGGGTGCAGCTCATGGAGTTCAGGTCTCCATGATGCAGAATGTGCAGTCTTCCAATGCTGTTGAGTTCCCTTTGAGCTGCAGACCTGTGCTATGTGGCTGATCTTCCCACATGTCCTGCAGATCATGTCGTGGAACCAACAGGAGCGGTGCTCATGGTTCTCCCCGCAGCTGGCACACGTGGCGATTGAGCTGGTTGGGCAGCATGTGGGGCCGGACAAGTGGTGAGCTGGGGTGCTGGCCTGGGTGGGCTGCGGCAACTGATGGAGTCACCAGAGTCAGGGGTGGTGTTGGCCTGGTGCGTGGTGGTAGCCTGTTGATCCTGTTGAGATGTCTCAAATGCAGTGGCCATCTGGAGAGCCTTCTCCAACTTGCCGATCAACTTGCGCCAGAGCTTCAGCTCCCTGATTCCCCACACAAATTGGGTCAGCAGCGTGTCCTCCATGTTGGGGAATTCGCAATCTATGGCCAGCCATTGGATGTCGGCCAGGAAATCAGGAGTGGTCTCACCCTGTTTCTGGATCTTGGCGAGGAAGTCCATCCGCATGGCCATGACTGATGGTTTCAGTGAGTAATACCCATTCAGGGCCTTGATCCGGTTATTGTAGGTAGCCTCCTCCATCTTCTTTGGGACAATGAGGCTCCTCACTAGCCATATCGTGGTGATGCTGCACGTGCTCAGGAACCAGGACTTCTTCAGGTCCACGTCCGTTGTTTTCTAGATTTTGAAGAAGTGGGTTAACTGTTCAACCCAGGATTCCCAGAGCTTGGGATGTGCTGGGTCGAAGGTGGAGATTGTCCCAGAGCATCAGCCATGACTCGGGCATGTGGCAGTGAGCGATGATCAGGAGAGCAGGGTGCATTGCGGTGCTGCTGGGGAGCAGTGCAGGGTGCGGTGTCCTCGTGGAGATCCATGCTCGGTGCTGGCTGGAGTCAGGCTCACTCAATGGGATCCCATCCTCATCACCAGTAAAATGTACTGAGACTGATGCATATTGTGGTTTCAGCTCATACCTTTTACTTAGTGATTTCAGCAAAACATAAGGCTACAGATGCCAGCTTGCAGGCTGCTTTTATGTCCCTTTACAAACACCTATTTCACACACGCACACCCATGATAGGCTATATACAAGAGTTACGATTTTATAGGTTTTTCCCTAGGATTCCTGTTTGCCGGTTGGCTGGTTTTAGGAGCCTAGGATTCTATTGTCTCTGATAGTGAAGCTCCACTAGGCAGTCAGGCCATGTGGCTGCCCAATCACATGTGTGGTTTAGCTAGTACACAACAACATTTGCACCTCCTATCTGCTTCAATTTTCCTGTCTGGCAGACTGGGCTTGTGAGAGAATAAATGCTTCCCTGAGAGAAGTGGTGGTCATTCCTGCCTTGAAGATGGCAGTGGTGTGTCCACTCCTAAAGAAATCTACTCTTGACCTCACAGAACTGAGTAACTATAATCTAGTCTCAAATGTATCATTCTTGAGCAAGGTAGTTGAATGAGTGTTGGGTGGGCAACTTCAGGGATTCCTGAATGAAATGGATAGTTTGGATCCATTCTGATCTGGTTTCAGGCCTGGTTATGGGATTGAAATGGTCTTGGTCACACTGCTTAATGATCTGCACTGAAATGGACGGGGGGAATGCAACTCATTTAGTTCTCCTGAACCTCTTGGTGATTTTTGATTCCACTGATCATGAGCCACCTTTTGGGCATGGAACTAGGAAGCACTGTTCTGTGGTGGTTTCAGTCCTACCTTAAAGATGGGTTACAGAGCATGGTGCTTGGAAACTACTGCTCCAATATGCTGATGGCACTCAGCTCTGTCTTGTGCTTTCAGCAGAACCCAAGAAGGATGTGCAGTTGCCTGGAGACAGTCTTAGAATGTATGAGGGCCAACAAACTGAAACTTAATCCCAACAAAATGGAGGTGCTACTGGTGGGGGAAGGTCTGACCCAAGAAATGAGATATGTGTTCTGGATGGGATTGCACTCCCCCTAAAAAGTAGGTTCATAGGTTGGGGGTGCTGCTGGATCTGAGCCTCCAGTTGGATAAACAGGTGGCATCAGTGAAAAGGGGTGCCTTTCACCAGCTTCTGCTGGTGAGACAGATGTAGTTTTTCCTGGGTGGGAACGATCTTGATACTGTGGTGTATGCCTTAGTAACATTTATGTTAGATTCCTGCAATGTACTGTACTTGGGGCTGCCCTTGAAAACTGTCTGGAAGCTATAGTTGGTACAGAATGCTGCAACAAAAATGGTGTGCTGAGTGAGGCATAGAGACCATATTTCCCCAATCTTGTTCCATCTATACTGGCAGTGACTCCCAACTTGCTTCTGGGCCCCATTCAAGGTTCTGGTATTGACTTTTAAGGCCCTATATGGCTTGGGGACAGCATACCTACTCATCCACTCTAGTCATCTTTGGGTGCCCCCACCATCTGAGACTAGAGGGGTGCCAATAAATGGCCTTCTCAGTCATGGCAACAAAACCTTAGGACTCTCTCCCTAAGGAAATTAATTTGTCTCCCTCTGTTGTTGTCTTCTGCCAGTGGGTAAAGACATTTTTGTTCTGTTTGAAATACCCCTAGTTTTGTAGCTCCTCCTCCCTGTTTGTGGTGTTATGTGTGTTAGTGCGTTTATATGTTTGTATGGAATTATTTTATATATACTTTATTTTAAATGCTTTTTTAATGTTCATCACCATGGGGATCCTATTTGGGTAGAAAGACAGCACAGAAATGTTTTGAATATAATAATTATTCTCTTTTTATAGTCATTAATATTTTACCAGAGTTTCTGATCTTCTGTTTTCTGTTTTAAGTCCAGTATATTCTTTTTCTATGCATACTGTATAGTTTTCATATGCAATCTATATATTCAGTGTACAGTTTTAAAATGTTATGTTTTATGGGGGGGATCAATATGAAGATACAGAAAATGGAACAAATATAAAATATGGGGCAGCCAAGGAAGAAACAAGATCAAAATGGGGATTTGGGAATCAAAATAACAGATATGAGAAATTTAAAATCCATGTATTTTGTCCTCACATTAAACCCTATGAGATAGGTAAGAAAGAAGCAAAGGTTAGAACTGCGTGTTCATTCTTCACTGGACGTTGTTAAAGGCCACCAACCAATTCTTTGCAAAATGTATTCAGGATTCAATGGAGAAACAAGCTGGAAATTACTTGATCCTCCTGCTATCTCAGTACTTTTTTCTCACCAGGAATTCTAGAACCCCCCCCACACACACCATTTCAGTTGCAGACATGGATGTTTAATCTGGGATAGGAGCATAAGAGAAGCCAATGCTGGATCAGGCCGATGGCCCATCCAGTCCAACACTCTGCAAAGCAACTGAGGGAAGTTTCAAAACAGCAAAGGTAAGTGGACTCTACTTGCCCAGTTGCTTCTCCACTGGCCAGGCTTTGAAGCCATGTAGTGACAGCAGACTACGTAGTTCCTTCTATAATGCTCTGCTAACGGTCATCCAGTGAATTCTTCTACCCAGAAGAAATCTAAACTAGGTTTCTGCACATATAATGCACTGCCTCTGTCTGGCTGTAGATGAAAAGTCGCAGCAAGAATGAAACTAGGCTTTTGTTCATTATGTGCTTGTCAAAACTCCAAAAGGATATATAAAAATACATCCTGCTGTTTCATTTGCTAAAGGAACATACTGTCACTTTTATCTCATGGATTTCTTCTCTTCATGCTGCATAGTTTTATTAAATATCCTAGAGGCAGTATTCTTAGTACAGCTGTTACCAAGAACTAAGGATTTGATGTTTTCTACCAAAACCATTGTTGAAACTAAAAGAAGAAAGCCTATAATAGTTGGTAGGAATGCAATCCAGTTTCATGGGTCTCTTTGTACCTGGGAACCAATGGAGTGATGCCATACCTATATAGACGATGGAGATGCACGATCAAAGTAGAAAGAATATTAAGTACCATCCAATTGCTGCCCCATTTTCTTCAGTGTTGTCAGAGAATATACTGAGCATATAAGGAACGGGTGCACATAAAATTTCTGCTTAAAATGTTGAACTGTTTCTAGCAGAGTTATACATTACCCCACTCCCTAACATTTTGTGATTGGCTTCACCTCCTGTGGTAACCATTTTGTGATTGGCTCTGCCTCCTGTATTAGAATTCCAAAGCTGCTCACATGCTCAAAAAGGTTGGGAACCCCTATTCTAGATTATAAAAATGCAATGTTCTCTATGTGGGGCTGCTCTTAAAGATTGGCCAGAAACTATGGTTGGTACAAATTGCTGCAGGAAGAATGTTGTCTGGATTGGGTCATAGGGACCATATTGCCCCAATCTTATTCTGTCTGCATTAGCCTCTGTGATGCAGTTGCACTCTCATTCCACCTAAGGATTAACTTGAGTATTAGAAAGCTCAGTTAGGCTGCACCTGGGCTTGGGAATCATAGGCGCACCTGGGCTGAAGCAGGTGCACATGGGCTTGGGAATCATAGGTCTTATCTCTCTCAAGGTCCAGCAGTGGAACATGTTAATTAGGAATCATTTTTGAAAACCATGGCTGTAGTTAAAGGATGGGAGAGGGGGGAGAAGGAGTAGGTGCAAGTGTTTTCTGGAAGATTCCTAAGGCAGAACAATCTCATTGGTTGAACTGTATCATCTGATGCTGTAAACCAAACCCTATAATCAGATATAGGGGTTCAGGGCACGCTCTCTCTCTTTATGTGTTTTCTTCTTTGCCGATCTACCTGACATCTGTACCTGATTCTTAAACTGGTATGCTGTGTTGTGCCATAATCTGGATTATTCTTCTGCTAATCAGATTGCTCACAGAAGATTTACCATCTGTACTGCAAGTACTGTATGTGTTATGTAGTGAGATAGTTTTGGTTATTTTTGTTGCTTTTGGACCTAACAAAGAATGTACTGGGATTTTAATTATATTGCTTTCTTTAACTTTTAGAAATAAAACATCTTTGTATTATATCTGGTTTGATTACTATGTGAGCAGGAATCACCTTGGAACTCATGGTAAAATGGTTTGGCAGCTTTGCTTTGCTGCCATGTATATACTTTTTAAAAGGTTGATTCTTAATGTCTTTTTAATGTCTTTCCCTCACAATGAGGCAAATAATGTCCCTGCAGAGGAGTGTCAGGTCAGGAAATGACATGGGAAGGAAGGCTGAGCCCCCCATTCCCTCCAGTATAGTCTCAATCTAAATCAGGCCCCTTGGGCACTGTGGAAGTGAGTTTGCATGAGGAACTTGCAGCTGCTTTCTGACTGAGTCATGTCAGCCACAAGTTAAATGTAGTTTCTAGTTTGCCTTTCATAAAATGTTGGAACCTTTCTGAATAGACAGAAAAAAATTCTGCTGTAATTATGCCTCAAGTTCTGGATTGCTCTCAATATTGCCTACTTCAGTGGTGTTTTGAATTTCTAAATATTATATAGTAAGAGTAAGGCCCATTGTGGGAAGAAATACAGTGAGCTCTAGAAGGAAGCTCCAGGTGATGTCCCAGCTGTGGCTGGTGGGTTGGCAGAGGAAAGGGGAAAATAGAGGGAGGCAAGCCATGTTTATTTCCTTATGCTTAGCTATAAGGCAGGGCTGTCTCAAGTCATTTTGCTGCCCCAAGTGGGTAGTATGGGAGGACAGCCTCATGGTAACAGGTATGGTTCCCTCCACCCCTGACTTATGTTGATTTGGGGTTATGCAGTGGCAGCTAAGGTAGAAAAGCACTTCCTCCTATGCCATGTCTTTTGGGTTCCAAGGGTCTGGAAAGCAATTCCATAGCCAGTTACAGGGTTGCCAACTCTGGGTTGGGAAATACCTGTAGATTTGAGGAGTAGAGCCTGGGGAGGGCAGGGTTTGGGGTGTGGAGGGACCTCAGCAGGGTATAATTCTATAGAGTCCATTGCCCAAAGTAGCCATTCTCTCCAGGAGACCTGATCTTGGAGATCTCCAGGTGCTGCCTGGAGGATGGCAATACTAAGGGGAAGGCCAGACCTCTAGATTTGAGGGGTAGAGCCTGGGGAAGGCAGGGTTTAGTGGAGTCCACTGCCCAAAGCAGCCATTGAAATAGCTGGAAAAATTTTTGTAGGGGAAACGATGTTCTGTGGCTGGGGAACGCGGTGATTTCTGGGAGATCTCCAGGCCCCACAGGGAGACTGGCAACTCCAGTGACCATTTAAGGGAAGATTGGAATATGTATTTTGGCAACTCCAGTGACCGTTTAACAGAAAACTGGGATATGAATTTCACTTCAGAACACATTCAGTGGCTGCCAACAGCCACAATCATACTGTTAAGAATGTTAGAGACAAAGGCCAATCAGGCCACATGTGCAAATGACCTCTGTGTTCCGACTGGCTATTGGGGGGAAAGGAACAGCAAACTGTTTAGAATATTGGAGGCAAGATTCAGGCAACACAGCCAGTGCATAGGGACAGATTCTGAGTGCAAGATCACGGAGTGAACCGATTTTGGAGTGCATGGAATGTTGCCAGACGAAAATGGTTTTATTATATAGGAGAGATATAAGTGTGTGTACTGTTTCTATATTCTTTATATGCAAATAAGATGAAATGTCCAGCATATGGTCATTGTCAAACAACTGAAAGGATTAAAAGAATGTGTTTTCAAAAACAAACAATGCACATATGTCACTTTCATACATGTCTTATTTAAACAAGCAATCCTGTGTGTTCATTTCTCTTAGATCTTTCCCATTATTAAAATCAAAACATATTTCTTGAAAGAATGTTTGGAAAACATCTTAGAAATCAGGAAAAAGTAACATCAATATGAATGCTACACTCATTTTTCTGTGGAAAAACTCTATGCATATTCACTTTTGCCTTTCATCTTTTGTTGATACTAAGAAATCTGAAGGTATGAATTGTAGGCTTTGTTTATAGCTGAAATATGATTTCATTTTTGAAAGCTTGTTTTGAAAGCTTCTTTTCCCTCTCACAAAACAAGCCAGCAACATAATTAATGACTATGAAGTTTTAGATATACAGTTATCTAAATCGCTATCACAGCCGCAGTACTAGGTCATTGTCAGTCAGTTAGTCATCCATGTAGAATAAATACACATCAGTACAGAAGGCTGAAGAAATAGTAAACATCAGAGCTGGCCCTGCGTCACAAAGTTCCACCTAAAATATATGTATTTATTACAAAGTGCACTAAAACTCTACTTTTAAAACATAGGCACATTCTGCCCTTGAAGTAGTGAATATTTGAACTAAGTAGTTTGCAATTCTGAATAAATGAAGCTGTGCTGCACATCAATGAATTCTGAGTGGCCAGCAAGCTCTCCCCCTTCCAGGTGAGATCAAATGGCCACTCAGAGTTTACTGGTGCCTGGTGCAGCTTTGCAAAGCTCCCTTTGCATGGCAAAAAGTCATTAAATCCCTCCATTTTGCTCCCCCCACTTGGGAAGGGGGAGTGAAAGGAAGCATTGAAATGGCTTCCTCCCACAAGGCAAGCACTGACAGGGTGGAGCAGAGCCAGCCGTTAAAAGCAGCACCGGCTTTGCTCCCCCTTTAGGAGTACAGGCTGCAACTGCAACCCTTCCTCCTCTCACGGAGGCAAAGGCGGCCCTCAGGAGGCATGCTGTTGGCTGCCTCCTGTAGGGCCGAATTGCACCCCCAGGTGGAAGAAAGAGTCAGACAACCAAGGTTGGATAAAACTAAGGCCACTTTATGTAACATATTGAAAGTAACTGCAAGGACAAACAGAAACCACAGCATGGACAAGGCCTGGTGTCACCTTGACCCCATCCTTACTATATAACAGACAAGACACCAAAGCCCCGGGTTGGAGCCAACAGTAAGTCGCTTACAAACCTAGCCAAGCCCAGTGATTGGGATGCACCTTGAGGAGCCCTCCAACACCACTGCACAGCCAGTGCAGAGGCTCTGTCATGGCCACCCCCAAAGCAGTCTGCAAGCCTCATCCCTGGCCACACAGCTGCAGGGGTGATCCTGCAGATACCTATACCCCCTCCCCACGGGGTTATTGACTGGTGCTTGTGGAGCTTCATGAACTTTATCTAAACCTAATTCTGCCACTGCAAGGGCCAAGCCTCTGCTTAGGCCCCTGCACCCACTCAAATACCTAGAACTAGTCTAAGCCCTTGCACGCAAATCCTGAAGGAAAATATCATTTCCCTTCTTGGAAAGGTGAATGCCATCACCCCTGTACAGGTCCTGGCAATCAAGCTGAATCTGGGGGTGAGGCAAGTAGTGACCCAACACAACCTTTAAAATATTTTGGAGCTCCCCATTGGCCTTACGCCGAGCTCTCTCAATGTCCTTGGGATCCCAAGCGCTATACCATACTAGGTGTGGAATCATGGCAGACCACACAATTACTGTGTCTGGCCATTGGCGCTGAATGAACTTCAGATCATCCTGGGCTTGCAGCACTAGGGCCTTCCCTTTCAGGTAATCCCAAGTCATTACCTCCCAGGTGAATGACCACAACATGTGACAGCAAGACATATATATATAAGGTTTGTGAATAATGAAAAACTAGTCAGTTAAAGGTTGATACATATATGCACACTCCGACGGTTTGGATAGCCATGGTAAGTATGTGTGGTTATAAGATTTATCTTATTTAATCGCAATTTGTTGTGTCCCTAATTAATTGAACTTAATTTTTTCTCATTTAAGTAGCTTTGTCATATACATTTTTTTTACAGAAGGAGTTATTGAATCATGCATTCCCTGGATGTGTGTGCTTAAAAGTTTAAGAAAACTTTTGATACAACCTAATTCTTTTGCTACACAGAATATTTGGAATGTAATTCCATAAAAATAAAAAAAGTTTTATGTAGTTAAATTGTTTATTTTTCATACATAAATTATTGAATAATTATATTCTTTATCAATTTTTAGGCCTTATAATCAACCTGCCTTTGCACTAACACATGTTTATATGTCATAGCATGCATGTATACAATAATTTGACCACTGAGGAAGGCCTTGGAGGCTGAAACATGTTTGGTCCTGTTTTAAGTGGTTCAAAGTTATTAAACTAGAGCTATTGAATTGTTGGACCTGTTTTATTAGTTCAAGACTCTTAACCTAAAGATATTGAATTGTATTATGTTATATAGATTCAGGACTTCTTTGTTCAGTATCCATTACTTCAAAGGTGCAATGTGCCTGTGTTTTTAAAGTAGAGTTTTAGTGTGCTTTGTAATAAATTCATATATTTTGTTTACTTTATTTCTCATAGTTTTCTCTCACCCAGCCTTTGGGTACCCAACTTTTGACTTACCATGCATGCCTGTGATGTTCTGTTAAATACCATTTTTAATGTGTGTACTAGTTTATTCTCCTTTAAAGAGAAAAGGGGTATGGTATGTTTTACATTTCTTGAGGTGTCCACCCTAGCAAAGCAAGAAATCTCTGTAAACCAGGCAGACCCCCTCTCTGTGCAATGTAGGAGAGGGAATATGGAGGAGAACACCCTCTTTTTACAGCACCCCAAGCCAGGCAGACTTCACCTGAATAAAAAACAAGATGGATCCCAGACAGGCAGGCCTCATAATCATGCCTAGGCAAAGATCCTGGTAAGTGTGACAGCATGGTCTCACCCAGCTGCAGTGTCTCCCTACACTCCAACAGCTGTGTACGCTGAACAATGGCCCAACTCACCCCAGAGCTAACAGTATTCAACCTGAATCTGTTCACCACTATTCAACCTCCCCTCACTTTTGCTCCCCACATTTCCTTCACAATAACAACTCCCAACATCTATCCCCTTTCCCATCTGATACAAAAAGAAGTTCACTTAACAGTATTGTTTCTTTCTGATTAGTTTAATTAGACATCCATTAGCCCTCTGAATCACCAGAGGAAGCAACCAGAGTCCAACACAAACTCTATTCTACATCCAAAACTCCTCCTAAGAACATCTCCTGTTTTCTTTGTCTACAGCTGGGAACCCTATTCAGTATTCTCAGCCTCACTGTTTTACCTTTTAATTAATCTCATCAATTCTTTGTTTCATGGGGCAGTCACACCAGGTCCCATTTCCCCCGTATAACTAGGCAGCCACAGCATCTTCTCCATGCACTTCTGCACATCTGGAATTGTAATTATAACTCCCAACAGCTTCCTATTATTCCTGCTCACCTCTGTATTTCCAGTACTTTTGTGTATGTTTTAAAGTGTGCTTTATTTCAGTACATGTGCATTTCATTAGGATTTCTTAAAAAAAACCCCACCCTTTTGGCTAAGCAACGGACTGTTTTTTGTTTTTTTTTCTCCAAGGAAAAGATCCCCATAAAACATAGGTAGAGAGATCTTGCTAGATTACCTCCCTGTTGCCAGCTCTGCTTGTCTCCTTGCTAATTCCACAACAAAAACGGGAGACAGCCCCTTTTGGGCAATGCATAGCATTTGAGGTAACACCTGGAGGGAAATGCAGTATTGTATTGATTATCAGAATTATTGGTCAGTACTATGTGATAACTCACAGATGTTACTGAAGTTTCAGATGCTATTGAAGTTTGGGGCTGATTTCATACTAGAGCTGCCTTGATGTTGCGCCGCCGTTTGCCCCAATACTATTAAGGTCAATTTCACACCTGAAGCTGCAGGGCTGCATTTTGACCTACGGCTTCACCTGATTTCCCCTGCAGTTTTGTGATCCTGTTTTTTGAGGATCACGAAACTGCGGAGGAAATTGGACGAAGCCATGGGTCAAATGCAGCCCTGCGGCTTCGGGTGTGAAATTGACCAATAGTATCGGGGCAAATGGTGGCGCAACATCGAGGCAGCTCTAGTGCGAAATCAGCCTGGAGCAAGGGGATGTACTCAAGAAATGAATGTAACAAGCTGGCAGGGATAAGAGGATTTAACAATTGCTTGTGTCTCCACAGGGAGAGCCGTCTTGCAGTGACAAACTAACGGTTTTACAGTGTCTCAAACTGTAAACAAGTCATATTAATGACTTTTCAGACTGAATGACCCTCTTTAATAAAATATTACCCAGCATATCTGTTCTATATATTCTTAAGTAATACTTTCCATGTCCATGGGTCCTGAAATTTATATGCTTTTCACTTTTAGACAACCTGCCATTTTTCAGGGCACTAAAACTAAGCATGGCTTGTGATTTTTCATATTTGAAGAGACGACAGTCGTATTTATTGATATTTCAGAATTTTGGAAATAAACAATATAATACAGAGAAATTTCAATAAAAGGTAACTCTAATTGAAAGTAACTGTAATAACTATGATCACCTCCATGCTTTATGAATACAAGAAGATGATCAACAGCCAGGTCTATAAATCTAAGGAGATCATCAACTGTAAGCAAGTTCCTTTCCACTGGACTACAAAACAGTCCTATGATGCATGTAGACATCATATATAAGCAATTAATTAAGTCAATTTCTGTTGAAAGATAATGTTTAATTGCTTCTATATCTATAGTTTGATTCTGGAATATTACACGGTTCTTATGCTAAAAACTGGAGGCAAACATTTCAAACTCTATAATTAACCATTCTGTTAGTTGCAGTGCTAGCAAGAAAGGATTTCTTGTGTACTTTTAGTTTGTATGCTTTGACTGAAAGAAAATACACAACCATTTTTTTTAACCAGTAGACCAGGAATTTAGTAATTGGGGTAAGGGTTTATGAGTATAGAATATTTTTGTTCCTGTAACAAAGGAATAGCTTTTCAAACACATGCTTCATACCAACCTTTTATCTTTTGGGAGCACAGTATTAGCTCATATTCCTATATTAGAATTTATTCAACAAATGATTTATTTATTTATTTAATTTGCCTTCTTTTTTATTTGAAAATAGGCATAGTTTTTATTTTTTTTTAAGTATCACAATTTAGTGTTCCTTTGGATACATGTTATCCTTGTAGTTAATTTAATCTTTTGCATTTTCGCCCCACTCTCTCACAGTTGTAATATGTATCTCCCACCCATATTTAACTACCCACCTGTACCATCCATGACCTGGCCTGTACCTACAGTGGGGCAATTAGGGGCCACACCCCCTTGCTTACAGGCCCTGCCCCTCAAGTGCCACACCTGAAAAGCCTGTTTAAAATTTATTTTAATCTTTACTAGTTTTTTTCAGCTGCACACACCCGCTCCACACCCCATCAACTTAACTGGCTCTTTCCCTCTCCTGGAGCTGAGGGAAGGTTGCTTGGTACCTGCCCTTGTCTGCTGGCCACCCCTCACCTACCTTGGACACTTCCTCCTTCTCCTCCTTTGGCTGCCATGGCCAAGTCAAGCTCCACCTGGATGGCTGACGTGATGGCGGTGGTGGCAGGCCACCATCAGGGAGCAAGACACGGGGTCATTCAGACCCATGGGCTGTGGCACCTGGATCTCCTTCCTGGGAGACGGTGCCAGTGCTGCCACCGTTGGTTGCTGCTGCCACCTGTGCCAAGGGAGTGTCCATCGCTGCTGGTGCCTGGGCAGCTCTAGCACCGTCGCAGGGGCAGGAGCACTGGTGAGAGCCACCACAGGCAGCTGAGCCAAGGCCATCCAATGCTTCTGAGACAGCGCCTACCACTTGTTGTTGTGGAGGATGGGGAAAGGGCCCACCTGCCTGTCTGCCTCCCCCATACCCACCTGAGTCCAGCAACTCAGTTTTGTGATGTCACGCTCCACCAGTTCTCCCAGTGCCCCCAGAAAGCATTTTCTGGCTATGGGTCTGTCCCTGACCCTGCAAGGAGAAACAATTTTATCTATTGTACAGAAGCAAAAGTGGCTTGTCAGTCAGAAGAAAAAAACCCTCACAGCTATTGTGCAGCCACAAAGTTGTTCAGGAGGTACTTGAGGCACAGAATCTCAAGAACAGAGCTGAAGCTTGGCTTGTTAATTCAGTCCCCTTTAAGCAGGTGGCCTCTCTTTATTTTACTGCTTCTTGTTGCCAGCTCCCTGTTGGGAAATTCCTGGAGATTTGGGGGTGGAGTCTGGGGAGGATGGGGTCTGACAATGTGAGGGACTTCAGTGGAGCAGAATGCCATAGAATTCACCTTTCTTCAGAGGTAGTGATCTCTGTAACCTGGAGACCAGCTGTAATTCCAGGAGATCTCCAGCCATCATCTGGAGATTCACAACCTAGTGGGTACACAACTGTCACTAGGAAGATGCAGACTCCAAAGTGTTACTGATATGAATTTGTTAGCCCAATTGCTCTATTTTAAAATATAGCAATTGGTTTATTAATTATTATTATTGGATTCTCGCCTGTATATACAGAGAATGCTGCTAGTCTGTAATGGTTCCCAGTAAAAGACACAGAGTCCAGGTATAATTAATAAAATATTATTTTACTGAATATAATCCTTATTTATTCATTCACAAACACACAAACAGTATTCAAGCATTCACACACATAAAATAGAACTAAGAAAGCAGAGGGGATTGATGGCTTATGGAGAGGTGATACTACCTGTCAGATGTGCAGAAGTCCATGAAGAAGGATTGTGGCCTAAACCCAGAGGGTTCAGGGGTGGGCTGCCATTTTGGCTCATGGCAGAGACACACACGGTCTGAGGCCATGTGTATGCTGGGATATACCCACTGTAAGACAATGCAGCCCAATGGGTGGCCCTGGGGGCTGGTCTCAGGTGAGAACAAAAGATTTCCTGGACCAATGATGAGTCCCAGGGGTGTGTGATGTCAGTAGAGGCAGACCTTAGGTTTGACCAATGGGCTTCCAGAGAGGCAGGGTCTGGATTTAACAATAGAAGCCAGGTGTTGGGTGTCTAGTTGAATGGATTATAGGACTTGCTGGCCAGGTAAACAAAAGGTGGGAGACTTCCCTGATTGTCCCTGATTAGCATCAGGAAGGGTCGTTAACAATTTGAATGCTTGACTGGGTAATCCCTTCATGCACTGGCAGAGGAAAAGTCCTTTGTCTGCTGTATGGCCCTTAATCCGTGTATGTGACATGCAGCAGGTATGTAATGGAGTCCCTCAGAGTAAAAAAGACAGCTTTTTCCTTTCTCTATGGGCTTCTACCTTGGCATCCATTTTACAGTCTAGACAGACCATGTGGCAACAGCAAACAGTCCATAGCAAAGCCCCATAATGGCGTCAGGGCTAACATATCCCCCCTTGCAGACGTGGCAGCGTCAGATGACATCGTCTGCACATACACACTTCGATGGAGACTTCCCGGTATCTTGAGGGACAGAGGCAAGAAAGACAAAGAAACACAAAAGGCTGGGTAAGGTGCTGAAGAGTGCCAGGTGGCTTCTAAAGACTTACCTCTGGAACTCATTGTTATTCCATGAGCATAATCTCTGCTGGGTGGAGGGGGAAGACTTGCTCTGAGGTCACCTTATGAAACCTGAATATGAAATCCCTTTTGCAGACCACTTGCAGCCCAACTCTGTGGTCAAGCTGAGAGTGCCTGGCTTTTGGGGACTTTGGTTCAGGTTAGAAAGTAGGGCACCCCTATTTTGGGGCTACCCAAGAATAAAAGGCAGTGCCTCTGGTAACAATTCCCCCCCTTGAAGCCGTCTTTAGGCGTGAGCCAAGATGGCTTCACTTCAAATGATGTTTTGCTGCCGTTGGAGTTCCATATGACCAGAAAAGAAAGGACAGCAGAACAAGGTTAGAGAAAGAATTTACAGGGGAAAGGCTCGGTGAGGGAGTCAGGCATACCGGCTATAAAAATATATCTTTCTGGGAACCAAAAGGAATTTTTTTTTAAAAAAAATGTTTTAAAATAAGGAAGGGTGAGTGCCTCTGTGTATGTGTTTGCAGGGACCTTCTGCACATCTTCCAGAGAGACATGACTACTGTACATAATGCTACCTATAGCAAATCTAATGAAGGCTTCTAATTATTATAAAGCAACAAAAAGGAAATGCAAGACATCCTAATAATTCTAAAAACTTATAAGCTAAAAACATATCTAACTCAAAGGTAATTGCTTATCAAAATTCCTAAACAATTAGACAAATACAGAAAGCAAAAATTGGTGGGTTAAGCAAACTTAAAAGCAGAAAGATAACTAAAAGCAATGCAAATGCTATGCTGGAAGAATTGAGAATGAATGTGTGTAAAAGCATGATTACAAAACATTTAGAACATGTGAGCAACAACATGAAAATGACATGGACCAATGAATAAATACAGTCAGTGATACAAATCAATTTGAGCTTCAGTTGAACATTACAGATAAATGTGGGTAAGGAACATTGATACATTTTTGAAACCACCCCCCTAGGTACCCAAGTTGCCAGAAGGCACAGGCAATCTGAGCCTTAGTGTCATGCTTTCAGGGACCAAAAAGCAATTCTTGGGTCCCAAAGTAATAACTGGGTGGGTGCCATGAGGTATTTGCAGCTGGTTGTGAGAGTTGCCTGCCCTTGAGGTGGCATCCAATGTCCATGAGATGGTTTGCAAGCAATTTGCAGGTCAGCAGTGGCTGGAGGACCAGAGAAGGCAGCTGGTAAGTTGGCAGGTCCTTTGCTGAAACTGGAGCAAAGGCAAATTAGGAGGCGACTTGGGTGCGTAGCAAATAGGGAGCAATGGCTTTCGCAAGACCGAGGTCTTGTAGGCTGAACAGGAATCTTGGAAAGTCTTTGATGCATATGCATAGCAAGAGTATTCTCCAGGTACAATTGGAAATAGCTGAACGTTCAGTTTTTATTATGGTGACCAGAGCAGAGTTCCAGGTGAAGATGTGCACAGTTTGGAGGCGCCAAGAAGTTATAAAAAAAATGGCCAAACAAAAGAACGTTTCAAAAAAAAAAGGAAGTTAGATTGCCATGGCTGTTGTAGAAAAAGTTGGGGGCCCCCAGGGAAAACTGCCGGCTTATGGGGGTGGGTCATACCCCAAAAACAAAGCTAACAAAAAGCTGGAAAGCAATAATTATTAACACACATATAAAACAAACAATTCCTAAAATAACTTATAAGGTGTGCCTTTACTATCAGGCATAAGACTTCAATTGCAGGTTCAGATTTTCAGTTCCTGCAGATATGAAAGAACTTGAGAGACAGATTAACAGGTTTGCATGGATAGAAAGATGCTCTAGCCATGCAGGGATAAAACTTAAATAGGAGAATAAACTTAGAGCATCAGGTACTGATTGTGTACCTCAAAGAGGAAGCCCTTAAACAAAATAAAGATGAAAGAATCAAGTAGCTAAATTACAGACAGGATTGAAAATCCAAGAGAAGAGAAGAGGCAGTAGCCCTTGATAATTCTGCATGATTTAAGAAGTCGGCCAAAGATCACACCACAAGAGAAGAGGAAAGAAAGAAAAAGTTGTCTCTGGCACAGGCTTTGTGCCAGCAAATAGTTCTTCTGAGCATGTACAGAGTTTCTTTCCTTGCTAGTAGAAACTGGGCTGAAGGGGGCCTGGGCATATAGATTACTAGAACAAAATCAGAAGGGATGTGCTGCCAGACTTAAACCCTTTAAAATATTCTATGGTAGCTATATATAAACTGATATCAAAACTAAAGAAACGTTAGCCCTAAAGGTGGGGCTTTAAGAGAACAGCTAATTCCAAAACCAAAAGAGTATTTATAAAACCTTAAAGAGATGAAATAGTTCTAGATCACACAAATTTACCAAGAAATTTTAAAAAGAGATTCCCTTCTATAAGAATGGGAAGATAAGACAAAGCTTAAAATCGAGATGCTGTAATAAATTAATGGAACAGAAACAAATCTATTTTAAAATCTATTTTCAAATGTACCATTTTGAAAGTAAGGGATCTCTAATCATGAGAAATTCCAAGGAAGAGGATGCAAATAAATGTATTTTTAACTTTCTAAAGAAAGATTTCCATTAAAATTAAAAGGGAACAATATTACCATGTAAAAACAATTACAAAACGGACCTTTAAAAAAAACAAAAAACTAAACTTTGGAAGGGGGGAAGGAAGATGACCTTCCTGTAATAGACAAGGAATTACAAATTCAAAAGGGAAGAAAAGATCAGTCTTCTCTATGCATTTTCATTCCCCATCTATGCCTTAAAAACCAAAGGAGAAAACCATTAATTACCAGGAGCCTTCCTATCTTGTGCCCCTAGCTCTTTGGTTATGCAAAATTTACACAAGGGGTTAACTTCTTTTGTCAGGTAAAGCTGAAGTTGGGCTCAATTTTTTTCTTTTCCCTCAAGGGCAGCTGAAAGGAGAGAGTCTGCCTGGGTTCTGCCAAGCAGCACTACTTCAGTTTTCGCTGCACTGGAAGCTGGAGGCTCTACTTTTGTGCCCAAAATGAAGATTTTGCTGCTTCTTGAAGGGCCATTAATCTAGCTAGGAGCCTTCTTATCTTGTCCTCCTTTGGGTTTTCCCCTGGAAGGTGGCAAGTCAGCGGGTTCATTTGAATTTTAAATGGAGAGTGAGAGTCTTACATTTTCCTCTTCAATTTGAGACAGAAAAGTCAGAAGAAAATTAGTACACGTTAATCATTAGTACATTCCCTACATATTAATACCTTTAGTAGTAATTAGTTAGAAGGACAAATCTTGATCAGTAAATGCTCTCTCTCTCTCTCTTGAAGCTGTATTCCTACGCTGACAGTCACGGAGACAAAGTTGGGCTCGCCTCGAGGGGCATCTGGCTCTCTTTTGTCTTCCTGTGCTGATCACAGTGAAGAAGGGGGGGTTGCTAAAGTTTCCTGATTAGGCAAGTGTTAAATTTCCACTCTTTTGGCTGTTTTAAACATGACTGAAATGGATCCAATTCTCTCCCAAAGGCATTTGGGAAGAGAATGGGATTTCTAGAATTCTATATTTTAAAAGGTAAAACCAGAGGTACAGAATTTTCTCAATTTCTCTCAATTATGCCAGTAATTATAGAAAGACTATTTCTGATGCTACATCTGTATTGGACTTCATCTCTCAAGCATTTAAGCATGTTTTGGGAATTTTGGTGACATAGCTGCACTGTCCACTGAATTCAGGTTCTTTCTGGGGCCTGAGTTCTGCAGCTAAGGTTCCTTACTTACATAAGTTACAGATTTTTGGACCTGTTGGTCTTGCTAAGCGCTGAGCAAGGCTGCCAGGTCCAGGCAGGAGATTCCTGGAGATCTAGGCTTGGGTCGGAAGAAGGATGAAGACTCCAGTGGGGCAAAAGCCATAGTCTTCCCTCTCTTCCAAACACTCATTTTCTGCAGAGGAACTGGACTCTGCAGCCTGGAGATTTGCTATAACTCCGGGAGAGCTCCAGGTCTTGCCTGGAGGCTGGCACTACCAAAGGGAGATGCTATTCTCTGGGCAATAAGTTAAGGGGTGAGGTTTTTTTTTCTTTCTCAGTTCTTTCCATAGGGAAGTCCTGTGTGCACTCCATTCCTTGCCCAGTTTGGAGTTGGAATGGGGGAGGTTTTACTTTAGGCATTCACTGTCTTATTTATTTTGCTCCAGCCATTAAGTGGCTGTACTTAATGACTGCTTCTGTTTCTATACTGAGAGTTGGCCTGGTCATTCCCAGAAGTTTCATTCTAGCAGCATCACATGGGGTGCAAATGCAACCAGGGTCTCAAGCTGCTCAGCATGGCAAGACTGGTGACTTCACTTCTGCCTGCTGGGTTTTTACTTAAGAGGCTAGGGAGCAAGGCAGTTTGATTTCTAAAAGACTGCCTGGCATTTTGTATATTCTGTTACAATTCTATCACCCTTTCCAGGTCTCCTTCCATTTGGGAAAAGGGAATTTGAGAGAGAGGATCTTGATTACAAAGGTCAGACTTCCTCTTGTTTTTAACTTAGCATTTTTGCTTAACTTCAGATTCTCGGATCTGAGGAACAAACTTACTTTACAAACCAAAAAGGCCAATGGCCACCAAAGGGAAAAAGACCCTGATTCCTGGGGTCTCAAAGTCCATGTGGGATGCTGGTGTGCAGCTACCCACACACAAACACACATTCAGCTTCTGGTTTCCAAGTGTTCCTAAAACTTGGATGTTTCTAACCAGTAAGGATTCTACAGCTCACTGGCAGGTTCTCTGGCTTATGGTTCCCAAGTGTTCTAAGACTTGGATTATAGAAGGTTTTAAGGCGTTCCACCCGTGACCAGGAAAACCAACTTAACCGGGAGAATTTCAGGATATTCCATCCACTATATAGAAGGTTTTAAGGCATTCCACCCGTGACCAGGAAAACCAACTTAACCCGGGAGAATTTCAGGATATTCCCATCCACTATATAGAAGGTTTTAAGGCGTTCCACCCGTGACCAGGAAAACCAACTTAACCCGGGAGAATTTCAGGATATTCCCATCCACTATTCCATCTGGTTTTTCTAGGCTAGACCTCTGTCCCCGCCGGGCTTACCATTAACCCTTTTAATTCGGAGTTTTGAGCGTGGGCTTGGCCTGGGCCTCACGTCCCTTGCCGGATTACTCCTTTAAACCGGTCTATTGGGGTTTTGTGGATACTCTATCCACCGGGATGACCTCCTACTAACCCGGGAAGGTTTCAGGGCAACCTCACAACCTAGGGTCCTCGGAATAATATACTCCAGCGAGCGGACCTCTTTGCTCACTTTAATTCTACGCTCTGCTAGCTAGTCAAAGCTGAAAGGGACAGGGAAGTGGGCTTCCAGAGACTCTGGAGGACGGTTGGAACCTTGCTGCGGCTCCTCTTAGTCTACAGTTATGGCTGCCTGCGCAGTGTGGTGTGGTGTAGTGTGGTGCAATTCCTAACACCCTACACTATCGGTCTTGGTTCCCACCCCACAAAATAGACCAGGAGTTGCTGAAGGAGACAAAGGGGAAAAACAGCCTCCCACAACAGAAAATGCTCTCTAGGAAGATGCAGACTCCAAAGTGTTACTGATATGAATTAAATGGAAGGCATTACTGCACAAATACACTACAAAAACAAACTGTAAACTAAATCTGTTGCATGATACAGGAGTACATATGAAAAAGGCATGGGTACAAAAGCATCAGATAGAATCATAGAATCATAGAGTTGGAAAGTACCATAGAGGCCATCTTGTCCAACCTCCTGCTCAATCAAGGATCAGGCAAAAGCATCCCTGATTAGTGTTTGTCCAGCCACTATTTGAAGACTGCCAGTGAGGGGGAGTTCACTACCTCCCTAGGCAGCCAATTCCACTGCTTAATTAATTGTACTGTAATTTCCCCCTTGATATCCAGCCAGTATATTTCTGCCCATAGTTTAAACCCATTATTCTAAGTCTTATCCTTTTCTGCCAACAGGATCAACGCCCTGCCCTCCTCTAAGTGACAGCCTTTTAAATCCTTAAAGAGGACAATCATGTTCTCCCTCAACCTCCTCTTCTCCAGATGGAACATTCCCATGTCCCTCAACTTTTTCTCATAGAGCTTGGTCTCCAGGCCCCTGTTCATCTTTGTTACCCTCCTCCGTACCCACTCCATTCTGTCCACATCCTTTTTGAAGTAAAGCCTCCAGAACTGCACACAGTACTCCAGGTATAGCCTGACCAATGCAGTGTACAGAACTATATCTTGTGATTTGGATGTTATGCCACTGTTGATACACCCCAAGACTGAATTAGCCTTTTTTGCTGCTGCATCATACTGAATGCTCATATTTAGTTTATAATCCACCTGTACCCCAAGATCTTGTTCACACACGCTGCTACACAGAAATGTGCCCTTCATCCAGTATGCATCTTTCTCATTTTTGTTATTCAGATGTAGAGCTCTGTACTTGTCCTTGCTGAACTGCATCTTATTCACATCCACCCACTTTTCCAGTGTGTTCATATCTTGTTGAATTCTTTATCTTGTGGTGTGTTCACTACTCCTTCCAATTTCGCATCATCTGCAAAATGAATGAGTAGTCCCTCCATCCCCTCATTCAAATCATTTATAAAAATGCTGGAATGTACCAGGTCCAGAACTGAGCCCTGTGGCACTCTACTGGATACCTCCCTCCAATTCAATATATGTCATTGACAACTACACTTTTGGTGCAGTTCTCCAACCAGTTTCCTATCCACATAACTATCCTAGTGTCCAGTTTGCTGTCTTTTAGTCCATCTCTAGATGCAGATAGCTAGAGAAAATAATATGGAATACATAAGCAAGAATAGATAAAGCATGAGTCTACAGCATAGTTCTAAACCCGTCTCTAGTAGAGAACACACTAGATAGTGGAGAAATGAACCGTAAACTACTAGGCCTTATAAGAACACTTGAAACAAGAAGTTGTAAATATGGGTGTGCATGGGGGGGGAGGATGATATTTTTTGGGTTCTGGTAAACCAGACCCGAAAAAATATTGGTAAGTACCGATATTCCCAAATCCCAATATCAGTATTATACTGGGATTTGGGAAATACTTGGCATTGCCAAAAATATTTTTCTGCTTTCATTTGCTTCCAAATGAAAGGGGAGTGAAGCTATCCCACTCCCTCTACCTTGAGCTTCCCCAGCTGGCTGCTGTAGCAGGCTGACTGGGGAAGTGAAGACACATCATGGAGGCTTTTAAAGATGCCTCCCCTTCACTCCCCCAGCCAGCTGCCATGGCAGGCCAGTTGGGAAGTGAAGACAGATTGGGGAGGTATATTTAATTGTCATCCCTTCACTTCCTCAGCCAGCCTGCCAAGGGTTTTAAACATTTAAACCCCTTCTCTGGAATTGTGCTGCAGTGGTAGCATGATCTCTCCATTGTACCCTATGGCCCAATACCACCCCAATCTGTTTTCCCTTCCCTCCCTGATTCGGGGATGGGCACCTGAATAAAAACCAAATAAGATTTTTTTATTATTATTCAGGAGCATCTTATTGGTAGCTAAATCAGAATCTGGATACATACCCAAAAAAGGTCAGATAAGATATTTTTAGGGTATTTTTTTCCATTTGGCAAAGTCAAATGCACTCCCCTAGTTGTAAACATGACAGCAAGTTTAATGCATGTTAGACAACCTTAATCTAAATGCTAAACCATTAATTTGACCCTACCACCCTACTATCCTTCTAGTTTTAGCTGAGTTTCACAGCTACCTATCAATGGATCCAAGAAAGTTGAAAAAGCAGGACAGGCTTCTGGGCCTCTCAGCCCTCTGACTTCTAAAAAGTAGGAGGGCAGGGTGAGGCCTTTGGGTGAGGCAGACCCTAAACAGAAATGTCTACTACTGTCTTTTAAAGAAAAACTACTCAAAAATTAAAGCTGTTACCAAACCTGCCTTCTCTTGGCAGAGTTCAGGAAATAATCCAATCTATGCTTTGGAGTTTGCTTTCAATGAATTTATTCCAATAGGATTTTTCAAAAAGACAATAACTGCCAGTAGCCCTTAAGGCAACAGAGACCTCTTTAGAGCACAAGCATTAACACATACTAACCCCCAACAGAGAGGGGGAAACAACAAGAGCTGGACTGGACAACAATAGAAAACATTCAACAAACCCTAAACACTAAAGAATGCTCCACAGCTCCCCCTATGGTACAAGTTAACGAAACTACCCTTTCAGCCGTATTTACAGTAATTAGACTCTTAGTAGGCTGTCACTTCTCCAATACCTTCTTCGTGGACCTCTGCATTCTTCTTGGATGGGTGCAGTAAGAACATAAGAACGTAAGAGAAGCCAATGTTGGATCAGGCCAATGGCCCATCTAGTCCAACACTGTCACACAGTGCCCAAAAATACCCAGTGCCATCAGGAGGTCCAGCAGTGGGACTAGGACACTAGAAGCCCTCCCACTGTTGCCCTCCCCAGGCACCAAGAATACAGAGCATCACTTGCCTCAGCCTGGGAGTTCCTATCTATACCTTGTGGCTAATAGCCACTGATGTAACGTGGTGGCACCTCACTTCTCAGAGATGGAAACAGAAATGTGTCTTAATTTTCCCCTTATTCATTGTTTACTTTGGCACCCAGGGAACTGCAAAACCACAGTCCCATTGCCTCTTCCCAGTATCACAAAACTACATGTTGCTCTTCTTATTGCTCATGAGACTGGTCTTCTTGTTTGTCAGAGTTGCAGGTATTCACCTATGAACTAGGGAATGTTTACTTTCTGGGGATTTCTAATGATGAGTTTCAGGCTAGATTTCAAGGAAAAGTATTATGTATAACATGATTGTACACATAACCAGTCAAGGGAGTTCTGTTCCCCTTTAATTATGGAACCCAGTCCCACACAGTCTGGTTCTTATGGCATCTCAGCTGCTGCTTATCTTAACTCAGTTGGCAAAGTTTATATTCCAGCTGACACACCAGTTTCTGGGCTCCATCAGCTGAATCCAGTGATTCTCCCAATCACAGTCACACAAAATAAGATTAAAAATCCAGCAATCCATGCTTCTTCTCATCCCATAATATCATGCAAGGTCAAACACAAATGCAGGAAGGGCCTGGGTAGATGAGGCCCACCATTTGCAGGGCCAGGCAGGGGAGGGAGAGGCTAGTCAGATGTGGGTTTGGGGAGTGGGGCAGGGTGAATGGCGGGAAGAGAGGCACCTCCCCTCCCTCCTTGGGCCAATGGAAGGGCAGCAAGGCAGTTGGGAAGGGGAGGCCGCTCACCATCCCCACTTGACTGATGGAGGTGGAGTGCTGTTTGCCCACCCATCCCTCTCTGTTTCATGTAGTGTTTGGGGACTGATATTGTAGTCTGGGTTACTGACAAGGGGTGTTTGTGGAACAATGTTAGATTGTTTTGTTGTTTCGTGTAATAGTTTCTATTGTGCACATTTTGTCACAACTATTGGTAGTAACAGCATGGGGCCAGATCCATTTGTGTGCCAATTTCCAGAGTTGGAAGCCTGTGTGCCAATTTCCAGAGTTGGGGACCCTTTAGGGGTCTTGGCGTGAGCACTGAAGGAAGAAAGTAAGCTCAAGGACTAACAACGATTGCCTTCACAGCCAGACGGCAGGGGAGTTCACAAAGGGGCAGGCGTCTATGTGAACCCCGGCAACCTACCTTGGCTGGCATGTGGTTCAGCCGATGGGTCAGATCCAGTGGACCCATACTGCGCCAATGCTTTACAGCTGTAACCAATAAAGTTGTGGCCAGTTTTATCCACCTAATTTCCAAAGAAATCTGTTGTGTGAGTGGTCAATTTAATCGGGGCAGTATAGGGCTGGCCAAGCCTCTCCATCTCAAATAAGATCTGGAACCAAAAGAAGTTGTTGGGTGGGAGGAGAGTTCTGTTATAAAACTCAAAAATCCATTTGGACAAGCTTCAGACAAGATGCAGCCCCATGTTTACAGCTATTGGTGGCCAGATGTTACTCATAGAATGTACAATTGTCACTCAATGCTGTATCATTGCAGTCTCAGGAAAATACACAGTTTCTGATGGCAAACTGCATTGTCTGGGTCTGAAATCTATTTTGTTCAATGGTGGAGGCTGTAACAAGGCCAATTCAGGAATAACATAGCTCATGTGTGATCACAGCTGTGAAATCTGATCTGTTCACCTATCAAACCTGCTCAGCGTTCACCATGAAATTTGCTGCATCGTTTGTGTGAACTGGTCTACTTGTTACTGTTCAAAACTCTCAAACTTCTCTGGTTACTTCAAAACACTAACCTTGGGTGCGTTCAGACGGGCAGCTAAATCCACATTGGCCCAGCTCTAATTTGATCCAGATCTTTTTTATCTGATGTTGCACGACCAGACAGCTCCCCCTACTGCATACATACTCCATGGTAGATGGCATCCACCTGAAGTAGCTGCACAGTCGGGTTTTTTTTTTAAAAAAATTCTGTTTGCACATGTGCATCTGCGCCTCAATGTGTACTTGTTTTCCTGCTCATGTGCAGAATTGAATGGTTAAAGCACAGCCAGTGGTACCTCCCTCTAGGTACCTTTTTAATTAACACAGTTCATAAAATTCATGGGCTGTTCAGAAACATGAAATTGTCTGGAATGTTTGAGCAGAGCTCTGCAGTTGTCACATGTTTACGCGTTTATGCGCATATCGCTTAGAATTTTTTAAAATGGTGCCCGCTCGGGATGGTCTGACATCAGACTATCCTGATGGGAGGATTGCATGCTGGAATGATCAGATGGGGGAAAGTCTACAACTGGCCCTTCGGGAAGTGAAAACTCCAGACTTTAACCAGTATCTTTTAAGTACAGCTCCAAAGTGCAGCAAAACAGGATGATCACAGAAGAGGCACATTTCCCAGATGTTGCTGTCTGGTCATTACCTTTAAATCTGCCAGGCACTCGTGCCTGGCGTGAATCTAAAAACCCATCTGATTGGGACTTCTTTTGAACAAACCGCTTAGGTATCTATCTTACCTTACAATTTCCAGTTTCTTTATTATCTAGCAACTGCTTGTAACACCATAGATTACTGTGACTCATGTGTTCAGAACACTGGTGCTATGATATCTGTAATGAAAATATTAAGGTAATTACCTCTCACAGCTGTACACTTAAATCATCGTCTGTCATCTGTAGTCCAATAATTAAAGCTAGAGTGTTCAGATTTTTTATTATACGTCACAGTTTGAGACTTAAAAACACAAACACAATCATGAAATGGTACATTGATTCTGCAGTTCACAAGATCAAATGCTAGAGTCCAGCACAAGGATTGAGAACTTCTGACCCTTTCCAATTGGCTCTGTGTTACTTGGAATCTTTGTTTTCACACTCCACCACCTAAAACTTCTATGCTGAACACAAGTAATGCTCAATTTTCCACTTGTCCTCTTTGCAGCATTTGTTCTGTAACAAGGAAATTTGAGGAAAGGGACTTCAGAAGAAGTTTCTTACAGAGATTATTTTGACAGTACACATCATGACATGAACCAATGGGTCTTTGACTGACTCTAATGTGCCTTTTATCACTTGAAGCCAGGCAGTCTCATTGGCAGTGATTCACTTTATTGTAAATCCTAAAGGTTCCTTCAGTAAGAGAACACCTTGGGTATGACCTTTTGTTTCTTGCACTGTACTTATTGAAGCTAAGCTCCAATTACAGCACTTTTCCCTTTTAGAATGTAATCTCAGGTAATAGCATCCCTTGGAGTTCTTGGTTTCAAGAGAAAATATTTGACAGCTAGATTCCCAGGAAATCGCACCCAAAAGTTAGAAAAATATCAATTTCTGACGCTAGTCTGTCATAGCAACAATGGAAAGTTTTAGTACTGACAAGTATGTTTTGAAGCATCTGAAGATTCTGTGTATGAAGCGTATGTTTTGGAGAATAAATCAACAGAAGGATTATGCATTTTGAACTGGGCTTCCATGTTTCACCACATCTGTTATAGTTGATCCTTACAGGTTCTTCTTACCAAGTGCAAAAGCTGATTTCAATTTACCTTGTCCATAAAGTTAAACCATGAACAGAATTTTGCATTCCAAGATCTAATTGCAATATTCAATAAAGCATACAATAAAACATACAGTACTAAATAGTTAAACACAATACCAATACTACACAAGGAAACACCCTAAGAATATAAATGGACATGGGCAGGATATTAAGAGTCTATTATGCAAATGGAAGGTACATTTCTTCTGCAAGGGGAAGTTTCCAATTTCTACTGATATCCCACCTCTGAAATCTACTTTGCCATATACTACATCAGTCAGGGAGTCCCTCAGCAGCAGCTTTTAAGGAACATAAAACAATGCAATGAGGAGGCTGAATCCTGCTCATAACTAATAACAATGACTGTGCTGCAGCATTAAATTAAATACAAAGCACACATTAACTCTGCCTTTTCACAATGAGACTGATCTCCAATTACACTTCTGCCTCTTAAGAAGAAATTGTCTGGAACAATCTGCCCTATACTGGTATAAATAATATGTTTTATGGTTTATTCTCATCCTGTATCAATATGCAAAACAATACACCAGTGATAGAGACCTAGATAGGTTTATTCTTTCTCATGTTCATGCATGTTAATAGAAGATGGGCAGCAAGCAAAATAAATGCAGCACATAGTAAATAATACTTCATTGCTGCTGTTGCCCACTTAACTACTAAAGCACTTTTATATTTCTCCTCAATGGGAAATACCTTTTGATGAATACAGCACTGCTGATGAAATTCATAATTATCTGCTTCAGAATATAAATTTGCTGAGATTTCAGTGCTCACATCAATGCTCCCATATGAGTCAAACCTGATTTTTCTGAAAAGTTCTATATTGGCCAGTAATGAAAATTATTATTTTTAAAATTATTATTAGATTTATATCCTGCACCATTTTCCCACATGCAAGACTCAGGGCAGCTTACAATAGATAAAATACAATAAAACAGCCTTTATAGATAAAACTAATATTACTATAAATCCAATAAAATTCCTAGAATTCCAATAAAAATTCCAATAAGTTACATTGAAATTCAGCTGTATTTAACTTTAACTCAATTTGTATTAATTTGATGGTGCCACGCATCTAGTTTCTCAGACTATAGGAATGACTACTAAAACACATCCAAACTCTAGTAGCTGTCAACAGTCTAGGGAACAAGAGAAGACAGCTGAGGGGAAAAGCATCAACTATGGTGATGGAAAATAGAAAGGAGAAAAGGGAGGGAGGAAAAAAATCCAGGCTGGACACTGATTTCTCTATCACTGTCCTCAACCATAAGCCCAGCGGAACATCTCAGTTTTACAGGCCCTGCAGAATTGAGCTAAATCTCACAGGGCCTGGAAGAGAGTTCCACCAGGCTGAGGACAGTCAGATTGCTTTGGGACCAGGTTCTATCAGCAAGTTGGTACCAGTTGAGCGTAATGCTCTCTGATGGGCATATAGGAAGAGGCAGTCCCACAGATACAATGGTCCCACACCATTTAGGGCTTTGAGGGTAAGCACCAAAACCTTGAACTTGATTTGGTATTCAGTCTGGAGTTAGTGCAGCTGATAGAGCACCGGTTGTATGTGTGCTCAAAATGGGGTGTCCATTAGGACTTGCACAGCAGCATTCTGGACTGACCAGTTGAAGTTTCCAGAGCAAGTTCAAGGGCCTGTGTAGAGCGAGTTACAGTAGTCCAATCTAGAGGTGACCATTGCATGGATGACTGTAGCTAGGTCAGCATGGGATAAGTAGGGGGTCAGTTGTCGGGCTTATTGTAGATAAAAAAGCTGTCCTGGCTGTATCTGTGAGCTGTGCCTCCAAACAAAGGGAGGATTCAAGAATAATGCCCAAACTCCTGACAGGGGGAGTTGGTATCAGCAGTACCCCATCAAGAGCAGGTAACTGAAGCCCCCTATCTGGACCCTCCTGGCCCAGCCACAGTACCTCCATCTTTGATGTATTCAGTTTCAGGTGGCTCTGTTTTAACCATCCCACCACAGCCTCCAAACAACTGGTCAAATCTTTGGGATGGCAAATGGTTGGCCATCCATTAAAAGATAAAACTGGATGTCATCAGCATATTGATGGCACCCCAGCTCAAACCACCTGACTAACTGGGCAAAGAGGGTGCATTTTCCCCTGAGGGACACTGTGTACCAATGGGTGTCACAAAGAGACCTTCTCCCCAAGTGCCACTCTTTGTCTCTGGCCTTGGAGAAATAAGGACAACCACTGCAAGACAGTCCCATATATTCAAGTGGTGGGGAGGTGGTGGGACAACAAACCATGGTTGACCATCTCAAATGCCGCTGAACAATCTAACAATATCAGCAGCGCTGACCTCCCACAGTCCAACTGTCTATGGAGGTCATCTGAAAGGGTGACCAGTACCATCTCTGTCTCATGGCCAGGTTGGAAACCAAACTGGAGTGGATCCAAAGCTGATGTCTCATCCAGGAAACTCTCTAGCTGCTCTGCCACCACCTGTTCAACTAACTTAACCAGAAACAGTACTTTTGAAACTTGGTAGTAGTTAGCCAGATCAGAAGGATCTAGTGATGGCTTTTTCAGCAGGAGCCTCACAAACACCTCCTTCAAGTTTCCTGGGAAGACTCCTGAACTCAGGGACAAGTTAATAATGTCCTCCAAGGAAGTTCATAGCTCCCCCATACTGGCCTTAACCAGCCAGGAGGGTCATGGATCAAGGAGACAATGCTCCCTCTAAGTTGTTGAGTTTTGTGAGTAAAAATTCTACTTTGTGAGCTACTGCAATTAAAGTTGTGAGCCAGCAACTTGGCTACTGCATAAATTTGTTTGGTCTGGAGGCATCCTTTCTGAGCTATGACAAAAATGTGTCAGCCGGAGGCTAAAAAACTGTCAGCTTGCTCATGCTAATTCAGCTTAGAGGGAACACTGGAGACAAGTGCTGGGTTTAACAGCTGACAGAATCCTGTCCACATTGGTTTAGGAGAGCTGCCTGAACTCATCCAATACTGAATCTGAAGACAGCCAAGAATACGCTAGTTCACTTACAGTATTGACAGTGATGGGGAGGTCATGGAGAACAACAAGACTTTCTCTGTAAAAAAGCTTGCAAATGCTTCTCAACTTAATAGTCAATTCACTAAATTTTTAGAGTCCCTCAATAGGGGTGTAAGGGATCTAATTATGCTAAACAATTGAGCAAGGAGAGAGCTTGTAGATGCTGTTTTAAGTTTTCCAAATGAGGAGTGTCTCTCTTAACTTTAGGCTTTAGCTGTTGGAGTTATCTTGTTCAGTTAAACAACACAACACTACTTATCCTGTGAATAGACTCATTTAAAAAATTTTTACCACTCAAGGCTTTTATGAATTTTTTGGCGTATGTTTTAACATAAATCAAAAACAATACATAAGATCACTGTAAATATTACAATAGCTCCTTAGCTTATAACATTTAGCACTTGGCTTTGAAAAACACAGATAAAGCCTTCCCAGTCAGACTAAATAGACTCAAAAAGTCCATAGACACTGTGGTCTTCTTATCAGTTGCCACATTCCAGGTCTGTTAAGGAGGCTGTACCAAAGTGGCTGACTCCTCTTGTCAGCTGCGAGAGTTTCGAATGCTTCTTCTTCAGAGCAATTCTCATGGAACTAATAACAGAGCAAGTAAACATCTAACGTATAATATAATTAATACTACAACAATCAATGTTCCCACACTAGAACCCGACTTACCCATATTATTTAGACATTCAGCTTCCTCCCAAATGGGCTCTTACACTCCTATTGACAATGGTTCTTGCAAGCACTCTTACAGTTTGGCATATTTAAAGCTGATTACATCCATATCATTACTAATGCCGGAGTACATTTAAAGATACAGATAGTATTTAACACAAACATAAAGTTACAAGTAAGATGAAAAGTCCAGTTCATTGTTTAAACCATAAGGTGCAAAAGTTCTATATTCAAAGATGTACCTTGCTTCTTTTTGCAACAATTTTTTTTTGTATATCATAACTGTTATATTTCTGTGGTATAGAATTTTAACTTCTCTGGACCATGATGGGTCATAGTAAAATGCTCAACAAGTGGAGCTGACATAATGGAATTCCTAATGCGAGAAAGATGTTCCAAAATTCTAACTTTAATCATATGCATAGAAATACCTATGTAATGCATTTTGCCCCCGCAGTTGGAATAATGAGACAGACAACAGGTTGGAATTAAAACAAGGGCCACTTTATTAACTATTTAACAGAACATTGCAGCAATAACAACTAAGCAAGCATGGAACAGGCAAGGCAGGCGTCACTTCCCTGACCAACCCCTTGCCCTTAAAGGGCGGGTCACCCAGCTCCAGCCGTGAGCCATTTACTCTCTGGCTTGTGACCAGCAGCCCAGCAACTGGTTGCCTTCTAGGAGCGCCTACCCCTGAAGCCTTTCAACTTGCAGAGAGGAGCCTGCCATAAAGGTTCCCAGTGGAGGTGATCACCATTCCCCACCCTGGACCCTGAAATCCGAAGGCAGTTCCTGATGCCCGCCTGTTCCCTAACGGGATATGCCGAAAGGTGCTCACCAGTTCCGTTTCTTGCTTGCATAAACCTGCCATAGCCAAGGTCAAGCCTTTGCTTTGGCCTTTGCTCCCCACTCAGCAACCTAGTGCCAACCTAATCCCTTGCTGCAAGTCCTGCAAAAAGATCCCATTGCCCTTGAAAGACAAGTGCACCCCATCATCCCTATACAGGTCTGGGAACACGACCCGTATATCGGGGTGCGGCAGAAACATCCCCAATCCAGCTTCCATAGCCTTTCTCAGCTGCCTATTTATTTTACGCCGGGCGTAGTCAATACACCTGGGATCCTCTAAGTTCCACCACACCTGGCGGGGCAGTATGGCAGACCATACTATCTTTACGCTGGGCCACCTTGCTCTTATCCTCGCAAGGTCTGCCTCAGCCTGCAACACAAGGGCCTTGCCCTTCAATAGACCCAAATCATTGCCCCCCAGGTGTATGACCAGTACGTGCGGAGGAGGCCCCGTCCTCTTGTGGAACAGCAAGGGAAGGAGCGCTGGCCACCGCATGCCCCTCCGTCCCAACCATTCCACCTCCGCCCATGCGCTAAGGCCAAGCTGAGAACTGCTGGATGTCCTCTTGGACTGATGAGCCGCCCAGAAGACCATGCTGTGGCCACAGACAGTAACACTCTGTCGCATCCTGCGGCCCGCAGCATCTGTAACAAAACAAACATTAAGCGAAAGTACAGTGAGGATAGTTAAATAGCACAATTCCGGACATAACCCTCGTAGCACCTGGACTTCCAGCGCCCTATCCTCTGAATCTCCCTGCCAGTGTACCCCATCGCTGCAGCCGTTGATGCAGCTCCTATTCGGAAGGAGTGGGTGCCAAAGTGAACACCACCCAACCCCAATTGAGCTAGCGCCTTCTGTGTCACACTCCAAAATTGAAATTTAGTGAGGGGGGTACCATCCCGATGCTGGCATAGGTAGCCCCGACCCTCACCTCTTAATGCCAAAAAATGGCTCAAGGCCCCCACTGGGCACAATTCGATCTCTGAACATTGGTCAAGCTCAATAAACGTCCCCTTGCCACACTGATCGGTCTTCGACCTGCGTAGCCTAATACCTACTTTGGAATCTGAGACAGAAACGTCACGCCGTTCAAGAGCCAGGCCAGACACATCCTGCCGTGAGCTAGCAACCAGCTCACTGACCCGCAGAGCCCCAAAAAAGGCGACCAGCGACGCCGCATGAAACAAAGCAGCTTCATAGCTATCAGCGCGCACTGTGTGCCACTGGTCCCTGAGACCCTTCAAAATAGCTGGGGTCAGGGGTTCTCTGGGATCAGCCACTATGCCACTCTCCCTGGACCAACCCTCGAGCATCTTCCGAATACGGAAGTCGCCCGTATAATCTACATGTCCTGATGCTTTGCTAGCATAGGCCAGAGCAGCCAACTTGGATCTGATGGTACGAGCTGAGAGGCCCTCCCCCTTCAGCATCACGCAGAACTCCATTAAATGAGGAACAGGTATGGGCCAAAGCTGCCGCAAGCCTGCCCCCTCCCTAAAGGAGAGGAATTGCTTACCCGCCCTCATGTAAGCCCTGCGGGTGGAGGGGGCGAGGGCCAAGCTCATTGCCCTATCGGCCTCAGCCCGCCAATCTGCCACACCTCGTCTGGCATACGCACCGGGAACTGGTCGGCCTCTGGAGCCAGCTGACGGAATCTCTCCATCTGTTTACGAGAGAGAGCATCAGCGACCCAGTTATTAACTCCCGGCACATGCCTAGCCTTGAACATTATATTATTGTGTAGACACTGCAGAGTGAAGGCTCTGACCAGAGCCATGACCCTGGAGGATTTGGACGTCAAGGAATTAATTACATGTACTGTGGACATGTTGTCGCACCAGAAGTGGACGGTGTGGTTGGCAAAGTCCCCTGACCAAATCCACACTGCTGCGACAATCGGGAAAAATTCCAGGAAGGTGAGGTCAGTGACCCACCCTGCCTGAAACCACTCCTCAGGCCAGTCCCCAGCACACCAATGACCCCGGAAATATACTCCAAAGCCGGAGGAACCCGCCGCATCAGAAGCGACCTGCAGCTCCGCTTCGACTAATAGGTCCTCACGCCAAAAGGACACCCCGTTGTATGACCCCAAAAATTGCTGTCACACAAGGAGGTCGTCCCGGATCCCCCTGGTGACCCGAGTCCTATGATGTGGAAGACACAAACCCCTCATAGACTTGCAAAGTCTCCTAACAAAAGCCCGTCCAGGTGCCACAACTTTGCATGCAAAGTTGAGGTGACCAACCAACTGCTGCAACTCCAGAAAGGTTATCTTAGTCTTCCTCCTCGTTGTGTCTATTAATGCCTGAAGTGCAGTTAATTTATCCAAAGGCAATCTGCAGAACTGTCCCACCGTGTCAATTTCTATTCCCAGGAAAGTCAAAATAAGAGCCGGGCCTTCAGTTTTCTCCTCAGCCAGAGGAACTCTCAGCTCCCTTGCCAGATTAATGAAGCTGGACAGCAAAAATGCACATTGACCCGTACCCCTCCTTCCTGCCAATAAAAAATCATCAAGGTAATGGGCAGTACTGCCGAGGCCTGTCCTGTACCGCAAGGCCCATTCCAGAAAGGAACTGAACCTCTCAAAAGCGGCACAGGATACTGAGCATCCCATAGGAAGAGCCCTATCCATGTAGAATTTGCCCTCAAAGGCAAAACCCAGGAGCTCAAAGTCATCCGGGTGGACAGGAAGGAGACGGAAGGCCGACTTAATGTCACATTTTGCCAGTTCCGCTCCCTGTCCACAGCTACGGACTACCCTCAAGGCCTGATCAAAAGAGGTGTACCGAACAGAACACAACTCCTCAGGTATCGCGTCATTCACCGACTCCCCACATGGGTAAGACAAGTGGTGAATGAGGCGATATTCTCCTGATGCCTTCTTTGGCACCACTCCCAAAGGGGAAACCCTCAAATTAACAACTGGGGGGAATGAAAAAGGACCCAGGACTCTGCCCTCAGCACATTCTTTGGCTATTTTTTGCCCCACTAATTGCTCCATACCGTGTACTGATTTCAAATTAGGAGCCATGTATGAAGTCCGAGAACCCTGGAAAGGTATCCTAAAACCTAACCTAAAACCATCCAACAGGTAAACACAATCACGCCGGTTCGGGTAATCCCATAACCAACGCGCTAAAACTTCCAACTTTATTGGACTAGGTCCCTTTATCAGGAGGGAGGTTGTAGCCCCCACCACCTCTGGGGCGCTTACCACCTCTACCTCCACCCCGGCCCTTAGGTTTAGGGCAATTGGAGAGGGAATGAGGCCCGGCACATAGTGGGCACTCGTGCCGGAATGAACACGACTTCTGACTACACATCCCATGGGAGGTAAACTCCCAGCAAAGCGGGCGTCGCTGAACCACCTGCCCCGCCTGGGCGTGGGTGCCTGACTGGGTTTGCAACCTACGGACGGAATGACCACTATGAGTCCTCTCACTCCCCGGTGTCCTAATAGTGGACATAATCTGCAACCATAGATCAGGATGTATCCGGTCCCATTGCATGGCTGCATTCATGGCTGCCCGCATACGGAATTCCTCGTCATACTGCGACCAGGCCGGGTTCGGAAAATCCGTAAAGGCCTTATAAATAATGTCCATGTATTGGAGCAAAGCTACAGCTCTCCATGGATGATGCCGGACAATCACTGAAGCATAAATCAAAAACCCTGGGAACCAATTTGCCCAGGTCCTATCCACTACTCGCCTCTTCAGGCGTTCTTTCTCACGGTCGTCTAGATCCTCCCTGTCCTTCTTCTCCAGTTCTCTATATAATAATGTGAATATATCTATTTAATAGGGTCTTCAACACCAGTGCACTGCTGTTTAATTGAAGTATTGTCCATGATAACAATATGTCCCTAATCTTGTTCCTGTAATACTTGGATAAACTTTGACATCTGCAGACAAGTTAAAAAAATATATACATTCAAGAGTCAAGGCTTACTTTTGCCATTGAAATATAAAGCCTCTATTGATAGCATATAATTTACTAACAAGGTTATTGAGGAAGAGGGAAATACCAAGGCCAAGTAGGTACATTCATTGTATATTTCAAGAAAATGTTATTGAAACTAATTGCTGTAAAATCAGAAGATAAAGAGTGTTGACCAATACATTTTTTCTGAAGGACAAAAAGCAGTTGGGGGGATTTTAACTCATTAATTCCCTACATTTATATCCCACTGTTTCACTAAGAAGGTCAGGGTGGTATTACATAGATGAGATCATCCCATTATTCCCCTTCGCAGCAACACTGTAAGGTAGAGTAGCCCAAAAGGAAGTAACTGGTCCAAGATTATCCAATGCATTTCAGAATTTGCCAGGAATTTGACCCCATATCTCTCATGTCTCTGGCACCTTTTCCTCTTTCCTATAGTCCCCATGTCCCCTCCCTGCCTGCTGCATGGATAGCATGGCAGCCAGCAAAAAGGGGTGGATATTGCCATCCGGTTCGACTGTTATTAGTATTTTGTGACAATTTTATGTTGACTGTATTTTATCTGTTTTAAAGTTGTTAATCACCCAGAGTCCACTTGTGGAGTTGGGTGATCCATAAATCTAAATGATGATGATGATGTGATGATGATGATGATTCCAAACCCAGCACTCTAACGTAGGCTCTCACACCAAAGCTTTTCATAAGAACAGCCTTGCTTCAGCAGTACCATGGTCAGACCACTATGCCCTGAAGGCCCATCTGAATGTTTCACCCTGATCCTGTTTAGGCAGCAAGCAGATTTTAGCTCATCAGCGGAGCCAAATGGACTCAGTACAGCTTCAGATGGCTTTGCGGGATCCAAGCCACCCTGGCGGCTCATTAGATGAGCTTGTGGAGGACTGGCATAGTTGATTCACTACAGCCATCAACGAGATCGCTCCCCAGCACCCTCTGCACCCTTGTTCTAAGCTAGCCCCCTAGTTTACCCAGGAGCTGTGGCTTATGAAGTGAGAGCTGAGGGGGTTAACTTAGAACAAAGGCACTGTGCCCGTGATGAAGCCACAAGAACATCCTATAGGATGTTTATGAGATCCTATGAGATGGAAGTCAAGGCCACTAAGAAGGAGTTCTATGCAGCCACTATTGCGTCCACAAGCTCACACCCAGCCAAAATGTTTAGAGCAATTCAGTCTTTGACTGCGCTGCCACAGGGCAGACAAAATGTTAGTGAATTGGACATTGGCTGTGAGGCATTTGCGAGCTATTTCATGGATAAAGTCTTGACGCTCCACCACGATCTCCCCACCACAGTTGAAACAGTGAGCGAACTCAAGGCCCCTTGCATGTCTTCGAGCCCGGGGTTTGGATTGCTTCAGTCCGCTCAGTCTGGAGGAAGTTGACAGACTGCTAATGTCTGTATTCCCAACTACATGCAGCCTTGATCCATGCCCTTCCTAGTTCATTAAGGTGGGCCACGTGGGGTTTCGAGGTGTCCTAAGGAAGATTGTCAACAAGTCCCTCACTGAGGGACGATTCCCAGGGGCACTCAAGGAAGCAATGGTCCACCCTCTTCTGACAAAACCAACTCTGGATCTGGCCAAATTGGCCAACTATCAGCCGGTTTCCAATTTGCCTTATTTAGGCAAAATAATCGAGACGGTGGTGGTGTTACAGTTACAGGGCTTTCTGGATGATGCTTCCATTTTAGATCCCTTCCAGTCCAGCTTCTGCCCAGGACATGGGACAGAGACAGTGCTGGCTGCCCTTACTGACGACCTCTGGAGGTACCTGGATCGGGGCTGTTCAGCAGCACTGTTGTTGTTAGACCTGTCAGCTGTGTTCAATATAGTCGACCACCAGTTGCTGACCCACCGCCTCACGGATGCGGAGATACAGGGGTTTGCCTTACAGTGGCTTGCTTCTTTCCTTCAGGGTCGGGGACAAAGGGTGGCGCTTGGGGAACAGCAGTCCAGGAGACACCTGCTTGAGTGCAGTGTGCCTCAGGGGGCAGTGCTTTCCCCAATGTTAACATCTATATGCTCCCCCTTGCCCAGATTGTCTGGAGGTATGGGCTGGGGTGTCACCAGTATGCTGATGACACCCAGCTCTATCTGATGTTGGGCAGCTGCTCGAACTCCAGTCTGGAAGATCTGAACTGGGCATTGCAAGCCATGGTTGGTTGGCTTAGACTGAACTGGCTGAAGCTGAACCTGGTGAAGATGGAGATCCTGTGCCTGGGTCGGGGTGGTCTGGGGATGGGGATCCCTCTCCTGACCTTCGATGGGGCACCATTGGTGCCAGTGCCAGAGGTGAGGAGTTTGGGAGTGCTCCTGGATCCCTCTTTAACTATAGAGGTCCAGGTGGCAGCGACTGCTAAATCAGCCTTTTACCATTTCCAACTGATTAGGCAGTTGGTTCCCTTCCTCGGCCATGGTGACCTGACTACAGTGATCCACATGATGGTCAACTTGAGATTAGACTACTGTAACACTCTCTACATGGGGCTGCCCTTGTTGCAAATCCAGAAACTGCAGCTAGTGCAGAATGCTGCAGCCAGGCTTTTGATGGGTCTCCCAAGATGGGAACACATCCGGCCTGTGCTGAAAACACTGCACTGGCTGCCAATAGCATACTGAATTTGCTTCAAGGTGCTGGTGCTTACCTTTAAAGGCCTATATGGCCAGGGTCCGACATACCTGAGGGACCACCTTTCCCCATATATACCCCAGAGAGCACTTTGGTCGGGGTCACAACACCGTCTAGTGATTCTGGGCCCCAAGGAGGCCAGGCTTGCCATAATCAGGGCCAAGGCCTTTTCGGTGGCGGCTCCTACCTGGTGGAATAATCTCCCAGAGGAGATCCGGGCCCTTCAGGACCTTATACAGTTCTGCAGGGCCTGCAAGACGGAGCTGTTCCACCAGGCTTTTAATTAGGGGCCACCATCCATTACCACCAACTATGGCCCTGTATAGATGATCCTGTATAGAAATCGAGCCATAGCAGTGAAAGCCATAGTAGCGTGGGGTATCGCTGAATCTCGATTTAGTGCTATATTTATAGTACGCCATCTTTATTCGACTGTAGGACCAACATTATTTTGAGCACTTTAATTGCATTTGATTGCATTTTAATTGTAATAAGGATTGTTTTATCTTATTTTGTTTGTTTTATATGTTTGGGCACATGTTGCCCCCGAACATGAGCTGCCCTGAGCCCATTCATGGGGAGAGCAGGATAGAAATGCAGTTATAAATAAATAAACAAATATCCTGTGGTCCAACTAATCCAGCATACTGTTTCACAGTAGCCAACCACTTGGCATTCATTATATGTTACTGTGGTACAGAAAACAAATGAAACTGTTGTCATTTCATGACACATGCAAATGACAGGAGAACAGTGGTCTTGTGGGCCCAGGGTATAGAGGGGAGTGCAGGTGAGGAAGAATACAAGCATACAAAGTGATTTCAAGAAACAAAAGGCCACAGCTTTATTAAATACTAGGAATAAGGCCCGTTGTGAAAATAAATACAGCAAGCTCTAGAAAGAGGCTCTGGGTGGGTGCCCCGGTCCAGGGCATTCAGTGTCAATTTGCTGTGGCGACCTTAGCATGGTATAATGACACAGAGTCCACTGTTTTCTCCAGGCATACTCATCTCTGCTACCTGAAGAACAGTTGTAAATCTGAGTGATCTCCAGCCCTCACCTGGAAATTGGCAACAATGGTTCCCCATGAGGGAATAGCTGGTTTGGAGGGTGGAGTCTATAGCATTGTACCTGTCTGAGGTCCCACCCCTCCTCAAACCCCACCCTCTCCCGGTTCCACCCCTCAAATCTCCAGGAATTTTCCAACCTAGAGTTGGCAACCCTATCTCCTTCACAGCTAACCATTAACTGACCTTGATCTGCCCCTCTGACTTCAGCTTTCCATCTCCTCCCCCCTCCCTCCTGGAAAGCAGTTGTAATTCTGTGTGATCTCCAGCCCTCACCTGGAGATTGGCAACAATGGTTCCCTGGGAGGGACTGTCTGGTTTGAAGGGTGGAGTCTATGGCATTGTACCTTTCTGAGGTCCCACCCCTCCTGAAACCTCACCCTAGCCAGGCTTCATCCCTCAAATCTTCAGGAATTTCCCACCTGGATTTGGCAACCCTATCTCCTTCCCAGCCAATCATCAACCTGCCTTTATTTTCTCCTCGCTCTTCAGCTTTCTACCCCCCACCACCTGCAGCCTCCACCGTGCTCTGAAGCCCTGACTGCTACATTGACTGTCATGAGGGGGCCATCTCAGCAGGATATAAGGACACAGAATCCACCATTTTCTCGAGGGAAACTGATCTCTGCCATCTAGAAAGCAGTTGTAATTCTGAGTGATCTTCAGCCCTCTCCTGGAGATTGGCAACAATGGTTTTTCCCAACAGGCACTAAGGGGAATAGGGGAGCGGTGGCACAGGGGATTTATCCCACTGCTTAATAAGCAACATCTGAACTGTTGTCAGTTCGAGCCCCGCGCTGGTGTGAGCTGCCAGCCTGTGTCCCTAGCTCGTCATCTACCCAGCGATTCGAAAGCTTCAGCAAGTAGCTGAAATGGGTACCACTCCTTAGAGAGGGTGGGGATACCAACCCCCCCCGCCCGTGGGGGAGGTGTTAGCTAATGCCGGATCATCCTGCTGCAAAGACTGGAAGTCAGAAAGAATCTCTCGGCATCAGGAAGCCCTGCGGTGGGCTGATTCGGCCAGGCGGTGGCAGTGTGGCGCTGTGACATGAAGAGTCTTGACAGCCTGACGTCACCAAAGCTGACCGGCTGAAAAAACGCTGATCGGAACATGGCTAGTCCAAAGGCAGAGATGAATCCTCCATCAGCTGCAAGGGTGTGTGGAATTAAAGAATTACATGTTGTCCTCCCTACCCCTTATAACATTGTTAGTCCCATATCTCAAGAGTAACTGTACATTGCTCAGAGCCTGCAGACACGCGGGATGAGTGATTAAGAAATTGAAAGATTTATTTATTTATTTATTTATTTATTTATTTATTTAAGGGGAAATGTAATTTACCTCAGAACAGCAACAGCAAACTGTTTAGAATGTTAGAGGCAAAGGCCAGTGAGGCCGCATATGCAAACAACCTCTGGCTGTGGGGGAGGGGAGAGCAAACTGTTTAGAATGTTGGAGGCAAGACTCAGGCAAAGTAGCCAGTGGATAAGGAGACCCTCTGAATGACAGATCAAGGACTGAACTGATTTCGGAGCATATTGGAATGTTCAGGGGAGTCCATGTCCAAAACAGAATTATATATATCAGAGGATACACCTCAGGAGCATTGCCATAGCACAGGGATGGATCCAGAATAGGGCAAACTGCCTGCTCCCTGATTAACCCTCAACCCAGCCCCACCTGCTGGGGACGCAACTGAGGAGTGGCAAAGCCCAGGAGTCACATGGGCACCAGCCACTGTTTGGTTCCCTTGCCACCTGGTGGTGAGAGCCCTACTGATAGCTCCCAAGCTGGGCATGCCGCTGAATTGGCTCTACTCTTCCCCAGAAACACAGGAGGCAGGCACACAGGTACTGCCTCCCAACCCAAAAGGATCTGTCCCAATGTCCAAACTGCCACAAGAGCTGGGTGTGTGTGTGTGTGAAACATTCACAGTTGTGTGTTGTAAAAATGAATGAAGCAATTGTAGGGCAAGGGACAAATGAAAATGAATTCTATCCACTTCTGATATGTATGCATGCTTTTACCTATGAAGTATATTGATCAGGTTAATACATTAAGCCTTAGTTTAGTAAAGAAGCATATTTAATTGAATGCCATGTAGCAATGGAACCTAGAAGAGTTTAAGAAAAGACATCTGCTTGTCTCTCTGTGTGTAAAGACTTTGAGTTCACTCAAGAAGCAGGAAGACAGGAATGTGCCTAAAACCCAAAACCATTTGGTTGATTGTGATCTCCTTTGTTGTTTAATTACTCTGAAGGACGATTTAATGGCTCAATGCTCTGCATTAGAAAAACACTGCAATGGCTTTGTATGTTCCAAAACAGCATCCTCTTTTATAATGGCAGGATGTCTGATAAAAGTCGAGGATTGTGGCAGAAGTCACACCTTATCTGGGAAGCTCTCTATTCTATACAGATGCAAAGGGCCTTGAAGAATTCCAGAAGAAGACCTCAATGTGCCTTAATGTCTCTAGGTCAGATAAGCAATGCAAATGTTTGTAACCTTATCCAAAATTGGGGTACACCAATGGAAAATTGCCAGTTCATATGATGCTACCTGTTTGGGATAAATAGTGCTCTTTATTGATTGTAAACTATTCTGATGTCATTCTGGGTATAAGATTGGCTGCCCTTCCTGTCCAGGGCAGAGATCAGCTTGGTAACACTGGGTGCTTTGGCATCTAGTTCTGTATCTCTTGTTTCATTGCAATAAACAGTTATCCAACTCACTTGACTCCACTTGTGTGTCCTCTATCTGGTCCCGGGGATGTACATGGCATAGATTTGTGCAGCACAATGAAGGGGCAGACAGTCCAACTGCACCTCTTGGACACCCTTTTCAGAATCCTGTTAATATTACTGGTCTCCATTGCAATATCAGAATGAGCTGTTTGAAATGCTAGTCATTTGTGCTCTGTGTTTTGGCAGATTTCAGGCTAATTTAGCTCACTTGAAATTACCTGGAACTGTTTGAACAAGTGAGGCTAATTATTTTCAAGGTTTTTAGGATCAAAGAGCCATTGTTCATCCTTTGAGGCTTGCTATGTCACAGCATATGTTATGCAAAGATTCAGTTTTTAGAACACTTTGAATTTGTGTCAAATCTTGGTAATAACATATGTGATAATGGATGATCCTTTCAAATGAAGCTTGTTCTCAAAAAGATGTCTTTCCCCCATTCTCTTTGCATAAGTAATTCACTAAGAAGTGTCAGCACTGGCTGTGCTTTGGAACCAAAAACAGTTGCCAAATATTTAGTGTAAAACCTGATCTCCACATTGCTTTTATTATGTGGAGAAATGGCCTCCAAAAAGGGAGGGAGAAAATGCTGTTGTACTTGATTAAAAATCCATGCTAGAACAGTGACAGCTCGATGCCACAAAAGATGGGTGATGAAAACTTAATTAGGCTGGATGGTGCTGGGTACAAAGGAGATCTTAGGTTTCATCAAAAGAAAATAAAGGTGCAGGTGCCCGTTTGAAAGGCCCGCCATTTCTGCTGACTGGCAAGGGTAAGATTCAAAAGAGCAAACATTTTCCAGGGAGGATTTTTTTTTATTTTTAAACATACACATATTTATGTGCATAAGCATGTGGATCATCTGATAGTAACAGGATAAAAAACTGATGCAGGCAGTGTCACACATACAGGACCACGTGAAGTGGCCTTATACCAAGCCAGATCATTGGTCTACCTAAGTTAGTATTGCCTCGTCTGACCACCAGCAGCTCTCCATGGTTTCAGGTTCAGGTCTTTACATCTCTTTACTACTGATCCTTTTAACCAGAGAGAATGGGAACCTCATGTATGTAAAACAGATGCTCTGCCCCCCTGTAGCTTCCGAGTATAAACAAAATCATGCAGCAGTATATTATGACACTAATGGCTACAGATTGTTGTGAAAAGATGTGTTTTTACACCATAGGTAATTGTTGCATCAAAAATTCAATATTATGAATATTTAAAGAAAAAGAGTATTTTTATAGCTTGCTTTTCACTACCTTAAGGAGTCTCAAAGCAGCTTACAATCACCTTTCCCTTCCTCTCCCCACAACAGTCACCTTGTGAAAGTTCTGAGAGAGAGTTCTGAGAGAGTTTTGAGAGAACTATGACTGGCCCAAGGTCACCCAGCAGGTTTCATGTGGAGGAGGAGTGAGGAATCAAACCCTGTTCTCCAGATTAAAGTCTGCCATTTTTAACCACCACACCTGCTGGGTCTTAGCACATCACTACCAAAATATATACCAGGGCAAGTAAACTGGAATTTGGTAAAAGTTAAATGCAGTCACAACTCATGTGGTGCCTGCATGGTGCTGAAATGAGAACCCCTTTAGTCCATCAACACAGCATGATGTCTTCTAAGAGAGGTATCAGATCCCCCTACCCCCATGCCATGGTGCTGAATGGTACGAGGTTGTAGCCCACAAATGAATTGTTCCACAATCTGTGACTTGTTGAATAGAAAGGGGGGGGATTACATCGTATCTGAAGATATGAAGACTTGGCAGATATGACCTATAAGGAACTTCAAAGAATAAGATGTTATGAGTGAAATGGGCAATGTTTAAGTTTTATTCTTTGATGTTCCAATTTCCTCATTTGAATGGGACTGTTCCAGTGTAATTTTAGGAACATTTCCATTTTTATTAGTAACAAGGAAGGCATGTAGTAAA